>JARYZH020000006.1:9052397-9652397 GCA_030021035.2 Notholithocarpus densiflorus | reverse complement strand
CGACCAACCAACCCCCTCCCCCTCCCTAAGATTGACTCTCCTTTGACCTCTCTCTACCCTAACAATCTAGACCAATCTCGAGCTCAAAGAATGATAGGGAGCAAGCACACCATATTGCAATTTGCACCGTCCTTAGCAAGTTTGTCCACCAAGGTTCACCCTCTAGTCTTATTTAACATCTGCAACTACTACATTTGCACCCATGGAAGATTAATTTGCTATTACTTTGTAAGGCAAGACTTAGGTACAATACTTAGGTGTTGTTCCTTACGTTCCACTTTTAAGATTTAGCCATGTGGATTTTTTCTCATGAGATGGAAGTGTATTTTTTAGTTAAATAGCCACATGGCTGAATCTTAAAAGAGTAACCTAAGGAACAGCACCTAAGGTACTGTACCTAAATTTTGTCCTACTTTGTAAATTCGCCTATTCAAGAACTATTTTATGGGGTCCACGTATAAAGTCTAATTGGTGTAAAAATTTTGCTCTTGTGGAGTATAAAGTTGTGTGGTTTTAAAGGTCTAAGTATGAGTCACTTAGGGTTAAAACAGTTTTTTATTTGGGCTTTATTTTATTACTTATGGTCAATTTTATACTCAGGGGCATATCTGTAATTCCCGCAATTCTTGCTAATTGAGGGTCCGTTTAGATTGAGGAGAAGAGAGGGGAGTAGAGTAGAGTTGACCCAAAATTGGAGTTGGTAATTTAGTTGAGCCTAGTATCTTCTAGGAGATCCTCAGTATCTTAGGTTTATTTTCTTTGGGTCCAAGTTATCATTTTATTAGGTTTTAGTTTATTGGTCAAAGTACTAGTCTACAAGAAAGAATCTTTATATATATTTGTGCCCAATGTATTCAAAGTAGATGAAAGTCAATTAATAAAATTATTGAGTACTTCGAACATTGAGACATGTTGGCCTTTGTGTGATTTTTTTTTCTCTCTTTAATCTCTTTTCTTCTTCTCCCTCTCATGGTACTGTTCATAAAGCACCTAAACACCATAAAAATCACTTTTTTTTTTCTTCCAAATAGCCATCAAATAACTCATCAAACCAACTTTTAGTTCCTAACACAACCTCATAACTTTTTACTTGATCAGTCACAACCCATAACTCTTTTCTTCAGCAACTCTAAATTATATTTCCACAAATCCTCCTAAACCTTAACCCACCACATCCACATGTAGACAAATTCCTAAATTTGACCTATGACAGGCAGTCACCGACTCTTTAACGTGTTTTATATGCAGTCCCATTTTTACTTCTCTTACTTCCATGGCCACCAACCCACTGTACCAACATAAGCTGCCACATGAAACTCAACTATGAGACCTCCGCAGCACAGTAGTGGTTGGGCATTTTGGAAAATGGACTAGGTAAAAGTGACGGGGAAAACACCCCCCCCCCCCAAAACTGGTGCACCAACCAATTAAGGGTGTGTTTGGTTAAGCATTTTGAAAAAATTGTGGTTTTAAAAAGTGCGATATGAAATTTTGTTTTTTTAAAAAGCATAGTATTTGGTAAAAGCTATCAGAAATTGCTTTTTGAAAAAGCTAAGTGTTAGGTAACACTTATCAAAATTGTGGTTTGAGGTATAAATTACCAAAAATGACTATACATATATATATAAGGAATTCTTTATACTGTGTTCTTTTCTTTTCTTTTCTTTTTCTTTTTTTTTAAGAATTCATTCATGTGATTTTATCTTCTTATTATTATTATTATTAATAATAATAATTAATGACTTCATGGTAATAATAAATGACTCTCTTAATAAAAGATTTTGTAAAATAGCAAGTGGATTTGCATTTTTCATAATGAAAAAAAATTATTATTATCTTAAAAGTTAAAAACCAATAATATTGGTAGAATGAATCTCTTTAAAATAGAATTTTATTAATACATATCTTTTAAATTGAGAGGTTCTTCTAGGACCACAAATTATTTCACAATTTTTTTTCACAACTTTGATGTGGCAAACTGTGGGTGGTTGTCTACCACTTACTCATGGACCCACAATTTTTTCTCTACCACTCCCACTATGCCACATCACAATTGTAACAAAGAAGTTGTAAAATAGTTTGTAGCTATATTTTTTTTTTCCTTTTAAATTTGTAATTAAATTTCATGTTTTAAATTTGATGTGCCCATGTTTGTTTTTTTCGCTGAATGCATGTCTTTCACGTTGCTTAACTCCCAAACCCAAAACCTCTTCTTCTTTTTTTTGTCATTTTCCTTCTCTCTTTTTCTCATCCACAATCTCAAAACCTTTTTTTTTTTAATCTTTTTTCTTTTTCCTTCTCTCTTTTTCTCATCCACAATCCACTCTTTCACTTCATCCTCATCTTCTTATTTTCCTCTTCTTCACTTTCCTCCTCCACACACAGACACAGCCACACAAGTCTCTCTCTTGCTCTCTTTGTGTCCCCAAATGAAGAGCAGCACTGCAGCACCAAGCCACCAACACAAAAGTAATACTCCACCCTCATAAGCTCCATCATGCCACAGTTACAGGCCTTATCTTTCAATCTCACACAAAACCCACCATGACATCCTCAACCAAACCCACAAATCAAGTCTCAGCCTTTACAACTCCAATCCGACCTTCCATCTCCAACGATTTCCTCCACTATGCCGCCATTTTTGTAACAACCCAAGGAAAAGTGCTAGCCACATCTGCGCTATACCTCAAAATGACTAGTTACAATTGAGGCACCTTGTAATTGTTAATAAAGCCCAGATCTACTCAATAAATACCCGATGTGAGACTCATCACACACCCACACACATCACACAATCAATCAAATTGGGGCATCACAATCTCCCCCACTTAAATCGCTAACGTCCTCGTTAGGGCCCACTTTGATGGGTAGTGTCTCCGAGCCCACACGGGGTTACCGGGCCGGCTCTGATACCATAAGTAACGACTCAAGAAAAAACACTAGCTACATCTGCGCTATACCTCAAAAGGACTAGTCACAATTGAGGCACCTTGTAGTTGTTAATAAAACCCAGATCTACTTAGTAAATACCCGATGTGAGACTCATCACACACCCACACACATCACACAATCAATCAAATTTGGGCATCACAACTTTCAACTCCCCCACTCCGCCCAATGAGTCTCTTTTACTAACTGTATTTTTTGTTGTTAGAGACTTGGGTAAAATTGGGGATTCAAAAAAAGCTAAGGGTAATAAAGGGACAATATGCAAAATAATAAACAGTAACATGGAATGCAACCGTGCGTTTTGGAATTCCACCTCAGATGGTCCAATACCAAAAAGCACTTTTCGATTGTTTGCAATTTGAAAAGGCGCAATTTGGAAATCTTACCAAATACCCAAAAATAAAAAATAAAAAATAAAAATAAAAAAATCGTTTTGAAATCGCAAAGGTATTTTTTTCCCCAAAAACGCTGAACCAAACGGGCACTAACACCCCTAATTTCAATAGGTTGCAATTTCTAAGAGAAAGATGGAATTGGCAAACTTTCTCACAAGCCAAAGCGTTCAACTTAATGAACGTGAGTTACTCAACCTTCCACTAGAAGTCCTTCATGTAGGGAAATAATCAAAGGATCAAAGGAGCATTAATCTGACATGAGATGACTGAAGCATGTCAAAGCCTGCGATGTGTTTTATTATATGTTGAGGTTGTTACAGGATCAGGTATCAAAAAAATTATTAAATAAACAAAGAAAAGGTTATTACAGGATCAAGGTTGAACCTCAGTAAGGGTGAAATCGTGCTAGTGGGGGCAGTTCTAGAAGTGAAGGCATTAGCTAGAGTTCTAGGCCGTAACGTGAGCTCCCTCCCTACCTATAACATTTAGCTTAACTGTTGGCATAATTTAAAGAATGGAGAAATGATTGGCAAGAGGGAAGAAGATATACACCTCTAAAAGGTGAGTGAATTATTTCAGGTCTCTTTTTAACATAATAGTGAGTACGGCAAAATTGATTAGAGAAATTATAGCGGGATTTACTTTCTTTTTTTTGGAGGGGAGGGGGGAGGGGATTGGGGAGGACATAAATAGAATATTTATTTCATTTTCTTCTCAAAATAGGACAACCCAGTGATGAACCCACAAAAGCAAGAACTACTCCTAACCTAATATAAAAAACATAGATGTCAATCCAGAATTATTTTATTTTCATAGTATGATTCAATTCAAAAGTATTCAACTGACAAATGTTAAAAATTTATTGAACATTTCATTTATTAAAAACATTCACATGAACACATGCATAAATAAGCTAACTCGCTGGCAAAGAATATTGGTTACTGCACAAAAAACCAGGTTGGTTCCTTACAAAAGTAACACATATTGAACATTATTAGTTTATTACTATATGATGTAGGAACCCACTTGGTTCTAAAGTTCTGACTTCTGAATGGAATAGGAAGAAAAATAGAAGCCAAACAAAGGTTCAACTAAGCACTACCACCTACATAGATACAAAAATTTAATAATCTAGAATCAAGAATTTCATAAAATATAATACCTGGATGGTTGTTTCCAAGATCCATTTGCTGCCAAAACAAAAGGTGTTGCAGAAAGTACAGGTATGATAGTAATATCATCTTCAATCAAAAGTTTCACATCATGTAAAATGGCTGTAAATGCTTCCTGCTGTGAAACAAACTCAGACATGTGGTTGAGCACATAATCTTTGTAGAGTTCCACCATAGAGGGTTCTTTAATCTCCAAATACCTTCTTAAAATGATTCTTTCCTTTTCTGATTCTGTGCGTACAAATTCATCATTCAAAAGAACCTCACGTACACCACTGGGTTTAAGGCATTTGATAGGTTTACTCAAACTTACTAGCTTTCTACTTCTATACGACTCAAACATAGGTAGGCATTTGATGATTTCAATATGTATGTTTTCCATTTGCTCTTCACAGAACCATTTGGACTGAAGAATAAAACTCCGAAGTTCATGCAGCTCCCCTTCTGATGCATCATAAAAAAGCCCCTCAATGTTCTCTGGTTTACCAGCAATTGCCAGAAACGCATTTAATATTCCAGTTGCCGTTGGTGGCTGCACAAACCTTTCCAACTGTGGATGATCTATTGGCAGGTCACGCCTCAAGAATAGACATCCTACTTTCAGCAACAGAGAGGACATGTTCTCACTCCACCCAGTATCTTTAATCACATTTGAATTTTCAACTAGTTGCAAGAGAAAATTACTCCCAGCAGGCAGAATAGGCCACTTAGAAAACACAGAGAGGTTATCACTCGATGACTTCAGATAACCCCACAGAAGTTTTATCCAGTCTAAACTTGGATGGCCCTGATGCCCGGGGGTCCAAGTGACCTGTTTTGCATGCTGCCACTCTGCTGGAAGTAATTTCAAAAAGAGTTTCTCCAGCAGATGGCATGATAGAAAGGAAATATTTGAGTCTTCACCAAAGGCTATGTCACATAGCTTCCCATGAACTAATTCTGGGATTCTGCCATCTACTAGTTGATTTGGAACTGAATCCTTGAGAAGACCATACTCGTCCCCCTGTGCAATATAGATTCTTCCACCAAAACCTTTCTTGTCAAATGTTGTAAATGAACCATCAGCAAGAGGTAACAATGGTAAACCACACAGGCTATCAAACTGAATAGGTACTTTTAAGTCAAGCAAGCAATATTCAAGGGTCAAAATCATTGCATTCCGGTCCATAAATCCACGTTTTCTCCGAATCAACAAAGTCCTTAAGAACTGTGGTGTAAGGAAATGCAATGTAGGGCAAAATTCCATAAATCTCTCTGCCAGTGGCTGAGAAACAATTACAAGAGGTAGACCAGCATCAGACAATGCTTGAACAAGATCATGTGCCTTGTGGAAAGTAAAATCAGGAAAGATAGCTTGCCTGGTTGAAATCCACTGCCCCCCGTTAGCTTTGGTAAATAATACACGAACACCAAAATCAGCAACAAAATTGTAGAGTTTCCGTACAACTGATGCCCAAGGTTCTAATCCTGTTGTTGGCCATAATGAAAAGAACAAATCACAAGGGCCAATCTCCAGTGCAACTTTCTCAAGCAGATGACCATAAGCAGGGGCAACAACATCTTCAAGGATGTAAATATTCCAGTCTGACCGTTTTTTTCCACCACCTGCCATGTCATTACCAAACCAGATGTCCCTACGATTTGAAGACAATTCAAAATAAGCGTTAATATGTGCTGGAAGACCAGTGCTAATTGGCAGTGGTAAAAAACAGAAGGCACGGCCTTCAAAATCCTTCCTATTTTGAGTGGAAGCTGTAGGAAGCTGAAACAAATCAGGAGTAAAAGAATCCTCTGTCTTTGGGACATTCAATTTCTTATCAACCTTGACAGAATGTAAATATGCAGCAACACATGCCCAAGGGATAAAATTATGGAACTTATCATTAGATGCTACAGAAGGGCTTTTAGCTCGCCCACCACCTATACATTCAGTGGTCATCCAACAATGCGATACATCGCCAGATGAACTGTGCTCCGTAGTAACAATCTTTTGCCATTTATATGGCAAATTTCCATCCATGGAATTGCTCAATTTCTTCAGGAACAGATCTTTATCCATCCCACTATGCTGTTTTCCATTAATAAAGCTGAACATGTCCTGTAGTGCATTGGATTGGATTTCAGGATCACTAATGCAGCGTTTGTCCACACGATGTATAAGCTGCATTTCATGTCCAGGTCCCTCCTTCACAAAAACAGAGATAGTTTTCACAAAACGCAGAAAAAGCAGAGCATCAGACACAACCTCAGAAAAAGAAGTAAAAAGAGAGATGACATCTTCAGCAGCATATGCTTCTTTCTTTATTTGGCTTCGGGAAGCAACACTCTCAGTCCTAAGTGGGAAACGGAATAACGTACCAGGAAATGGATGCTGTAAATCACAACCAAAGTGCAAGTATGGAGAAAATTGATCAGGAAATTGTTCCAAAACTCTTCTACCCACAAATTTAATTCGTAGGCCAGGGTGGGACGGGGAGATCCCAGGTAAATTATGAGCATGAGGATCAAACATAACGATGTTTTCCCCAGAAACAAATGTGGGGATATCTGTAAAATGATAGACACAATTAAAACCTAGCCCAAATCTTCCAATTGCAAAAGGATTCTCTAGTTTACTTTCCTGACCAATGCGTGAGATTGCATAAAGATCTTGCGGACTGAAAACAGAGTCATTAAAACAGTACAATGCAGGGCCTTGCCAATCTGCCATTTCAGGAGAGAGAACAGAAGAAGTCCCATATTGAGTTTTATCCAAGAGAAAGATCACCTCAGAAGCCGCTGCATCCTCTGCATTTTGCAACAGCTCAAATAGAATCCCAGGTCCATCTGCATACATTTCAAGTATATGTTTAAGCCTAGTCGTCAAAGCTTCATGCTGTCCAAAAGCTTCTGCAGCTCCAGACAAACTCAGATTCATTGAATCAGCACTTTCAGCTAGCAAGGTTCTACGAAGCGAGCAGACACCAAGTTTCTCAGCAACATCATTGGATATGTTCCCATGAACAAATTTTTGAACTGTTCTCTTTGCATTTAATGTCAAATTTGACACACCGTGAAATGAGCTATCAGGATCTTCTGAGCCAAGTAACCAGGGGGCATCATTATAAACCAAGTTACTGGCAGGAAATAGTCTGCCTGAAACATCAGGTAAATAGACCTTAAGTTGCTGGTCACGGAAATGAGCTTCAGATAGATGCTGCACAATCAGTATGGCTGCTCTGATTTCTGGTGGATCAAGAGGAGTGGAACCCTTTTTCACTGCCATTCTAAACAGAATATTAGCATAATCACTGGGCTTCAACAGTTCTCGAATGCCAAGTTCTAAAAATAAATTCCTGAAAACTGCTAAATCAACAGGAATAACACGTATATATGGAGCCAAATGAAGTGGGCCATCCAGGACTACCTCGTTCATTGTTGCAAATCCATCTCCCACCCATATCCAACGACAACCTTCAAGAACAGCCTTTACAATGTCCATCTCATCTGAGCCAATCAAGCTTGTCAATATTGAGTATATTCTCGGCATTGCCATGGCTAATTCCTGCCTAAGAACCTGATCTTTCACCAACTCATTATTTTTTCCAAGCTCAAGTAGTTGTGCAGCAATCACACTTCCACCTGGTGGAGAAGACCATCCAAGGCTATACGATAGTGCTGTGGAAGAGCATTCTCCATCCAGTATTCGCATGCTAGCAGAAACAATCCACAAGTCTGTTTGCAATCT
This sequence comes from Notholithocarpus densiflorus, assembly GCA_030021035.2. Lineage (NCBI taxonomy): Eukaryota > Viridiplantae > Streptophyta > Magnoliopsida > Fagales > Fagaceae > Notholithocarpus > Notholithocarpus densiflorus. The sequence continues at coordinate 9,644,154 of JARYZH020000006.1, read as the reverse complement.
TACAAGCTTGGGGGGAGCAACCATGGCTGACACAACAGGCCATGGCAATGCTTGAAAAGGCGCAAAAACTAAAACTGGGCACCAGCAGATCATCCGCAGATCACTCCAGAACTTTTCAAGGTCAGATTTAAAGTTGCGAGGTCTGAATGCAGTTGCAGCTCGTGAGAACATTCTGTTCACTGTTCCCTGATCATCATTTGCTGGACTGGGTAGCCACTTCATAGCATTAGCTTCTAAGTAGGAGAGGAGTACTTTGCCTCTTGAATATGCCTTTTGCTGATCTTCATGCATTAATCGTTCTACCTGTCTAGCACTTTGTATAACTGTCTCAGGAGATACAGATGTTCTAAGGCCCAAACCTAGTAGCATGTCCAAAATGCCAGATTCTTGGAAAGGACCATAAGGGAAACTATCAGAGTCTTCAAGTAATGCATATAATTCGTCATTACGAGGATCATACAGCACATCAGGACACCTTAGAGCACCTCTACAGGTTGGGACAAATTCCAAACTTCTCAAGCATTCCCTGAGAGATGAGTCCTCAACACATAACTGTGGTAGGTTTTGCAAAACAGAGAGCATGATGCTGTCACGAATGTCAGGTTGCAACTCCCTGACTCTATTGAACACCTGTTGTCTATAGAAATACGCCTTCCCCATTCTCTCAACTCCATAATACCTCAACAGAATCTCTTCTTCACCAGTTGAAGAGCCAACAATGAACTCACCTCCCAAAAAGTATTCAGGGACATCTAATGGTGGTAAATATTTTTGAGGATTTTCTAGATCAGAAAATTGGAAATCTTGAGCAGATCCTCTACCATAGACTCTATAAATAGGAAGCTTCTTGCAATTTTTTATGTTGGAATCATCCATGCATTCTCCAACATACCATTTTGGATCAAGAAGAAATCCACGAAGCTCATCCCTCTCTTTTACTCCCAGAATATGAATAGTTTGCACTATGCTGCCAACCTCTGAAAAGACAATATCAAATATGGATTCCAAAACACCTGCAGCATCACCATCACATACATAGTGACATAAATCCGGGTGTTCAACTCCATAACTCCGGCTTAGTATCTTACATCCAATCATAACAAGTATGTCTTGCATCTCAATGGAAAGTTTTACTGCATTGATCAGTTTCAATTGTCTAGAAATTCTGTACAGGTGCCCAGATGTGGATGGCAAGATAGGCCAATCACCAAACAACAATAAGTTCTCACACTGATTCTGAAGATATTGCCAAAATAACACAAACCATGATGAAGTTGGATGATTACAACAAGAATCTGGGTCCCATAACACTTTACTTTTATATTTCCAGTCAGCAGGTACAAACTTAGGGAAGAACTGAAGGAAATAATTAACACTGAAAAAAACAAGATTTGACCTTGATGACCGTGCAACACCAGAAAGTCTATTCAGTATATTGAGAGGAATATTCTGATCAATTACTCTATCAGAAATTTGCTGAAGTAACATGTACTCTAACTCACTGCAAACAAAATAGGAAATTCCTTTTGAAGCTTCCAACAATAATCCAAAATCACCATTTGCCAAAGGAAGTAATGGTAGATTATATGCATATGTAACAACTTCATCATCTACTATGTCTTCAAGACAATATTCCAAGAGTACAAGCTTGTAAGGTTTGCCTAAAGAAACAAGAGTTTTGCATCCCCTAAGAAAATGGCGTACCACATCAGGAGTGATCACTTTCTGCTTAAAATCAGAAGCATCTTTGAGAAGCATATTAAATAAAATATTGGGTAAATGAACAATAGGCATTCCTAGCTGCACCAGGGCCTCACTGAGTTCCTTACTTTTACTAAATTCCTCGTCATATAGAAAAGCTTCATCCGGTGAAACCCACTTTCCACCTTCAAGTTCAGAATACAAAACAGGAGCATTACGAATGTTTCTGTATATCTGCTTGACCAAAACATTCCATGGCTCTTCAAAAGAACCATTGGGCCATAAAGAATAGTACAAATTTGTTGGACCTAGCAACCCTCGCACACCAAGCAGCAATTGTGTGAAAGTGGGGGCCACAACATCTTCTAAAAGAAGCCTATTCCAGATAGAACGGATTTTCCCACTTCTGTCCATGTCAGCCCCATACCAAATGCCACGACGGTTAGATGAGACCTCAAAGTACCCATTAACTTGGACAGTCAATCCAGTTCTTACAGGTAGCGGAAGGAAACAGAATGCCTGGCCACGCTTTAGAACATTATTCTGTTAAAAATCATAGTAATTATATGAGAATTTCTTTGAATATAGGTGAAAAAAGAAGAGGAAAAGGGAGGGGAAGAAAAGAAAAAAGAGATCCAAAACAAGAAAATAACTAACTAAAAGCAGTAAGTTGTGGGTTTTTTCAATAGTAATTGGCCGATTAGCCCCACAAACATGCACATAAAATAACAAGAATATTAAGATAGAAAAAACCAACCTTCTAAACTAAACTCTTAGAAATAAGCTCCACAAGCACAATATATACAAGAACTATAGTAAAATAAAACAACTATTTACACAAAGTAAAAGAAAGATTTTTTTTTTTTTTAATATATGAACAGATGATTACAATATACAAGAGGAATGGGATGGGATTAGTTATTGATGAACTAACCCATCCCAAAAAGAAGCTTACCCACAAAGATTACAAAATGAAAAGGATGGGGCTTTTTTTTGTGTAGGGTTTCCTAGAGAGAAAGAGAGAGTTTTTTTTTTTTTTTTTTTTTTTTTTTTTTTTTTTTGAATTTCTAGGATTTTTTGGATTTTTTTTTTCTAGCTTTGCTCTATTTCTCTATTTCTTGCACAATAAATAAATATAAAAATTGAATTAGAAACAAATACTTGTAGACAAAAGAGATATTTCAGGCTAGTGGAGTGTGCACCAGGCAATTGTAAGAAAAAAATTTGAGTTCTCATGCTTTGCTTGAAAAATGGTGTTATATTAGCACAGGCAAGGGGATTGCCACTTTTTGAGCAGATATTTGGAGATTCTAAGTAGATCTTTTTTATTATATAAGTAATCATGCGATACTAGTTTTCTTCCCTATGACACAGGTAATTCATAGAACTAATATTTCAAGCTTAACTCAACAGGTTTAACACAATCCAAAAACCAGCCCACCTCATCCTCTCCAGCTTATATGGCGGACTAGTGAATCAGCCAGCGAGTGGAACAAGAAGACCTGGCACTAGCACACCCAACCGAGCAAGTTTTTTATTAAACTTCAGCCAAGATGTTTAATAACAGTAAAGGAAAGACATACTGTTGCCATCTTTCTCTAAAGGCTTTCCCAAAGTACCTTTGGCCAATCTCATGGGAGAAAAGGAAAAGAAAAGAAAGAAAGAAAGAAAATGACCACTCTCAATGAGAATTAATCATGAGGATCAACTCTTATCCAAAAGCATCAGGCTCTTTAAAATGGATGTCATAAAAGGCAAAAGCTCAATTACACTACCATGCAAAACTAGCACGAATAATAAAATTTTAAAGCATACCTAACCAGTACACACATTTCCTGTTTGAATTGTTTTAGACATCTCACTTTTGTATCACATTGAAATAAATACATCTATGATATATTTCCCATTTTTCCTTTTTTTTTTTTTTTTTTTGGGCAGGAGTTGGACCCCCGCCGGGGGGGGGAGCAATTGAGACGGGGGAAGGTGAGAGGGGTTAAACAGAGTTTCCCTTGCTGGATTGAATCCATTACTTACGAGGGAGGAGACATCATTTGGTTTCTCATTCTTCTTTTCATTGCACAACATCATAGTCTTCATAAACGAATGAAAGAAAACATCCTCTAAAGTTTCACAGGACAGGTTCATCAAATGCTCTTTCTTGCTAAACCATAAGCCAAATGGCAAACCATTAAGGCAATTGAAACAACCAAAGTAAAAACCAGGGGTAGAAAGATATGATATATAAGATAACTGTATATATTTAAAATACTAAGAGGCATTATACACAGCTTGTACAATCAATCTAAAGTCAATTAGATTGAAACAATGCACAAGATATACAGTTGAAAGGATCCTAAAAAACAGCAATTAGATTGCAACACAAGATAAACAGTTGAAAAGTTCCAAAATCCTGTAGGATGGTAACAGTGTATAAGATATAGAATTGAAAGATTTCCAAAAGGTTCACATTCATGTAGGACAGATGCATAGAACATGGCAACTAAGCCTAAAATAAATAGCTTTGTATTTGAAAAAGGCTCAAACTTGTACCCAAACAACTAGCCAAAATTGCACCAAATTGAGACATTCTATATGTCACTTTGTGTGTGTGTGTGTGTGTGTGTGAGAGAGAGAGAGAGAGAAAGAGAGATGTTTGCAATAAGAAGACTGAATATTGAGAATTACATTCAATGAATCATCTGATGTGCATACTGCAACTGATGCCCATGGCAGCAAGTGAATATCATATTCTTTCGATGCAGTAGAAGAAAAAGAACCAATTCTACTAGATGCTGAAGCCATTGTTTGCACTACATAAAAACTATCCATCCTCTTCTCACATTGGGTTCCAATCGTAGCTTCACTCAAGAAGTCCAATGAAAAGGCATCCATCTCACCATTGGTAGAATTAACTGACTTTGATAACCTCAGTAATGCCTGCCGATGCCAAACAGTATCATTGTTTGCAGAACTCACTGAGCACAAATAAAGCATCCTTGGCTCAGGTTCTCCAACATCCCACACATACATTTCAATGCACATAACACTTTTGAGAAAGAGTAGTGTGAACACTCCTTCCTCATACAGCTGAACAAACATGGAAGAGATATCATCTTCTGAGTACGCTTGCCTCGAGAGCTTACTTCTGACTGCTTGATCTACATTCCTCAAAGGGAAACGGAATAAAGTTCCAGCAAAAGGCATTTTCATGTCACAACCAAAAGCACAATATGGAAAGAATTGGTCTTTATACAGTGATATGGCTGAAGAACTAACATAGTCAATTCGCTTTCCGGGATTGGCTGCAGAAACCTTAGGAAGGTAAAAACCCTGAGGATCAAATAATACCACATACTTGCCACTGACAAACGAAGGTAGATCAGTTAAATGATACACCGAGTTGAAGCCAACCCTAGAAAGGCAAATCATCAAAATAAAGTAAGAAGAAATATTCAAATCCCAGAAATTACACCAATATTAGACTGTAATAAGATAATATCTAGTACTAGAGATGGAACATAAGTAGCACAAGTCAACCGATTCTGACATCCAGAAACAAAACCAAACATTTATCAGGGCTATAGTAAAATAGTGCATTAACAAACATTTTGAGTTTTCACATATATAAGATAAAGACCGGCAGTACTTCTCTCTCTTTTGGATAGAAGATTGACAAGCTGTAAGAATCACAAGAGGTTGAAACTTAATTAATTTATTTTTTTAAGGAGGAAGTAGGAAACTTTAATTAAGAGCATATTAGCTATAGCTTATAAAAAATTCTCTTTTTTTCCTCCACCTGTTGATATAGCAAATAGACTTCAAGAAATTAGTACAACAGGATTCTTTGTGAGGAGGTGTTGGCAATAAATTTAAATATCACCTATGTAAATTAGAATATGGTTTGTGCCCCTATTAAATATGGGGATTGGGTATCAGAAATCTTTTCTTTTTCTTTTTTTTTTTTGTTGATAAGTAATGGAAAATCTTTTGGTTTTTCAAAGCCCTATTAGGGCAATGGTTACAGCGGCATGGGAGTTCATGTGGAGGATGATGCTCAGAAAAGTAAGCAACTCATGAGGTAGGCATGTGGAAACATATTAGATGTGGTGGAGGTAGATAGGATATAGTGATTTGGTTACACCAGCCAGAAGCCATGGATATTAAATTAAAACTTTTTATAAGTCCCTAAATACAAAGGAAGATAATTCCTTCCTCCAAAAACATTTCTTACACAGCGGTGCTGAAAGGCGAGGGACAGCACTGTAACATCACAAAAAGCAAACTTAACCAATGATCAAAAAAATGAAAAGCAACAACAATGGAGGAAGTTGAAATGCAAAGGTAGAAAATCCTGGCAGAACCCATCTATCTATATATAATATAAAAGTGAAACGTTTGACTTTTTTTTTGCCACTCTTTGTTGCGCCACGTGGCTATATAAATTTATGCCACATATATATTTAAAAACACCGAACAGTTGTGCCTTTTCATTTTTCAATAGGCACATTTTCAGTCAATAGGGACTTTTTCATTCAATAGGCAAATTTTCGGTCAACAGACACATTTTCAGTCAATAGGCACTTTTTCATTCAATAGGCACATTTTCAATCAATAGACACCTTTTGGTATATCCAATATGAAGGGTTATGACCTTTTAATAGACACCTTTTGGTATATCCAATTTGAAGAGTTATGACCTTTCAATAAGTACCTTTTGGTATATAATATTACAACCTATCTTATATATAACTATATATACAACAAAAATAAAAAATAAAACAACATTGTTTTCTTCTGCTTAAGTAATAAAACTTTGTGCTATTTCTTTCAATATCATTTTTTTTTCATGCATTTTTGCTTACTACTCCAACTAAAAAATAATGGTTTTTTTTTTTTTTCCGAAAACTCATCCAGTAGTTAGCGACTAGATTAACCAATAGTCAAAACCTAATTCATGTCTCTAACCCAATTTCAAAAATAAGCTCTTTATCACAGTGAATGAATATGAGAGATGATGGTTCCAAGTGTTTCCACTTGTCAAATCTAAGGAGAGTTGCTGGAAGACTCTCCACTTGTCCCGTTAGTAGGCCTGAGGTGCTAGTAGGTAGTAGCAATTCCCTTACAGCCCAATACCAACAGGGATTGGACAGATAAATGGCCCTACTTCTTATGAAAAAGAGAGAATGTTCCACAAACCTGATTGGTTTGATTGATCATTCAGTTAATAAGGAAACAGAAGTATGGAGGCATAAGTTAGGAGGATTATTTTTCAAGACCCAGGATAGTGTAGATACATTTTGGTTAGAGAGACAATTCAACAAAAGATGAAGTCTTAGACGACGCAATTAAAAAACTCAAATGGTAATTAAGTGTCAATCCCTAATGGCTTCTCTAATCTATTGCTTTCTTTAAAACTTTTTGGGATGGGAAGTGATAAAAGAAGATGTAATGAATACTTTTTGGGCTTTTCATGAAAAAGCAATTTATGTTGGCCTCATCCCAAAATAAATAAAGTAGGAGCATTGATTTCAAACCATTTATTTAGTCTAATAATTGGGGAGCGTTAGCCATAGCCAGGGAAGCTCTCAAAATGCATTTATCAAATTCATGAATCTTGATTCAGTCCTAAATAATATAATAGTAGATGAGTCTTATTGGACCGGACCACATGGATTGGAACTTTCTTCTTGATGCAAAGGTAAAGGTGTGGGTTTGGGGAGTTCCCATTATTGCCATTGCTATTTTGTAAAAGTAAGTGAGTAAGCTAGCTACTGGAACTGGACGGACAGTAATCACATTTTCGAGGATCAAAAAAAGAAAGTAAATCTCAGTTGAAAGAAAGAATTACGAGAGAATACCCGAATCGGCCGGTCTTCCAGGGCTGGGCGTGCTTACCACTCCCACCGATCCTGGAAATGCTAAGAAAATCGTCCTCGGTGAAAACGGCGTCGTTGAAGGCCAAGAGTGAGGGGCCTTGCCACTGGGCGAGGGAGTCGGACAAGAGGGACTGGGAAGGGTGGACACGGCGGTCCAGGCAGAGTCGGACGGTGGTGGCGCCTGCATCGTCGGCGTTCTGAATGAGCTCCTTTAGCACCGTCGTACCCTCCGGGTAGTTCAACAAAACCTCACGGATCCGCCGAGTCAGGTCTACCTTCTGACCGAAGTCTTCCAGTTCCACAAACATCGACGACGACGACGACATTTCGAGATCAGATCAGATCAGATTTGTCATTCGTGGAGGAGAGCTGCCTGTTTGGGTTTCGTTTTTGTTTGGAATTGAATTGGTCGCCTGAGGGCGATTGAGGCTATTTGCTTTCCTTTGTCTACGTCGCTTTGTAAGGTTTTGCAGTTTGTAGTTTGTAGCTGGATTTTTTTTTTAAATAACTATAAAAGCCAAACTATTTTATTAGTTAGCCAAAGTTTGAAACTATTTTGGAATTTAACAAATCGAGTGTTTTACTGTCGATTTTGGGTTATAAATTGAGTACATCATACTCGATTTCCCAGTTGCGCCAGCAGCTGAGCTAGAGGATCTATCCACATAAGCTTGGAAATCGAGTCTATTAGACTCGGTTTTTGTTCATGAAAATCGATTATGTCATATAGAAATCAAGCCCTATGGACTCGATTTAGTAACGCAGAGATCAGCAAAACCTCTATCACGTAGAGATCAACAACCAGAGATCAAAACGCAGAGATGAACAACGAAGAAGAAAGAAGCAACGATGCAAAACCCAGCAACCCAGGTGCCGATTCTAACCAAACCCAGGCAGTGAAAGCTCAAAGCAATGGAAATCGGATCAGACGTGTGGTTTCTCGCCGCCGCTCTAGTGGAGGAGAAGAACACGTTGGAGTAAAGAGTGGGTTTGATTTGTTTTGGATTTGATTTGTTCATGGGTTTTTGGGGCTTGGAAGTGGAGAGTGGGACAACATTTGGAGAAAGTAAAAAAAGGAAAGGAAGAACAAGAAAGTTGCTCAGTTGCTGAAGCAAAACTAAATCGAGTCCTATGGACTTGATTTCTAGATGTTTGAACTCGAGTCCGTTTGACTCGAGTTCTATGTCTATGTGGACAAATTTCCACGTCAGCTATAACATGATGTTGAAATTGAGTACAATAAACTCGATTTGCTACAGCGAAATCGACTCTCACAAACTCGATTTGTTAGTTTCCTAAATAGATTGAAAACATTTCTAACTAATAAAATTGTTTGGGTTTTGTGGTTATTTTGAAAACAAATCCTTTATAGCTTGTAGTTGTACGGGCCAAGGCCAACAAATGAAAAGGTTAGGTGTTTTTTTTTTTTTTTTTTTTTTTTTTCTAGACTGCGTAAATGGTGAAAATGGCCAAATATCATGTTTTTACAAACTTTGTGGCAATCTAGCATTGTTTAAAAAATGTTTAGCAATCTACCACTTTTTCAGTACTCGAGTTCTCTGAAATCGAGTTCCTACTGAGTTTGCCAACGTGGCAATGGCTGAACTGGAATTTTGCATATTAAAAATGCCACCTGGAACTCGATGGTCATAAGCTCGAGTTCTTTGTTAAATAAACTTGAGTTTCTTAAACTCAAGTACTGTGTTATTTACATACACATTACCCGAGCTCCGTAAACGTGAGTCTGGCTCGGGTACTTAATCCACCATACTCGAGTTCATAGAACTCGAGTACAACTCGGTTACTTACTCCATCTTACTCGAGTTCATAGAACGCGAGTACAGATCGGGTATCTTGTTATATTTTAGTGCATCGTACTTGATATCTTGGAACTCGAGTACCTTCTTAATGTTTTCTGCATCTCTTCCTCGATCTCACCTGAAACACAAGTGACTTTGTTTCCCGGCAACAAATTTAGTTGATGCCAAAATGTTGATGCAAAAATCAATTTTTCGCGAAACATGTGGGGATCTATGAAACAATCCATTACGATTTAACTAGAAAAAGGTATGATTCTAAAGTGGCCCTTGGGTTTAATTTAAATTTTGTTGCTAACGTTGATGCAAATATTCAGATTTGGTGAGAAACATAATGTTAAGGTTAATTGAGGTATTTGTATTCAGTTCAAGTTTGGATGTTTATAGGTAAGAGCTAATCTTTTCATATTACTGAAAAAACATCAGCATTGAGAAACAGTCCCTCAGTTTTCAATACAAAATCAGCATTAAGAAACAATAAAACTACCAAGTCCAGGTGGGGGGTGAACCTCATGCAAAGAACCTCTCTTTCAAGACCCAATCTAACTGACTGAACCAAAATTTGTATTTATAAAATACAGGCATATACAAAGAAAGGAAAGATGATATACAAAAATAAAAGCACCACAGGACCATCTTGGGGAAAATGGTGAATAGCTTTTGACAAGGGTTGCAGATTCTTGGCTTGCACCACAAATGTCTTTTTGGACAGTCATGTGTTAAGATCAATTGCCATTTTTTTTTATACCAAGTTTTTTTTTTTTTTTAGATAACTTGAAAACTTGTATTAAACAAAAGAAAACGTTACATCATGATGGAGAACTTGTTCCAAAAAACAAGGACTCTCTTCCATCCAAACCGTAAAGTCAACAATACTAATAGCATGTTTTGCCAAGATATGGGCAGGTCTATTTCCGTCTACATACATGAGAAAACAACACTTTCCTAACATCATTACAAGAGTTTTGAATCCCATAAATGATAGACATCACCGAAACTGATGGAGGTGACAAACCTTGAAGGGCACGAACCATATTAAGTGAATCCCCTTCCAAAATAAACTCCTGTAATCCGACATCTTTGGCAAATTGCAGACCAAATTCAAAAGCCTTGGCTTCCACCTCTAAAGGACCCAAAGGAGCATGGAATTTTTTGCACATTGTAGCCACAACCAGACCATCAACATCACGTATTATCACTCCCACCCCAAATTCATTTCTTTCCTTGAAAACAGCCTCATCCACATTTACCTTATACAACTGATTTGAGAGAGGCAGCCAAGAACGTTGAAGCACAAGTTCGGACTGCACAGGTACCGTAGCAGCAATGGCATCATTTGCTTCATGATATTGCAGAAGCCAAAGTGAGGCATCTTGACATAAATCCAATTCACCCAGCCTCTTACCTCCATTACGAATCTCATTTCTATTACCCCACAACCTCCAAGCAATTTTTCCCATCAAAGCAACCATACTATCATCACAATGATCAACCATTATCATTTTCCATGCTAACTCCATGAAGTTGTTGAACTGACCTGCAGAATTCGGACCTGCATAATCCGGAATGAAAAGCCCAAAATAGCGCTACACCTGTTTAGCTCTCAGACATGCCCAAAAGAAATGGCCTGAGGTTTCGGCCTCTAGCATACATTCCTCACAAAGAGCATCAGATAGTACCTTTCTACGCATAAGATTCGCTTTTGTTGGAAGAATATCACGGCAAGCACGCCATAAAAAATGTCTAACCTTATGAGGGACTGGTAGCCGCCATAATTTCTTCCAAAAACAGCGTAAGTTGCTGTCATTCGAAGAAGATGCACCCCCAGAATTACCATAGCTTTCCATAGCCAATTTATAGGCACTTCGAATTGTGAACAAGCCATTAGAAGTCCCTGTCTAGATTTGCTTATCAGATGGAAGAGAGTTGCTAAGTGGAATGCTACAAATTTCCTCCACTTCAAACGGTAGAAATAATTGCTGCAACAAATGAAGATTCCAGCATCCGTTCTCCATATCAATGAGCTCAGAAACTCAGAGGTCCTCAGGAGCATTCAGCCTAGGAGAAACAACTTTATGAGTTGAAGAACTTGGCAACCATTTGTCCTTCCAAACCTGCACCTTGAACCCGTTTCCAATCTGCCATCTCAGACCATCTTGCACAAGCTTTTGAGCAGCCATAAGACTTCTCCAAACATATGATGGGTTAGCACCAAGTGAAGCTTCTACAAAATCACAATTAGGAAAATATTTTGCTTTAAAGACATGATAAACAAGAAAATTCTGACCCATTTGCAGCCTCCACCCTTGCTTAGCTAATAAAGCCAAATTGAAAGGTTGCAGTTGCTTAAAGCCCATTCCCCCATCTCCCTTAGGCATGCAAAGTTTATTCCAACTTATCCAATTCAGTTTTCTTTTATCCTATTTTTGACCCCACCAAAAGTTACGAATCATACTCGTCAATTCCTCACAGAAAGTATCAGGAAGTTTGAAACAACTCATAGTATAAGTTGGTATTACCTGAGCCACCGCCTTGATTAAGATTTCCTTACCTACCTTAGAAAGCAATTTTTCCTTCCATCCAGCTAGCCTCTTTGCAAGTTTTTCCTTAATGTCATTGAAAGTACTTTGCTTTTTTCTTCCAACCAGCGAAGGAAGACCGAGATATTTCTCATGTTGCTTGATAACTTGAGCTCCAAATCTTCGTTTAATTTCCTCTTGAACTGAATGATCTGTATTAGAGCTAAAGAAAAGAGAAGTTTTTGCTCTATTTAATTGTTGGCCAGAAGCTTTCTCATAAACCTGGAGAATCCTTTGTAGGGAGTCACATTCTTGCAATGATGCTTTACAAAAAATGAGACTGTCATCTGCAAAAAATAAATGAGATAATTTGGGTCCACTCCTACAAACGGAAATACCCTCTAGCTGACCATCTCCAACCCCTTTCTTGATCAATGCAGAAATGCCTTCAGCACATAATAAGAAAAGATATGGAGATAATGGATCACCCTGCCTTAATCCCCTTGAAAGGACTATATGCCCACGAGGCTTCCCATTAATCCAAACAGAGTAAGTAACTGTGGAGATGCATGTCAACAATAACTTCCTCCATTTACCCTCAAATCCCAATTTCTCCATAATTTTATCAAGGCAGCCCCATTCCACCCTATCATAGGCCTTACTCATATCCAATTTAAGTGCCATCTCTTCTTTTTTCCCTCCATTTTTCATATTGATATGGTGCATAGTTTCAAAAGCCACTAAAACATTGTCAGTAATTAATCTTCCATGCACAAATTCCATGCACAAAGGTGCTTTGAGTGTCACTGATTATAGATGGTAAAATCTTCTTCAATCTATTTGCAATCGCCTTTGAGGCTAGCTTATAAACAACATTACACAAGCTAATTGGGCGATAATCAATAACTTTTTTTGGCTCTTTGACTTTAGGAATTAAAACAATATGAGTTTCATTAAAATTTGGAGGTACAATGCCAAAATTAAGAAAATCAAGTACTGTTTTTATGACAACATGTCCAATTAAAGGCCAAAAATGTTGAAAGAAAAGAGGGGGCATACCATCTGGACCAGGCGCTTTCAGAGGATACATCTGCTTTAAGGCTGTCTTCACCTCAGATTCCTGGAAATCCCTAAGAAGCATTTGGTTCATAGCACCAGTAACTTTAGGCTCCAAAGTATCAAGTAACTCCATAAAATCAGTTGGGTTTGAAGAGGAAAATAATGCAGAATAATAATCAACAATTATCCCCTCCACAATGCCAATATCCTCCTGCCAATTACCATCCGAGTCCTCCATACCTTCTATTAAGTTATTTTGATATCTGGCAGAAGCTTTAGAATGAAAGTACCTGGTATTTCTATCTCCCTCTCTAAACCAGTTGATTCTAGACCTTTGTAACCACATGGCATCATCCTTTTCCAACCAACAATTCAATTCCACTCTTGTTTTCTGCATCTCAGCAATGATTGAAAGAGAAGTGGGCTGTAACTCCAACCATTCAAGAGTTTTCTATAACCATGTAATTTGCTGCCCAACATGCCCAAAGTCATTCTTATTCCATGCATCTAAACTCACACGGCAAGATTCCAAACAAGAATTTAAGAGGAAGGCCGAATCCCTCATCCCAGGCTTTATGAACAACCTCTTCACATTTTTCATGTTTTAACCACATGGATTCAAATTTGAAAGGCCGATGATACCGCGCTTCTTTTTTCTTTGAACAAAATGCAAAGCTAGCGGACAATGATTAGAAACAAAAGAGGAAAGATGATAAAGTTTTGCTATAGGAAACTTACTAATCCAATCACATGTAGCCAAAGCCCGATCCAACCTTTCACGAATCTGTGTACCATCAAATTTCTGATATAACCAAGTAAACCGAGGACCAATGAAGCCAAAGTCCTTAAGTCCACACACATCAATGACTTCCTAAAAGCGTTCCATCTGACTTGCAATTCTAGAAGCTCCACCTTCCTTTTCAGACAAATCCACCAATTCATTAAAATCACCAATAACAAGCCAAGGTAACTGTGAATAATTACTGAGAGATTTAAGCAAAGACCATGATTCACAACGTCTAGATGTTTTCGGGTTACCATAAAAACCTGTAAGATGCCACCACCCATCAACACCCCCATCAACAAAAGCATCAATGTGGGAAGATGAGTAATTTTGAATATGAACTGTAACCTCCTTTTTCCAAAGTAAAGCTAGGCCACCACTAGCTCCATCACTAGGCACAAATAATCCATTTTTAAACTCACATTGATCATGAACATATTCCATCCATCCTATGTTAGATTTAGTTTCCATAAGGAAAACTAAATTGGGAACTTGTGCCTTGATAATCTTTTTCAAGACGTTAACTGTCCGTTGGTTCCTAAGCCCCCGGCAGTTCCAGCTTAAAAGACTCATTGGACCCGGCGGGGCTGATCGACAGCCTCCGCCGATCCCAAATGTGAAACCAAGATGTCACTTTGCTCATTAGGTTCATTCTCCAATTTAAGTTTCTTTTCTATCTCAGTATCCTCAACCATAGCCTCATATGTTCCAGAAAAATTACGTTTTGCACCTGAACAGCTGGTTGGACTATTAGTCTGCAAATTATCCACACCAACTCTACTTTTAATCTAGTCCATCTACCTTTTTTAAGTCCACCCTTTTTTACACATTCCAACTTGACATGAGCAGCAGAAAGTGCCATCTGTTCTGTGCCTTTATGCTTATTCTTGCCTTCATGTACCGTAACACCATCAACCCAGCCCGGTGTGAATTCTGTTTCATAAGAACCTGTACAACACTGTAATCCTGTTTTCCATTCGGTCCCAAACTCCTTAAAGCAGTTAAATTCGTGACACAGCCCTCAGCATTTAATGATATGGAAGACACGTTATTCAGATTCGTGACACAGCCCTCATCATTTAATGATATGGGAGACATGTTGGCCTTATCAATTACGTTGGCCACAGCTGGCGCTTTGTTCCCAAGCAATGCGATATAGTCTTCCTTATTTGCATCTTCCTTCAAATCCGGATTAACTACCTGTAACCGTTCCTCTGAAATTTGCAACCGTTCCCGCTGTCGTGCAACACCCACTGAAGAAAATTCCATGACAGACTTCGCATCAACCCCTGTACAATATTCTACCTCTATAAACGTTTCAGGAACCGGCTTTAATGCTAGAATCCCCTCATGCACAGATGAAGAACTCGCATCTGAAAGACTTGTAACACGGCCTTGAGTATCTTTCTTCTCAAATCCTTTGACATCCATGACAAATTTCCTCGATGGATTGACTAGTGCAGCCCTCAACCAATGACCAAATTATTGATCTTCAACTTTCAAAGAACCCTTACTACTCAGCCAGATAGTGCAGTCTTTGTCATCATGAGAAACCATTCCACACCAGTAACAAATATTGGGGAGCCTTTCATACTCGAAGGAAATAAAACGATCATCATTGGATCCCAAAGAAATTATTCTGCCACGGTATAAAGGTCTAGTTATATCAATAAGCACTCGGATTCGCATAAAGTTCCCACTAACCATGTCTGAAATACCAACAGATTTGTTAACAATCCCCAACGATTCTCCAATTTCCAGAGCAACTTCAGGGGTCAAACAACTAAGAGGGAGATTATGGAATTGAACCCAGAAAGACGACTTCGAGAAATCCACTCTTTCCATAGGCAATATCCCATCATATCTTTGCAGAACAACCAAATGTCTATCAAAAGACCATGGCTCTCCCATTAAGACCTTTTCTAAATCAGATTCAAGTTCAAAGGTAAAGAGAAGATGATTGTCACCCGCATCACGTATACAGAAATCACTACTTGTACGCCATAAAAGTCTAAATGTTTTAGCCACTGCATCAACACTAACATTCCTCTTTGTAAGAAATTTGGCCTCAAGAACAAACTCTACCCTTTTCTTATTTTTTGTTAAGGCCAATTTCTTCCCCTCCTTATCGGACAAGGAGAGTTTTTTCCAACTTGTAGTAAGATCATCCATAGTACCCCACGAATATGAGAGCAAATAGTTAAGCAAACCCGAAAGATAAAAGAACTGACTAAAAACTAGAAAGAAAACCAGTCATCTTCACGAAAAATGGAAGGAAACGAACTACTACCGCATAGGGAGTTAGGGGAGACTAACTGCCAAGGCTGAGAACCTTTTATGATACCAAGTTGCCTGCAAATTACACAGTAAAAACATAAGAAAATGATATCTCACTTTATACCAATTGACTTTATAGTTTGGATTGACTACGTAATACCATGTAGGAGGCAGAAAAGAGTAGCTTGATTATTAGTGTGATATAATGAAAGAAAATAATAGTGATGATCTAACATTGCCACAAGGTCTTCTAGGAGGAACCACAAACTGGTTGTATTCCAAAAGGCAATAATTCCTAATTTCATCTTTTTTAAATTACATTCCAAATGTGATGAAGAAAAGTAAAAACATCTTAACAAATTTCTGAAAATGTCAGACTAAAATCATTCAACTGACCATGTGCAATCAACAATAACTAAGTTTGCTCAGGAAAAATGCACTATACTTCTATAGTATTTGAACACTAGAAGGAATGAGACTGAAAATGATACCACTGGTTTAAGAAGTTCTTCTAAGATTTCTTGTGCTTGTCTCAACCGCATATCAATGACATTGGCAAGTAATTCAGCCTCAATTAAAATGTGTAGTGGATCATTCAGATGCTCATAACCTGGTCTTCCCCTCAATGACTCCTCCTTAAGAGTAGAAAAAAGCAAAGGAGATTTACGAACGAGTCACTAATAACTAAATTTTGAGATAAACATAAAAATGGTCTAGGAGGGAGGATTAAAGTAGCTACTCCACCTAGCTGGAATTAAGGTTGTGTTGAGTTAATACCTTATCTGGGTCTTTTATTGAACCTTTTCCTCTAATAAACACTCGGCAGTCCATATTGAAGGATGTTACCACCCAAAATTTTATTTTTAGTGTTTGGGGAGGGGGGGGTTGGGGGGTGTTTGAGGGGAGTAATTTTAGTACCCTTTAACCTCACAATATGTAACAAATGTCCAGTGAACATATATAGATATAATTTCTTAACATTCAAAGCATTCAATGAAAATATAGGAATTTAGACATCAATATCACATATGCATTTGTATATTGTTTACATTCGGATAGCATTCAATGAAAATATAGGAACTTGGACTTGCTGGTGCCGCTTGCCAGTCCATATTCATCCCTTGTGGTCCTCCTAACTGCTGTTACATAATGAACCCAAGATCTCTAGTACTGTAACAAGAATGACACTCACTGAGTTCCAAAAAAGTAGGGGAAAAAGGAAAATTAAAGCAGAGAAATATTGAAATTTAAAAGGAATAGAGAAGTTAAATTAAAACAGAAAACACATAATTTCAAAATGCATATATTCAACTTGTGCGGCAGTCCATGGGAATAGACACAAGCAATAGGGAAAAAAAATTGAACATCTAACAAAACTAGAAGTTGATAATCATTTTGGCATTATTAATAAGGAATTGATGATACACGTTGCCTAATGATCTAGTGGCATATACTATGCATTTTGTTTCAAGTTGCATTTAGAAGGATGCCACGGTTCAAACTTAGCGTAGCTAGTCCACGAGACCACCGCTCGTCGGTACCTCGTTCTGCTTAGGGCATGTTCTTTGGTTATGCCCCTCTTGATTACATAACCCGCATTGCACCTTCCTCCTCATTCCATGGTGTGGTTCTCGGCCGTTTCCCGCCCTCGTCCATCTTATTCTTGATTCATGTTGAGACAGGCCGACCTTTCTCTCGGATCAATCAGGGGTTAGGGATGACCCTTCGAGTTTCTTCAAGATCCGGCCATGATAATCTATCTTTCAACGCAGGGAAAACGGGAGCATAGCTGCGGAACAATGCGTTCATGCTATAGCGTGGGTCAATGTACTACTCTGCATCGTGTTGATACCTACTACAAACTGCAATGACATGTGAACATGGTATTGTACAATTTCCATTTCTCACATGTGCAAGTTCTCTGCAACAGATTAACTCCATGTATGTGATCCCTCCGACTAGCAGTCCCTAGATTATGTAGTGTATCTACTTGATATGATTGTTGTTGCACGCTCAATCTCGTCACCCTGTGATGCTCCGCCTTCTCCTTATTTCTCATGAAGATATCCAAGGCATATTTACACCATTTTTTCCCCAAATTCAACTGCGCTATGCTCTTATTGCAACGATCATCAAAGTAAGCATTCAGTTTGAACCATGTGCATTTCACCATTGCCGTAATGGGCAGGCTGCGAGCACTCTTTAAAACACCATTGAAGCACTTGGAGACATTTGTGGTCATTGCCCCATAACGGTAACCCTTGTCAAAAGCTAGAGCCCATTTGTCTTAGGGCACATCCTTGAGATATTGGTGCGCTGCCTGGTTGACATTTTCAATTAATTCGAAGGTGGCATTGAACTTTCGCTCTTGGGTAGCACTTGCTGCCCTCCATACTAGATTCTTTAAAATTTCATTGCTCCATCTAGTGTTTATGTTACTATATAAATGACGAAGGCAATAATTATGTTCTGTCATGGGAGGCTGCAAAAGGTCTCGATTAATGTCTCTGAAGACAGCTTGTATCCCAGGGTGTCTGTCAGATATGACGCACAGATCGCTCCGATTGGTAACATACCTTATTATACAAGCCGCCAAAAACCAACCCCAAGTCTCTGTGCTTTTGCTTTCGACAATGGCGAAGGCTAGTGGATAAATCTTATTATTAGCATTTGTCACCATTGCAATCATCAACTTCCCTTTATATTTTCCATAGAGGTGGGTTGCATCAATGCTGATCACAGGCCTGCAATGCTTGAACCCAACAATAGATGGACAAAACGCCCAAAATACGGACTTGAATGTACAGGTTCCCCATTCATAATTATCGTCCACTAGTAACTTATACTTTGTACCCAGACTTGCATCTTTTAGTCCTGCCAAAAAATGCAGCAACTTTGCATACGACTCCTTAAAATCCCCGTATATAGTTGCAACGGCCTTTTGTTTGACATCCCATACCTTATAGGTGAACCATAATGATTATGTTAGAAATTATTACAAGTTAAATAATTAAAATTGAAGAAAACAAATCAAGACTTGTAAGGCTATAAGATGAAGATAATCTTTCTTTCTCTTTCCCTTTATTGTTTTTTCTTGTTTTCTTTTTATTAAATCTATAGATGCTTATTTAATCGAAATGTCAAGAATGAAGATGTTTATCAAATACGATCCATGTGCCGCATGCATTTAGTGATTCACAAAACATTTAGCATGTCACATGCATTAGTGATTCACGAAATAGGTTGCTGCCATATACTTTAAATCACCACCTAGCCTTTATTCTTTTTTTTTTTTTAATTTCAATTTTCATAATATAAGGTATTCATGGGTCTTGGGAAAGAGAGGCATGAACCCATGACCTAACCCTCTTAAAATGATCATTCTTATACTTCCATGAAGACTGATGTCTCTACATTGTATTGAAAAAAGAATGCAAGTTAAAGAATACCTTGTTGTGAGATACATCGTGTTTTAAGTCTGCCAAAACAAGGTGGTGTAAGGACTTTATCTTATATGCGGGGTCTTCTCGTATATAGCGCTCAAGTACGTATGCTAGGAACACTGAATCAAGCATCCGACCATCATGAGCAATCTGAATTTTGTCGCATACGTGGGGGCCCTTGCCTTTTGTGATCTTCCAGACATTGTCTCCTTTGCAATAGATCGCATGGACTGACCATGGACAGGAATCATTCTCACAACTCACCATAAGCCTCTTTGAGTCTGAATGCTCAGTTTTGAAGTTAAAATTCTCCCGCACTGCGTACTAGGTCAATGCATGTCGCACCGCCAATTTAGTCTGGAATACCATCCCTTTCACTAGCTGCTCCCTAGGCTGCCAACTTGATATTGCCATTTGCATAACTAGTGATGGATCAAACATATTATCCTAAGTGTTTTTGGTGAACCATTCCAGGATCGGGACCAGGGCATGTGTCTCTATTTTATTCTGCAATCACCTCTTTGATACCATCAACATTCTCATGTTCACCCACGATATCTAGGAGCTCCTCGAACTCATCCCTAGTAACATCAATATGGGTTGCATCGTCACCAAGTTTGTGATCATCTTCATTTTCGAATGTGCCCCCATGCACCTCATCACAAGATAAATGCTCTCCTTCATGCACTTCCTAGTAGCCTTCCTCCTCCTCAATCGAGCTCACATGCGGAAATGTCTGGCATGGTTCACCGCCATACCCATCTCCTGTGTTCTCTGCACACCTTTGATAAGACTGTAACGGTATTGTGTCGATAGGGTCATCTCCAATTCCATCCAAAACGGCATGCTATGAACCCTTTCCAGCCTCTACTATAGCGGGCTCAACAATGACATAGAGATCCGAAACAATGAATCCCTTCACTAGCATTTGTTCAACAAATTCCCACATCATCTTCAATTCGGCGCCGCTTGATAAACTTAGTGAATTGCAGAAAACCTGGGTGTCTACAACCTGTTGAGGTGCTTGATACACGATGAAAATGTTATGCCTAGAGTGGTCCAACCCCATCACCATTAATATTCTCCATTGCAATTTCCTAAGGCTTATCCCACGCTTCACCTTAACACATTTATGCATTTGGTTCGGGCTTTGGTATGACAGCCCATGCAACTCATGATAATACATCTCTCCATTGTAGTACACATAGAAATAGTGAAAATCCATCATTGACTTGTTCAAAGAATATTGTAGTTGTCATAATCTATAACCAATTAAATAAATTAGGCATATGATAAAAAGAATCTATATTCAAACTCAACCTCCTTGACTTCGTGTATACACATAAAAATAATTGAATCTCGATCATACAAATAATTTATACACATAGACATAATGTGTACTCAACCATATATATATATATATATATATTTTATACACATATAAATAATTAAAACTCAACCATTTTGACTTTATATTATTAACCCAATTTTTTTGTTGATTAATGAATTCATATTGCTATGAACTCCCATATTACTGCAAAACTCAACAGAATATCATATTACCTCTACCTATCAACCACATGAGTTTTATACAATTAAGCCACACGTGAACTATACTTGTCACTAATTGGGATTTCAGCTAACATTTATTAATATATGTGTGTGTGTGTGTGTATAAATCAGCAGTTGTACATAGTTAATATTGCAAAACTCATTACATAAAATACACCCCATGCACAAAAATTTTATACAAACCATATGCAAAGACAATCTGACTAAGCATTTAACTATTACCTCTATGTACTGATCACAACAGGGTTGACTCAAAGGTGGAAATGGACAGCACATTGGTCTTGGATGGAGACACTCACATTGAGAACCCAATACTTGCAGATGGTGACCCAACTACCAGTAACGCTTCTGCTTATTCAGAGGAAATAAAGTGGGAATGGTAGATACTGAAAATGGTTGAGAGCTGGCGATGGGTTAGTATGTTAAGAGGTACTCAAGTTCAACAAATTTGAGTTCCCAAAATCAAAAGTACTCGAGTTTAGAACTATCAAGTACCATTGACTATGCATTAATTAAGATGGTTGACGCTAGTAAGTTTGTCTGCGTAATAAGTATAGAACTCGAGTTCAACAGACTCAAGTTCTTTACTTGCTGTGAGAGACCGGAAAAACTCCTAAGGGTGCTCTAAGAAAAGGGGTTAGGCATTGGCACCTTCCCTTTTTAGGATTATGTGTGGAGTCGCCACTTATTTTTTTATATAAAAAAATAAGAAAAAATAAAATTCGAATTCACATGTCCAAAGTACCTCAATTTCATTAATGGATTATACAAATACAACTTGGTAGAATATCTTTACAAGACTTTGGTCCTAGATACAATCTATGTAAAAATACAAAGCTTTGGTCCTAGATATAACCTACCAAAATAAAAATAAGACACTAAATCTACTAACCTAAGATTTTAAGGTTCGGGGGCTATGTTACAGGATGGGAAGGTGTAAGGCACCCACCCTGCCCAGACAAAGTCTGGTCTTCTAGACTTTAAATGACTATTAAATTCTCATATTCCAAGTATGAAATGATATGCAACAGATGCTATGTCAAATCCTAGACCTAGGGTTAAACTTATATTTAAGAACCTTAGATCTGCCAGTTCATTTTATGTAAAAAAGTTTAGATCTGAGTTTTTTGTGAAAGAAAGAGAATGAACTTTTAATAAAAATTCAGATCTAGTTTGAATCCTTTAAATGTGAGAGAAAAACTGATTTTTATTTTGAAAACACCAATTTTTATGAAAAATGCAGATCTGATTTTTACTTAAAAAAAGGTCAGATTTTTATTTAAGAAAATGCAGATCAGATTTTTTTATTAAAATACAGACCAGATTTTTATAAACAAAATACAGATCAAATTTTATAAATAAAATACAGATCAGATTTTTGTAAACAAAATACAGATCAGATTTTATAAATAAAATACAGACCAGATTTTTGTAAACAAAATACAGAGAGAAAAGTGCAGGTCTGACTTTAATTTTAAAAACATGTGAAAAATTGCAGATTTGATTTTAGTTTAAGAAAAACATAAGAAAAAAAATTGTAGATCTGATTTTAGTTTAAGAAAAACACAAAGAAAAATTGTAGATCTAAAATCTTAAGGAAAGATTCAACCATAGATCTAGGCATGTTCATCAATTAATCATGTGAAAACTTTTGAAAGTAAAAGAGAACATGTAATAACATATGAGAAACATGATTATCTAAACATAGAAAAAATATCACATCCATGGAAAATAAAGCATACATGAAAGCATGTTATGGAAACAAAGATAGAATCATACTTGCATGAACTTTATCCATGTGGTGGACCTTTTTGTATTCTGGGTTGAATTGTTCCTGTCGTACTGTGGCCTAATAGTTCTGGGGTAGTCACGACTGGCTCAACTGAAACCCACCTTAAGCCAACTTGTGCACAAGCCAAGACCCTTTTACAGAGATCTTGATCACGTGTGTTAAGACATATGTGAATCATTGTTAGGAACATATATCAATATAGAATTGGCTAATCATTTGACAAAACGCATTTTATTTGTAATTGGGTAGATTTAGGATGTGTTTAATGCTTCAAAGAACAAAGTTTCAAGTTCAAGTGTTAAAGCCATGCAAGTCTGTCCAAGAATCAAGTGAAAAAGTGCTTGATTTTAAAGCTTGACAGTTAGCTCGACAGCTAGTATCTATCGAGGTTTAAAATGCTGTTTTAGCCCGATGCTCGACAGCTGCTCGATAGATATGTTATCTGTCGAGGTTTAAGAAAATCAGTTTTTCAGATCTGATTTCACTCCAATCCGTGAATAGATATTTGAGCTTTCTTTTCTCACAAACCTAAACATATATAAGGATTGTTTTAAGGGTCGTCGCAGCTGATGCAACTCAATGCAAAAGTTTTTCACAAGCATATTGTGAACCGGAGACATATGCCCTTAGTTCATCGTTCTATTCAAGAAGCTGATGTGTTTGTACACCGTAGAGTTTTGTAACCAAGGAGATTCGTGATCTTCATCGTGTTGATAAACTGAAGAACTTTGCAGCCAACATCTTTCTCAAGTTGGTGAGTAAGTCGCGTACTGGGATCCGCGCATTAAATTGGTTAGTCACGTACTAGGAGCCGTGCATTAAAAGGAGAGATTGTCACTACAGAACAAGTCCAATTGGGTATTGGGGTAAGGGTTCAACTTTAGGTTGGTATAAGATATTGGGATTCCTTTACTTGTAACCGCTTGTTGTGATAATAGTAAATTCTAGGGAATGGTGACCTTAAAATCACCAGGTGGGGTTTTTTGCCGTGTAGGTTTTCCCCATTCGTAAACAAATCACCGTGTCAATTTATTTTCCGCTGCATTTTAACTTAGTTGGTGATTTGTTTGTGCTACCACGCTTATTGCATGCAAATTGAATTAATTAATTAACTTGGCTAATTAATTAGTTAATTCATCACAAGGGGTCAATACATTCTTGGCCTATCAATGTGTCCACGGCAAAGGATGCTGTCATAAAAATATTATGGCAGGAGAGACATAATATAAGGTGGTAATAAAAAGAGGCATTCTAACTAAAGTGCTTGCTGCCAAATAAAGATAATATTTAAACAACTTTGCAATAGGAAAAACGCGATAATATGAGTATGGCAGAAATAAATTAGCAATAATGAAAAGAATAATGTTAATGCTTTAACAATCATGATAAAAGAGGGGAAAGAGATTAGTCTGCTAAACTTGGCTCCTTAGCAAATTTAAGTCCAAGAAGGGAACCAATCTCCAACGTGGGCCATCTCATATGGAAATTCTGCCATAGAAATTGCCTACTTTGAAAGAATAGACCTAAGTGGCTTAATCTCAAATCCTTTAACTTGCTAGAGAGTAGGATATTGAGAGGGAGAGAAGGTAGTAGCTTATTGGTGCATGCCCTATCACACTTCTGTTTTTCTCACTTCACTTCTTACTCTCTTATTTTCTTTCTTTTTGTTTATCCTCTCTGTTTTTCTCTGCTTTCTATTTCTCTCTTCTTTCTATGTTTCCTGCTATTCTTCCTTGTTCTCTGGTTGTTTACTGTGCACAGCTAAGGCATTTTTTATACTGTCTGCCATGATAAGATTTATCATTTTACCCCTCAACTGCTTTTGGCCTGTTGTAGGTGTTCTTCTCAAGCTACCCATTGGTTTGCTGGCTGCCCAGCCACCACCACTACCCTGTGCTGACTGCGCCACGTTCCATTCCCAGACAAAGGGAGTTTTGTTTTAATTTCTTGCTTTCCGTAGCATTCCCATCCAGATAAGGGTTGGGTATTCTCTCTTACTAACTCCTATGGCATGCATCTAGTGATTCCAGCTCATTTTTCCCTCTTTTGGGTGATATGTCATCCAGCAGGACATTTCCCCCAAAAGAGCTTGAGCGAGAATCCCAGAATAGACTCCCCTCTTCTCCTCACCACCAGACCATACCCTTTCTTACCTCTGACCCATGGCCCACCGCCCATGTATTGGCTGGGTACAAGTAGGTGGTACCTGGGCCTTGTGCGTGCTCTACTCCCATATGAGTCCATGGCTTGTTTGCTGTTCATGCGTTTTCCATTGCATGCAGGTTTGTCTGGTCTTGCTACGTGTTTTGTTGCTTATTTTTAACTCTTTGTGGCGTGAATGAGTCATTGGGTCTTCATTCTTTGCATCTCGTTTCTTCTTTGTTGCTTCTCTGGCCCATCTTTGCTTGCTTTCTACTTCTTATGATTCCCATGGGCTTACTACTTCCTTCTCTAGGCTCCCTTGAGCCCATTTGCTTTCTTTAGGGCCATTTTTTCTATTTCATAGGCTTGTGGACCATTATTCCTGCCATTCGGGCTTAATGGTTCTTTCTTACTTTGCTAATTCTTTTTCCTTCACCCCTTTTATATTGTTGGGCTTCTTCTTGTTATTAGGCCTTCTTGCCAAAGTGGGCATCAACAATCCACTAGCGGAGAACTATCCTAGAGATTAAAGAGAGTGAATTTCTAAGGATTTAAGTGAAGCCTCTTAGCAAAAAAGAAATTTCTAAAGCAAAGTTTCCATAACTTCTTTAATGTAAGGGGAAAGAGTAGTCAGAAAAGGGGGTCCTTGAATATTGGAAGGCCTCCTCTATTTATAGAGGTGTTAGTTGCTTAGAAAATAAGCTAGGTTTGCTTAAAAATTAAGTCCAATCAGCTTAAAAAATAAGAAAAAAAAAAAAAACGTATGGTGAAAATCCTAAAAAATAGAGATTTGGATAAGAGTAAGCTGATTTTTCAAATCAGAACATGTTTCAGTATTTTGATTATATATTTTTACTCAAAATTTTTCTTAAGCTGAAATTTTGATATCTGAAGGAAAATTCTATTCTCTACAACTTTTCCAGAAATAGCCTAGTCCAAATTTTGAGTTATACTATGCCAAAAGTGCCTTGAAACGTGAATCTAAAATCTGCTACTTGATTACCACGTTTTTGAAGTGTTTTCCAAGTCTAATACTGTATTTGGACGAATTTTAGAGTTATTTTCATGATAAACCTCATCCCAAAGTGATAATTAGGTTTTTTAAAATAATTATTTTGAATATAATTATCCTAAAAGTCTAATTATCTACAGATTTTAAATATTATCAGTTTATTTGTTTTAATCACATGTAACAAATCTCACTTTAAGAAAAATACTTACCCAATCACAAAAATTCATTTAATTAATTTTAATCAATAACCAATCAAATTTAATTTCAATTAATCACATGTGATCAGTTCCACCTAAATGAATACATGCAAACTGTGAAAACTTGATTTTGTGATATCTTTCAATCCGACCGTCTATTTGGGAACCGGGCATATCGTCGCGATCATTAGAATCTCGAGATCATTTTTATGTTATGTGATAATTATGATTTTTGGGTATTTAGAATGGTCATTTTAACCATCTTTCAAAACTAAATTATGGGTGCAAAATCGAGTGTCTACAGAATGTCCCTCATTGATAGAGCTTGAAAAGCGAATTTCAATGTAAAACAAAAATACTGATTTTAGCAACCATGATTTAATCAAGGTTGATTTTTCAAAGATTTCCTAGCCCTAGAACCTAGAACTTTAGGACATAGAACTAGTGTCTTATTTCTTACAACAAATGAGAAATATGGACATCTAATCTACTTGATGATTGATGAACCTGGATAGAATCTTGAATGCCAATGAGGTAATCGAGAACTGCATTCGCCCAATTTGGAAACCGATTGAGAACTTTATCCGGCTCAAGCTAAAGCTCTGAAGGTGACTAAAAACTATATTCAGCTCAATTTGAAGATCTGGAGGCGACTGAGAACTATATCCGAATCAATCTGAAGATTTGGAGGCTATTGATCTAAAGATCTGGAGGCGACCGATCTGAAGATCTGGAGGCAACTGAGAACTATATCCGGCTCAATCTGAAGATCTGGAGGCGACTGAGAAATATATCTGGCTCAATCTGAAAAATCTGGAATTTCTCTACAATAGACAAAAATTCATATTAGATCTTAATGATTAAGTACCAGATTTACTTAATAGATTTATCTTTTTTGAAGATTTGTGTTCAGGAGATTTATCCTTTTTTTTTTTCTTTTTTTGAAATTTTGTTTATGGAGATTTGTCCTTTGAATATTTATTTTGGAGATTTTTCCTTTTATGAAGATGTGTTCATGGAGATTTTTCCATTGAAGATTGAAGTGTAGGAGATTTATCCATTTTCGAAGATTTGTTCATGGAGATTTGTCCTTTGAAGATTTATTCTGAAGATTTTTCCTTTTGAAATTTTGTTTTGGAGATTTATCATTTTAAAAATTTAGGAGATTTATCCTTTGAAAATTTGTTCATGAGATTTTTCCTTTATGAAGATTTGTTCATGGAGATTTGTCCTTTGAAGATTTATTCAGGAGACTTTTCCTTTTATGAAGATGTGTTCATGGAGATTTATCCATTAAAGATTGAAGTGTAGGAGAATTATCCCTTTTCGAAGATTTGTTCATGGAGATTTGTCATTTAAAGATTTATTCAATAGAATTTTCCTTTTGAAATTTTGTTTTGGAGATTTATCCTTTTAAAACTTTAGGAGATTTATCCTTTGAAGATTTGTTCAAAAGGGATTTTTCCTTTTATGAATATTTTGTTCATGGAGATTTGTCTTTTGAAGATTTATTCAGGAGATTTTTCATTTTATGAAGATGTGTTCATGGAGATTTATCCTTTTAAAAATTTAGGAGATTTTTCCTTTGAAGATTTGTTTAGGAGATTTTTCTTTTTGAATATATGTTCATGGAGATCTATCCTTTGAAGATTTGTTTAGGAGATTTTTCCTTTTGAAGATTTGTTCAGGAGATTTTTCCTTTGAAGATTTGTTCAGGAGATTTTTCCTTCTGAAATTTTGTTTTGGAGATTTATCCTTTGAAATTTTTTTAGGAGATTTGTCCCTGGAAGATTTAATTTTAGGAGATTTTTCCTTTTTGAAAAAATGTTTTAGGAGATTTATCCTTTTGAAAATTTGTTTTTAGGAGATTTTTCCTTTTTGAAAAACTTTTTAGGAGATTTATCCTTTAAAAAGTTTGTTGGGAGATTTGTCCTTTTGAAAATTTTATTTTAAGAGTTTTTTCATTTTTGAAAAATGTTTTAGGAGATTTATCCTTTTGGAATTTTGTTAGGAGATTTGTCCTTTGAAAATTGAAGTTCAGAAGATTTTTTCTCTTTTAATTTCCTACAAGAAAAACAAGAGTTGATTTCTAGTCAGTTAATTTGTATAACTCATGAACTACCACTCTTTGATCTTTGCATTTGATGGCTTTGATATGTATGGACTTATTCTTGTAAGAGCTTAATTAAGAAAAGTTTAGAATTTACCTGATGAAGTTTTGTGGTGCAAAGGTTTGAATTTACCTGATAGGTTTTAACATGGGTGATCTTACCTGAATGAGGCATAGCTGAATGCCCCTAGTCTACAAATTAAAACATGATTTTGAAAAACTTGACTTTTGAGGAAAATATGATTTTTTTTTTTCTTTTCAAAATGAATGAGGTACGGCCAAATGCCCCCAGTTTAGAAATGGATGCATGATTTTTGAAAATCTTGATTTTTGATTTGAAAAGATGATGATGATGATCTTCTTCTTCTTCTTCTTCTTTTTGAAAATGAATAAGGCATGACTGAATGCCCCTAGTTCAACAATCAATGTGAATTTTGAAAAATTTTATTGTGTAGGGACCTTCAATAAAGAAAAATTTGAGTAAAACAATATCAAAATCACAAAACTAGGCAAAATAAGGACTGCTGTTGTAGACACTCAATTTTGCACCCATGATTTAATCAAGGAGAATGACTTGAATGACCATCCATGTACCCAAAAAATCATGATTGCATTACATGCATCAATTTTTTCTTGTATTACATGCATCAATTTGTCTTTGCATTACATGCATTAATTCATTTATTGCATATCATAAAAATGATCTTGCGATTCTAACGGTCATAATGGTGTGTCCGGTTTCCAAATTGGACAATCGGATCGAAAGATATCGCATGATCAAGTTGCATGGTCGACATGCATTATGTCTAGGTAGAGTCGACCACACATGATCAATTTAAATTAATTCTGATTGGTTAAGCAATTAAAATTAATTAAATAATTTTGTAATTGGTTGATAATTAGTGTTTAAAATAGGGATGCATGCATAGGAATAAAATGGATGATTGGATAACAATAAAATTGTGGATAATCATAACTTTATCAAGATTTATTTTAGGGTATTTATCTACAAGATAATTGTTCCTAAAAAAGCCTGAATTATCCAGAAAAGAGATAAAAAAATCATAGACTAAGGATGAAAACACGTCTAGGTGCAAGGACCGGATAAAAAAACCCTAGAAGGAGAGTCCAAAATGCACCCAAACACGGAAGAACGTTCAATGTCCAAGAGCCCATTCGGCACTTTAAAATGGCCGAATTTCCCCTTTTTGGGCTTTGGCCCAACGCCCTTCGGGTGACAATAAGGCACACCCTTTTCGATCTTTTCGCAAAAGGATGAGTCCCGATTCACGTTCTACACATTAGAGCTATTTTTTAGTCTTCTGGCCTCTATAAATAAAGGCTGGGTCTCATAATTTAGCACCTTTTTTTTTACAATCTGAGAGGTATACGTTTTGAGGCTCTCAAATTGCTGATATTTGCTGATCCTCTCTGAGATTTGCTGCTTAAATTAGGGTTTTTAGGTTTCAAAGATAATTGAACAAATTTCTTTGAACCCTAAAACATCCTCTCAAGAACAAACAGTGCTCATGCAAGAAGTTGTTTTCAATCACCCTATCTTTCTTTATGTTTCTTGTTTATGATGATGCATATACATGAATTGTTAATCATTGTTTTGTTAAATCATGATTTTGATTTTGTTTATGTAATTGTTATGATCTCTTTCTTAATTCCAATAATCTACATAAGATCAATGCTTTTTCTTAAAATAGAAACAGCTTTGCATCTTTCTTAGATGCAAAGTTGAATTTTTCTTAATAAAAAATGGATCTGCATCTTTCTTAGATGTAGATCTGAAATTTTTCTTAATAAAAAACGGATATGCATCTTTCTTAGATGTAGATCTAAATTTTTCTTAAAATAAGAACAAATCTCCATCTTTCTTAGATGTAGATCTGAATTTTTCCTAATTCAAAAACAGATCTGCATTTTCATTAGATGCAGATCTGAATTTTTCTTAAATAAAAAAATTGATTTGTATCTTTCTTAGATACAGATCTGATTTTTCTTTAACATATGCATATTTTTGAAATAAAGAAAAAGATTAAACATGATTGTGTTTGTGTCTGTTTTATTTAATTCATGTTGCATAAATTTAAATTAATTTTTTTTACCAATCAAAACAGATCTGAATTTTTTAAACAAAAGAAGAGACTTCATTCATAAATAAATTTATGTGATTTAATCTTTATTTAACATGTTCAACATATCATTCATGACATGCATAAAAAGGTACATTGGTCACAAGAGTCCAGAAGACCAGACTCTGTCTGGGCGGAATGGGTGCCTAACACCATCCCATTCCGTAACCTAGCCTTCGGATTTAGGTCTTTGGTTAAGTAGATCTGAGCCTTGTCTTTATTTTTTATTTTGGGTAGAATGTAACTAGGACAAAAAGCCATGTAATTATTTGGTAGTTTGTAACTTGGACCCAAAGCCATGTAATTTTTCAATTTTCCGAATATGTAATTTTTTATTCAATCAATGAAGAGAATAATTCAATCATGTATTTATTTATTTATTTTTTTTTTGGTATAAAAAATAAGTGGATACTCCATACCACTTACCTAAAAAGAGAGGTGCCTTAAAAAGCACTCCAAAAATCTCACTTTTTTTTTAGAGGCAACTTTCGAGGTCTCTCACAACTGGAATGATGGGCCAATCGGCACTGTTGGAGTGCCGACTGGCACATCTTGAGTCTTGTCCAGTTGTCACATTTTCAGCCTTTTTTCTAGGACATATGGTAGCATCTAAACTGAAGATTGATAGTGAATATTGAGTAGATGAAAGATCCATGTCCACCTCTTGCAAAAGTTTCTTTCCATGAGTTTGTTAGTAATCAGTTATTGTAAAAATGTTTTGGACCAATGCCCCTAGTTTAGACATGCTTCCACAGAAAAATTGATAACATGTTTAATGCAAAACAGACGTTCTTAGCTTAAATTCACACAAAGAAATGTCTTGATTTTGAGCCTTTGAAAAAAAATGTTTTTTTTTAGTGATTGTGACCGGGCCTTTGGAAAGGCTGCCTACATACCTCTCTCATAGAGGATCAGGTCGAAATGTAGTTCGAACAAAGTGTTGAATTTTTTTTTTTGAAAAATGAATTTTTTTGAAATCAGTCTCTTTTTTTTCTTTTTTTCTTTTTTTTTTTGAAAAAAAACAATTTAATTAGAATGGGATTTTTTGAAATTTTATTTTTTCAAATGAACAAAAGGTGATCCTTTGAACAACCTCTTTGACCAATCATAATGCTTAATTGTTAACTCGATCTCATTGGCTAGGAATGATTTGAAATCATTAAAAACATGTAATCAAATTTGCTTCTTCATTTTGAAAATTTTTAGATTATGTCCCTAAAGACAATTAAAGAAATGAAATGTGAGGACTCTTGGAAATCCCATATGTTGGGAACAAGCATGAAAGGGAAAAATCCCAAGTTTGAAGATTTGAAACTTTTTTGAGAATTTTGAAATTTTGTTCTCTTGAGAGTCATTTTTTGTTGGAAGCAAACAAAGTGGAGTGTTTAGAGCTTAAATTATTATTATTATTTTTTTAAGTTACTTGAGAATTTGTGACATTTTGTCTTTAGAAGATATCATCTAGTAGGGCTTGATAATCCTGAGCAATTTTCTTTCTTAATCCAAGAGAAAATGTTACAAGAGCTACAGGTGCGCCTTCAATCAGTAGGACTTCAAGGAGGTCTTTATTTAGAGGTTGTAATGTAGGTCGGGTTCAAGTTATTGAAATGAAGGATATAAAAGGCTCAAAACCCTTATGAAATTTCCCTAAGTATGTAATACTTTAAATTCAAGCATTGGAAGATTTTTCCACTTCTTCCATCATTGACTCTTATGCTAAAATCCTTGTCATATTCATCATCTTCTCACTGGTCTTCATTAATTCCTTTCATTTGGTCTTGATTTGATCCTATCTTGTGGTCAGATCACTTACTCTCATTTTTTCTTTGAAAGATTTTTTTTTTGAATTTTTTTTTTGTTTTTGCCCTAATTTTTGCCTAGACCGCCCTTTTGGGTTTTCAGCCTAGCGGGCTCTTTTTTTTTCTTTTTTTTTAGACCCTAATTTTTGCCTAGACCGCCATTTCGGGTTTTTAGCCTAGCGGGCTTTTTTTTTTTTTGGCTTTCGGCAGACTTTCATCTTTCTTGGATGAATCTGCATTTCTCCTTGATATCCTCTTATCCTTTCTAATGCATTTTCATTTTTTTTTTGACTTGACTGAACACACTTTTTTTTATGAAATGTATCTTACGTTTTCTTTTACTCATTGATGATGCTCAAAATTGTCAGTAGGTCTATCGTCTAAACTCATAGTCTTCCATGAAGGGTGAGTAGTGAACTTGCAAAAAATAGAGACACCTTCAAAGAGCAACGTGTGGTGCCGGCCTAAGGCCCTTCGAAGGTCAAGTCAAAAACTGATAATGAACTTTTTGGAGAGGAGTTTCTGAAAAGTATTTTTTGCGTACCTTGGAATTTGAGTGCCTCAGTGCTTATATAGGAGTTTTTGGATGATCACATTAGCTGAATTGTAGGGATATGGGGTTATCCCCTAGCTAACATGTAGGAGTTGGGAACTATCCCATAGATGATCCACAGGGAGTGAAGAGTCATCCTTAACTGGTTTATGGGAGATAAAGTTTATCTCATTACGCCACCGTGTGCATGTAGGAGAGTCTTAGGTAATGTAGGCATTGCAACATGAGTTGTATGCTTGGTCGTATTTGTCAGCTTTTGGTCATGTTGTGTATCCATACGTTTGGTCTTCCGCTTCTGGTGAGTAGGTGCTCTTCGGAAGACCAACTTTTTTGGGAAGAGTAGCACACTCCAGAAGAGTAGCTATGGGGTTAGTCAAAATATTCCTTATCACTCATCTTCCTCAATTTGATTAAATTTCTTCTCTTGATGAATCTTCATTTTTGCTCATCTTTTTCAACTTTAATGATCTTTCATGGAATCTTATTTCTCTTGTGTCTTTTGATAAACCATTATTCTTTCATCTTGATGGAAATTCCTATACTCTATTCCTTTTTTTTTTTTTTTTTTCTTGTTGAAGTATTTTCTAGCTTGATGACAATCTCTTTTTCTCACAGTTTGATGCTTTCTTAAAACTGTAAGGTTTAATTTATTCAATCATGTGTTGTCTTTATTCCGTGCCAAATTTGCTTGTATTTTAGCAATTAGATACCTTGTATTTAGGTGGGAATTATGTAAGGGTTGTGTGTGAGAAAGTGTGAAGAAAACTCAAGATGTGTGCATACAAAGGAGCCTCACGACTAGATCTCGCGATTGACTCGAGACTGGCAAATCGCCAAAGTGGCACACATGTGAAGCATGCAGGAAACTGAAGGGTCACGACAGCTGAAGCACTACAGGAAAAAATGTACAGTCTGGCTAGGTAGTTAGCTCGCGACTCAAACTCGCGACTCAAACTCGCAACTCGTTCCACTCGCGAGACTGAGTCGCCAGAATGCCCTGTTTGGATGAAAACTGACTTTTTGCATTCCTCACATACACCACTATAAACACCCTTATACCCGCGAAATGTAGAGAGCTTCCAGAGAGAATTTGAGAGAGAAACCCTAGAGAAAAACAAGATTGACTCATCCACAATCTTTGTCATTTGATTCTCCAAATTCCTATACTCTCACCCTCTTCATTGATATATCCTTGAGAGGTACATTTGCCAAATCCTTATCTCACCATACCCATATCAGTGCGGAGGTATTTTGGTGCTTGGGAATCAGTTCAGAGATGACCAATTCATTTGGTTGATGCAATGGGCTTATTGCGGGATCCGGGAA
This sequence comes from Notholithocarpus densiflorus, assembly GCA_030021035.2. Classification (NCBI taxonomy): domain Eukaryota; kingdom Viridiplantae; phylum Streptophyta; class Magnoliopsida; order Fagales; family Fagaceae; genus Notholithocarpus; species Notholithocarpus densiflorus. The sequence goes on along the minus strand of JARYZH020000006.1, from coordinate 9,610,034 downwards.
GTTAAAAAAGATAAGGTTAGGTGTAACCCTGTTGGAGCAAGAAACTTGGAGGGCTTAGGTGCATTAAGTAGATTAGGCTTGGAGGGTATTCAGCTATTCATTTATCCCAACTTTATTCTTTAGTGGATCATTTGACCGCTTGGAGGGCGGCGGAGAGGTTTTTCGCCGAGTTCTTCAGTTTCCTCTTCGATAACATGTGCCGGTGTTATCTTTGTGTTTACATCTCTCTTCCCTTACTCTTTACCTTTTAATTGCTGCTGTGTTTGTGATTAATTATGATTTAGAGTGTTTTACCAATTTGGTTATAGCTTATATCCATCATTCCGCACATATATTGTTTATGTATAAGCTTGTATTGGTATTGTTGAAATTGGTGGTCTAAACATTCATTAGTGTTTTACACACTAATTGAACTTTCAAAAACCTTATCTCTTTTTGATGGATTTTCTTCCTTCCTAGCTTAATGGATTGAACTTTCACTTTTCCTCGATGTACTCTTTTCTAAACTTGATGAACTCTTCATCTTTTTCTTCTTTTGAACCGGTCTCATTGTCTTCATTGAGGACCTTACATGTGGTGCTGAATCCATAAGGTCAACACTTCCTCATCTTGAGATTTAAGCATGCATACTTAATTTCCCCACCCAATGTTTAAGTTTTTAGTGGGTTCATTGAAAAATTGGCTAACTGTTTAAAGGCTCAAGTTAGCTAGCAATGGATAATTATTGTAATGGGTGTCAAGGAATAATGTAGCTTACCAAAGGCGGCCTCCTATCCCTAGTGATGCTTTCTTGTAAACATAGTGACTTAAACTCTTTTAATAAATTATTCTTGGAATAGAAGTACAAATGCTCCAATGATGTGACAAAAGTTTTTTGAGATATGGTTTGAGAATTTTGAATGAATGGATAGATTCCTTTGGTTGCCTTTTAGGACATTTTCTTCTCATTTTTTAAATAATTAGCAAAAGTCCTTACATGGATTGAATGAAGTTAAATCCCTCTTTGGAACAAATTGATTGGTAGAGCAATTAATCATCATGATTTGGGAAAAGTTTTGTCAAATGGATCTTCTTGTATTCACTTGAAAAAAAGGCTTTTGAAAACATTTTGGAGTCTTTAAAAGGAAGGCTTTAGAAAAATCTTGGAGTCTTTGAAGGAACAAAAAAAGTTTTTAGAAAAAGATTACCAGGACGATCAATGCCCCTAGTCCAAAGATTTTTTTTTTTTTTTGAAAGTTTTTTTGAGAATTTTTTTTAAAATTTTTTTGATGTTTTTACATACATATGAACAACATGACAAACATAATGCATTAAACACAACATGAGTTTTATTGAACCAAAGACCAACTAGAAGGAAATCCTAAATAAACAATAAGATTAAAGAGCCAATCTAAAAACTTGTAACATGAAAATCAAACAAATTCTAGGTGGGTGCCTGATGAAGGTGGAGTGATGACTTGTTCTTCAATCAGATTCTGAATGGCATGACCGTCCTGCCAAGAAGCCCAAGGTCCCTTTGGAGCCTATTGTTAGGCTAATGGCTGAGGGTGCAAAGATGGTCACCCCTGTGAAGCATGGGGCTGGCAAAGGCCTTATAAAGGCTCCGTCTACTAATCAGAAGAAGGCACCCGTCCTCCTCCGCGAAGACTCCAAATACGCCTTGGAGCAACTTTCGTCTATCATAACGTCGGAGGATTATGAGGACTTGGGCAATCACTCCACAGAAGCAATGGAGGAGACGGGACTTTTTGCAATTGCTCAGGTAATTCTGCCCGTCGACTTTCTGTCCGTCCTTTCCACTTGGCTTTCCATCTAACTCTCTTTTTTGCATTTCAGGCCATGATTATGATGAAAAGGCTAATGGGACGGTGTCTTAACCATAAGACGTCCTTGGAGCGTGTACGGGCAAAGGCGGAGCTGATGGAAGATGAACTAAGTCATCTCAAAACCTGGAAATCCAAAATGGAGAAGAAGTTTGATCTCTCGAAGAAGGTGAGGAAGGAGCTCGAGCAGAGGACGGAGGAGGCGAAGAAGGCCCTTGAGGAAAGGGATAAGGAGGTCCAGGATCTGAAGGATCAGCTCCGTCAAGCTAAGGAGGTGGCGATCCGTGAATACCGCGACTCCGACGCCCTTCTGTCTGAGCTGGGAGATTCCTTCTTGGAGGGTTTTGATGACGCTCTCCGTTAGGTTAAGAAAGCCTACCTTGACTTGGATGTTTCCAATATCAAAGTTGAAGACCAAGGTCAAGCCTCCGTCATGCCTGTCGACTCGGAGGACACCGAGGATCTTTTTGCTGATGAAGCACCCCAAGCCGACGGAGAGTCAGCCCAGGCGCAGAATGCTCAAGGACAAGTTGAACTTACAGGGGATGGTACCCGTCAGCCAGAGCAGGAGAAGGTGGCCGCCGTTCAAGAGTAGTGTTGTTTTTGTTTTTTTTGTTTTTTTTTTTTTGTAAGTTGGGAGAACAATCTTTTTTATCCGTCATGTATGAACAATTGCCCTTCAAGGGTTTTATATTTTTATCTTTCAATAATGTTTATTTTGCTTAGTGGCTTATTCCGTAGTTTTTTATCCAATGGGCCTGTCTTATTTGACTTTTTATGTTGCCGGTGTGATTTAAGCCTTTGTGATACGTCCAGTTCTTGGACTTTGTACCCGTTCACTTTTTGGACTTGCAATTTTCATCCTCCTGGGATGATCCGTCCAGTTTGTGGACTTTAGTTTATATCTGTCCACTTTTTTGGACTTGTAATTTTCATCCTCGTGGGATGATCCGTCCAGTTTGTGGACCTTATACCTGTCCACTTTTTGGACTAAGAATTGTCATCCTCCTAGGATGATCCGTCCAATTTGCGAACTTTAGTTTATACCTGTCCACTTTTTTGGACTTGTAATTTTCATCCTCATGGGATGATCCGTCCAATTTGTGGACCTTATACCCGTCCACTTTTTGGACTAAGAATTGTCATCCTCTTGGGATGATCCGTCAAATTTATGGACTTTAGTTTATGTCCGTCCACTTTTTTGGACTTGTAATTTTCATCCCCGTGGGATGATCCGTCCAGTTTGTGGACCTTATACCCGTCCACTTTTTGGACTAAGAATTGTCATCCTCTTGGGATGATCCGTCCAATTTGTGGACTTTAGTTTATGTCCGTCCACTTTTTTGGACTTGTAATTTTCATCCCCGTGGGGTGATCCGTCCAGTTTGTGGACCTTATACCCGTCCACTTTTTAGACTAAGAATTGTCATCCTCCTGGGATGATCCGTCCAATTTGTGGACTTTACTTTATATCCGTCCACTTTTTTGGACTTGTAATTTTCATCCTCGTGGGATGGTCCGTCCAGCTTGTGGACCTTATACCCGTCCACTCTTTAGACTAAGAATTCAGGTAGAAAAACATAGTAGTGTCTGAATATTTTGCTTAAAAGAAAAAACCATGCGTTTGTAGAAAAGTACCTGCCCCCTTGGGCTTAAAAATGTACTACATAAAGTATTGTAGCATAAAATTGTCTAAGTAAAACTAGTAATTGAAGTAAAACTAAATAAATTGGGAAATTTAGGGGGCGTCATTGTTCTCCATATTATCTCTACTGGTAGTATTTTTGTAAGTGCTCCGTGTTCCATAGGTGCTGCAGCTTTCGCTCGTCCAGTGTCTCGAGGTGGTAGGTGCCCTTCCTCTGCCATGATGCAATCTTGTAGGGTCCTTCGCAGTTGGGGCCGAGCTTTCCTTGTGAAGGATCTCTAGTAGCGCCCATTACTTTCGGTAGTACAAGATCTCCAACCTAAAATTCTCTATGCCTGACATTTGAGTTGTAGTGTTTCGCCATGAGATTCTGATACCGTGCCAACCTTTGCTCCACTGTCGCCCAGACTTCGTCCACCAGGTCGAGCTGAAGGCGCATGGCCTCTTTGTTCTTATCCTCGTCGTAGTTCTTCACTCGATAGGTTATGAGCCCTACTTCTGCTGGGATGACAGCGTCACTTCCGTATGCTAGTCGAAACGGCGTTTCTTTAGTGGGTGTTCTTGCTATAGTTCGGTATGCCCACAAAACGTTTGGTAGCTCGTTCGGCCAGATACCCTTTGCCCCTTCGAGCCGGGTCTTAATGATCTTGAGTAAGGATCGGTTCGTGACTTCAACTTGCCCATTGGCTTGTGGGTGTGCGGGCGACGAGTAGTGATTCTTGATACCTAGCTCTGAACAGAAGTCCTTAAATGCGCTGTTGTCGAATTGCTTTCCGTTGTCGGAGACAAGCACTCTGGGTATCCCGTACCTGCAGATGATATTCCTCTAAACAAAACTTCGAATGTTCTTCTCCGTGATAGTGGCTAAGGCTTTTGCTTCCACCTATTTAGTGAAGTAGTTGATACCAACTACCAGAAACTTTAGCTGCCTGACTGCTGTCGGGAATGGGCCCATGATATCTAGTCCCCATTGAGCGAATGGCCAAAGGGCCGTCATGGGGGTCAGCTCTTCAGATGGTTGCCTGATGAAATTACTGAACCTTTGACACTTGTCGCAAGCATTGACATAAGCTTGTACGTCCTTCAGCATTGTAGGCCAATAGTATCCTGCTCGGATCAACTTGTGTGCTAATGACCGTGCCCCCAAGTGGTTTTCACAGATACCCTCATGGACTTCTCTCATTACGTAATCTACTTCCTCGTGGCTTAAACACCTCAGGTACGGTCTAGAGAACCCTCTTTTGTACAAGACATCTTTTATCAGCACAAACCGTGATGCTTGGACTTTTAACTTCCTAGCGACATCTTTCCCGTCTGGTAACGCGCAAGTTCTCAGGTAGGATATTAATGGCGTCGCCCAATTGCTTTCAGAATCTACTTCCTGCACATTCGTTCCGTCATCAATAAGTGAGGAGACTTGAATAAATGACAATACCTGTTCAGGGACAAGCATAAATTCTGCTGAGGCGGCTTTTGCTAGACGGTCGGCACATTCGTTTTCCTCCCTTGGGATTTGAACGAATCTGACTTCGAGGCTGCTGATTCGATTCTTGACATCTTCTAGATACCTCTTCATCCTTTCATTCTTGCATTCGTAGTCGCCATTAATCTGACTTGTTACCACTTGGGAGTCGCAATGTACGACCATGCTTTCAGCACCTGCTGCCTTTGCGAGGTCTAGCCTCGCCACCAATGCCTCATACTCGGCCTCGTTGTTGGTCGTGGGGAAGTCCAGTCGGATCATGCACTCGATCTTATCCTCCTCCGGGGTTTGGATTACCACACCGGCCCCTCCTGCTCGTCTATTGGAAGATCCATCCGTGTGGATGCTCCACTGTGCGGCGATTTCTGCCCCATTGCCTTCCGATTGAGCAAATTCGGCGATGAAGTCAGCCACAGCTTGCCCTTTTATTGCAGTTCGCGAGCAGTACTGTATATCAAATTTGCTCAGCTCTATTGCCCATAAAGCCATCCGTCCAGCAGCCTCAGGGCTACTCATGGCTCTTTTCAGGGGCCGATCCGTCAAGACTATGATGGTATGTGCCTGGAAGTACGGCTTGAGCTTTCGTGCCGCAGTTACTTGCGCGAATGCCAATTTCACTATTTGGGGGTACCTCTCTTCTGCTCCTCGGAATGCCCGACTTATAAAGTAGACGGGTCTTTGAGATCCATCTTCCTCCCTTACTAAGGCCGCGCTGACCGCTGCTTGGAAAATTGCTAAGTAGAGATAGAGTTCTTCCCTTGGTTTGGACGGGCTGAGTAATGGCGGAGATGAAAGGTATTTTTTCAAATCTTCAAAGGCTTTCTGACACTCGTCCGTCCACTCGAATGATTTTCTCAGAGTGCGGAAGATGGGTAGACATTTGTCCGTCGCTTTCAAGACGAACCTGTTTAGGGTTGCAATTTTTCCATTTAAGCTTTGCACCTCTTTGACCGTCCTCGGTGGTTTTAACTCCATTATGGCCCGTATCTTCTCCGGGTTAACCTCTATACCTCTTTGGGATACCATGAAACCCAAGAATTTCCCCGCCGTCACTCCGAATGCGCACTTGTTTGGATTCAGCTTCATGTTATATGACCGAAGTGTGTCAAAGGTCTCCCGGAGGTCGTTTAGGTGATCATCTTCGCGTAGGCTTTTTACTAACATGTCATCAACATAAACTTGTACGTTCCTCCCAATTTGGTGCGCGAACATTTTGTTCATTAATCTCTGGTATGTCGCCTAAACATTTTTTAGTCCAAAGGGCATCACCTTGTAGCAGAATAGTCCCTGGCTGGTAACAAAAGAGGTTTTCTCTTGATTAGCTTCTTCCATTTTGATCTGGTTATAGCCTGAGAAAGCGTCCATGAAGCTCAAGAGCTGATGTCTTGCAGTCGAGTCTACCAAAGTATCTATCCGTGGGAGTGGATAGCTGTCCTTAGGGCAAGCCTTATTAAGGTTCGTGAAATCTACGCACATCCTCCATTTTCCATTGGCCTTTTTAACCATGACCACATTTGCCAACCAATCAGGGTAGTACACTTCTCGGATGAAATCTGCTTCAAGCAACTTTCGAACTTCCTCGGCTATGGCTTTGTCTCGCTCCTGAGCGAATACTCGTTTCTTCTGTCGAATTGGAGTGAATGAGGGTGACACATTTAACCTGTGAACAATGATTAAGGGGTCAATCCCCGGCATATCTTCGTGACCCCAGGCGAACACGTCTTGATTGTTTCTTAGGAATGTTGTAAGCGCTAGGCGCACTGGCCAACTAGTCAGTGTGCCCATCCTAGTCGTCCGTTCTGGCCTCGAGTCATCAAGTGTCACTTCTTCTAATTCCTCGACCGGCTTCGCTACTGCCCGTTGTTCTTCTATGCACATTGTTTGCTGGTGATCGTCCATCTCTAACATAGCAATATAGCATTCTCGCGCTGCCACTTGATTTCCGCGCAGCTCTCTTACTCCATAATTTGTAGGGAATTTGATCATTAAGTGGTAGGTTGAAGTTATCGCCTTCTAGGAATTGAGTATGGGTCGTCCGAGAATGGTATTGTAAGCGGACGAGCAATCGACTATGAGGAATGTTACTTCCTTAGTGATCTGTTGGGGATAATCACCCACCGTTACCTGTAATGTGACTGCGCCGAGGGGGAATACCTTTGTTCCTCCGAAACCAACTAGGGGCGTATTTGTTGGGACCAGTTGCTCTCTGTTAATCCTCATCTGCTGGAATTCTGGGTAGTACAGAATGTCTACTGAGCACTCGTTGTCGACCAGGACCCGGTGCATGTTGTAGTCTCCTACCTGTAGGCTGACTACAAATGCATCGTCATGCGGGTGGTGAAGTCTCTGAGCATCTTCTTCCGAGAATCCGATGACGAGGTTATCGATCCACGCCATCTTAGGTACGGAGCCTGTGAGTTGGACGTTATGGACCATTCTGAGGTAGGTTTTATGGGCTTTCTTGGAAGATCCTGCAGCGGTCGTGCCCCCTAAAATCATTCTTATATCCCCTATGGGTGGTCTAGGGCGCTCGTTCTCCCATCGAGGGGCTTGCTCTTGGGGCGGATCGGTTCTTTCTTTGCTAAAGAACCTCTGCAGCTTCCCCTGTCTTATGAGAGCCTCTATCTGTTGTTTCAGATCGTAGCAGTTGACTGTGTCGTGTCCGTGGTCACGGTGGAAGTAGCAGTACTTGTTCCTTAACATCTTACTAGGATCTCCTTTCAGCTTGTCAGGGAACGTCAGGGCTCCTTCGTCTTTGATCTGCATCAAGACCTGGTCTATCGGGGCTATTAATGGAGTGAAGCTTGTGAACTTCCCAGTGGGGAGTTTGGAGCGCCTATCATCCCGTCATTCCTCGGTTCTTGGCATCTTTCGCCCCTTATCCTACAGTGTGTCCTCCTGTCTTTCCCTCTTTCTGGGCTTCTCCTCGCGTGCCAGCAACGCATCCTCCGCGTTCATGTATTTAGTGGCCCTGTAAAGCACATCCGACATGGTCTTTGGGTCGTTCTTATATAGTGAAAATAGGAACTTACCCTTCCGTAACCTATTAGTGAACGTTGCTACGAGTATCTTGTCATCTGCTTCATCAATCGAAAGGGCTTCCTTGTTGAAACGAGTTATGTAGGACCTCAGCGTCTCGTCCTCTCGCTGCTTGATGTTCATCAGGCATGCAGTAGACTTCTTGTACCTGTGCCCTCCAATGAAGTGCGAAGTGAACTAGGCACTTAACTCCTTGAAAGTACTGATGGAGTTAGGCGTCAGTCGGCTGAACCAAATCCTCGCGGCTCCCTTCAGCGTTGTAGGGAAGACCCTACACATAATCTCATCTGCTACCCCTTGAAGGTGCATCAAGGTTTTGAAGGTTTCTAGGTGGTCTAGAGGGTCTTTCGCTCCGTCATAGCTGTCGATCTATGGCATGCGAAACTTATGTGGAAGAGGGAAATAGTTGACGGCTGCGGTGAACGGCGAGTCGGTTCGGTTGACCAGATCGTCAAGGTCGCTAGACACCCGTCCCTTGAGGGCGTTCATCATAATCTCCATCTGCTCCTTCATTGCCTGCATCTTCGCGGTAATATGTGGTAGAGTTGCATCTGTAAAGGATGGCATGCTCAAATTTTGTTGTTCTGGTCTGCTTGGAGCGTTACTGCCCTCTGGTCCCTCTCGTTCTCTTCTATCGGCACTGGTGCCTTCTTGGTCCTACTCTTGAGTGCCGTGATGTTTTTCTGGCATAACTGCTCCTCCAGATCGTGGTTATGCTTAGTGAGGCTCTCCATGGCGGCGCCTAAGGTCTGAACCTGCCTCTCAAGGGCCGCTGCGCGTGTTTCATCTCCCTGAACGTTGTTCGTGGTTGCCATCGAGCGAGTCAGCACCATGCAACTCTTTTGTCTGGGAAGCGTTTGTTATGGCTTACGAATCAAAAAACGACTAAGATTTTCCACAAACGGTGCCAACTGATGATGCCGTAAAATCACCAGTGAGTTACACGACCTTCCTATGCTCGAAACACCACCTGTACAAGGGAAAGAGAAGACCTAATAGAAAGCACCGGTGTGGTGCCGGCCGAATACCCTCCGAAAGTCAAATCAGAACTTCTCACAACTCTAGAGTGTTAGAGAGGGTAAATTATGCGTACCTTGATTTATGAGGGTATTGGGGCTTTTATAGTAGTAGAAGGTAGAACTCTCTTCCTTGGTGTAGAAGTCTTTTCCTAATAGGAATCCTCTTGAATAGTCCAAAATGTGATGGACAAGACATTTCCTTATAAAGAAGATCTTCGAGTATGCGTGTGTCTTCCGGAATCCTCTTTGTGCCAGGATTCCATTTACCTTAGGATTTTATGGTGGCTAAGCGTGTGTCGCAAGTATTTCCATCTAGGGTTTCTGGCTGCCATGTGGGTGCTCGATCCGTCCTCCTTACATCCGTCTATGCAAGATCTATTCAGTATCCGCATGCATTGGGCCCATCCTCTATCGACCCACAGATATGGAACCGTCAGGCCTATTAAATAACAGCCCGTCAACTTATATTTTTACCCTCTTCACCCATAAACCCAGAAAATCGTAGCAATCCATAAACTTAGAAAATTTCATACCCATAAAGTCATAAACCCAAAAATTTCATAGCCATAAACATGCAACCCATGAAGCTAAGAGAAACCCAAAATCAGCCATCTTACCACCAATCAACCCCAAACAGAAAATTAATCAGCCACCATTGTTCCTCCACCATTGCAAATACAACCATCAATGAATCTCAACGAACCCAGTGAAAGAAGAAGAAGAAAAAAAAAAAAAAAAAAACCAAGAAACCCGAATGCCTGCATTCACGTCAAAAGATAATTGACGACTAGAAGTAAGTAAAAAATAAAAAAATAAAAAATAAAAAATAAAAAATTTGATGAAGAGAGGTATTTTGAGATATTCAAAGGATTGAGAAAAATTATATTTAGAAGTGAGAGTGCTCTATTTGCTTAAAACCTCACCTTTTCTTTATAGCCCTCACCATAGCCATACATCACAAGTCTAATAAGACCTATTGATCTTGGGTAATATTTTATTGGGAGCAAGCTTTTGGAGTTTTTAGAGATCCGTACTTATTTACTTGTATGCATAAAACTATCAGGGAAGCTAATGATGAAGTGAGAATGATAATGCGATGGAGTTGAGTTTTGAATAAACTTTTGGACTTGATTAATTTGGAATGATTCCTTTGAATTATAAGCTTTCTGCAGATCTTTGAGGCAAGAAGAAAAAAAAAATAAAATTTATGAAGTAAAGCTTGTTATAGTTGTTTTTGTTTTTGTTCTTTCTTTGCTCGAGGACTAGCAAAGTTTAAGTTTGGGGGAATTTGATAAGTGTAATTTTTACATGATTTTTATTATCCTCTTACTTATTAAATTTGTTAGTTTTCCTTTATTTCTTTTGATTTGATTTGATTTGATTTTTATTTATATTTATCCATTCATTTGTGCTTTGAAGGAATGAGAAGATTTCAGATTAATACAAGGGCTTTACATGCAAAGTGGGGCTAGGTCAATTGAATCAAATCAACTTATATCCAGCCAGACATGAATTCAAGAGAAGACCAACCCAATTTAATTTAAGTCCAACTGGAGCAAGGAATCAAAGGAAGTTTGCACCAAATCCAAGTCCAATTCGGATTAGGATTCCAGCCTGCACATCAGTTAGTAATTTCAGCATAACTTTGGGCTCCGATGTCCAATCGAGGTGATTCAAGTTGTGATGGAAAGTTAACTTAAAGGGCTACAACTTTGTAGTTTACCAAAAGCCCTAATTCTGAAGTTAAATGGGCCAAAATCGTCGGTTAAGTGAAGCCTAAAAATCTAGGATTTTCTCCAAACGGGAATAGGATTCCTTGACCTATTTAAAAGCTCTTTAGGGAAAAAAGAGAGAGCAGGAAACCTGAGAGGAAAAGAGGGTGCCGCATTGAAGTATTTTTTTGGGAGTCTTTCTGAAGAGGAGGATCTGAGGACAAAGGCGAGAGCTTCATGTTGATCAACCAATTCAGATGAAAGACATAAGTTTTATTTGTTTTCTTTTTAATTTTATTATGAACTAAATTTTATTTTCTAGAGCGTTGATGTAGTCTAGCAATGAACACACAATTTATATTCTGAGTTATTTTATTTTTAATATTTCCATGATTGAGTGTTTAATTCTTATTCTTAATGCTTTATATTTCTTTTTACGACTTATTGATTGATCAATTGAATGACAATGAGACCGAGAGGTGACTTGTTATTTTAGTTCTAGAATTAAACACCATTAGTTGAGCGAAAGTAGAGATGCTTTACCGCGATTAGTGTGATTTTTCAGAAAATTCAAAGTACATAATGAGTCTCCAATTAATTAAATTCGCATAGAGATATGGAATTGTTAGTTGAAGATATTTTTGATATTATTCGAGAGAAGATATTGAATACTTAAGGAATTTTTAATCATCAACGGGAGATTATTAGAATTTAATAATTAGGAAGAATAAATTGTGTGGGATTTGTTAGGTGAAATCAACCGCTCTAGATCCATTCTTATCATATTTTCTTCTTTACACTTTTAGATTTTTATGCTTTGCTAGATTTATTTTTATTAAATAGTTTAATTTAATTTAGATAGTTGAACGTCCCTTTTATTTTCGATTTTCCAAATAGTAATTAATTTAGTAAATTTTGGTATTCAATAACATAGTTAATCTCTGTGGGTTCGACATTCGTTTTCTAAAAACACTTTACTACTTGTTACGATTCTGTGCACTTGCAGATTATTTTACGCGAACAATATTGATGTGGAAATTTGTGGGAGTTTCAAAGGTTTCGGTTTTATATATATAATAATATATATATATATATATATATATATATAGATTAGCTTATTTGTTTTAATCCCATGAAACAAATCTCATTTTAAGAAAAATACTTAACCAATCACAAAAATTCATTTAATTAATTTTAATCAGTAACCAATCAAATTTAATTTCAATTAATCACATGTGATCAGTTCCACCCAAATGAATACATGCAAACCGTGAAAACTTGATCTTATGATATCTTTCAATCCGACGGTCCGATTTGGGAAGCGGGCATATCATCGCGATCATTAGAACCTCAAGATCATTTTTATGTTATGTGATGAATGATTTAATGCATGAAATGCAATTATGATTTTTGGGTATTTAGAATGGTCATTTTAACCATCTTCCAAAACTAAATTATGGGTGCAAAATCGAGTGTCTACACTTGCTTAATACTCGAGTTTCATACTCTCGAGTTCCTTTAATTATATGTCCACTTTTTTCCAATGACCACTCTGGCAGTTACACCCAACATTAACTTCAAAAAACTACTATAGTGGAGTATTATTTTGTGATAAGGTTTTAGTCACAATTTATGTGAATTTTTTATTTAAATATTTTATTAATTTAACAAAAAATTTTAAAACTTATGATTTAATTTAAAACCACATCAAATTATATTACTTACCCAGGTCAAAGTAACTACTTGACTGACACATCACACAAGAAAGAGTATTGACCCTTGCTCCATGAAAAAAAAGATACTAGTTTGACGCAAATACAAATTCTAAGACCCAATTTTTATTAAACAGTATGGCATAGTAACGCTATTTTTTTCTTAATGGTTGGCATCACAGTGCAACGCTTGTAACTTCACTATCTACCTTCCAAGCCCGTTAAGAGATGAAAGTTTTTTTTTTTTCTTGAGAGAGAGAGAGATCGTCTTATTGTACTATTGTTCGACTGACAGGTGAGATACACTTGACCTGTAATACAATGTCAATAACAATCACTACATATAGAGAGAGCCCTTTAATAAAAGTGGTAAATTCATCAATAGCACCAAGAATAATGTCATTTTCGACGTATTTATAGTACTTGGTCGAAGACAATTACATCAAATTTTAGTTATGTTACAATTAACCAAGATTGTTGCATCGCCAGAGTGTATTTCCTATAAAAATATTCCTCAACTGGAGAAAATCTATAGTCTTTATCTTCTCAAGAGCAGCAAAGGCAGATTATTACTACCATTATTATTGAGGCTAACAAAATTGAATAGTATTATCTATTTCAATGACGGGTTTGTGATAGAGCACTTTTCAACATCAAACCACCCCATGACAAAGGCTTTTCCATGCCTTTACAAACCTTATTATCATCCTATTCAGCAAAAAAAAAAAACCTTATTATCATCCTGTCTAAAAATGGCCTCATGATCTGCTAATGTACATGATGTCCTCCTTCGATATTTGCATCTACCCCGTCTCTTTTGCTGTTTATCTGTGTCCGGTCTGGTTGGCCTCGCTGAAAAGAACACAAAATATACCCTACTTTTGAGTGGCTTGTAACGTACGCTTTGTTTGTTTCGATATAAAATATTTGCAAAGGTAAAATATTTTACATGTAAAATATTTGCAGGAAAATATTTTCATTTTACAATGTTTGGCAGTGTATATGAAAATGTTGTGTAAAATATTTTCCAGTGTTTGGCACAACGTAAAATGGAAAAAAAAAAAAAAAAAAAAAAAAAAAAACCTGTAAAAATTTGAAATTGTATTGAGACATCACTGGCTAAAAATGTTGAATCTACTTATACAAGTTCAAAATAATGAATAACATTGATCATGATCATTTAAGGGATACTATGATAAATTGTATTGAGACATCACCGATGGTTAGAAATGTTAATCTACTTATAGTACCACTTCTTCGAGCTTTAGTTGAAGCTTGTAAATTATCTTGTAAACTTCTTTTGTTATAGAAAGCTATGTAGAGAAAGTGTGTAATTAGCTAGTGCACAGAATTTTGTGCAATAAGCAATTGATCAAAACAAGGACACAATTATATTAAGCATATCACTAATTAACCTTTCAAAAAAATTATTCCAAAAATAACGTAGTTACAAATTTTCCAATTTAACTGAGAAACTAAAATAAAAAATAAAACTACTAAAAAGAACAACTCTCGAGCCAGAAAAGGAAAAAAAAAACCCTAGAACACAAATCAAAGTTATTTCAGCTGTTGTCTTAACAAAGTACATAAAAACTTCTATTGAAGCAGCCAGCCATAATTTCAGTTGCTCAAAAGAAAATTCAGTGTTGATGTCATTAGCTAAAAATTTTCATAAATTCATTTTCATTAGCAGCATGACATTAGCTAAAGCTCGAATCTTTATGATCTCTACAATAGATTTTACATATTCATTTGACAATACTACATATGGCCTTTTGATAAATAGATTTCAGTAGTATCCCTTACTGGGTAAAAACAATTGACAAGAATAGAGATAGCCCTTCTATAACTTTACAAGCACATATTTACATATAGACCAGATTCAATTTCAAGTAATATGCGCTCGATTCTGAAACAAGGAAACCATTCGGCTTGCCCAGAGTTTGTTAAATCCATTCATGAATTCAGAAACGCGCAGCTCTCTAATTTTTCTAGGCTTATAATATAGACCCATTAAACAGAACCTAGAGCTTTAAAATTAACTTCTTATGAAAACAAAGATACTTCATTCCCTATGCCACTTAGGCTGTGCTTGTTTTGGCTTCAAATCACTTCTGGAAATGCTTTTTCGGAAATGCGGGTGTTTGGTTGCGCATGGAAAATAAATTTTCCGAAAATTATTTTCAGTTGACCGTGTGTTTTGAAGGCTTTGACCCGGAAATGGTTTGAAGTGAAAATTTTCACTTCAAACCATTTCCGGACTCACGCGCAAAGAGAGAGAGAGAGAGAGAGAGAGAGAGAGCCTAGTCCTCAGACCGAGCTCCAGTCCGCGCCGATCGCACCGCGCCAATCGCAACACCGCGCACTTCTCTCTTCCTTCTTCTCTCAATTTGACCGGATTTGATGATTTTTTTTTCTAGGTTTTGTTTCTTTTGTGTTTCTGTATTGAGGAATGATATTATATACTTGTTTGGCAACTGAGAAAATGTGAGCAACAAGTAGAAAATGTGTTTTCTATGGTATTTTCAAGAACACAACCAAACACCAGAAAATATTTTTCAAAACATTTTTTGAAATGCAACCAAACACTTGAAAATATTTTCCTTTCCTGAAAATAGCATTTCCGAAAAATATTTCTTTTCCGAAAAATATTTTACATGAACCAAACATAGCCTTAATATATCCAAATAACAGTCACATGATCATTAATTAGTAACCATAAACTAAAAGCTTAAACCCAAAACCCTAAAAATCACAACACTTTCAAAATCACTAGTTCAAATAGAATCAAAACAGCAAACCCACCAACAAATTAACGGAACCCATAACCACAAAACACCACATCATCATCAAATTCGAGAAACCAATATAATGAAGAATCATAAAATCACAACCAAGTTGTGCACAATAGCTGAGCAAAACCCTAAAAGTAAAAAACTTCATGAATCGAAAAATCGAGACCAGAAAACAACAACTAGTACTCATCCTTCTGGATTTCCTTTGGATTCTGCATCTAAAGCAGGGCAAACAAGATAAGCTAAAATAGAATATGTGCATAAAAACAATTCCAACTAAGAGAATATGCAAAACACATGCCATTAAGTGATATCTCTATAAAAGAAAATTACTACAATATATCATGACCTTTGAAAGCAGATACAGCTTAAACTCACCCAAATTGGGTTTGTCTCGTTGGCTAATTCTCAGTCCCAATACTTCTCAGTTTTTGTAGTCTTCTTCGTTTTCTTTTCACCCTAGTCAAAAGTAAAGTAACACACTCAAAACCATATTGAGAAAAGTGCAATGCCCACAATTGGGAATGCCAATTCATAAGATCCCATCTCAAAAATACCACTCAATTATCCTGGAAAAGAATTAGCTAAAATTGCGTTCTTAAGAAATGCCCACAATTGAATTAAAAATATTATTATTAAGAGAAACACACCACTTGGAGAGTACCATTTTTGGTTCCACCCATGCCATTTGATATCAAAAATCATCCCCGTTTTCTTCTCCTCACTGGTTCCTTAATTGGTCTCACCTTGCTTGAAAAGAACACAAGCAAATACTAATATGCAAATCATTTAACTATGAAGAGATGTATATGTTAATGATATTGAATCGAAGTATAGTACCATCTCCAATCCCACAGTTAGGAGGATGTGTCCGTGTCCGTTGCGGCCTTCACGACCGATCCTCAACCTGCTCAATTTGTTCACCTTATATCTTCTCAATGTGTGAAGCCTCTGGTGGAGGGCTGGGTATCTCTGTCTAGATGAACTCGGTATGCACAAACTCAGGGGGGACAGCACCAGGGGTGGGTTGCCCAAGAGTGGGCATGAATCTCATCTCATCTCTACCATATACATATGTGGAGGTAGTGCTAATGGTGTAAGGGAGACATACGGGTGATGGGAAAGGGAGATGTAGTAGAGGATGTAGGTGGGCAAGTATCATCACGGACCATGGATGGGGACTGAGACGTGTCTCCATAGGCAAACCTATGGGATGGACCTGCATCATCGTGTGACATGGATGGTAGTGGACCAATCGCATCGCAACCCATGTTATAACCAATGTCCAAACACATCTCATCTACTGACTGACTTGCCTCCTCTATGGTGTGGTCATGCACGGGTGTGTGACGCTGATCAAATTGGCGACCTCCACGCCCTCGACGTCCACCTACTCGCTGAACACGCCCTGTAGCCGATTCACTCGTGTTGCCCATAGCGTATGCATTGTCCATGGTCAATCGACCGATCTCTTCAACAACTTTTAAGTCATCCATACAGTCGATGTGGATCTTGAAACCTGGTTCGTACTTCGCCAGAATCTTCAAATATGATTCAACCTTTCACAAGTATACAAGAGTAGTGTTAGTAGGTTGAACTAAACTATGCGAAGCGATGTATATTTGTAACAGAAGAGCCTTTCTAAACTTACCAAACCGTCCTAGTATGAGGTCTCTTTTGTAATATGACGTCGAGTGCAGGGACAAAACCACACTATATACTCGTCATTGTAGCTCATTTCCCCATGAAAGAGTGGTGCATCGGCAATTGTGGCGTGCGCAGCCCATTTAGCAATATGTGTGGCATGTTCTACAGCCTAGTTTTTCTCATGCTTGCCTTAAAGTGTTATTTTGTGAAGTTCAGGGGAAGTATTGACATCGACCGGTATGCCTTACTTCATCCCAAACTGTCAGAGAACACGTTCGAATGGATAACCTTCAACCACCCAAAAATGTATGAGCAGCACAATAGACCTCCATATGTGTTGGCCTGCCATACAATATGCGGGCAGGGAACCTAACACAGACTTGTACGGCTCCCACATAATCTACAATGATCTAACAAATGCAAATAATTGTATTAACAATATAATTAGAAAAAATGTGCAACGAATGTGAACAATACATAATACAAAGATGTATCTCTATTCTAAAAAGTTTAACTCCAAAATTAAAAATGTTTATTCATTCCAAAGCGAATTGTAAGTAAAACAACTACATGCCAAAGTGGTCCCCAACAAAGGCACGATACCTGATTTGGCCGTAGCGAAGCAAGCGACATACGATAGGTGCGTAGGACGTGCGTTGCATGTTCGGTTGTGCACTTAGCCCCTTTCCATCTAGCAAACAACACAGACATAACCTTCATATTAGTTACTTACATAATTCCCATGTGAAAAAGTTAATGCAAAAATGTAAAATGGTAACTATCTAAGATCCTACATACCTAACAGCAAGTGGACCTAGGGGTAGTGCCTGGTGTGGATGCCTCATCACAGGACATATGTGTGGAAACCTGGCCCACACCCACAACTACACCAATAGTAGTGCACCGCCAATCTGCTTGGCTATCTTCTCTAATGCCTTACAGAGGTGTCTATATAGCCAACTTAGTGTTGCACTTCGACAACTATACTTCTTTCCATTGTTGATTGGATTGAAAAACTGTAGATACATAAGTGAGAGCCATTCGCCAGACTTGTCCATAAACAGCATACCACCCAACATCTCCAATATGTAAAATCGAGCGTACTGCTGCACAAGTAAGTCAGCGACGCTAGCCAGGAGAGGGTTGCTAAACCGTGACTTGAGCCAAGACGCTCTTAACCTCACCCCACACAGCACTGCGGTGTTCTCACTAGCACCAACGTCTTTGCCCGACAGCCTATGGCCTAGCAACTCAACGTAGAGGTCAGCCCAGTTGTCCATATGGGTAAATCCCACCACCGACAAGCCATCTACAGGTACCCCTATTATAACCTCTATGTCTTGTAACATGATGGTCATCTCACCATGGGGTAAGTGGAATGAATGTGTCTCCGGCTGCCATCTCTCCACCAATGCCGTGATCAGTGCATGGTCAAGGTCTATATCTAGGACCGAAAGTAGCCCATTTAACCCCACATCTGTGATATAAGTGGCAACCTGTGGATCTAACCCACTTTTGGGCACACCACTAAATCGGTGACGACAAGTTAGTACACCTAGCACTTCCTGCAAACAAAGCAGCGTTGTACTAACAATAACATTCAATAAGCACGTAATAATTACGCTTCAAACTTAAATGCCAATGCTAGGGACAAGTGCATAGTGAGAAAAATCTTTGTAGTACATATACTGAGTACGATTTTGGACAAGTGCATACCTCGCCTGTCGAAGGAGCATCCCAAAGCAAACTTGAACGATGCTCAAGCTGCCTCGTCAAGACAGTACTCACAGAGGGTCCCGCTGGATGTGGGTCCATATCTGGCATAAATTAAAGGTGCTTAATAGCCCATTAAGTGACTGCTGGCCGAGTACATACAACAGTTGTGCCAATTGTACTTAAAAGCAATAAAATACAATAATATGCATCCTAGTACAAGATATTCAAATAGGAGCTCAAACACCATAAAACATCAAGATAAAATACTATCAACAGGTCCAAATCCAATGGTTTATTCTTTAATCCCAATTGCTAGTACTAGACAAAGATTAAAACGTGTAAAAACCAAAAGAAACTTTGGGGCGCAGAAGAAACTTTGGGGCACAGAAGAATAAACCTAACCCCCAAATCGTAACCCCCAATGGTTTATTCTTTAATCCCAATCCCAATTACCTTAAATAACCCTAACCCCCAAACCGTACCCTAAACCAAATGGTCAAACAAATATTGAGAGTGAGATTGAGTATGTACCTTTTGATTCAAAATTGAAGATGCAAATCACCAACTGAAGACCTCGATATCGTTAACGTCGAGATTGAGAGTGAGAGTACACCGGAGAGCGAGAGCAAGAGGGAGAGTGAGAGTGAGAGCAAGAGTGAGATTGAGTGAGAGGAAATTAGGTGGGAGGGAGATTGAGAGCGAGAGGGAGATTGAGAGTAAGACTGAGTGAGAAAGAGGGAGATCGAGAGTTAAACTAAGTGAGTGAGATTAAAAACTGAGACGAAGGGGAATTTTAATCTTACATAGTACTCGAGTTCATAGAACTCGAGTCTGTGGAGCCTGGTACCCGAGTTAGACTCGAGTTCATTGAACTCGAGTATGATGGACTAAATAGCCTAGAACCTGAGCCAGACTCGCGTTTACGGAGCTCGGGTACTGTGTATGTAAAATAACACAGTACTCTAGTCCTAGGAACTCGAGTTTAGTCAACAAAGAAATCGAGTTTAAGACCATTGAGTTCCAAATGGCATTTTTAATGTGCAAAATTCCATCTCAGCCAGTGCCACACTAGCAAACTCAGTAGGAACTCGAGTTCAAGGAACTCGAGTACTGTTTAGAACTCGATTTCACGAAGCTCGAGTACTGAAAAAGTGGGAGATTGCTAAATATTTTCGAAACAGTGGTAGATTGCCATAAAGTTGCTAAAAACGTGGTATTTGGCTATTTTCACCGTGCGTAAACTCCAGACATTTGGATTTTTTTTTTCAAAATAACACTCATTTTCAAACAATTTCCTTAGTTACAATTTTTTCAAATTATTTAAGAAACTAACATCTCAAGTGTGTTAGACTTAAGTTCACTGTAGCAACTCGATTCTTAGAAACTTGAGTTCCAAGTGCTGGCAGCGCTGAGGTGGAAAAATTATCCGCGTGAAACTCGAGTCTTTAAGACTCAAGTTACATAAAAGAAAAACTAGGAAGATCAACAAAGAGGAAGAGCAAAGCAAAACCCCAGCAATGGATAGAGAGGAAGATTAATGGAGCAAAAACCAAAACCCAGCAATGGACAAAGAGGAAGAGCAAAGAAAAACCCCAACAATGGAGCAAAGAAAAACCCAATAATCAGCAATGGAGCAAAGAAAAACCCAACAATGCTCCGTCTCAATGTTTGTGGTGCCAACAAGTTCTGATTGTTCCTTTTGTTAGAGAATGTCAATTTTTGATTTAGTTCTATTGGGGAAATTCGGGGCTTTTGTAACAACAAACCCAAATCGTTGTTGATTATCCTCAAATGAAACCTTCTTCATCAAGCGAATGTGTGAATCGAATTTGTGCAGAGGTTTGGATTTGTGCAAAGGCGAAGGTTTCTTCCTCTTCTACCTTAGGCGAAGGTGTGAATAGGATTTGTGCAGAGGTGAAGGTTTCGTTTGAGGACGAAGCCTCTGCACAAATTCTTCTTCCTCTGCCTTTGTCTTTGTTGATCTGCTTCTTCGTTGTTGATCTCTATGCCTTGTTTGTTGTTTCTTTAGGGAACTTGACTCTTTAAGACTTGATTTCCATGTGGAAAAATTGTCCAACTCAGCACTACTAGCACATAAAAATCGAGTCACAGAGACTCGAGTTACTACAGTGAACTCAAGTCTAACGTACTCGAGATGTTAGTTTTCTAAATAGTTTGGGAATGATGCTAACTAACGAAATTGTTAGCATTTTGGTGTTAAATTGCAAAAAAAAATCCCCAGACATTCACATTAAACTGATTAAAAGAGAGACTCACGTAAGTAAAAACTAGCCTCATCACATGCGCTCCGCACGTGCGATTGCTTTTTTTATTTTTTTTATTTTGAGTTTAATGTAATTTTTCAATTTGAATTTATCTATTGTTATTGAGGTTACACAAGAATGAATTTTTAAGAAACTAAAATTTAGGATTTGAAAATAATTTAACTGCTAGGTTTAGTGTGTTAGGATTATCTAATTAGATTTAGGGTATTTTTAACATTATTTTAAGTCATAACTAACTTTCTGAATACTCTTAATATATAGAGATAAATAAAAAAATAAAAACCCTCAATTTCTGTTAAGACTCTCTCTTCTCACCTTAAAACTCTAAACTTAACTTGGTAAGGAAACATTCTTTCTTTTTTATTTTTATATGGCAATTTCTGCTTTCATATGTGCTTGAGATTTTCTTTCTATCTTATTCTTCTGTTCTATTTAGAATTGATAATCTCCATATTTATATTGACATTGTTTACGTGGGTTTCATTTTTATTTTTTATCTTTCACCTTTTGCCTAGGCCTTTTGGAGACTTAATATGTGAAGATCAAGCAAGTACTCCCATGTAGTTTTTTCTTTCTTTCTTTTTTTTTTTTTTTTTCAAATTATAAGGATTAAGAAAGGTTCTTTGCTCTTCTTTGGGAACTCTTTACTCTTGGCTTCCTTTCAGCATTTTATTATTTTCATTACTTATTATCATAACTTCAATTGTTTTGGGTAGTAAACCTTATAAATGCTTGAATGTGGCAACTTACCACCAAAAAGATGATGGAAAACCTACGCCATTGACTGTTAATGATTCTTTCTGTTCATTGTTTAGAGTTTAGACCCAACAACACTTATTGCTTTATTTTTCTATAAAAAAAAATCATTTGTTTTATGGTTTCTAATGTACTTTTTGTAAATTCCTTTTAGTTTTGTAGGAACACACAACCCAGTAGTGGAAAGATTTTTTTATGGTATTCCTTACTTAGGGTCTGTTTGGTTAGAGGGGTGGAAAAGTGGGAGGATAGAAAATGTTGGGAGGATGGAAAAGTTTGAGGATAGAAAAGATTTTAATTTCTCTCATTTTTGTTTGGTTGGAAGTGAAAAAGTGGAGGGATGGAAAAAATGAGTTTGTATAAATTTACTCATGTACCTTTGTTAAAAATGATGCCCAATTAAAACCAAAAAAGTGACAAAAAAAAACACAAAATAAAAAGAATATGAGCAACGTACACTTAAATCAAAAGAAAAAAGAAAAACAAAAAAGAAAAGAAGAGGCAATGAGGGAAGAAAAAAGAAGAAGAAGGGGAGGCAACGTCTAGAAGGAAGAAAAAAAAAAGAGGCAACATCCAGGAGGAAGGAAAGAAAAGAAAAAAAAAAAGTGAAGAAGAACAATGTACAGACAAAGCCCATGTGCAAGTGCACAAGGACATTTTTGTCCATTAAGCAGCTTCATTTTCCCCCTTCAATTTTCTCTCCATTTTGGAGAGAAAACTTTTTGGTGGGCCCGGGGAGAAAACACCTGGGCCCCACCATTTATTTTCCTTCCTCCCCACCAAACCAAACACACTCCAAAAAAGTTTCCCTTCTCATTTTCTCTCCAATGTTTTTCATCCACCCTATTTCACCTCCAAACAAACAAACACACCCTTAATGTCCCAAATACACATGACAGATAATTGAAGGTTCTGCCACAAATTTTACTACTCTAATGATGGCAAATCATGATTGTTGTACAATACTAAATGTGATGTGAATGCGTTTTATGTGAAATTAATGTTACAATAATTAAGATCTATCAACAGATTGTAAAAAAATTTTGTTTATACTTTGTACTAAGGATTTTGGTTTTTCATATCTTTTTTTTTTCTCTTGGTTTTCTCAATTCAACCTCAAAGTATTTGAGTATTTGAAGAAATGCTTGAACCAAATTTACTCTCATTAATTTCTTCTAAATTTTGATTTTGGTTTTAGGTGTGCAGAAGCACAAGCTATCCCTAAGGCTAGGTGTAAGATAGAGCTTGAGAGAGAAGGTAACTTTGACATATAATCTGGAGTCTTATTTTAGGTACACACAATTTATTTCAATTATCATTTGTTTTAGAAAACTACTTTATATTGCTTTCATTTTGATTTGATCCTATTTCTTTGTAGATGCATATAGGGAGCTCAATTAAAGGGCAATTTTATTTTTCTTTTCTTTTTTTTGATAATAATTAAAGGGCAATTCAGAAGGTGAATTTGAAAAATCTCAGAGATCTTATGGTTATTGGGATCAATATGATTCTAGTTTCATAATCAATTTGAGATTTTATTAAATTATTTGAGTCTTCCATAAAAACCGATAGGTTTCTATGCATAGCACAGGTTTGCGACTAGAGATTTCAGAGTATTTTGGTTATTTATAAGGTTTCATAGGTATTTTTAGTCATTTTAAGGTTTTGTAGGTATTTTTTGTCGTTTTAAGGTTTCGTGGATATTTTTGATCGTTTCGGGGGACTTTTGGTCATTTTAACAAAAATACACCTGAAAACCACTAAAATTGCAAAAATACCCATGAAACCCACTTGTATTTTAGAAATGCCCCTGAAAAGCACTAATATTATAGAAATACCCTCTTAAACCACTAATATTTCAAAAATATCACCTTAAGACAATTAAAATTACAAAAATACCCATTTAAAACAAATAAAATTACAAAAATACCCCTTTAAAACCAATAAATTGCGAAAACACTCTATAAACAACTTATATTACAAAAATACCCTCCCAAAACCATTGAAATTGCAAAAATACCCCATTAAAACCAATAAAATTGCAAAAATACCCTTGGAAACAACTAAAGTTGCAAAAATACACCAGAAAACCACTAATATTATGAAAATAACCCTTGAAAACACTAATACTAAAAAATACCCTTGAAAAACAACTAAAATTGCAAAAATACACCTGAAAACCACTTGTATTTCAAAAATACCCTGGACAACCATTGATATTACAAAAATGCCCCTTTAAAACCAATAAAATTGCAAAAATACACTCCAAACACTAATATTACAAAAATACCCTAAAAAAATGATTAAAATTGTAAAAATACCCCATTAAAACCAATAAAATTGCAAAAATACCCCTGGAAACATCTAAATTGCAAAAGTACCCTAGAAAAACCACTAATATTACAAAAATACCCCTTAAAGAAAAGAAAAAGTAAGATACATTTCATCAAAAAATGTGTTCAATCATGTAAAGAAAAATGAAAGTGCCCATGAAAAGATAAGAGGACCTCAAATAGAAATCCAAATTCATCCAAGAAAGATGAAAAACTTTGTCAAATTGAAGGAAAAAGAAAATGCAGTTTGGTGAAAGCCAATAGAATTCAAAAAAAAAAAAAAAAAGTCCGCTAGGCTGAAAACCCGAAAGGGCGGTCTAGGCAAAAATTAGGGCAAAAAAAAAAAAAAAAAACAAAAATGAGAGTGAGTGATCTGACCATAAGATGGATACCAAGAAGACTAAAAAGAAAAAAGTTTTCAAGATTAAAAAAATCAAGAAAAAAAGAAAGGAACCAATGAAGACCAATGAGAAGATGATGAACATGACACAGATTTTAGCACCAAAGTCAATGGAGGAAGATGCAGAAAACTCTTCCAATGCTTGAATTTAAAGTATTGCATACTTGGGAAAATATCATAAGGGTTTTGAGCATTTTATATCTTTCATTTCATAACCTGAACCCAACCTACATTACAACCTTTGAATAAAGGCCTCCTTGAAGTCTTGCTGATTGAAGGCACACCTTTAGCTCTGATAATATTTTCTCTTGAATTAAGAAGGAAAATTGCTCAAGATTATCAAGCCCCACTGGCTAACATCTTTAAAAGACAAAATTTCTCAAATTCTCAAGTGACTTGAGAAAAAATTCTCTAAGTTTGGAATAAACCTCACATAAAAATTCTTTGTGAATCAAAAGTAATGGTCAAAACAGTGAGTAAAGGTCATTTTTCAGCATCGTTTTCAAAGCGATTTAAGCACTTTTAAGTTGTGATTACCTTCAATTACCTTTTGTAGACATGCCAAGCTCGTCATTGGGACTGGGGACTAAAGTTTATTAACCGAATACAAGATGAGGTGTCTACACTTGGCGAGACCTTGGTAGCCTTGCAAATGGATACGCAATTTATCGGGTGTGGGCGCAATGGTTTCCTCCTAGGAAAGGGGAGTATGCCTTGGCCGAGTGGATCGGGGTGGAGAAAAGATGGAGTCGCCACTTAGATTAGGTCTAGGAACCATTTACATAATGCCCTTACATGGAAGGACTAATCTTACTACCAAAGTATAGGTTCGGAGTTTAAGTATAGTTTTGGAAAGGTGTTAGGCACCCAAAACCACCCGACCCGTGGGTCCGCTTCCACTCATTATGTCTTACGTCTTAATCTCATTAAAAGCATATTCAATATCGTTATTCTAAACTCACACACACGCTAGCATACATCTAGCAATCAACATGACATCATTCATCCCAAAACCTTAACATACACCTATCATGGCAACTCATATCAAACCTAGCATACATCTATCATACATATCATATCATTTCATCCAAGACAGCAAGCAAACAAGATATCACAAGGGCAAAAACATAGGTATGGCAAGATCAAAATAAACATGTGATAGATATCCCTACGTGTCATTCAACCAAGCATGTTCATATCCATCACCAAAGCATAAGATAAATGTATGTTCATATGAATGCATGCCTTACCTCACTTACCTTACTACATCTCAGCACCTATGCATCAATGCATGGACAGTTGATTGCATGTTCATGGAAATACAAAGAAATCATTAAAGAGAAACCCTAATATAGCATGTTAAAGACAAACAAACAATCAAATAGAGAAACAGGGACTCAAAAACATAAAAGAGGGTCAAAACAAAGGCATATTTTGTAAAAGAAATAAAGAAACAGGAGCAAAAAAACTCAGATTAGGGTTTTTGGGCACGAGTATGCGTGTGCATACATAGGCCTACGTACACAAACCAGTTGTATGCATACACATACCTCGAGCTTGCATACGCATGCAGAAAGCATGCACACGCAGACACGCCTTAGAACCCTAACCTAGAAATAGAAACACAAAAAACATAGTAGAAACAAAAACTAAAGAAACTAACAATCTAACATGCTTTAAAATAGAAAGCTACTAAACCCTAAGCTACCTAAACATATTACAACATAAACAAAGTAAGAAAACTAATAAAAAACAGAATTAAAACAAGGAAATGAAAAGAAAAGGGTTAGAACTCAATACCTCAAACAAGAAGTTTTTCAAGTTTGATTTTGACCGTTTCCCTCAGTCAATCTATTCACAATCAAATACAAAAGTGATTAGTAATCTTAAAACTCGAAGATCAAGGCCAGAAAAGGCCTCAATCAAAAAAATATTGACTTGAGGATGTTTAGTGAAAAACTCTCTCTTTGATTCACTATTTCTAGTGAATCTTGTATTTTCCCTTAGGATTTTCTGTGTGTTTGAAATATACCATGTAAGGGTTTATATAGTTGAAAAATGGGGGTTTGGAATGGCTCCCAGACGATGTAGGATTCATTCCAAACCTCAGCTTTAACGCAGAAAAACTTGTCTTTCATAGCTTCTGGAACCCTAGTTGTTTACGTGGGTTTGTGTATGTGTACACATACATCAAACGCGTGTATGCGTACGCAGCTCTAGGGTTTTTGTGGCCTTTATTTTCCAAAAATAGCTTTATTTTATTCAAAAAAGAGTTATATTTTCCATAAAAATCTTCCTTAAGTCAATTCATAATCTGATCGGGCCCTAAGCCAACCTTGGGCTTAGAATTCTACCATCATTGGGGAACGGGGGCTCGAGTCATAAGGGGTACAAAATGCGGTGTCTACATTGGGGAGGTGGAGATAAGGAATAAAAAAAAATAGAACTATAGTTAAGTGTAATGCATACTAGTACGACCTCCCTCTTTACCTCCAATATCAAATCATCATTTTCCCATTCAGCCTAGCTCGCCATGTCCTTGGGAAGAAGAAGGGCTCTCCCAATGCAGTTAGCCATGCGGCCACCCCGACTACCTCTCCATCACCTTACCCTTTCGGTGATAAAGATGGGATCATCATTGATTGTGAAAGCTTGCGTGTATTGAACAAAATTAGGGTCTACTCCCATGGACAAGAACGTCGATGAAGGGCAGCCGAAGATCCCCAACTCTAATTGCTTCAAGAGCCTTCTTCAAGATCCAATACATGTTGGTGTATCCAAGAACAAGATGAGCCACCCGTGGTTGACCGTTTATGTGTATGTAAATTGGTGACCGGAGCAGTTTGTTGAGATCAGTGGCATTGATTGGCTGCCTATTCTTCTTAGGCAACGTCGACTGCAAAATGAAATAGCAAAGTTAGTAAGAAAGTAGTGTTAAGTCAAAGTAAGGGACATTAACTGACATTCCTAAGTTCTTACCAACCTGCTTTACCCCAAGAGATAGGGCAAAGAAGTGTTGATGCTCATTTTGGAAGCCCAGCAGTAGGAAGAAGCCTAACTATATAGGCAGAGAAGATTTAGTGGATTGATAGAAGAACCATTAAGCCCGAATAGCAGGAATAATGGATCATAGGCCTATAAAGTAAATAAATGGGCTTTGAGGAAAGCAAATGGGCCTAAAGGAGCCCAGAGAGAGAGGTAGTAACCTATGGGCATTATGTAATGTAGAAAAGTAAGAATGGGTCACAGCAAGCCCGAAGTAATGAAGTAAGAAAGTAAGGGGCTGATGAAAAGCCCATGAGCCCCAAGGATGAAGGATAAGGTAATTGGGCCGGGGAAGCCCAAAAGAGTTAGTAAAAGCCCATGGGAATGTAGAATTAGAAAATGGGCCAAGGATGCTCAAGAAAAGCAAATGGGCTAAGGATGCCCAAAGAGGAAAGGAATGGGACAAAGGAGCCCACAAGCAATGTAATGGGTTAAGAAAGCCCAAAGTAGCATGGGTATAGATCCAATGACCATACTGGGTCATTATAGCCAATTGAGAGAGGAATACGCAGCAGGCCTAAAAGAGGCCCAGCAAGCTGGGGTCAAATAACACCACAACAGGAATAGTAGAATAGCATGACAGGAATGGTAGCAAGACCACGGAAGGAGCAAAGGAGTAGGTTGAAGAAAGAAAAGCCCACAATCAAACAAGGCCCCACCCCTTGAGAGAAGCAAGCCGTAAGGAATGAGAAATCAGAAAACAGTCCACGCTATAAGAGGTCAAGGATGAGTGGCAGAATGCACAGACGAGCCTCCAGACCACGGCAAATGCATGAGCAGCGGACAAACTTTGGACGTACACAGAACTGGAGCACGTGTAAGGCCCAGACACCACCAGCTTGTACCCAGCCAATACAGAAGTGGTGGGTCATGGGTCAGATGTAAAAGGGGGTATGGTATGGCAGTAGGGAGAAGGGAAACCCTATTTTGGGGTTCCTACTCAAATTCTTTTGGGAGTAATGTCCTGCTGGGATGACTTACCACCTAAAAGAAGCAGGAATGAGTTGGAACCACTAGGTGCATGCCATGAGGGATAAAGAGAGAACACCCACGCTATGGTGGATAAGAATGACACGGTAAGAAAGCAAACAAAATAATCTTCTTTGTCTGGTGATGAGGAGTGGTGCAGCCAGCACATATAAGTGGTGATGACTGGACAGCTGACAAACCAGTAGTGGTCGGCAAGGACACCCAGACTAGACAAAAGTAGTTAAAGGCTAAAATGGTAAAAGTCAGTCACGGCAGGCAGTATATAAAGGACCCTTGCAGTGCACAGTATCATCATGACGACAATAGTAACCTCTAGGAGAGAATCACAACATCACTACATGGGTAAGCACTAAGAAAGAAAGAAAAGAAGAGAGAAAGAATTAAAAATAACAAAAACAGAGAAGAAAGAGAGAATCAGGAAGAAAAAAAAAAAGTGTAGAATGGCAGGCATGCACCAATAGGCTAATCTCTTCTCTCCCTCTAAAAGCCTACCCTCTGTTAAGGATAAATGATTTATTTGGGCACAAGCTATTTAGGCCCGTTCCCTCAAAGCGGATAATTTCTGCAACAGACGAGGTTATCCACGTTGAGGGCGTGGTCCCCTCCTTGGCCTTAGTCTTGAAACACAATTGAACACGGCAGACTAACATTTTCCTTTTGATTTCACCGTTTATCAAGATTATTTCCTTTCTCGCCTTTGTAATCTCACTTATAACGTGTCTCTTATATCGTTCTTTTTCCTACTTTGCTTAAGGATTCCTAATTTATTCTATTTAACGGGAAGCATATTGCCTTTATTGTCATATTTTATGTGTCTGCCGTAACCCTCTTATAACAGCTTTGCCTGCCATGGGTATGTGACCAAAGTTTCGGCAAATGGGGCATAGCTTGTGCACAGCTCGGACCAAGGTGAATTGCAATTGGACTAGTCCCAACTCTCTTATCCAAAACACTTGGGCCTCAGTACTGCAGGAAGCAGTCCAGCCCAAAATCACAAAAAAAGTCCACCACAAGAAGCTCATCAGGATGCCAATATCTTGTGACCACAAGGAAATCTCCCTCTATTTCCTTGTTGAAGTTTGGGAGACATGAAATCAGCCTGACTTCCTCGTGGCAACACTTGAAGTAGAAGCCTGAGGTAGCGCTATCTTGACAATTATATATCCAATTGATATCATGCTCTATAAGGTTGAGCCTGAGTCTTCTATTAAGCCCGGCAACATTACTGACCACCCTGAATATGTTCGGGGTACACTAGTCGGGACATATCCTAAAATATCTAGGAAAATTGGTGAGAAGTTTACTCATTAGAATCCTAACCCTACCCTTTATGAATACAACTAAAGGGATGATCTCAGTTTCTAGTGTCTTACTAACATCTTCATCATCCTCATGATAGTACCTCACCCCGTCGTCGTTGGGGATCCATATTTCACCCTAAATGTGGCTAACCTCTCGAGGGTGTCAACTAGGGACCTAAACTTACCCATTTTTCTACTAAAATTAAGGAGAAACAAGAATAGATAGGAAGAATGTAAAGAATTAGGGAGGAAGCTTACCTAGACACAGAAAAACTCGAACTGGGCACCTTGGGAAGTTGAATCTCTCAAAGTGGTTGAGCTCTCTCTCAAGAATGAGTGGAAGAAAAGAAGAAATGGGTACCTAGAAATTGGCTTGGGCTTCCCCTTCATATAGGAGTGGGGTGAGTGGTAAAGGGGAGTCCTGACTCTTGGATTCCTACGGCCCATCGAATCCCTAAATCACCATTTGACTGTCTATCTAGCAAGTGTAATTCATCAAGGCTAGGGGAAAAGGGTCATGTCTGGAGCAATTAATGCAAAGTTGCGCCATATCCCATTAATAGCAGTTAATGATGATCCCATGCCTCGAGCCATGATACCCACTCCATTATAAATGAAGAAGAGATTATGAGGGGTTGGAACATGGCTGCCCCGTGGACTTTGGGTCAAAGATGAAAGGCCAAAGAGACACCCCCGAAATATAACCTTGACCTAGGTCCCAACTTAAAAAAGCCCAATCCCAAGAAAAGATAGCTCGTCTAAATCAACTACCGAGGTAAGCCAAGGAACAGATTTACCCCAAGATAGAATGACCTAACCGAGAAGAGATCAACGGGTTCATCGAAGATGCAACTTCAGTCCCCCATTCCTGAGGAACGTGAAGAAGATGACGTAGAGCTCAACGTAATAGTCACATTCATATTAATTAGGTGTTTCTACCTAATGTTAACCTCATTAAATGCTGAATGCCCTGCCTAAACAGTGAAGATACCCCAAAAGCCTACCTTCATAATCAAGAAATAACAGGAGGGGTGTTTGATGGGGCAAGTATCTGCACAAATCCAGTTAAGAGAGACATAGCTAGAAAAGAGAAGGGAAGGAGGATAAAAGGAGGATGGAGCCAACATGAAGGGGGATCTAGAAAAATTAGAGAGAGAGAGAGAAAGCAAGAATTTGTATTTTTCTTCCTTCACTTAATTCACTCTTTCTATCTTGGGAATTGGTTTCTTCTTAATCAAAGTTTTTGTTTCCAATCATCTGTGCCTTCAATTATCTGTCCAGTCTCCCCATTGTGGAGTTTTACCCCTCTTTGTATAGAAATTAGTTGTGTTGATCAAGAGTTCTACAGGTCGTTCTTGATAATTTGTGTTTTGACCCCCAAAATACTCAACACCAAGTGAAAACCGAGAAAAATAGAATGTGTATGTCATTGCATTCAGGAGGGGGAAAAAATAGCTTTGAGAGGATTTAAAGCTCTAGAAAGATTTACCATTTGTCCGTTTGGAAATTTTGCTGAATAGCATTTTTTGTGAGACCCTGCATCTCCTAATCCTTAATTTTATTTTTTGATAGATACAATAGGGTTTTAATTTATGATATTCACTCTATAATGATTGCTCTTTATCACCAGGCCAAGACTCTAATTGATTCTTGGTGTAGGCAAGGTTTAAATTACAAATTTCTTATTTGATGATAAGAAACATTATTTGTTGAGCTAATTAAAACCCATTCATTATTCTTAAATAATCCTCTATTATTTTGTAATTGGTATGAAAATGATTTAATCATTCGAACAGTTCACATAACTTGCACAATAAATTTAAAGAAAGATTTTGATACCCTAAATTATGCAGATTTGATTGGATAGGCTTGGATTGTTTATAAGTGTATTGTGGGGGGAGTCAAACATTAAGTGTTTACTAGGTAGATGTTTGAGCATTCACAATGGTGGAGCTAAAATTTTTAGCTTTTAACATGTCAAAAACTCACTTTATCCATTTTAACACACCACTTTATAACACACCCAACATCAATGGTTCTATTTTTTTACCACTTTGATTAAAATAATAGGGAAAAATGCCAAGAGATCTCCTAAACTTTGAAGTAGTGGCAAGAACACCCCCCCTAAACTTTTATTTTGGCCAATTTTCTCCTTGAACTATACAAGCCTGTCAAATAATTAGTCTATCTATTAAGTGACTCACGGAACTCACGTGCATTTCATTTATATATTAAAAAAAAACTATCCAAACCGATTGAGAGATCCCAACAATGGCGACACGTTTGAAGAGGAATAGGAAGAAGCACGGACACGTCACATCATCTTCAATGCTGAGTTCACCTACCTTGGCAAAATAACCATTGTCTTAACTACTAGCTTCATTTAAGTCAAAAGATAAGCACATTTGTGAAGACATTATATAGATGTGTTTTCAACATGTTCATCACTTTTGTCATTCTTTTCTTCATCATAAGCTTCTAATCCTTCTGTCATGGCTACTTTAAAATTCTTTATATCACTTCCCAGAATTGAGTTTCTTTTTCAATTGTTCTATTGTTGAAAGAAAAGAGAGTTTCAAATGATGTAAACTTGTTTGAGGCCATAAATAGTGAGCTCCAGACATGGCTGTATCGGCAAGCACAGGAAGCATCCAAGAGGTTGTGGAATCGCCGGAGGTATGCACCACCATCGGATCATGTTCGACAAGTACCATCCTAGGTTTTCAGCAAAGTCTCAAAGCCCAAACCAAAGCTTCATTATGCAATTTCTCTCTCTAAACCCACAAATCAACCTCTCTCTCAAACTCACAGGTTAGTCACCATGGTTGACTCAAGACCGCTACCACCACTGCCGGCTGTGGCTCCTAAGACCAAGCCATCTCTCTTCTCTAGCTTCTCTCTAGCAATTTCTTTCTCTTGTAATTTTCTCTCTCTAGCCAATTTGTAGCCTCCATAGCCAAAAAGTCCCAAGCTCTAGCCTATCAGAAGTCAGAACAAATCCTAAATCTAATCTCCACATCTCAAACTCTCTCTCCCTCTCTTAAAATTAATCCATAGATTTCTCCAATCTGGGATTCTCTCTCAAGCTCGTATACTCTCTTTCATATGGCAGTAATGGCTGCAAATTTACAGATGATGATAAGTGGCAGAAAATATAAACAACGGCAGAACCATAAACTCAGGCGATGCACTCTCTATTAGAATATGGTGGATTATTTTTTTCTTTGATTTAAGTGAAACGCACGTGTGTGTTGTGTTCTGTTAGTCATTTAACAGATAGACTAACGGATGGCTTTATTTGGCAGGCTTGTATAGTTTAAGGAGCAAATTGACCAAACTAAAAGTTTAGGGGGTGTTTTGGCCACTGCTTCAAAGTTTAGGGGGTCTCTTGGCATTTTTCCCAAAATAATATTAAGAACTCATTAAAATAATAAAAAACATCCACCACAAAAACTTTAGCAACTAGCCACAACCACCACTTTAGAAACTAGCCACAAATAGATTTTTTCTTCTTCAATTTAACACCAAAATCTTAACAATTTCGTTAGTTAGTATCGTTTTCAAACTATTTAGAAAACTAACATCTCGAGTCTCTTGGACTCGAGTTTACTGTATCAACTCAAGTCTTAAAAACTCGAGTTTAGTGTGCTGAGGGTGGAACTCAAGTCTTAAAGACTTGAGTACCCACAAACCACAGACAAAAAAAAAAAACCCAGAAGACAACGTAAAGAACAAACCAGGGAGACACCACCGGAGACACCAAAGAGAACAAACCCAAAAAACAACAAAATCAAACCCAAGCACATCAGAGACAACAAACCCAAAGAGAAACAACAAAATCAAGCAACAAATTCACAGAGAAACAACAAACCCAAGCCGCTCCGGTGCTGAGATCGAAACTACCATAGGTTTGGGTTTGGATTTGGGGATATTTTTTTGATTTTTTTTATCGTGGGTTGCTTTTTATTCTTCGATCAGATCCTCCATCTTCTCGGTCTGATTCTTCTTTGAAAGCTTGGATTTGTGTATAAACACAAGAGCTTGTTTAGACCCTCAATTAAAATTACGGCTAGATTGCTTTTACTCTTACTTAATCAAAGTGTGGAAACAAGAGTAAATGTGCACAATGAACCGATACTACTATAGTGCATAAACATGAACAACAAACAATAAAAGTAAAGCACAAGAGTAAGGGAAGAGAGAATGCAAACACAAGATAACACCTTGATGTGTTATCAAAGAGGAAACCGAAGAACTCGGCGAAAAACCACTTTGCCGCCCTCCAAGCGGTAAATCGATCCATTATACAGTAAATTGGGATACACGAATAGCAAGAAACCCTCCAAGCCTAATCTACCCAATGCATTTAAGCCCTCCAAGCTCCTACTCCAACAAGACTTCTCGGAATTGTGTCTTGTCTAGCTTTCCGGATCCCGCAATACGCCCAATTGCATCCGCCAAGCCTCATCGGCTTTTTTTGGCAAATCCTCAAAGCTTCCCAAGCTCCAAAACACTCTCTACACTCTGAAAAGGTATGAGTTGTGTTTAGGTATAAATCTCCTCTCAAGGTATGACAATGAGAGAGTGAAGGAGAAAATGCTATAATGATTTCTCACTAAGGGTGAGTAGCTCTCTCTCTAAAAGATGGGTGTGTGTGTTGTAGAAAACCTATCTAGGGTTTTTCTCTGTGAATGGCCTCCTTTACATTTGTGGGTAATGATGGTATATATAGTATGGATGAAGGGTAAGAAAGTCACACTAAAAAATCCTCCAAGCAAAAAGTTTCACGGGTATCTCGCGAGAAGACCTTACCCGCGAGACACTCGTGAAAACAATAGCTTGTAATGACTCTTCAGCTTCCAGCATGTGCTTCTCATGTGACTCTTTCGCGGGTTAGCTTCTCGCGAAATCCACTTGTTCTTCAATTCATGCTCGATTTTTCACCAACTTAATACTAAACCCAATACAATAAAATCCCACAAAATGCAAGGAACAAAATTAAAGCAATTACAACACTTTTTGTCATGGAATAAAGCCAACATAAAACATAGTTGTAAATCACAACTTTACAATCTCCCCCTTTGGCTATTTCGTAACAAAACACCCTATAACAGACTCTAGACTTAAACGTGAGTTTGAGAATAATGACAAAACTCACTCACACCTAAATCTAGAAACTGTGAAGCACTTGGAACATATATATCTGTAACCTGAAACACTTGCACAAAATACATTAGACCCTCAAGGTAAATCAAGTGATAAAAGGACAAGTATAATGTAACAAGTAAAATACGATCAAGTAAACATGTTGTAAAACATATGAGCAACTTGATCAAACATAAAACAGTCATATGGAAATTACTACAATGATCATATAGTAATGCAAATGATCATCCGAATATGCAACCAACAAAGCACAATAGCATAAGGATGTATGCATGTCCAACACATAAATACGATGCGATGAGAGTAACAAAGCATAGATACTAAATGTAACTCAAAGTAACATAAAGCAACGAGAAAACAAGCATAATATAAAACAAAACAAAGCAAGGTTTTCTCAAAAAGATGTATTCTCCCCCTTGGTATATGCATCTCCCCTTTGGCTTTCTCCCCTTACGAATGTGCACGAGGTAGAATATCTTCCCTTAAGAATGTGCACATGAGTCATATAGAAATGACGAAACACACCGGTATACTCTCTGGTATACTCTCCCCCTTTTTGTCACGAATAGACAAATTAATCAAGAGGAAGGAGGGAAAAAAAAGAAGATATGAACAAGGGTAAAAGATTATGCATGAGAGGTGCAAGATGAATGAGAAAATGAAGCTCAAACAAAAGATAAACCATCTTAAAGACACAATGCTACAAAGTATAAAGTAAACATGACATGCTAAGGATGATGGAACATGATATAAACCTAGGTATGACAAAGACACAAGAACATGTTATATGTGCTAAAAGGTCTAAAAAGACTTAACTAGCATGAGTGAATGTAAAAACCTGTCAAGTGTAAGAGTGTGTACAGCAAAGGTGCATCTAGTGTGCATGTGAGATGCATGAC
This sequence comes from Notholithocarpus densiflorus, assembly GCA_030021035.2. Classification (NCBI taxonomy): domain Eukaryota; kingdom Viridiplantae; phylum Streptophyta; class Magnoliopsida; order Fagales; family Fagaceae; genus Notholithocarpus; species Notholithocarpus densiflorus. The sequence goes on along the minus strand of JARYZH020000006.1, from coordinate 9,574,268 downwards.
CAATGTATGAGCAAGCATTCACGGGGCAAAGTGTGTAAAACACACAACCAATGATCAAAACATGATAAACATGAATAATTATGGTAGTCCCCAAAGTTTGATACTCATCAGAGTCCAAAATAACAAGAAAATGTCATTTGGGCATTTTATCAAACACTTAGAGTGCACACACTACACATGTATGTTAAACAATGCATGAACATATGAAAATTTTGCCTAAATACATGTTATTTATGCCACAAGGGACCAACATCCAAAACAAATCATCATTTAAAACAAAACACAATCAAAGAGATTGATAAAAAAATAAGTTTTCCAACTCCTATTTGAGAAAATCTCAACTATGAACATAAAACCCCCAAAAACATAATCTAAGAATTAAAATCAATGAAAAGAGTTAAAAATTACTTTAGAGATATTTAGGAAATATAAAACACTTGAAATTAGTTGGGTTTTGATGTTAAAGTATTAAAATAGGGGTTTGGGAGAAGATGAAAGGTGTTTAAAACAAATGTCCCACAAAATGCCTTTTAAAAAGCTGATCTGGTGATTTTCGTGGGAAACTGGGAATTTTCGCTGGTTAGCATCCCGCGAAATTTCGCTGGTAAGCCTTACTTGCAAAACTCTCTGTCCAAAGCTGAAAAACTTGAGAATTAGACCTTTTAAATCGCAACTGAATTTACACGTGAAATAAGTCACGAAAAACACCCAGAACACATGTTTTTCACACAAAAACAACTTGAAAAACTTTGAAAAACATGGGTGATACAAATCACTTCCAAAAGCAAACAAAAAGAACAAAAATCTTTTTGGTTTGATCCACATATGGTTGAGCACACACACATCACATTTGAACATGTACAAACACACAAATGAAATAGGCATTCATTGAACATTAAATTTGTGTGTTGTGTGTGTGGATCAAGTGTGGAATAGTCCTTAGTCTAAAGTGAAGGTTCAATGATCAATTCAATTAAGACATACACAACTAGTACTAAGTCAAGTGGTCTATCTCAATTATAGAAATGAACATATATGACCTCCCACAAGAAAATGATTACATATATTTGAAACTTTTCATTTGGCTTCTTTACAAATCATAACATTTGATCATTTTTTACCAATACATCTCATTGTTGGGGTTTATACCCTAAAATCCAATTTATTGGCATGAAATAAATAATTAAATTGTTTAATTATATGAGACTATCTATAAATGAACTAATGAAACATTATCTTAGTCCATGAGATGCATAGTATGTGATTTATGTGATTTAGTTACAGAAGATATAAATCACAAGTTCTTTGTAAACTCAGAATTTTAGTTCGTAGTTGGTGATGAAATTGGGCGTTTCATCTGCGAAGACTATAACATATCAACTAAGATTATTTGTCTTGATCATAGAAGTGGAGACTTCTAGTTGGTATGTTGATATGTTTTAAGAGTTAAGAAATATTGAATTGGGCCACTGTGAGATTTATTATTCTCCTAACGACTGTCAAATGAATAATAAATCTCACGACTTTTGTTTACATCAACTCTAAATCCTGAGGGAATAATGGACCTGATCATGAGATGTAGATTGCTTTGATATATCAGGAGTGAGATCTATAAGTCACGGTCAAAACCTCAGTATGTTGGGCAGCCGCATTTAGTGTTGATGGAACATATATTCTCAAGATGGAATTCATAATCTCTTAACGGAGACATAAAATATTCCCTTGAGATAAGTTTAATGGGTTTGGTTATTCAAGAGAGTTGGGCCCAACCACTTTAGTAAGTTGTTACTAAAGTATATATTTATGAAATTTGATTTCATACATATATGATGAATAACATAAAAGATTAAACCGGGTACTCAAGAATTAAGATGTAGTAATTTTCAAAGTGGCAGTCTACATTCATGACTTTATATTACTACGAATATTTTAATGAAGGGTTTGCATGTATAATAAAGTCTTGGGATATAATTTATAGATAAGGCCTAGAGTACAACTATATTTATATAGTGGTATTAAATATAGTTAATGGTAACTTTGGACTTGTCAAGAGTTGACAGAAAAGCCCAAGGCCCATTGGAGCTAGTGTCTTATTGGTCCCTTTTAGTCCCACTCCAAGCCACATACTAGAGCCCAATTGGAATGGCCCAAAAGGCTAGCCCAATTAGATAATCAGTTGTATATAAGGAGAGAAACATACAGTTTTTTCATGAGAGCTTTTTCATAAGGAAAAGAAAAAGGCTTTTTCATGAGACTTTTCATTAAGTCTTTTCATGAGAGTTCTCATAAGGAATGAAATAGTCTTTATGTGAGTGTTGGACACTTTTCTATTCTTTCCTTGGAAATTAATTGAGAGACCACACATCTTGGGCATCAAGTGGAATTGGAGTGAAGATTAAAAGTCTTCCCAAGAACTTCTGATCTTCGGTTTTGAATTTCACCGCACCAAGGTACGCTTTCTTTTTCTTAAATTCTGAAACTTACATAGTACATGTTATCAATTGCTAATGAAGTAGATCCGTTAATTTTTCGCTGCGTATGAGTTTTGTATGCGATACAAACATGCAATTTTCCAACAAATGGTATCAGAGCGGTCTTCATTTCGAATCTGTATAACATGTTTTGTGAGTTTTGGAATTAGAGATAATAGTTTCATGATGTTAGAAGATTATATAGGTATTTAATTTTCTGCATGGTTATTGAAACTATGGTTTGATAAAAATTGATTTTGATGTTATGATGTTATTTAAATCTGAATTCAAGTATGTTGAATTGAAGTTTAAGGTTATAACATCAATAGAATTCAGTTTTGATATCAAATTTTGTCTATTATGTTCATATGGTAGTTGTTTGTTCATAAAAAATTGTTGAAAACTGTTTGCAACTGCTCTGGAAAAACTGAAAACACAGGTTTTTCGCGGGTTAGCTTCCCGCGAAGTTACTCGCGAAAAATGATTCTGAAGACAAAAACTTTTCGCGGGTAAGCTTTAATTGCGAAACAGTCGCGAGAAAGTAGCGAAAGTTTCTGTCTGATTTTTTGTATTTTCAATTTTTTGCTTAACTCGTTTTCGCGGGAAGTACTTAGTCACGAGATTCTCGCAAAAATGCATTTGAATGGAATTTTGAATATTTTCTAAATTTTTTCAAATGTATAAGGTGTAAGGCAATGTGTGATGTGATTACACATGGTTCTAACTAAAAAACCTAATGAGATCAAAGATGGTAGTTAAATAGAACCCCTAGTCCTAAAATGTTTTATGATTGAAAGTCCTTAATTTACTTTAATTAGAGGTTTTTAATGAGATTAAAATTCTAATTAAAAGGTATATAGTTACTAATGAGATTAGAACTTTTTATTTAGTAAATTAAGGATAGAGTTCTTTATAACTAATTTTTGATCCAATAGTGTTTAAGGAATCCTAAATAGTTTAGAACTTCCATTTTAGTTAGTGATTCTAATGAGATTAGAGTCTTCAATAAGTGTAAGGTTATTAGTTGTGATGAGATCACAATAATTTAAAAAAAACCCAAATAATGAGTGAAAGTGTTGAAATAACCATTTTGTTAAAGTTTATTGTAATGTGAATAGATACCTTATCTTGACTTCGAGTCTTGCATTCCATGCGGAGGGTATTTACTTCACGGATTATAAGGTTAAATTTTTTTGTGATTGCGCGAATGTTCGTTACGCTATTGTGACGTGACTTAGTTACATCACATTGAATTTAAACAATTAAACACATTTATTGTGTAGGGTTAAAATTGTGATTAGATCACAATGATTTCATGATAATCCACTTGTTTTAAAATTTCTAGTGGGAGAGAAATACAAGGGTTGGATCTCACGGCCTCCATTATCAGTTCATAGTAGTATGGGTAAGCACCTCGTCTTGGCGTATATGCCTCGCGATCCCAAAGGAGGGTGTTTACTTCATAGTACTACAAGATTGAACTTACCCATTTAAAGTAGTGTGAACAAGCACCTCATCTTGGCGTATATGCCTCGCGATCCCAAAGGAGGGTGTTTTTCTTCATGGTACTACAAGTTTAAACACTATAAAGGGAGATGAAATGTGGCTACACATGATTCTAAATAATGGTGTACACTAGACTAAGTGTAATGTTAACCTCCCAAAGGAGCTATGTCATTATTACTTAGAGGCTAAAGTTAATACGGCATATTATTAGTGTATGATAAGAGTTATCATGATAGCACTAATAATGAGAATAGTTCTCAATCAATTAATATGTTTATAATAAACTTGCTACCAAGGAATTATAGACATGGATTGGGTTGTCGTTGTACCTAATATAGTATGGTTTTTGGGTTTCATATTATATGGTTATGGATGCAAAATATAATGTCCCTGTAATTATATTCATAGTCTCAAAATAAAGTTGTTATAATTTTGTTCTCTAGTTACTATTTTAAATGAATTACATTAACTAAGAAATAATTTTGGACATGGTGCTTAAAGGAGCTGAAGTACATTAATATGTTTTGATTCAGCATTGTCATAATTTCCCATGCATGATGCATTAATGGAAGATAGCTTATGATATGATCATAGTCTCCATTGTAATGCTAAAATGTTTCATTGGCTTCTATCTCAATTGTACTACAGCATGAGATGCAAGAGTTAGTACAAGACTTAAACTTTATATTAAGTCTAAATGAGATGTTTTGGTATGAAATATCGTGCTACTAGACGATATTCAATATAAGTCATATTGAATGCCAAGAAAAACTTAAGGAGTTCCAATTCTACATAATTTTATGAAAATATTTTATTTTTATTAAATGAATTAAAATTCTTGGATGTAGAAATTAAATGTTAATCTCATATGGATATGATCCATAAGTTCTTGTTAGAATCATTTGATCAATTCAGATTATTTTGAAAATAAATAAATTCTTTTTATATTATCTGAATTGATTAGTATGTTCTATGCAACGAAAGACATCCTGAAAACTAAGGTCATGATCAATACGATTTAATTCAAATTCTTAGCCTGAACCGAAAGGTAAGGGTGGTAAGAAGAAGAATTATAATACCAAACAATTGGGCAAGCAAGTTGCCCTAGTAGTTACCTAAAGGAAATTAGACTCAAAAGTATGACCAAAGGAAAATGTTTCTGGTTTGGTTAAGATAAGCTTTGTCCGTGATTGTTTTCTAGATGAAGATTTACATGTTTTACTTTTTAAAGAGAAAGTTTTCATCCTTTGGTATTGTATGTTTTGACACTTATGTCCAGATCTTATTAATCTAAATAATATTTAAGATTGGTGAATGATGGGCTTTTAGAACCATTATTTTGTTATATTACCAATCTATGAAGTCTATTTAGAGGATAATATGATCTAGAACTCCTTTATTGTAAAGGAATATAGTATTAATGACTTCTTTAAGTCAGTGCATACATGAAGGAGGAATAAGACTCTTTTAGAAATAGTAAAGTACATGATAAGTATTTCCATTTGCTTATTTCTTTTGGAGATATACTCTAATAATTACTATACATTTTTTAAAATTGATTTCAAAAATTTGTTCCTAGGACATTTGGCAAATTGTGGATTGGGTGAAAACCCAATATATGATATTTCCACTTTTGGAGATGTCCAGCACTTGTGCTAGAAAGGAAGTCTGACAAATTGAAATCAAAAGGTAGAAAAATGTGTGTTTATGATGAACATCCAAAAGGATTTGCAGAAGATTGTTTTGGTAGTCATAAAAAAGACGATATTTGTAAAGTATAAATACAAAGTTCTTGATAATGACTATGTGAATAATCTTAAAGAATTATTCTAGAAGAAAATGTCAGAATTTTTTGTGAGACAACTATATAATACATTTAGAAATAAGATGGTTGTATTAAATACACCACAAGGTATTATTCTATATATATATATATATATATATAGCTAGTACACCGGTACAATATTGTAGTGGGAGGATTGTAAATTCATACTTTTGAAGTCATTCCACAAGGATATGAATTTGATCCTCGGTCCTACGCAGAGGCAATAGATGATACGAATATGAATTATTGGATAAAGGTTATGTAAATAGAATTAGATTCTATTTAAAGTCTAGAACTTGTAGAGGCGCCTATTGGCATTGAGCCTATTGTTCTCAAATAGGTCTACAAGTAAATGAAATTGATAGATTTGAAGGTGCAAACCTTCAAAGTTAAGACTAATGGCGAAAAAATTTATTCAGAAAGAAATGGTTCGATTATGAAAGGATTTTTTCACCAATAGTCAAGTTTTACTCTATTTAGATTTTCATATCCATTATATTTCATTTGAATGAAATATGGCAATGGATATCAAGAAAACTTCTTTTAGTAGTAATCTTGAGGAAGACATCTATATGATGTATCTAGATTTGTACATAGCAAAGAAATAGTAGTGTTTAGTATGCAAGTTACTTAAAGTCTATTTATAGACTAAAGCAAGCATATGAATCAAAAAATATCATCTTTGATCAAGAAATCAAATTGTTTGATTTTGATCAAGTATTAAAAGGCCTTAGGTGTATGCAAAGCTATATAGAATAATAATTTTCTTAATGTATGTTGATGACATTCTAATCATTTAGGATGATGTAGAGTTATTGTCATCAATAGAGTTTTGGTTGTCTAGTCCAGTTTGATATAAAGTACTTGGGAAAGACTAGTCACATCCTAAGTATTAAACTTTGTTAAAATTCAGAAATTAGGATATTGGGTCTATCTCAAACTGCTTAAATAGATTAAATTCTAGCCAAGTATAGCATGTAATATTTCAAGAAAATATTTCTTTCCTTTTAAGTATGAAGTTCCTTTATAAAGAATTATGGTCCTAAGACATATAAAAGGAAGAGCATATTAAGACAGTTCCTAATATCAATAGGAAGTCTTTATGCTATGCTATATACTAGGCTAAATATCTATTTTGCGGTGGGCATAGTAAGCAAATATCAATTGAATCAAAGATCACTTAATTTAGTGGAAGTAAAGCATATACTCAAATATCTTAGGAGAATGAGAGATTATATGTTTGTCCACAAAAATGAAGTTTTGATAGTTGCTGGATATACAAATATTGACTTGTAGTTTGATTGTAATTCATGAAGTTGGACTTTAAGATATGTGTTCATATTAAGTGGTGAAGATACACATTAAGCGTAAGCATTATCTCATTAGAGAGATATGCGTACTTGAGAAGTAGTAGTAGAAAAGATAATTTATACAATAAATCTGGCTAAAACTTGTTTCCAAACCTTACCTTAGAGTGATTATGAATTACTCTAAAGGGAGATAAGTGCCGAATATATGGTAAATTGTCTTTGAGGGCAAGTGGGAGATTGTTGGGGTTTATGCCCTAAAATCCAATTTATTGGCATGAAATAAATAATTAAATTGTTTAATTATATAAGATTATCTATAAATGAACTAATGAGACATTATCTTAGTCCATGAAATGCATAGTATGTGATTTATGTGATTTAGTCACAAAAGATATAAATCACAAATTCTTTATAAATTCAGAATTTTAGTTCGTAGTCGGTGATGAAATTGAGCGTTTCATCTGCAAAGACTATAACATATCAACTAAGATGATTTGTCTTGATCATGAAAGTGGAGACTTCTAGTTGGTATGTTGATATGTTTTAAGAGTTAAGACATATTGAACTGGACCATTGTGAGATTTATTATTCTCCTAACGACTGTCAAATGAATAATAAATCTCACGACTTCTATTTACATCAACTCTAAATCTTGAGAGAATAATGGACCTGATCATGAGATGTAGGTTGCTTTGATATATCAGGAGTGTGATCTATAAGTCACGGTCAAAACCTCAGTATGTTGGGCAGCCGCATTTAGTGTTGATGGAACATATATTCTCAAGATGGAATTCATAATCTCTTAACGGAGACATAAAATATTCTATTGAGATAAATTTAATGGGTTTGGTTATTCAAGAGAGTTGAGTCCAACCACTTTAATAAGTTGTTACTAAAGTATATATTTATGAAATTGGATTTCATAAATGTATGATGAATAACATAAAGGATTAAACCGGGTACTCAAGGATTAAGATGTAGTAATTTTTAAAGTGGCAGTCTACATTTAAGATTTTGTATTACTATGAATATTTTAATGAAGGGGTTGTATGTATAATAAAGTCTTGTGATATAATTTATAGATAAGGCCTAGAGTGCAACTATATTTATATAGTGGTATTAAATATAGTTAATGGTAACTTTGGATTTGTCAAGAGTTGACAGAAAAGCCCAAGACCCATTGGAGCTAGTGTCTTATTGGTCCATTTTGGTTCCACTCCAAGCCACATACTAGAGCCCAATTGGAATGGCCTAAAAGGCTAGCCTAATTAGATAATCAGTTATATATAAGAAGAGAAACATACAGTTTTTTCATGAGAGCTTTTTCATAAGGAAAAGAAAATGGCTTTTTCATGAGACTTTTCATTAAGTTTTTTTATGAGAGTTCTCATAAGGAATGAAATGGTCTTTATGTGAGTGTTGAACACTCTTCTATTCTCTCATTGGAAACTGATTGAGATACCACACATCTTGGGCATCAAGTGGAATTGGAGTGAAGATTAAAAGTCTTCTCAAGAATTTCTGATCTTCGGTTTTGAATTTCACTGCACCAAGGTACGCTTTCTTTTTCTTAAATTCTAAAACTTACATAGTACATGTTATCAATTGCGAATGAAATAGATCCGTTAATTTTCCGTTGCGTATGAGTTTTGTATGCGATACAAACATGCAATTTTTCAACACTCATTTTGAGATCGATGCTTGAAATTTTTGATATTTCAATTTTGAGAGTAAGCCTTTGGCTTTTTGGGCACCATACATTTCAATAAAAGTCGCTTTCCCTTTTTTTTAGTCAAATACTAGTATGTGCAATGGCTTTTGCAGCTCATTATCTCTTTTTGAGATTTGACATTTGTTGAGCTATAATGTAAAAACATAAAAAGTGTGGGAAGATATATAGGCATAAGTCTATGCATGTATCAAAACTATCAAGACTATTAACCAATCATTCATGACAAGCTTGAAAATCGATTTACAACAGTCACACACAAATTTCAAGATTTTTTCCACAAAGACAAATGTGCATACATAACAAGCTAAACTCGTAAATGCACTACGCTATTAGTACGAAGGTACTAGGCCAAATTCATATATGATATGTGCTCAAACATATACGATCAAATTTTTTGAATTTTTCACTTTTTATGTGGTTTTAGATTTTTACACACACAAAACAAAGACATAAAAGTAAGATAAAAAACAAACGCAATGCATACAAATAAATGCAAGATGCACAAATGCATGAAATTTATAGCATCTAATGCATGAAGAGTTCTACAAAGATCGAAATAATTAGATCAAGGACCAAAAGAGCATAAGCTTAACCATAGGAACCCTTCCTCATCCAAACGGAACGATTGTTTGGAATGAGTGTCTCATGAAAAGTGAGATGAGGGTTGGAAGAATGAGAACCAGAGATACACATAGACAAGGAGGTAAGAATATCAAAAATTATCTTCAATAACTTACCATTTTCCCCAAAATCCGGTTTTGCTTTTATAGCACAACTTCCAAAAAGCTTAAGTTTCTCTTTTCTTTTGATTTTTTTAAGAGCTTGAAACTTAGAGCAATGAGATCTAAAATGACCAAAGGCACTACAATGGTGACAAACAATGTGTTTAGGTCCACTAGGCCTTTTGGGAAGGGATCTAGCAACATGAGTTTGTTCTCTCTTTAACTTTTGACATTGAGATTTTATATGATTAATCACACCACAATGGTGGCAAGTAGGAATAAACTTAGATCCACTCAATTCCTTAGGATGGGACCTAAACAGAGGCTTAGGCTTAAGAGTCTTTCTCTCCACCTTTTGATTTCTTTTGTGTGGAGGAATGTACACCGATTTGTTTTTAGATGTGGAACTCACAATATGCATAAAATTGGGTACCACAACATGATTGCAACAAATATTTTCATCCTTTCTAGCAGTAGGTTTAACAATTAAACACTTTGCATGCATCTTAAGAGATTCATTTTCACATTTTAGCTCATCAACAAGTTTGTTAGACAAAACAAGTTTAGCATCCAAGTCCATATTCAAACATTCAAACTCTTTCAACTTTTCACAAGAATTTTCAGCAAGTTTCTTATACTTTTCAACCAATTTATTGGATTCATTGAGCTTAGCAATCAAATCATCTTTTTCACAATGAAACTTGCTCAAATTCTTATGAAACTTAATAGCTTCTTTCTTCAAAAGTTTGATGTTTGAAATATCAACAACACCTAAAGATTTATGTAACATGACATCACAATCATGTGAATAAACACTCATAGAGGCATTTTGACAAACACATGGCATGTTACAATCAACAACATCCAAAACATCCATAGAAGCATACAAAATACTATCCATGGCAAAGTACAAAAGGGGTCAAGGATCACACTTAGGTAATGAAACCAAAACAAGTGTACTCGCTCTAATACCAATTGAAAGCTCGGATTTGTGTATAAACACAAGAGCTTGTTTAGACTCCCAATTAAAATTACGGTTAGATTGCTTTTACTCTTATTTAATCAAAGTGCGGAAACAAGAATAAATGTGCGCAATGAACCGATACTACTCTAGTGCATAAACATGAATAATAAACAATAAAAGTAAAGCTCAAGAGTAAGGGAAGAGAGAATGCAAACACAAGATAACACCTCGATGTGTTATCGAAGAGGAAACCGAAGAACTCGGTGAAAAACCTCTCTACCGCCCTCCAAGCGGTAAATCGATCCACTAGACAGTAAGTTGGGATACACGAATAGCAAGAGACCCTCTAAGCCTAATCTACCCAATGCACTTAAGCCCTCCAAGCTCCTACTTCAACAAGGCTTCTCGGAACCGTGTCTTGTTTAGCTTTCCGGATCTCGCTATACGCCCGATTGCATCCGCCAAGTCTCACCGGCTTCTTTTGGCAAATCCCCAAAACTTCTCAAGCTCCAAAACACTCTCTACACTCTGAAAATGTGTGAGTTGTGTTTGGGTACAAATCTCCTCTCAAGGTATGACAATGGGAGAGGGAAGAAGAAGAGGTTAGAATGATTTCTCACTAAGGGTGAGTAGCTCTCTTTCTAAAAGATGGGTGTGTGTGTTGTAGAAAACCTATCTAGGTTTTTTTTTTTCAGTGAATGACCTCCTTTACATTTGTGGGTAATGAGGGTATATATAGTATGGGTGAAGGGTAAGAAAGTCACACTTAAAAATCCTCCAAGCAGAGAATTTCGCGGGTATCTCGCGAGAAGGCCTTACTCGCGAGACACTTGCAAAAACGATAGCCTGACATGACTCTTCAGCTTCCAACATGTGCTTCTCACGTAGCTCTTTCACGGGTTAGCTTCTCGCAAAATCCACTTGTTCTTCAATTCATGCTCGATTCTTCACCAACTTAATATTAAACCCAATACAATAAAATCCCACAAAATACAAGGAACAAAATTAAAATAATTACAACACTTTTTGTTATGAAATAAAGCCAACATAAAACATAGTTGTAAATCACAACTTTATATTCTTCTTTTTCACTTAGTCAAATTTTTCTTTTTGCAATACTGAACTCGAGCTCTATAAGCTCGATTTTAACATTGAAATCGAGTTCATTATACTCAATTTAGCACACTAAAATCAAGTCTATAACACTCGAGATGTTAGTTTCCTAAATAGTTTGGAAACGATGCTAACTAACGAAATTGTTTGGAAATGAGTGTTATTTTTTTTTAAAAATCCAAATCAAACCCACAAACAAAATCAAACAACAAACCACCACCACAGCCACCAAACCACCACCACCACCACAACCACCAAACCCATAGACAAAATCAAACACTACCACCACATGGCCACCAAACCCATAGCCAAAATAAAAAACTATCACCACCACCACCACCACCATCACAACCATATCAAGAAGAGAGGGAAGAGAGAAAAGAGCTTGAGAGAGAGAGCTACGAGAAGGAAGGTTAAGGCGGAGAGATGGAGAGAGCTTCGAGCTTCGAGCTTGAAGAACAGTGAGGAGAGAACAGTTCTGAGATGAGAACAGTTATGAGATGAGAACAGAGAGGAGGGAGAGCGAAATGGGTAGGAAATTTGTGGAAGATGTGAGAAGAGAGAGGTCTTGGGTTTGGTGGAAAGATATTTCAAGCTTGGGGCTTAGGTTGACAACAACTGGGCAGGGGGAGAGGGTGTTGGTGAGGAGCTGGAAGAAGAAATGAGGAAGAAAGAAAAAAAGAAAGAGAGGAAGAAGAGAATTGAACACGGTGAGACTGTGAAGCAAAGAATAAAACTTTAAAGAGAGAGGGAATATTATTTAATTAAAATAGGGGAAAGATTGAATAAAATATTTTTATTATTATTTAATTTTGAGCTACTGTATACTGTCATAGATGACTGTTCACTGTAGCTCAAGTGTTAAAATTTTTAGCAATAGCACCTCTATTACAGCCTCGTTTTTGTTAAAATAACCATTTGAATGTCGTAATAGGTTTATAAATGATTAGGACTTAAAAAGAGTATGGGGGGAATGTGCAAAATAGGCAAGTAAAAGGGATGTATATGGTTAGTTAGACAACGTTTGAAACAATAATGGAAAGTAGCATCTCGAGTTTTAGAAACTCGAGATCCATATTACTGAAAATACCACATAAATCTCGAGTCTTTAAGACTCGAGTTCCATGCAAAAAAAATTTCCTCTATAGTGGCGTTTTTAAGCCTTATAGTGACGTTTTAAAGCCCTATAGCGGCGTTTTTCTGCAAATTTTTTTTTATAAGTGATCACCCCATACCAGGTTTAAGGAGCCCTATAGTGGCATTTTTAAGCCCTATAGTGACGTTTTAAAGCCCTATAGCGGTGTTTTTCTGCAATTTATGGAACTCGACTATTTAAAACTCGATTTTCATGTGGATTTTTTTCCAAATCAACCCATTCTCTTATAAATCGAGACTTAAAAACTCGATTTTTATCTTGGAACTCGAGTTTTAGACACTCGAGATGCTAGTTTTCAATATTGTTTTAATCCGTGACAATTATCTAAATTTTTTTATATTTGTTGTTATTTGGAAAGGGATTTCAAAGAGTATGTATTTGGAGTGTGGTTAACCAATTTTGCTTGGGTTGGGCCTGCCTATCTCATAGACCCAGTTGGTAAAAGCTTGGGTGGTGATGGCTGTTGTGAAGTGTAATAAGAAAACGAAAAATTGAAGGGGAAATCAATCAGTCTGAGTCTGAAGTTGGAAAATGCTGGGTCGCTTCGCCGCCGCAAAGCGTGTCCTTGAGATCCGTGAGCTTCTCACCCGTCGTCACACATCGTCACCGTTGAGATCCTTCTCCACTGCCCTTAACTACGTGAGTCAATCTCAATCTCAATCTCAATCTCTTCTTTCATTATTTTTCTCATCTAAAAAATTCATTGAATTCATGAGCAGCACCTTGATTCGCCGGATAACAATCCCGACCTTTCCTGGGAGTTCACATCTGCTAACAAACACAAGGTATTTCTATATCTTAACTCAGATCCCTTTTTAATGAATGACGATCATTTCTACATTTTGCCTACTTTTTCTTCAATATTTCATTTTTCATTCCCACTCCCACTCCCACATATTATTAATTTCTTTTCCTTCCAGCATATTTCAATTTCCCAAATACACTGTTGTCCCTAAAGTTTACATTTGCATTTTTCGTCCTTAATGTTTCAAATTAGCATTTTTAGTACCTATGTTTAAAAATCGATCGCAATTGGTCCCTTCCATCTACTTATTCAAACTTTGTATTTGTTAGCGTGTGCTCATATAAAGATTGATTAGTTCATATTATGTTAGTCTTGGACCTCTTTGTAACTATGTGATCATTCTTGGGGGTGTTGGGATGCTGATTATTTATAATGGAATGTAAAAAAGAAGAAGAAGAAGAAGATAACCAGATTATTAATATATATATATACATATATATATATATATATATATATATTTTTGAAGCTTTAGATATTGGTTTTACTCTTTCGTTGCCTGAAACTCAAAACCTGACAAACTAAGCGCTAAGTGTTGGGTATTTCCATGATTCGTTTAAATTTGGAATAAGCTCAAACTGACCCAAGAGACAGGGTAAGATCAAAATACCTATTCAAACTTGATGCGTTTCTTTCTGGCCATACTAGAACCTGTGCACAAGCCTAGTCAACTTTGAAAGTCTAATTGAACTTAATTTACGTTTTAAAATCCCTTACTGTTCGCTTAAACTCAAGTTTTAGTAGAGTTTCTATGGAATAGTGCAGATTCCCCCATTGCAAAGAATTACATTATGAAGAATCAAAATTCCCAAAAATATAATTACTTTCAGTTTATGCATCTGCACGTGTTATAAGGTTTAGTATATTAAGATGCTAATCTGGTTTTTCTTCAAATGAGTTCTAACTCAAATGGCACCTCCTCCCACTGTAAGAATAGACTGAAGGGTGAAGTCATGGGTCCAACCCACCTAGTGCTTGTGACTTGTCACTCGATAAAAACATGAATTTGGTGTTTCACCTGTAACCTGCTTTTGCTTGAATTCTATAGCTCATAGTTTAATTAAGCAGAGGTGAAAAATTAATTTGTTGGGAGACATCATTGAACACAAATCTTTCTTCTTCCTCTTTATTTATTTTTCATTTGGCTTGTTTTTGATATATATATATATATTATGTTAATTAGTTTGGAATTTTAATTAATAACCCAACCCAAGATGTGGGTATTGGCAATCCTTAATCAGCAACAGTGTTTCTTGTGAAGTTCTATTCTAAGAGATTTTTTATTTTTATTTTTAATAAGTCATAATATTTATTCAAAAAGAATCAACACTTCCATAGGAAGTATACTAGCTGAAGTTATACAGGAGATCTAAGATGACAATGAACAATAACAGTTGAAATCTAAGAGATACGTAACAAGATGCCCATCAGGTGCTGTGCCTCTAATGGGCATCTGTAGTTGTTAGTCTCTCTCCTAGACTCCCGCACTGTCTTTATGAATTGGTTATTTAGAGTTGAAATCATGCATTCATGCCCATTATCCAACCCCCTTGAAAGCTTAGCCTAACTGACAAGGAGGACTGATTGCGCTAGGCCTTCTCTCTGAATCTAACTGATTTGGGTATTCCTTTGGAGCCAACCTTCTTCTTTGGTAGAGGGATCTAGGAATAGAAGTTTGTATTGCTTTTGAGTTAATTTCATGTTTTAAAGTTCTTTACTTACAATGACCATGAATACTCTAATAAGCTATAAGTAGTAACTGTAAACTCCAATACAGCTATAAGCAATGATGCACGGATACGGTGAAATTGCCAAAATACCTGTGTCCGATGCGGGTATGGGTTGGATACAACTACAAATGTATTGGATATGCGAAAAAAAGTATTTTTTTTGGTTACCGGTACGGCCAGGACACAGCCAGGATACTGTCTGGGTACGTCTCAGGCATGGGAGAGGAAGAAAAAAAAATTTGACACCTGGCAAGCTCCCACCGTAGATCTGTTGTCCTTGCTGCTCACCACTATGTTGCCGGTTGGCGGTCGCTGTCTCGTTGCCAATCACACTCTCTACATCTTCTTTTTCTTCTTGTCCTTATGTCGCCCTACTCTCCTTCTTTGTCTTCCTTTTCTTCTTTCTTCTTCTCTGTTTTTTTTCTTATTTTGTTCACAAGATTTTTTTGTGACGGACAGTAAATTCAAACAATTGTCTTTTACAGCTTGATTCCACCCACCCATCAAGACACGTGCCAATCTTTTTAGCCTTTTGCATCTTAATTTTTTTCTTCTTCAATATTTAGGTAGGCACATTTACATAGGAACATATTAGTATTATTGTTATTATTGGTTGACGACTCTTAAGTCTTAATGTTAGTTGCAACTTGTCATTTTTTTTTTCTTTTGAAATGAAGTTGCTGTGACTTATATAATAAATCCAGAACTTTTTATTGCCTCACGCCTTGGGTGATACAAAGCCTTGGTGCCTTAAGGTCGCCTTTTGCCTTTGACTACCTTGGTCTAGAGTAATTTTCCTTACCCCCTTTCCTAAAAGAAATTTCTTGTAATTAATTTCTTCTGTTTCAAGATTTGTGAACTAGTCTCTATGCTTGGCAGTTGGGGTTTAATGGTAAACAATTTTAGTTTGTTGGCATTCTTATTCCTCGTCTATGTTGACACAGTACATAATAATTGGTAAAGGGGGATGGAATACTAAAGTTTGTAGAAGGGCCCATGTGTGTGGTCTATGGCGTGGTATTAATGATGGATGGGAGAGCTTCTCCAAACATGTGGCCCTAGTGGTGGGTGAGAGTATTCTTTTTTGGCATGATAGGTGGGTTGGGGATAACTCACTTAAAATGCTCTATCCTCAGTTGTATGCGTGTTCAAATGACAAGGAAGCTTGCATTTCTGATGTTCTATACTATCAGGAGGGTGGAAATGATAGAATTTGGAATTTGAGAGGGAATTAGAAGCTGCCTTTTCTTTCCTTGATTTCATTCAATCTCGGTTTCTTAGGGGTGTTGAGTGTGATAGTTCCCATTGGTGCCTTAATGGGAATGGTGAGTTTGATATTCGGTCCTATTACAATAAGATTCGGGGTGCTTCAATCTCCAGTTTTCCTTGGAAGGGTATTTCGAAAGTTAAGGTCCCTAAAAGGGTGGCTTTTTTTGTGGATAGCAGTTCATGGGTGGATCCTTACCTTGGATAATCTTATGCTTAGGGGTCTCTCTTTGGCGAATCGGTGTTGTATGTGCTGCTGTAACGAGAAATCTGTGGATTGTCTCCTCCTCCATTGTCCTGTAGCACACTCGTTGTGGGTGCATATGCTTTAGGTCTTCAGGATCCAATGGGTCATGCTAGGTTCTATGGAAAGTTTGGTGTTTTGTTGGAGCTATTGGCTGGGGAAATTTAATTCGGACATATGGAATATGGTTCCTAGCTATTTGATGTGGATTTTTGGGATGGAAAGAAATTGGCACTCTTTTGAGGCTATTGAGAAATCGCTGGTTCAGTTACAAGTTCTATGCCAGAAAACTCTTTTTGATTGGTCTAGGGGCTGGGGTTCCTCGAATTGTTTTTCTATTATTGAGTTTCTTTCTTCTCATAGAATTGCCCCCTTAAGTTTTTTTCTTTGTTGTTGTTTGTTGCTTTTTCTTGTGTTCACCATCATGAACACCTTGTATTTGTTTTCTTCATTTATTCATCTTGATTAATATTATTCTTATTACCTAAAAAAAAAAAAACATAATAATTGATAAAAAAAACAAAGGATTGAAATGCTCCAATTCATATCTGATGTTATGAAGACCTTTTAAATATCTTGGATTTGATATGGGGATGCTATATAGCTTTTCAAAACCTAAACCTATCTAACCATAGCCATTGATGATGTTTTGTATATCTAAGGTTTTTTTAAAA
This sequence comes from Notholithocarpus densiflorus, assembly GCA_030021035.2. Taxonomy (NCBI): domain Eukaryota; kingdom Viridiplantae; phylum Streptophyta; class Magnoliopsida; order Fagales; family Fagaceae; genus Notholithocarpus; species Notholithocarpus densiflorus. The sequence continues at coordinate 9,556,753 of JARYZH020000006.1, read as the reverse complement.
TAATTTTTTAAACCTTGCTTTAACAATTTTAACTTATGCATTTCCAGGTCAAGGAAATATTATCCCACTATCCATCAAATTATAAGCAATCTGCAGTGATTCCTCTGCTAGATCTTGCACAGCAGCAGCATGGAGGCTGGCTCCCTGTTTCAGCTATGAATGCAGTATGTTGGCATGCCTCATTTAAAAAGATCTTGATTTGTATTTGTTTATACATACAAATATGTTTAGATCTGAGCCAGATCTGCATTTGTTTAGAAATTTAATGATACGATTTCAAGAATAAAATCTATTATTTTATGTGATATATTAACCTATACTAAATAAAAGTCTTAATTTGCATGCAAGCCTGCATTTGATAATGAAATTTTCATCACATGTAAATCAAATTTAGTGTGATTACATGACTGATCCATCTTAATCTTACTTACTTCAGAGAATGTCCATCTTAATCATCATAGCATTCATTCATGTATTTTTCAGTAACTTATCTACTATTTTAATTTTACTGTTAGCCCTGCCCATAGGCTAGTTTCTGGGCCTATGCAAGCTAAGTCAAAGCTCAATTCTTGGAACTCTTCTGAAGGGAGGCAGTGCCCACTAAAATCTAAAACATCTCCTTCTCTTTTAATATTTTGACATAGTATCATATTACTACATGTCTTTGAAGTATATACCACAGTGTGAATGCTTGGGTGTAACATTACACTATATAGTTGAATGTGATACCCTGCTTGACATTCATTCAATATATCTAGCGCACCCTTTACTATAACACTAGTAGGCTTTTGTTTATTCTTTTTTACCAAGTCAATACTAAGGTACTAGATCTGTGTAGCTAGAAAATTAGGCATAATATTCATACAACTAACATAGTTCTCAGTCATCAGAATATTCATATTTGGGTGATTACCCCCATTGCTTGATGTGGTGCATATGGAGGAAAAGGAGTAGCAGGAGTTTTGAAGGCTGTTGGCTGTTTTTGACTGATTGGGAGTGGAGGAATGCTTGAATTTCCAAAGAACTAATTCTGTTCTATCTTTTGTTATGTGATAATTTTTCTTCTAGACACAGATTGTGGTCTTAGTGATTTGTCATTTATTATGGGTGGTGTTCGTAGCTTTTTTATTGAATCCAAACTTTTTCAACTAGTGGTAGAGGAAGGGGGACGGTATTTTTCTTTAAGGATTTTTGAGCGGAGTAGGTACTTCATGAAGTCGGTCTTCATGGGTAAGAATGTGGCACAATGGTTGATGAAGAGTATAGAACAGATTGTCGTTGGGGTCGGTCCAAAGTATTTTTTTACGTTTAGGGAAGGTGATTTAGCCTACACCCTCCAACGGAGCTCCAATTCTTTTGGCTTGTTCCTACTGCTGATTGAATTTAAAGTTGGCGGGTTTAGGAGGTCCATTATTATTCCAGTAGGCAGAGCAAGAATGGATGGAGGGTTTTTGGGCTAGAGTTAAGGAAGATATTGGAACCTGAAAACTATGTGAATGGTGGGATTGGGCAATTGAAATTTGTGGCTTAGTTAGCTTCAGAAGGATAGAGCAGGGGTTCAACCTTTTAAATCTTTTGCCGACACGGTGTGTGGGCATTAGGTGCAGGTAAGGGGCAGAAATCACCCTTATCGGTTAAGTGCCCATGATAAAGGGAAATGGCTGTTGGGGGATAATAAGGGGGAGAAGCAAAACCTGCTAAGCGAAATGGCGGTGAGCTTACCAGGTTCGGCGACTCTAGGAGGTACAGAAGTGGGTTCTCGGCGCAGTAAAGAGGACTTTAATTTTAGAAAGATATATCCGGTAGGAAATAAATGGAGATCTCTGTTGAATTTCAAATCAAATTGGACTGAACATGTTTATGGAAAAAAACGTGAACTGAGGAAGTCAGACTGGACAGGAAAAAGCTTGACTGTAGAAGTGAATGGGGAAGGAAAAAGGAGTGTGGCATGGAAGAAAGGTGGTCTGAGGAGTTCTATTTGGGTTTCAAGGGGTTAGAGGGATCACGTGGTGGGTTCTTCTAGTGTTTCACGGGTTCACAAACCTGTGGTGGGCTTAGACCAAGATGGTACTCAAGTGGGCCTTCCAATGATCCCTTTTCCAGAGCCCACCGGCCCATCTAGGATGGAAGAGGGTGTAAGCCCATTTGTGGGTGACTTGAGACTTTTAAATAAGGAAGCCCATGCATCGGTGATGTCCAAAGCACCTCACGCAGCCTCGGATGCTTAGGACGTCAATGGTGCTAATGTTTTTCTCGCTGAGGAGTCACCGGCGCCATCGGTAATGGCCGGCACAGCGAGACAACATGCCTCGAAGTCGGCGATGAGCCCGATGGGTCAATCCGTGTTGAACTTTTGTCCTGCGAAGGCAGCGGTGGTGAACCGTGGTCCTTTTTCCGATGGGTTTCACGCCGGGGACTCACCGGTGACACTAGATAGGGCCGATCTAGCTCTATTCCACACCACGAGGATAGATACGATGTCTGTTCCTCTAACCGAGCTTATGGGTAGCCTTACGGAGACATCAGCGGAGGCAGAGTCTTTTTTCTGTTGGGTATAGCGCCGATGGGCCTCAGATCACACTAGGTAAGGCAGAATCTGAGGGTGACAAGGCATTAAAAGGTCTTGTGTTATCCAATTACGTTCTGAGTCCATCGAGAGTTGGGATTGAGGAATTGGGTGGTCCGGGTGGAGTTGGAAGTGGTCGGGTTGAGGGTGCTTGTGATATTCAGGGGATAGACACACCCCTGGGTGATGTGGATAGCTCTTCCCCCTTGATGACTTTTAATCCTTTGGGGTTGGTTGCGATGGCTGAATTGAATAGTAACACTGAGGTGATGAGGTTGGATAACACATTGAATGTTTCTAATTGGGTGAAACGTAGACTCCCCAGTTTCAGTAAGATGATGGGGCTTTCTTTGGGTCGACATGAGAAGAGGTGTATTATGCTACTACAAAGACTTGAGACGGAGACTGAGGCGGCCAATCTGGTGCATAGGAATGCTGCCCACCGAAAAGCTGTCTCCAAGGATAAAGGGAAGAGGGAGATGAGGAATTTGATTTCTTCGATTAATTATGAAGGGAGATGGTTTTCTTTTCTTTGACTGCTTTACTGTAGGTTGTAGTAGGGAGTTTTCAGTTTCAAATGAAGTTAAGAATGGTGTCATGGAATGTTCGAGGTTTGAATGATGTGCGGAAACGTTTGGTAGTTAGAAATTTATTACGGGAATGGAATTGTGATGTTGTTTGCCTTCAAGAAACTAAGCTTGCGGGCATGGATAGACAGTTGATTTGCAGCTTGTGGAGTTGTCCCTACGTAGATTGGGTAGCTTTGGATGCGGATCAGACAGCTGGTGGGGTTTTGATGATGTGGGATAGGAGGGCTTTAGAAAAGTTGGAGGTTCTGGTGGGTCAATTTTCCGTATCAGTTCGGTGGCAGGGTTTGGGGGATGGTTTTATTTGGGCATGTTCCGGGGTTTATGGCCCAAATGATAATAACTTGAGGGGGCAAATGTGGGATGAGCTGATGGGAATTCAGCAACTTTGGGAAGTTCCATGGTGTTACATAGGGGATTTCAACATTGTTCGTTTCCCAAGTGAACGGTTGGGGGGATCACGACTTACCCTGGCTATGGAGAATTTTTCTGAGTTCATTAAGGAGCTTAGTTTGATAGATTTGCCATTGGAAGGAGGGAGTCATACATGGTCGAGTGGTTCGGATTAGCCCTCGATGTCTAGGATAGACAGGGTTCTGGTTTCTCATGACTAGGAGGATCACTATCCGGATGTGATCCAACGGGTTTTACCTCGTCCTATTTCAGACCACTTCCCTATATTAGTGGAGGCAGGAGGGATATTAAAGGGGAAAAGTCCTTTTAGGTTCGAGAACATGTGGCTAAAGACGGATGGGTTCAAAGATAGGGTTCATTCTTGGTGGAATCGATATTCCTTCTCAGGTACTCCCAGTTTTGTACTTGCCAAGAAGCTGAAGGCATTGAAGGAAGATATTATTCAGTGGAACCGGAGTGAGTTTGGAAATATAGAGCGTTAGAAAAAAGAATTGTTGGAGGTTTTGAAATTATAGGATGTTAAGGAAGGGGAGCATGGCCTTTCGGAAGTGGAGGTAGGTGAGAGGGCTGTGTTGAGATCTCAAATATAGAACCTTCTCTCATTGGAAGAAGTCTCGTGGAGATAGAAATCGAGGATGCTTTGCATTAAGGAAGGAGATAACAATACCAAATTCTTTCACAAGGTGGCCAATTCTCGGAGAAGGTATAATCATATTAGCATGTTGGAGGTGAATGGGGTTATCTATGAGGACGAATCTGAGATGGCAGACCAAGCTGTATAGTTTTATAAAAACTTGTACAAGGAGTCAGAGGAGTGGAGGCCTTTTGTGGAAGGTTTGGAGTTTGATCAGATAGAGGGGTTGGAGAGGGACTGGCTTGAACGAAGATTTGAACGGGAGGAGGTTCTTCGAGTTGTCAAAGAGTTGGAAGGAGATAAAGCCCCTGGTCCTGATGGTTTCTCTTTGGCTTTCTTTCACCATTGTTGGGGAGTTGTGGAAAGAGATGTCTTAGCTGTGTTTGAAGAGTTTTATTTACATAGTAAGTTTGAAAAATCTCTTAATGCTACTTTCATAGCCTTAGTCCCTAAGAAAAATGGTGCATCCAATATTCGAGATTTTAGACCTATTAGTTTGGTGGGGGGTGTTTACAAGATTTTGGCCAAGGTGTTGGCAAACCGCCTGAAAGAGGTTTTGGATCAGCTGATATCTGAGTCTCAGAATAGTTTTGTGGGTGGTAGGCAAATTCTTGATTCAGTCCTCATTGCTAATGAGTGTGTTGATAATAGGGTGAAGAGTAAGATTCCGGGGGTTATTTGTAAATTAGATATTGAGAAAGCCTATGATCATGTGAACTGGGAGGCTTTACTTGATTTGTTGAAGAGAATGGGATTTGGGGTGAGGTGGTGTAGGTGGATCCACACATGCATATCTGTTGTCCAATTCTCGGTCTTGTTTAATGGGTCTCCAGTTGATTTTTTTGGGAGTTCGAGGGGATTGAGACAAGGGGACCCGCTATCTCCCATGTTGTTTCTGGTTATGATGGAGGTCTTCAGTAAGATGATGAAAAAAGCTGAAGGGGCTGGTTTGCTTCAAGGCTTTAGGGCTGATGGTAGACGGGGTGGTGGGGTATGTGTCTCGCATCTTTTGTTTGTGGATGATACGATTCTGTTTTGCGATGCAGATGAGGAGTAGATTCTACATGTTTGGATGCTTCTTCTTTGTTTCCAGGCAGTGACAGGTTTAAAGGTTAATGAGCTGAAGAGTGAGATGGTTCCCATTGGAGAGGTTCCTAATGTCCATGTCTTGGCAGAGATTTTGGGATGCTGGATTGGGTCTCTGCCTATGACCTATCTTGGTATGCCATTGGGGGCATCTCACAAGTCCCCTACTGTTTGGAATCCTATCTTGGAGAAAATTGAGCGTAAGTTGGCTGGTTGGAAGAAGATGTATTTGTCTAAAGATGGAAGACTAACGTTGCTTAAAAGCACATTATCTAGTTTCCCCACTTATTTTTTATCTCTTTTTACCATCCCTACATGTGGCCAATAAAATTGAGAGGTTGCAAAGGGATTTCTTGTGGGGGGACTCCAAGACTCATTTGGTGGGATGGGACAAGGTGTGTGCACCTTTGACAAATGGTGGGTTAGGAGTAAGGAAATTAACTACTTTTAACAAAGCTTTACTAGGGAAGTGGTTATGGCGGTTTGGGATTGAGGAGACAAGGCTTTGGAGAAGAGTTGTAGCTCTCAAGTTTGGGGAAGAATGGGGGGGATGGACTTCCAAGCTAGGTAGAGGGGTACATGGGTGTGGCTTGTGGAGAAGCATCCGCATGGGGTGGGAGGATTTTAGCAAAATTATCTGCTTTGTGGTAGGGGTGGGAGATAGAGTTAAGCTCTAGACAGATCAATGGTGTGGGGATTCTCCACTTCAATTGACCTTTCCGAGTGTGTATGGGATTGCTTCCAATAAAGAGGCATCGGTGGCCTCTTCTCTTGAACGGTTGGGGGTAGAGGAACGGGGAAGCTGGAATGTTCATTTTATTCGGAGACCAAATGATTGGGAAATGGGTGGTGTGGATGAATTTCTCCGTACTTTGGGTTCAAATCTACCTCCCACTGAGAATGGAGATCGCATGCGATGGAAGTTGACAAAGAATGGAGATTTTGATATCCGTTCGTTTTACAATAAGTTGAGAAGCCCCATGCCCATTATTTTTCCTTGGAAAGGTGTTTGGAAGGTTAAGGCTCCTCGACGTGTTTCCTTCTTTGTGTAGATTGCTGTATGGGATAGGATCCTTATAGGTGACAATTTGAGGAATAGAGGGATGGTTTTTGTTGACTGGTGTATCATGTGCCGTTGTAATGGGGAGACGGTGAATCATTTGTTACTTCACTGTAGTAAGGCTTATCGGTTGTGGAGTTTGGTGTTTAGATCTTTTGGGATTTCTTGGGTCTTGCCAAGATCGGTTACGGATACTCTATTTGGTTGGTGGAATTGGCCTGGAAAGCATGTGTCTAGCATTTGGAACTTAGCTCCATTATGCTTGATATGATGTCTTTGGAGGGAGCGAAATAGGAGGACGTTTGAGGACATAGAAAGTTCGGATGACCAGTTATTGGCCTCTTTCAGTGGCTTTCTGTTTGATTGGTCTAGGGCTTGGCGACTCACTTCTAGTGATTCCCTCCCTTTGTTCCTTAGCTCTCTCCTGTGTAATTAGTATCCTTTCCTTTCTTTTTTCTTTTTTCTCTTTCTTTCCCTTTGTACTTTTCTCTCTGCCTTATGTTTTTCTGCATAAGGTAGTTTCTTGACTATATATCTTTATTACTTATATAAAAAAAGGAGTTTTGAAGACACTGAAATTTCTATGCCTAGTCTCAAGTTATTCTTTTTTAGAACCTTATTGGATTGGTTGTCCATGAGGAACCTTTCTTTAGTTTCTATTGTTGATTTATTAGATTTACGTGACTTTTGTATCTGATTGTTTACCCCAATATATTTCCTGTATACTTGGGTGACTCGTTTTTATGATTTATACAATTTTATTACTTATAAAAAAAAAGGTTCTCAGACTATTGAATTCATTTATATCTAAAGGTGGAAAGATGGCTTGTGTTCAACCACTTTCCACTATTCATTTGTAGTTTGATGGAGAAAATAAGAAAACTGAAAAATTGTGCTCTCTTGCACTCTCTTCTGTAAGCCTGGAAACTAATTCAAGTCAAAGTGCTATATTTTCACCTCTGTTGGTGGAACCTTCAATGCATATTGAGCAATTGACATACTAACATATCCCAACTACTTCCCTTCGTCCTCTTTTGTTATTATATCATCATTGTTGTTGTTACTACTGTTAATTTCAAGAGCTGTCTTGCACACATTATAAATCTCTCTCTCTCTCTCTCTTATTTATTTATTATTTTTGCATAAGTGTTAGATTCCAATCTGGTGCCTTCTGTTTCTGTCCATTCTCTGTCACCACCAAACCATAAAATAACTTAACTAAATTGTGTTTTTTTGCACCGCACTTCTAATTGTTAGATGTTGGTTGGAGGTAGTGGATGGTGTTGATGAGTGGGGCTGGGCTTTTGCAAAATGAATATTTTTCCTTAAAAATGTTGAAGAAGATCGCAAAGATATTCCCTTTGTAATAGAATCCCAGCTTTTCAGCATCACATATAGAGTCCTCTTAATAAAAAAGCAAAGATGGTCCTCTGCAATGGGTTCTCCAGTGCAGTGTTGAAACACATTATTTTTATTTGTGAAAAAGTTGAAAAAGTTAAGAGATGAAAGATTAAACAAAAAGGTGAGTCTTTCAACCTTTGACCTAAAGCTTCAAATGGGCGTGAAAGCCAAGAGAAAGCTTGATTAGGTAGAGAGAGAGAGAGAGAGAGAGAGAGAGAGAGAAGAGAGTGAGAAAGTGATGGTAGTACAAGATGTTTTCCTTCCTTAGATAAGATGAAAACCAACAGTGTAAAGATGTACAACTTTTAGTGTTACACCCAGTGTCAGTTGATCCTGTTTATATATGAATTCTTAATCTGTGTGCCCGATCAGATTAATGTACCAAGTTGAATTTTGTTCTAATTTCTGTGAAAAGAATTGTTATGTTTTCTAATATGAAGTACCTGAATGTGATATGAAGGCTTCATTCATGCTTTGTTGATAATTAATTCTGGCATATAACCTGAAAAGGAGACTATGAATAGGATTTTGGCATGCTGTTACAGAAAAATATGAGGAATTGTACTTTTCAAAACTGACACAGTGCTTGTAGCTCCAATCAAATTATGGAAATAGACATTCTAGTAATAAACATTCTAGTAATATGAAGTACCTGCATCACTGGTTCTCTAAGACCTGCCATGTGATTTTTTGTTTGTTCCTTTGTGTTCATCATCGTGAATTCAAAGTTTTTATTTTTCTTTGATTAATAAAATATTAAAATTGAACTACTTACCTATCAAAAAAAGTATTTTTGATAAGATGAGAATTGCAAAAGGTTTTGTACTAAATAAAAAGTTCCTTCCTTTTCTCCCCCTCCCCCCCGTGCGCGCGTGTATCTCTCTCTCCCCATATATTTAAACATATACGTCTAGATAGATAATTATTGTTGATATGCTTGATGCCTTTAATGCTTATATATGTACATATGTATGTATGCATGCATGCGTATGTATAATCACATGTTTATATTGGATCTCTAAATAATATGTAGGTTTGATATGAGTTAAGATTTAAGTTGCAATTTACTAGGATTTGGAATTTCTGGTTCACAAGTAACTGGATTGTGTGGATCAAAGTGCTTAATTGGGAGGTGAGTTCTATGGATGATTTTTTGCTTTTTCTGGCTAATATTGTCCTTTTAAATGAAGATGATGATCGATTGAGGTGGACTTTGAAGAACAATGGAATTTTGACATTCGCTCGTATTATAATGTTCTATGAGGCTCTTCCTCTATCACTTTTCCTTGGAAAGGTATTTGGGGAGTGAAGGCTCCTAGATGAGTTTCATTTTTTGTTTGGATTGCGGCTTGGAATAAGATACTCACTGAGGATAATATGAAGAATAAGGGGTTTGATTTTGTTGATTGGTGCTGCATGTGTCGACATTGTGGGGAGATTGTGGACCATTTGTTGATCCATTGTGAGAAGGCTCAACAGTAATGGTGTTTCATCCTTCGATCTTTTGGGGTTTCATGGGTCTTACCACGAACGGTGTTCGATCTTATATGTTTGGATGGAGGAATTGGTTGGGGAAACACTCGTCAGATATTTGGAATTTAGTACCTTTGTGTTTATTGTGGTGCATTTGGAGGGAACATAATCGCCGCACGTTTGAGGATGTGGACAATTTTGATGATCAGTTGCTTGCTTCTTTTAGTGGTTATTGGTTTGATTGTTCTCGGGCTTGGGGACTCACTTCTTGTGACTCCATCCCGTTGTTCATTAGCTCTTATTTTCTGTAATTAGTTTTCTGTTTCCAGTTTTTTCTTTCCCCTTTGTGTACTTATCTACTACTTTGTGCTTTTCATGCATACTGCTGTTTTTTTAATATAATTTTTCTTACCTAACCAAAAAAAAAAAAAAAAAAAAAAAACCCATGCAGTAAGCTGCACTATAGAATATCAAGAGTGCAAAATGTGTGATCCTTAGAATATAAGAAATTCTATGAGCCATATGTGTGCTTTTTGTTGGCACACAATGCTCACGTCTTGGAAAATGGAGTATGTGCTCATGGAATGCCAAGTTCATTAGAGATTTTAATGATTGGGATTGTAATCAGTAGTTTTGTTGTATGCTTTTCTGTACTCAAGCATCCCAAGAAGAGAGGGCCCTTATCATATGAGGTGGAGGTTGAATGGAAATGGTAGGTTTGATATATGTTCATATAATGTGACATTGAGATGCTTGAGAGATGCACATTTCCCTTGGAAAAGCATTTGGTATGCTAAGGCTCTGAAAAGGGCTTCATTCTTTTTGTGGATAGCAGCCTAGGGAAGGATTTTGACATGTGATAATCTAATGAAGCGAGGAATCACTATAATAGCTTGGTTGTTGCATGTGTAGGAGTAGTGATGAGACTATGGATCATTTGTCCTTGTATTGTGACATTGCATATGCATTATGGGCCCTTGTCTTCTCAGTGTTTGGGATTCAATGGGTTAATGACGAGGATTGTTGTTGATCTTCTATTTGGGTGGAGGAATTGGTTTGGAAAGAAAATCTTCTTTTGTTTGGAAATTTTTTTTTTTGATAAGTAAGAAAGATGTATATTCAAGAAGTTACCTTATGAAAACATAAGGCAGAACAGAGAGTACAGAGAAAGAAACAAACAGATAGAGAAGAAAATAAGAAAACAAACGGAAATCAACAAAGAACTAATTACAAAGGAGAGAACTAAGGAACAAAGGGAGAGAATCACTAGAGGTGAGTCCCTAAGCCCTAGACCAATCAAAGAGAGAACCACTAAAACAAGCGAGCAACTGGTCATCGGATTTGTCCCTGTCCTCAAAAGTTCGCCAATTTCACTCCCTCCAAATACACCACATTTGGCACAACGGAGCTAAATTCCAAATGCTAGAAGAGTGCTTTCCAAACCAATTTCACCAACCGAAAAGCGTATCTGCAATCGATCTTGGCAAGACCCAAGAAATCCCAAAAGATCTAAAAACCAAGCTCCACAACTGATAAGCTTTTTCACAATGGAGAAGCAAATGATTTACTGTCTCCCCATTACGACACATAATGCACCAGTCAACAAAATCAAAGCCTCTACACCGCAGGATGTCCCCTGTAAGAATCTTCTCCCAAGTTGCAGTCCAAACAAAGAAAGAGACGTGCGTAGGAGCCTTAACCTTCCAAATACCTTTCCAAGGAAAGATAATAGGCAAGGGACTTCGAAGCTTATCGTAGAACGAGCAGATGTCAAAATCCCCCTTCTTCGACAATTTCCATATCATACGGTCTCCTTGCTCAGATTGAGGTAAATTAGAACCCAAGGTATGAAGGAATTCATCCACAACTCCCATCTCCCAATCATTTGGATCCCTCAGTAAAAGAACCTTCCAGCTTCTCCGAGCCTCAGTCCCCAACCATTCGAGAGACGAGGCCACAGATGCCTCTCTATTAGTAGCAATCCCATACACTACCGGGAAGGATAGATGGAGTGGTAAGTCCCCACACCACTGATCTGTCCAAAACTTCACTCTATTTCCCACCCCTGCCTCAAACCGGATATATTTGCTAAAAACCTCTCAACCTTTTCGGATACTTCTCCATAAACCACACCCATGAACACCCCTACCCAGCTTGGAAGACCATCCCCCCACTCTTCCCCAAACTTCAAAGCTACAACCCTCCTCCAAAGACGAGTCTCCTCAACCCCAAACCGCCATAACCATTTTCCTGTTGTGGAAATGGTGGAGAGAGGAATCATCATACTTTTGAAGATGAGGAAGCTCAGTTGGTTCATAAGAAGTTGGTTTTCATTGGGTTGTTGTTTGAATAGTCTTGTATTTATTCATTCTATTGTAGATTCCATTGATTTTCTCTCCGTTCTGGTTGTAATTCTCAATTTTTGTATTCTTTAGGCTGTTTTATGTACTCATACTAATATACTATGTACATATGTTATGAATATACATTAAAAAAAAAAGTATTTGTTATGAATACAAGGTCAAATAAATTTGGTTTGGAGGTTGTCTACACCCTTTAACAAACTGTTGGCAAACTGTTGTTAAAGTCAGTTTTTTTTATATTTCTTTTGAAAGTAAAATAGTTCATTCCTATTTTAGAAGTCCCTCATTTTTGCATTATCTCATGTCCAAAAGTTCTTCAAATGAAATTTTCTTTTGTTTTTGCACAGAAAATTGCTATGTTTTTCTATTGCTTTTAATATATTTTTCCATCATCTTGCTCCAATAAAAGACTCATTATTGCACAAAGAAAATTCTGAGCAAACTTAATGTGACTGAACAGAATGTTTTAATCCTTTGGGAATGTTGGAGGATATGTAAATATTGAAAGACTCATTATTGCACAAAGAAAATTCTGAGCAAACTTAGGGTCTGTTTGGGATTCGCTTATTTTGCTGAAACTGAAAACTTTTTGCTGAAAGTATTTTAGATAAAGGTAAAAGTTAGTTAAAATAGTACAGTGAGACCATGAATAGTACCAAAAAGTACAGTGGGGCTCATAAATAGTAGCAAAAATAAGCTTAATAGTAAAATAAGCTGGCTTTTTAATTTTTGCCAAACACACACTTAATGTGACTGAACAAAATCTTTTAATCCTTTGGGAATGTTGGAGGATATGTAAATATTGATGTAATGATATTGTATTTGAGTGCATCAGGTAGCTAAGGTTATAGAAGTTGCTCCTATCCGTGTATACGAGGTTGCAACATTTTATTCTATGTTCAATCGAACAAAGGTGAGAGATATTTCTTTATTAAGATCTTAATACTTCTGCTGGTACCAAGTACATTTATGGAAGTTGCAGTTTACCTGCATGGACTTCTTAACTGGTTTTGCAGGTGGGCAAGTACCACCTGTTGGTTTGTGGCACAACACCCTGTATGATACGTGGTTCTCGAGAAATTGAAGATGCTTTGCTGAAACACCTAGGAGTGAAGCGCAATGGTAAGTTTTATGCAAAATATCTGCTTTAATTTCTCACCCCACATTTGACAAAATCTCTTGAATGTTCTTGAAATTAAAATGCATTTGAAGAATAAGCTTCTAATATTTGTTGTGTGCAGAAGTAACTAAAGATGGTCTGTTCTCTGTTGGAGAAATGGAATGCATGGTGAGTCTTTTTTCAACTTTTTACTGATCCTAGCTCACAGCTTTTGAGCAGGCCAGCATGCTTTTACCCTAGTTATGTTTACTTAATTCTAGAATTAATAGGACATTTATTGGAAGGAAATTGGTGTTGCCATAAAATTTTGATAAATGCTATGTACACTACATTTTCATAACAAATCTTAAGTGTCTGGTTATTACTGGCTATTACTAATGCACCAAAAAGTAATTTCAATAGTGGGTTCAAATTAGAACTAATATAAACTTACCACATAGGATTTGTTATAAAAGTATTGTGAAAATGTTGTGGGCATAACACTTCTCTAAAAGTTTTAAGTTTTTTTATAACAGATTTTTATTAACAATTTGTGATGAGTTGCTATCTTTAGGTCCAATTTTTAACGGTTAAAAAAACTCAATAACAGGCGAATTATAAGTGGATAATGGTTCTTACCCCAATTTCCCCATTAAACGAGTTGCTCTTTGACCCCAATATCATGGTATACAGAGAAATTATTTATCACCACTCACCAACTATGGTTGTAAATTGAATCATGAGTTCTTAGCTTTTATGAAATATATTTTTGCTGTTGACTTCAATAGAAAAATGATTTCAAAAGACTTATCTTCAAATACAAAGCATGGTGTGCTCTTCAGAATTTGCAATTGTAACTTGATGAGTTAATGTTTTTCGTCATATTTTTTTATTCTTTGAATAAAATTATATATATACCACACACAAAGTATGGTGTGCCATAAATCGTTGCTTCTCTGCAGGGATGTTGTGTGAATGCTCCCATGATTACAGTGGCTGATTACTCTAATGGATCTGAAGGATATACTTACAACTACTATGTGAGTCCATGATCATCCTATGAATTTTCTACTTATATATATATAAAATTCATCCTTTGAATTTTCTAAATCATTATGACATCATGATCAAATGGTTGAGAACATTTAGAATTTATTTGAGTATTTTATGTTAATTTCAGGAAGATGTTACTCCCAAGCGAGTTGTTGAGATAGTTGAATTGTTAAGAAGAGGGGAGAAGCTACCGGTAAGGCTCTGGGCATGAATACTTGGGTTCTTTTTCCATTCCTCATAATTTTGAGTTCTCGTTGGCTTAGCGTTGTTACTACATACTATAATTTCCTTTCTTATATTTCAGCCTGGTACACAAAATCCAAAACGTACAAAGTGCGGACCAGAAGGAGGGAATACTACTTTGTTGAGTGATCCCAAGCCGCCTCCATGCCGAGATCTTGATGCCTGCTAAAGTTTTGGTATTTGTTGTCTCAAATAATGTAAAGCTTGGATATTGTCAGGCTTCCATGAATCATTGGCTCTTGTTGAATCTGTAAGATTCTCAACCATTTTTAGAATTTCCTGTGCCAGTATGAATCTGGTATATGACTTGGTAAATTTCCTGTGCCATACAATTCCTTTTGTGTCATGACTTGGTAAATTTACATTCTAGCATGAGTGTAAATTGATGTTTTCTACGTGGTTGAACAATTGCCATTGTAGTTAAGCACTAAGGCCCTGTTTGGTATGCACTCAAACAACAGTTTTTAGTGTTTAAACATTGAAAACTGTAGGCCCCAAAAGGAAAACTGTGTTTGGTAGGAGTTTTTTTTATCAAGAGTGTTTGAGTTACAGTTCTCAATTTAGGGTGTTTAAAACATGTATTTTGAAAACTCACCATACCAGTTTTTAGTTTTCAAGTAACGTTACTGAGTGGTCTTTTTGTAAATAAGTTGAAAATTGTGCGACCCGTTGACAAGACTGAGCTCTTTTTTTTCTTTTTCTCCTACGGGCCTACCACTTTGTCCTTCTCTCTTTTTTTTTTTATTTTTTTTTTCTCTCCTTCAATAAAATAACATTTTTTTCATTACTTTTTTTTTAAAAAAAACACATACAATACTAAACATATAATTATGTTTTTTCATATTTTACAATATATTATTTGAAACATGGTACCAAATACATTTTTTTGCATTTTGAGTACTTTAAGCATGTATTTTCACAACACTTTTTAAATCATAGTTCTTACATCATTTTAAACAACAATATTTAATACCACTACCAAACAGACTCTACGATTCCCATCTCGCTTTTAAGGTTTGAGGATGACAAGATTTTTATAAATTTTAGAAGATAGGCTTCAAAATTGGAACGTTTGCATATGATGTAGCTCAATAGGAGGCCGTATGTTGATTCTAAACTCATTTGCTATAATTTGTATTGCCACATAGACCAGCGGAAGGTACAACTACAAAGTTCACGTACTGGTTTGAAAAGTATCAAACAGGTTTCAAAATTATAGTTTCCTCTTATAAGCACTGTTTTTAGACCCGGACCGGACTGGGAGGTTAGACTGGGAAAATAAGTTTTTTAAGCATAAAGAACTAGATTTTTTGTTAATTTTGTGAACCCCTAAAACTGGGGTTGGACTGTACGGTTCATGCAGAACTAGTGGCAAGAACCGTGCGATCCAACCCCTTAGCAATTTTTTTAAAATATATTTTTTATAAAAACAACTTAACACAATTTTATTCTACTTAATTAAATTATCCATTTCTTACAAGGAATAAAAAAAAAATATAATTAAAATCTTTCAAAGATATTCAACTTTACTTCAAAAATTAATCATAAATTTTAATGTTTTCATGGTTATTATTTTATTTTATTAATTTTCTTATTTAATTATTAAATATATGCTTGAAAATTATTAAATTTCCTTCACATATATAGATATATTAGTCAATTTTGCTAGTTTTATAAATTTAATATTTATATTTAGGCTTTAATTAATTATTAAATTAATTATGACATTATCACGGTTCGACTTCGGTTCAACCTCGGTTCGACCTCAAAAACCTTGAACTTCTTCCTTTTACAGTTCAATGAACGGTTCAGATTTCAAAATTATGCCTATAAGTAGATAGATAAGTATTCACCCAAAAAAGGGTAGCCAAGAGCCTTATAGCTCTATTGATACTTAAAAAAGGGTAGCCAAGAGCCTTATAGCTCTATTGATACTTTCTGGTGTTTCTAACAAAAACGTGTTTGGTTTAGGGAGTTTTTATCACTCATTACTTATCACTCACTTTTCGTGGGTCCCACATCAGGTTGTGTTATTTGGTAAAATTTTTGTTTTAAGTTTTCATAACTCAAAACTCAAAAAATTGAGTTAGAGTTATGAAAATTAAGAATAAGTTTTGGCTGTTTTCAAGTGATTAAAAATGAGATATTGTGGCATTGTTGTAATCGTTTTCACCTATGTGGGACCTGCTACAGCGTCTAGTCTCAATCACACTCCCCTTACGGCTCTCTTTTTTTATTTTTTAAATTTCCTTTTACTTTCTTTCTCGTTCTTCTTTTATTTCTTCTCTCTTTCTCAATCAGACCCATTGTAACTCATCTCTTTCTTTCTTTCTCTCTTCTCTTCTCTCTCTCTCTCTCTCTCTTTCTTCTCTTCTCTTTCTTTCATCCTTCACGTACTTCTCTTGGCTTCTTTCTTCTTCTTCTTCTTCTTCTTCTCCCTTTCTCTCTCTCTCTCTCAATACTTTGTGGATAATAAAAAAGATCAACTTCAACAGTGATGGTGGAGGCCCAATAACGAGATTAGAGCTCCAATTTAGGTTTGTGATTTACGTTTAGATCAGGTTGAGATGTGCTCTTTGGGCTTGGAATTAGATGTTTAGAGTTTGTGGGTTTTATGGGGTAATTTGTTGTGGTGTTGAAGGTGGTGGTGGTGTGAGTGGATCTATTACGGTGGATGGGTTTAATTTTTTGTGATTTGTGCGGTGGTGGATGGAAAATGAAAGCAGTGGTTTGGGTTTTTGAGGGTTGCGATTGGTGTATTTGTGGGTTGTTGGTGGTGGTAAGAGTGGGGGAGAGAGGTTTGTTGTGTCTTCTATCTACTGTGTTTTGAGAAAAATCAAGGATGAGTAGAGGAGTAAGGAAAAAAAAAAAAAAGGGAGGTTGAGAGCTTTGTGAGAAATTTGACATGTGGGCTCCACATGTTGGAGTTGAATTTTTGTGAGGAAGTCTGAAGCCAGTTTTTAACCCAAACAAATTATAGAGTGAGTTATGTGAGAAATAGAGAATAGGTATGAGATATGAGTTTAGACTTTTGAGTTATAAAAACTAAGTTATGAAAACTGAGTTTGAGAGATGCTTCAAAACAAACATGGCTTTAGGATTCAAATCTTCCCTCCATTGTAGGTTTGTAACTATCAAGAAAAAAAATTTTAATTACAAAAACTCCATTGAAGTCGAAGGTAATGAAGCTCCACTCTAAATTTAAGGGAAATTCAAGATAATTTATCCACACGTGGGACTCGTGTGTTGTGAGAGGTAGGCCTTATAAAATACTTTTTCCCTCCCATGAGGTTAAAAGGAAATCAACAGATTAGTTCACCTATTAATAAGAGCAAGTCTATAAATACTGAATTGTCCTTCCATTAATAGGAATAAGTATAGTAGTAGCGGGTAGAAACTAATGTTATTAATTTTGTTTTGTTTTGTCTAAAATGGTTGGAATATCTCGTATCGGCATGCAGTCGAGTACCGTAATACCACCCGTTTTACCTCGGGTCAAATTCTGATCAGTTTGAGGCTGTTCCGGCCATTCCGACATATTCCAGTCAATTTCGGATGGTAATAGATTTTGGCTTAAAAAAAAAAAAAAACAAAACCTCAGGTTGAATGAAACCCATCACTCTCTCGCCATGTCGCCGGTCACTGTTTGCCTTAATGAACCCAAGCCCATTATCCTCCTCCCCCGTTTCACGGTATTGGTCTTGCACTCTTTTATTTTCTGTTGTCTTCTAGAGTCTAGTCTTATTATGTTCTTTTTAAGTTTGAACTTTTCATTTGTTTTGCTGTCCTAGCCCAGCACGTGATTAGATTTGGAAATAAAAAATGAAAGTTGAACAAAAAGTCTAGAAAAGGGTCGGACTTTATTTGCTTTATTTCTTCTCAATAAATTTTTATTTTTATTTACTCCATTACCTAGGTACAATGGTACATGTTAATGTTTATTTAATCTAAAAGAATGTATTATTATTATTGTTAACTTATTATTACTATTATTTTGGTTTGAGATCCATATATTAATGAAAATATGGACTAATAATCTTAAGCCTCTTAATAAATTATATAAATTTTGACTAATAATTTATAAAGAAATATATGTATATATAAAAAAAAAAAAAAATAGCGACAATCTCGAAATAGTTTACTGAAATAGGTCGGTATCGAAATATTTAGTTACAATGGACAAACCGGAACGATATTCATAACATTAATAGAAACCATAATAAAGAAGATCCTCTTAAATCAGAAGCCAAAGTAGCAATGCTATGGACAACAAAAGCAGTAGATTTAGGATGCAAATATGTCATTTGAGAGGGAGATGCATTAAATGTCATTCTACCAATACAAAACATAATCTTTACCCATAAGTTGATTGAACACATTTTCAATGAAACTAAGCTCATTTTGAATTCTTTCTCAGAATATTTTGTACCTAACATCTATGGGGTGGCGAATTTTGTGGCCCTTAATGTAGGTAGATGGGCTCTTTTGTGTAATCTTGAGGGAATGATTCCCATATCTTTCATTCCAAATTTTGCCTTGGGGAAGTAGGAAGAGAAGAGTTTGATTCCCTCCTTTTGTATTTTTTTTTTCTTGTTCAATGAATTACTAAAGCTTAATTAGCCCAAAAACCCCAAAACAAAACAAAACAAAACAAAACAAGAAGAGGCATTGAAAATTTCTCTCCCTTTTGCTTGTGTTATGGTTGGCTGAAGCGAAGTGCCAAGCGATGGGTTATGAATTTTTTAGTGGTTGTAGAACTAGAATTCAAATAAATAACCATCCCATTACTCAAAAATGGGGAAACAAGAAGTAGTCATTGCATTGGTTTTGATGTGAGAAGCCAAAGTTCTAATTTATAACTATTTTTTTCAAACTTAATCACATAAAAATTATTCTAACTCTGTCACATCCTTGGCTTTTGAGTGTATTTTGTTGTGTGTATTTGTGTTAGAATCACATTCTTTCTTTCTTCTGTGTATGTGTGTGTTTGTTTCTTTAAAAACAAAACCGTCTCTTTATTTTAGGAAACATTACACTACTAATATCTTGTTTTGGAAATGTTAATTTGTGATTTGAAAATTTGTATTTTACATATCTTTTTTGTTTGCTTGAATGAAAATATTTCATCCAAAACAAGAGGAATACAACAAAATTCCATCCTCCATACAAACAAGTTGGAAGGATGGGGGGCCCAAATTTACATCAAAACAGACAACAAAATCATTTACCAATGCCAATGGGCTAAGTCCTGGGCCAATGAGTTTGCCCCTTTGAATACCTAAGAGAAGGAGCAAGACTCAATGGAACAAGAAAAATTCAAGACATTGGAATGTGTCTATATAGACCTTGGAATCACTTTCTACAAAAATTTTGCTTAGGCCTTGCTGTTGTGCTAGCTGGATTGACCATTTGATGACCTCTGCTTTAGCTTGGACGGGGCTATGGTGTTTGATTTTTTTTTTGCAAATTCAAATGCCATAGACCCTCTCTAATCTCTGGCAACTGAGGCTAGCATTGAGTGGTTTTTGGATACTGCTGCATCACAATTAATTTTGATTGAGTTTTTCGGGTGGGTTGGCCCATTGGTGGGTCCCTCTTGAAGGTAATTGAGAGTTGGATCTTAGCTCTCTAATGGCTTTATGCACTTGGAAGACTAGGAAGTTGTCTCTTGAATTTCTGGCATGGATGAGATTATCCCATCATGAATAGCTTGGTTATGCTTTTGAATTTCTGGCAGGGATGGGATTATCCCATCATGAACAGTTTGGTTATGCTTTCTCCAAATGAAATTCATGGCCAATGCAATAAAAAGGATGAAATCATCTTCATGTTCAAGTTGACATACAAAAACAACTGGATGGTTCAAAAAATTGTTGATGATGTCTTTGATTGAGTTAGCTTGAATTGCATCTACATGAAGGCCCTATGTATAGCTGAACCACACGGCTTTGGCTAGGGGGTAGTGAAGAAATAGGTGGACTAGAGTCTCTGGAGCATTTCTCGCCACTTTTACTCCTTCGATCATTCCTCTCTCAGCTTCTCTGTTGATCAATCTAGATAGCACTTCACTGCCCAATATAAATAGGTAGGGTCATAGTGGATCACCCTATTTAAAGCCTCGAGATGGATGGAGATGGCAATGATGCTGCCATTTAGGAGGGTGGACATTGGGTTGTAGAGATGCATTGTTGTATCAACTGAACAAACTTGTCACTAAACCCAAAGACTTTTGGGACAACAACTAGAAATTTCCATTCCATTTCATCGTAGGCCTTTTGGAAGTCAAGCTTCAGCCCCAAGTATCCCTTCTTCCTTTTTATCTTTTTAAAGTTGTGGATCACCTCTTGAGCCATGATCACGTTTTCGGATATCCACTTGTGTTGCACAAAGGAGTTTGGGCTGGGTCTATGTGGGCATAAGTGCCCCCATTGCTAAGCGGCAGTAGTGTTTTCCTCATACGAAGTACGCCTCAGCCTAGAATGGACCGGATGGAGGGTGTAAATAGAGTCACCACTTGTAGACACCGCATTTTGTATCCCTTATGACTTGGACCCCCGTTCCCCAATGATGTTGGAATTCTAAAACCCAGGGTTGGTTTAGGGCCCAATTAGAAAGAAATTGACTTGAGGAAGTGTTTTTGGAAAAATATAACTCTTTTTGAATTAAATAAATCTATTTTTAGAAAAATAAGGTAGCGGAAACCCAAGGACATGCGTACGCATACGCGCGTATGCGCACATATGCTCAAGATTTGCGTGCACTTGCTTTATGCATGCGTACTCATACAAGGGCATGCGTGCGCATGTTAGGTTTCAGAAACTAGAAAGGAAATGTTTTCTACATTAAAACTTGGTTTGGAACGAATCTCATATCGTCTGGGAGCCAAACCCCTTATTTTCGACTATATAAAGTCTAAAATGGTAGATTTTCAAGGAGGACGAATTCCGTTGGTAAAACGCACAAGATTCACTAGAAAATAGTGAATCAAGGGGGGAGTTTTTCACAAAATACCCTTAAGTCAATATTTTTCTGATTGAGACATTTTTTGGTCTTAATATTTGAGTTTCAAAGGTTTACTAGCTAATTTTGGTTTGGTTGTGACTAGATTGGCTGAGGAGAACGGTAAAAATCAAGCTAAGGAACTATTGTTTGGAGGTAAAAGTTCTAGCTTCATCTTTGTTTTTCTCTTGTTTTAATTCTTGTTTTGTACGTTTTATTTTTTTTAATATATGTTTTAATATGTTTGTGTAATTTAGGTTTACTTTGCTTTTTTGTGTTATTCATGTTAGGCTGTTAGATTTTGGTTTCTACTTGTCTTTCGTTTATGTTTTCTGGGTTAGGGTTTAGGGTGTGTATGCATGCGAATGCTTACTGCATGCGTACGCATACTTGAAGTATGCGTATGCATACAACTGGGCTGCACACGCATGCCATATGTATGCGCACGCATACTTATGCCTAGAAACTCTAATCCATGTCTATTGTTTCTGTTTTCTTTGTTTTATTCATGTAAAGTCTCTGTTTGAGTTGTTTTCACATCTATAAGTCTCTGCTTCTTTGTTTTGTTTATTTTGTCTTTGTCGACACCTCGTGGCTTCTCGACCACTCATTGCGGAGACGTTTGTGCGCTTTCTCGGTGTGAGAATATAGAGGTGTGTCGCCTTGGGTGTGTGACTAGAATATGAGTTGATTTTAAGAAAATTACCATGGGTAAGTGAAGTTGCCATAAATCATTGGGTTTTTCTAAGGTGTGATTGGTCACCTGACTTTATTTGATTTTACTACTGATCCTAGGCTAAGAAAAATGTTGTTTTTCTTAACCTAATCAAATGTGGATGGGTAAAAAATCTTGATTCTCAAGTTCGGAAGTTTGGTTACGTGTGGGGAAGGTAAGCACCTCACAGCTCCTGTCCGTAGACAGTATTTTGTTTTGGTAAAATCATAATTTTCGGACATTGGTATTAGCTTTCGGGGCTTTAAGCGAAATGGGCTTTAAGGTTTGGATTCGGAAAGGGTGTGATCTCGATCGATGCTTCCCAAGTGTGTTTGGAATCATTGCCAAATTTCCATGGTGAAAATTCGGCAGCATTTCGCCTTATTTTCGTGGCAGAAATCTGGCAGCGCTTCACCTTAGGTCATAGCACACGAAACGCTATTCTCACCAAGCTTTTGACATGAGAATATGACAATGGAGATGCCTTATTTTCATGGCGAAAATCTGGCAGATTTTCGTGTTTGGGCGCTATGGTGCACCAGCAGGGTTTCATGCCTGTGTATACGACGCATGCCAAATGCTTGTGCTAGGACGAGCCGGAGCCCCTCAAAGCATTAAGCATGTTGATATGTGACGCATACACAAGGAAACCAATGTCACTTGGTGACATGGATCAGGACGGTCACACCGCGGTGACTATGCACACAACATGACATGAATATGCACTTGCAGCAAATGCCTTGAGCACATACTCATGCCACAAGGTCAAGAGCACTCATCGCTAGAAAGTGTCACTTACGTAGTCATGAGAATCCATCACACAAAGTGCACGATCACCCACACACATGCAGGCATATATATATATATATATAGATATACATACATCATGCACAATGCTATCACACAAAGTAAGAAAGTAAAACAGACATTCCTTACGTTCCAAGGGTGTGGCCCAACATGGTATAGGAAATGTAAAACAGACATTGCCATACCCAGGGAGAGGGAAAGAGAAAACCACTCATGAGGGGCTAGGCCCCCTAATCTACTGAACATTGCCCTTTATGGGCTTGCATCTTCTTGCTTGCATCCTTGCCCTTTTTGCATGTGCCTAGGAGGTCGCGCCCTTGCTCTAAGTGTTAATGCTCCATGTGTGTACATGCAATGACAAAAGAAACAAGCCAGCAGACAAGCAAAGAAACAAGTAGAAGGAAAAGCATGCTAAAAGACAAGTTAGCAAAAGATGCCAAACGGGGGCAAACAAACATGTTATCAAACAAAAGAGGGTGTCCAAGGAGGAAAAATGTAGGTTTGGATCGAGTGTCCATAGTTCCATTGGATTGGAGTATGGATGACACACAGACTCATGTATGAACATGTAGGCAAGCGTGCAAAGATGCAAAGAAGGCCAAACGGGTGGCTCAAAGCAAGCAAGGCAAGTATAACAACATCGCACAAAGCAGAGAAAAGTGTGATCAAGTACACCGACACCACAGAGGTGTATCTCACAAGTGGTTACATTCAAACAAACCCTAGGAGGGACGGATGTAACCATACAAGCAAGTGGCTCCAAAGACTGACAAGCACAAGCCCACGAAGGGCACAAAGCATGGCAAAGCCTAGATCTAGACAGACAAATATGGAGATATAGCATAGAAGCAAGCAAGCAAACATAGACATGCATAAAGGAAATGATCCAAACCCTTTGATATAAGCCTAGGTGTACGGATGTAGGCCTAGACCATAAGATTTAGATCTACACCCCACCAAAAGGGCCAAAACACAAGAACAAGGCATAGTGCACTCAAAGATAGATCTAAGCATAGATATGGTAAGGAGCACATAAACATGTAGATCTAAGCATAGACATGGCAAGGAGCGCATAAACAAGTAGATCTAAGCATAGACATACAAAAAAGCACCTAGGCACATGGATTTAAGCATAGACGCAATATTTAGGCATATCCTAGTCCAAATCATCAAAGCATTAAAACATGGCAAAAAGCAAGGAGACATACCAGGAAAGCTAAAGAACATGCTAGGAAGCAAGATAGAGCAAGAAAAAGCTAGGAAAAGCAATAAAGCATATTATGAATAGAGATAAAGCAAAAGGTGTAGATTGTAGCTAAAAAGCTACATCTACACCCCTTGAACCTTAAATCCAAGGTCCTAAGACCAAGGAGAGGAAAAAGAGTGCAAGAACACTACCTTTTGATTGTTGAGAAAAGAGAGGAATCAAAGGTTTTTTGATGTGTTTGGGAGAGAATTTAGAGAGGAAAAGAGAGAGGATCTACCCAGAAAATTTCCAAAAAATGCCCAAAATCGTTCTCTTTTTGATTTGAGGGGGGTTTGGGGGTATTTATAATAGTTTTGTGACTTTTCAGCTAAGTGGCTGCCGGCCAAGAGTGGCCGCCGCCTTGTAACGACTTGATGGAGGCGTTCTCGAGCTTGGATTAGGTTGATCTTGGTGTCCCTGGAAAGTTATGGATGTGTAGTTTCTGGAAAGCTAAAGAACTTTGAAATCTAAGGGTTGGATCCAAAGTTATGGCATCGGGAAGCGAGTTGATGTGCCTTGAACGGTTTTTAAGATATCTCAACCGTTTCGACTCCGATTTCGACTCGTGAATAGTTGTTGGAAAAGGAGTTCAATAATCTTTGCAATGATGCTGGTTTCAACTTGTTTTGATGATCGGATCAAAATTAGGGTTTTTAGGGCCCTCGAGAGTCAACTTTGGGTTAAACTTGGTCAAAGTTGATGAAAATCTCCAAGTAGCTCAAGTTTGATGTAGAAACATGAAAAATGTTGTTTTGGGATGATTTTGACCAATTTTGACCTTTGGTCAACCCTGGGTTGACCAGGGGCACTTTGGGTGCTCCGGTGCCCAAACGGGTTGCACTACGTCAATCTAGGTGTTTCTACGGCCCTCTAGAGAAAAGTAAATATTTTTGAGTTTTTCGGGTTCTAGCACGCAAATCGAGGATGGACAAAATACGGTATCTACAGTCTCTTTGATGCTAGTTAGGGTTTTTTTTTTGTTTGCTTACTATGAACATGCATATAAATATGAACATGCATTGATGCATAGATGCTGTGATGCAGTGAGGTAAGTCATGCATCCATATGAACATGCATTGATTTGAATATGATCTTGTTTTGGATAATGAACATGAATATGTTTGCTTGATTGCCTTTCCCTTAATAATGAGATGTCTTTAGCATGTTTGTTTGAATCTACCTTGTGATGTTTCTACACTTGGGAATATATGCTTAATGCCATGATGGATGAATGATTAGGTTTGGGATAAGTATGCCATATTTGCTTGCTTTAGATGCATGCTAGGGTGTGTGTGAGTTAGGATAACAATGTTGAGTGTGCCTTTAATGGGATTAAGACGTAGAACACAATGAGTGGAAGCCGACCTACGAGCCGGGTGGGGTTGGCTGTCTAACACCTTCTCATCTCCATACCTAAACTTTGGGCACGTGCTCTAGTAGTAGATCAGTCATTCCATGAAAGGTGCTAATATATGGTTCCTATACCTAATATAGGTGGCGATTCTATTTTTCTCTGCCATGGTCCACTCTAGGGCAAGGCATATCCCCAATTGTCGCGGGCGCTTGCGCCCACAGTGGTAACTCCACTAGGGATAGAGAGTTTGATTCTAATGTGTTCCATTTCTTAATCCCATTAAAGGCTTGTTCAATATTTGTTTGCACACACTTTAATTGGTTATTTTGTCCCTTTGCCATGGTTGGTGATGAGTGGGAAGGTGGCGGCTTCATTCGGGCCAAAATCTTTTGAAGTTCATCCCATTAACTCACAATCCGTGCCATCGCTTATAATGGGCTTTGAGTACATTAACGGTTTGCCACCAATCCATTGCGGTCCATTTTGGCCTAAGGTTAGAATCATGGCCCACCTAGTTGTGAGTGAATTATTGATCTATCCCTTTAGCTTTAAGGAGCTAATCCACATTTAGAGAGATCCTAAATCCTATCAAAAAAGGGTACCCGTTATTTCTCTTGTTTGTTCAACTATATATCTTGTATTCACCTAATTCTAAAGGACAAATAAAATATATAAAATTGAAAGGATGACCCAAGAATTATGGCATATCCTAAGACATTGGAAAGAAAAGAAAAGAAGTTTTCACATATAAGAGGCTTATCCCAAAATCCAAAGGTATGTCTTAACTTGAAAGGTTTATAGGACTATAGTCTAGTTTCTATCATAAGCCCAAATCAAAAGGCTTCTTGGAAAGGAGAGCCTTGGGCATAAGGTAAAAAATATGCTACGGACTTAGCATCCAACATCCTACAAAGTTAATATGAAACTCCCTAATATTGGGCCTTTTTGTTGTATGCCAAGGCCCAAAATGATGAGAGATTCATGAGCTTTGAGAGAAAGGCCACAATATATTCTAGCTAGAGGGCTATTTCAAAAAGAAAAAAGTTGATAATGAATGAGGAAAGAAGAGCCCAAAGGTGATGAATACATTGTTGGCTCATATTTGAGACAAAGGGTTGAAAATCATTAAGCACATTTTAATGAAAGCCCACGAGAGTAAGATGAGAGCCTTATTGTAAATGGACTAAGCCCAATGAAACAAGGGGCAAGGTTCATGAGAGAGAAGGGAGTGATCTTATAATTGGGCTTTCATTAAAATGGACTTAAAGATTTTCTAAGAACATTTAAATAAGAGAACCTTTTAATTGGGACACGGGCTTAATAAAAATGAGACTTCTTTTCAGGCATCATTGCACCACCAAGATTGAACAAGCACGTCCCCACTCCAATTTAGGTCCGAGAAAAGAACAGAAGATGTTTGATTAAGGTTGAGGTCACACATTAAGAAGAGACATTTCAAGAGGAAGTATCTTGAGAAGAAATGACCGCTCTAATTGATGAGGCAATTGCACAAAAGATATACAAGACTATAGAAGAGCAAGTCGATACCTTTAGGAAAATAAGGAGCTGTCTCTCTAAGCTTGAGGAGAGCAAGCTAAAGAAACCTGTGCATGTGGAGATACATGATGAGGATAAAGGAGAAGAATGGGATAAGAAAGATAGGGCCAATTATGAAAGAAACAAGCAATTTGAGAAGCTTATCGCGAATATCGTGGCTATGAAAGAAAAGATGGAGAAGATGCAACTAGCCTTTCGTAAGGCTCAAGGGATGGATGATTGCCTTTACAACATGGGTGGATTGAGTTCTAAAACCCTTATTGATTTGCCTCCCAAGTTCAAGATTTCTACTATAGAAATGTTTGATCGGACTAGGGATCCTAAGCAACATGTTAGGAGATATATAAGCATTGCCAAAATGAAAGGGTTGGATAAGAAGCAAACTTTACATGCATTCCCTCTATCACTCATAGGAGGTGCATTGAGATGGTACTATAGATTGTATCCGAGCAAGACCAAAGTGTGGAATGAGCTGGTGGAACTGTTTGTGGATTAATTCATATGCACCTACAACAATTGCCTTGAGCACATACCCACACTACAAGGTCAAGAGCACTTGTGACTAGAGAAGGTTGCTCACTTAGCCACAAGAGTCCATCATACAAAGTGCATGATCACCCACATACATGCATATATAGATAGACATACATCATCCACAATGCTATCACACAGAGCGGGAAAGTAAAGTAGACATTGCTAATATTCCAAAGGTACGGCCTAGCAAGGTACATGAAATGTAAATCAGACATGCCATACCAAGGGAACGTGGCCCAAGAAAAGTGTAGGAAAGATAAAAGGGACAAGGAAAAGAGACCCTAATACATGGTTCTAGAGAAAAGGCTAAGAGAAAGAGAGAAAACCACTAGGGGAGGCTAGGCCTCCTAATCTATTGAACATTGCCCTTTTTTGGCTTGCGCTTTCTTAGTTGCATTTCTTGCCCTTTTTGCTTGCGCCTAAGAGGTCGCGTCCTCGCTCCTAGCACCTTTGCTCCAAGCATGTACATGCAATGGCAAAGGAAAAAAGCCAGTAGACAAGCAAAGAAACAACTAGAAAGAAAGCATGCAAAGGGACACACTAACAAAGAGAGCCAAATGGGGGGGGGGGGGGGCAAATAAGCATATTATCAAACAAAAGGGGTATCCTAGGAGAACAAATGTAAGTTTGGATCGGGTGTCCATAGTTCCATTGGATTGGAGTATGGACGACACAAACACACACAAGGACTCATGCATGAACATGTAGACAAGTGTGCAAAGATGCAAAGTGTACAGTACACCAGCCAAGGCATGTGAGAATGTTGATATGGCTAAATCTGGACTCTACACGTGGAACGGCTGTGAGCAAGGGAAATGAAACGTTGGCTAGGGGAAAGGATCTTTGGTCCATGCGAACGGTGTGACCATCTTGGGGAAGAGTGAGATTTGCACCTGACATGGACACCCAACACTTACAAAAGGGAAATAATGATCCTTTTTGGTCAAAGGTTATGAAATCCCTCCCTTTCATTGGCTGTGCTTGTGCTGGACCACTTTTAAGGACACATGCATTACTCTTAATGCCCCTAATGTCCCTTTCCTTGTCCAAAGATTTCTCCCTACGTAGTGGCAGGGTCACTTTTCACGCTGCTACCCAGACCTCGGCGTGCTTACTCTTTCTCCTTCAGCCTTTACATAGTACATTAGCTGTATTAGGGTTCAAATAGGGGAATCACGATTTGAAACTTGTCTTTTGTACCTAGCAACATTCTCGGACCATAAGAGGAACATGTTGCTAGACCATTAGGGCAAGAACTAGGATAGAACAATAGAGAAAAGAGTAGAAAGTTTGTAAGGAAGTGAGGTAGAGAAAAGACCTCTCTTTCAGTAAGAACATCATCACTGTACAAGGAGAACCTCCATTTTTCTACATAATAGAGAGATTGAAAGAGTAAGGGACATTCACCCTTCTCACTTGTGGTTTTCACCCTCCTAAAGGGTTTTCCATGTACATCTCATTGTCATCTTTACTTTCTTTTTCTCTTGACTTTATGATGTTAAATCTTTCATTTTTATCATTCCTGAGCTTTTTCATCAAAACGTACCGTTAGATATCTCATAAACCTTTCATACGGGTTCATAAATCTAACTTGCACGTACACAAAGAGACAAAGAGAGCCAAATGGGTGGCACAAAGCAAGCAAGGCAAGCATATCATTGCACGGAGCGGAAAAAGAGTATGCATCAAGCAAACCGACATCACGGAGATGTGTTATCACAAATGGTTACACCTAAATAAGCCACAAGCGGGACAGATGCAACCACACATAAGCAAGTGGCCTTGAAGACCAACAAGCTCAAGCACACGGAGGGCACCAAGCATGGAAAAACCTAGATCTAGGTAGGCAAACATGGATATAAAGCATAAAAGTAAGCAAGCAAGCATACACAGTCATAAAGGAAATGATCCAAACCCTTTGATGTAGGTCAAGGTGTATGGATGTAGGTCTAGACCACAAGATCTAGATCTACACACTACATAAGGGCCAAAACACAAGAAAAAGGCATAACAAGAGAGAAAAAGGCAAAGCCAAACACTAGACATAGCATCCAACATGTAGATCTAGACACATAAATAAGGCAAGGAGCACATCAACATACAAATCTATGCATAGACATGGTAAGGAGCACATAAACATGTAGATCTAAACACAAACATCGCAAAAAGCACTTAAGCATATGGATTTGAGCACAAACACAGTATTTAGACATATCCTAGCCCAAGAAGGCTAGGCCAACATCATCAAAGTAATAAAACATGGAAAAAAGCAAGTAGACATGCTAGGAAAACTATGAAACATGCTAGGAAGCAAGATAAAGAAAGAGATATACTATGGAAAGCAATAAAGCATATTGTAAAGCAAGATAAAACAAATGGTGTAGATAGTAGTTAAAAAGCTACATATATACCCCTAAAACCTCAAATCCAAGGTCCTAAGACCAAGGAGAGGAAAAAGAGTACAAGAACACTACCTCTTGATTGTTGAGAAAAGAGAGGAATAAAAAGTTTTCAAATGTGTTTGTGAGAGAATTTAGAGAGGAAGAGAGAGAGAGAATCTGCCCAGAAAAGTGCTCTAAAATGGCCAAAATCTTTAAAAAAAAAAAAAAATCTAAGGGCGGTCTGGGGGTTAAATAGATGAAAAAGTGACCTTTTAGCTTTTGGTTAGTGGCCGTTGGTCCTTTAATGGCCGTCAGGTTTGATGCATATCAGCAATCTCTGCTTCTTCCCCAGTTCAATTTTGGATGCATATTTACAGGTCTTCCCGAACTCCGTTTGAGTTGATCTTGATGTCCCTGGAAAGATCTAGATGTCTAGTTTCCATAACACTAAAGAAGTTGAAATTCCAACGGTCGGATCAAACATTATGGCCTCAGGAAGCATTCTAACGCGCTCCAACTGATTTTTGAGATATCTCAATCGTTCTAACTCCGATTTCGACCCATGAATAGTGTTGGAAAAGGAATTCCATAATCTTTATAATGATGCTGGACCCAACCCGTTCTGATGGACGGATCAAAGTTAGGGTTTTTGGTGCCCTCGAGAGTCAACCTTGGGTCAAACTTGGTCAAAGTTGACGAAAATCTCCGAGCAGCTCGGGTTTGATGTAAAAGCATGAAAATGTTGTTTTGATATGATTTTGACCAACTTTGACTTTTGCTCAACCCGGGGTTAACTGGGGGCATTTTGGTCAATTTGACCTGAAATAGCACTTCGAGTGCTTCAATGCCCAAACGGGTTGTGCCACGTCAACCTGGATGTTTTTGTAGCCCCATAGAGAAAAGTTAATATTTTTGGAATTTTCAGGGTTCGGCACGCAAATTGAGAGCAGACAAAATATGGTACTACAGATGCCATTTCTTAATCTGACATCTCGATTGCAATGAGAGGTTTTGGATAAAGAATGTAATTTCACATTTTGTTGCCCCAAAATTGCGTGTGATAACTGCTGTTCATGTGTTGAGACCGGTCTTACCCTAATAAGGCAGAGCTATTGGTCCCCAAGCCCATTTTTGACCATTCCGACCTCATTTCTTTGAATTCTCACATTGAAAACTTTCTTTGGAGCAAGTCGTGGTCTAGTGGGTCTAGTTTTCGGCTTCAGTTTGCTGCTTCAGACTTCTGTTCTGCACTTGAGGTCAGTGTTTATTTTCTCTCTTTATTTTTCTGTAAATATTTTAGTAGCAATGCAACTAAGAAAACATGCTAGTATTTATTTTATTTTTGGTATTTTTGCATATACGTTTCTTTTTGTTTATGCCATGATGATGTTGGAAAATATTTTTTGTTCACATGCTTAGGTAGTTATGTAGACACAAACATACTTGCACGCTTTCACATGTACATACATGTAGGCATGAGAGTGCACATTCATGTATGTATATATATATATATATATATATGCGTGAATTGCGTACATGCATAATTACATTTACACACACCTGTTCTGCGAGGAAAACTTAGTTTTTAGGCAACATAGATGAACATGCAAATGCTGGATGCTATGAAAACTAAAAAAAAATGAAAATTGAGGAGAAAATGCTAGGTAAACATGAGAGATTATGCATGATAAACAGAAATTTTGAGAGATTAAAAACATGATGATGATGCCACTTTGAATGGGAGGAGTTTTGAAAATGTAGGATTAGACAATCGTCGCTGAATTTGAACCCCGATGAGATTAGACGACCACTGTCGAATTTGATTCTTGAAACGATAGATAGATAGATAGGATTAGACGACCACCGCCGAATTTGAACCCCAATGAGATTAGATGACCACTGTCGAATTTGAATCTCGAAAAGATAGATAGGATTAGATGACCACCACTGAATTTGATCCTCAATGAAATTAGACGACCACTGTGGAATTTGAATCTCGAAAAGATGGATAAGATTAGATGACGACCGCCAAATTTGAACCCCGATGAGATTAGACGACCACCGTCGAATTTGAATTTCATAAAGATGGATAGGATTAGATGACCACTGCCGAATTTGAACCCTGATGAGATTAGACGACCATCGTCGAATTTGAATCTCAAAAAGATGGAAAGGATTAGACGACCACCACCGAATTTGAACCCTGAAAAGATTAGATGACCACCGTCGAATTTGAATCTCAAAAAGATGGATATGATTAGACAATCACCGCTGAATTTAAATCCTGAGGGAGAGGCATTTTGAAAACTTTGATATTTTGAGAAAAAAAGAGATAGGATTAGACGACCACTGCCGAATTTGAATCTTGGGAGGGAGGCATTTTGAAAACTTTGATATTTTGGGATAAAAAGAGATAGGATTAGACGACTGCCGTCGAATTTAAATCCTGGGAGGGAGGCATTTTGAAAACTTTGATATTTTGAGATAAAAGAGATAGGATTAGATGACCACTGTCGAATTTGAATCCTAAGAGAGAGGCATTTTGAAAACTTTGATATTTTGAGATAAAAAGAGATAGGATTAGGTGACCACTGTCGAATTTAAATCTTGGGAGGGACGCGTTTTGAAAACTTTGATATGATCATGCATGACGTGCACTAGGTAGTAGGGTTAGGCACACTTACCTGTTTGTTTGCATTGCCATCTGATTCGACTTTACTTATTAAATTTGGAATTTGTTTTGCAGATCATGTCTAGGCGATCGAGATCTAGTGGGGATCGCAAGAAGGCTCTTGTTCTTGCTTCATCCCGAGGGGATTCGTCTTTGGGGCCGCTTGCTTGTGTGTGGTTGCATCCGTCCCACTTGTGGCTTATTTGGGTGTAACCACTTGTGAGAACACATCTCCGTGATGTCGGCTTGCTTGATGCGTACTCTTTTTCTGCTCCGTGCAATGATATGCTTGTCTTGCTTGCTTTGTGCCACCAGTTTGGCTCTCCTTGTCTCTTTGCATCTATGCACGCTTGTCTACATGTTCATGCATGAGTCCTTGTGTGTGTTTATGTCAGTAAATTTCTCATTTTCACAACAATTCGATTAACTTAAGCCTGATTTTTTGCTTTTGAATATTAAAATGACGAGAATACTAACATGTTTATTTTCACATTAAAAATAAGCCCTCGAGTCCCCTGATTTAAAACTTGGGTTCCCAACCAAATTCAAGGCCGGAAAAAATACGGTATCTATAGGGTAGATAAGGATTGAATAGTGAATTCTGGCTGGGAGATATTCTTTAAAGAAAAAATCACTTTCAAGGAGAAGCCTATTGTGGTGATCAAGGAAGTTCATGAAGAGGTCTACTAGATGGACTACATGGATGCTGAAGCAATAGGAGCTATTGTAGACACCGCATTTTGTATCCCTTACAACTTGGGCCCCCGTTCCCCAATGAAATTGGAATTCTAAAGCCCAAGGTTGGTTTAGGGCCCAATCAGATTGAAATTGACTTGAGGAAAATGTTTTAGGAAAAATATAACTCTTTTATGAATAAAATAAGTTATTTTTGAAAAATAAAGACCACAGAAATCCTAGAGCATGAGTGCTCATACACACATATGCGCACGCATGCTCAAGCTTTGCGTACGCATGCTTTATGCATGCGCACATATACACGGGCATGCGTACGCATGTTAGTGATGAAAATATGCATGTACACAGCGGAAAAATAATGGATCTACTTCATTCACAATTGATAACATGCACTATGTAAGTTTCAGAATTAAGAACAAGAGAGTTTACCTTGATGCGGTGAAATTTAAAACCAAAGATGAAGAGTACTTGGGAATACTTTTAATCTTCACTCCAATTTCACTTGATGCCCAAGATGTGTGGTCTCTCAATCAGTTATACGTGTATGTTCTAGAGAGAATGAAAGAGAGTTTAACACTCACATACATACCAATTCATGTTCATACTAAAATTCTGTATGTTTCTCTCCATATAACTGATTATCTAATTGGGTTAGCCTTTTGGGCCTTTCCAATTGGGCTTTAATGTGTGGCTTGGAGTGGGACCAAAAGGGAACAAATAAGACACTAGCTCCAATGGGCCTTGTGCTTTTTTGTTAACTCTTGACAAGTCTAAAGTTACCATTAATTATATTTAATACCACTATATAAATATAATTGCACTCTAGGATTTATTAATAAATTATATCCGAAGACTTTATTGTACATGCAACCCCTTCATAAAATATTCGTAGTAATACAAAGTCATTAATGTAGACTGTCACTTTGTAAATTAATACATCTTAATTCTTGAGTACCCGGTTTAATCATTTTAAGTTATTCATCATATATTTATGAAATCTAATTTCATAAATATATACTTTAGTCTTACTAAAGTGGTTAGGCCTAACTCTCTGAATAACAAACCCATTAAACTAATCTTAAGGGAATATTTTGTATCTCCGTTCAGAGAATATGAATTCCATCTTGAGAATATATGTTCCATCAACACTAAATGTGGTTGCTCAACATACTGAGGTTTTGACCATTACTTTAGATTTCACTCCTGATATATCAAAGTAACCTACATTTCATGATCAGGTCTATTATTCTTTCAGGATTAAGAGTTCATGTGAATAGAAGTCGTGAGATTTATTTTTCAATTGACAGCCGTTAGGAGAATAATAAATCTCACAGCAGTCCAGTTCAATATGTCTTAACTCTTAAAACATATCAACATATCAACTAGAAGTCTCCATTTCCATGATCAAGACAAATCATCTTAGTTGACATGTTATAGTCTTTGCAGATGAAACGCCCAAATTCATCACCGACTACGAACTAAATTCTGAGTTTACAAAGAACTTGTAATTTATATCTTCTGTGACTTTTCACATAAATCACATACTATGCATCTCATGGACTATATGATAATGTTCGAATATTCATGTTATCATTATTTTAGATAATAATAAAACAACTTTATCAATTACAATATTAAGTAATACATCATGTCATACATAATGTTATACATAATATCATACATAGTATCATACAATAGGATTTAAGGGCACTAATCATAACAATCTCCCACTTGCCCTAAAGACTTTGTGCATTAATCTAACTCCCATTCCCTCCAAATGTGACTCGAAAGTCTTTTGAGGCAAGGCTTTGGTAAATGGATTTGCTAGATTATTTTTACTTTCAATCTTTGCTACCACCACATCTCCACGAGCAACAATATCTCGAATGATGTGGCTCTCAATGTGCTTTCCTTTCTTGTGATTTCTTGAATCTTTAGATTGTACAACTGCTCCACTATTGTCACAAAACAATGTGATGGGAACTTGTTCCATTCTCATTATACCAAGGTCAGAAAGGAATTTCTTGAGCCATACAGCTTCTTTTGCTGCTTCACAAGCAGCAACATATTCTGCTTCCATGGTGGAGTCCGCAATACAAGATTGCTTGACACTCCTCCATGTTATGGCTCCACCTCCTAAGGTGAATACACATCCTGATGTGGACTTTTTGAAATCTAGATTCGATTGAAAGTCTGAATCTGTATAGCCAATGGGAATCAAATCCTCACTACGATAAACAAGCATATAATCTCTCGTTTTCCGTAGATACTTGAGAATATGCTTTACAGCTTGCCAATGTTGTGGTCCTGGATTTGATTGATATTGGCTGACCATGCCAACTGAATAACAGATATCTGGTCTAGTACAAAGTATGGCATACATGAGACTTCCCACTGCAAAAGCATAAGGAACTTGTCTCATCATATCTACTTCCTTTTGAGTCTTATGCCTTTGGTCATCAGACAGAGGAACTCCATGTCTGAAAGGAAGTAAACCTTTCTTGGAGTTTTGCATGCTAAACTGCTCTAGAATCTTATCTATATATCCAGCTTGTGATAAGCCTAACATCTTATTCTTGCGATCTCGCTAAAACTTGATCCCTAGAATAAAGTTAGCCTCACCCAAGTCCTTCATATCAAATTGGCTTGACAACCAAACCTTTACTGATGACTTTACCCCTACATCATTTCCAATGAGTAGAATGTCATCAACATAAAGCATTAGGAACATTACTACTTTATCTTGATGTCTTTTGTACACACATAGTTCATCAAGATTTTGTTCAAAACCAAATGATTTGATTGCTTGATCAAATATGATGTTCCATGACCTAGATGCTTGCTTAAGTCCATATATGGACATTTTCAACTTGTATACCATATGCTCTTGGTTCTTTGCTATGAAACCTTCCGGTTGCATCATATAGATTTCTTCTTCAAGATTGCCATTAAGAAATGCGATTTTAACATCCATTTGCCAAATCTCATAATCATAATGAGCAGCAATGGATAAGAGAATTCTGATAGATTTAAGTATTACTACTGGTGAAAAGGTTTCCTCATAATCAATACATTCTTTTTGAGTATACCCTTTCGCCACTAGCCTTGCTTTAAAGGTTTCAACCTTTCCATCTATCCCTCTCTTCCTCTTGTAAACCCATTTGCAACCAACAAGTTTAATGCCGTTAGGCGCCTTTACAAGATCCCAAACTTGATTAGAATACATTGAATCTAATTCAGATTTTATAGCTTTGACCCAATGATGTGCATCTATATCATTCATTGCTTCTTCATAAGTGTAAGGATCAGTTTCGGCCTCTTCTAAGATAGCTTCATAAGTTTCTCCTAGACCTATGAATCTTGTAGGAGGTCGAACAATTCTCCCACTACGACGAGGCACCTGTGTACTAGACATCTCATTAGTAGTATCTTGTGGCGTATCTAATACAGCCACATCATCCCTAGTTTCATCCATTGGTTGTTCAATTATAGGTTCATTCATTTCAGCTAATACAACTCTACTTCTAGGAGTATAATCATTCATATAGTCATTTTCCAAGAATTTGGCATTTGTGCTAACAAACACTTTATTATCCTTATGACTATAGAACAGACCCCCAACAGTTCCCTTTGGATACCCTACAAAGAAAACCACTTCTGTTTTAGGCTGTAACTTGTCAGACTTTCCTTTTAACAGTTGTGCTGGACAACCCCAAATATGGAGTTGTCTTATACTAGGCTTACGCCCATTCCACAACTCTACAGGTGTTTTAGGAACAGACTTCGAAGGTACTAAATTCAGAAGATACATTGCAGTTTTCAAGGCATATCCCCAAAATGAAATTCGTAGAGTTGAATAACTTATTATGGACCTAACCATATCTAAAAGAGTCCTATTCCTTCTTTCTGCTACACCATTTTGTTATGGAGTTCTAGGTGCAGTCAATTGGGATACAATCCCATTTTCAGTTAATCCTTGAAATTCCCAAGAAGGTATTCGTCACCACGATCAGATCGAATGGCCTTTATGCATTTACCCAATTGATTCTCAACTTCAGCCCTAAACTCTTTGAACTTTTCAAAGGTTTCGGACTTCCGTTTCATTATGTACACATAACCAAATCTAGAGTAATCATCAGTGAATGTAATGAAATACTCATAGCCACCTCTTGCCTGGATTGACATAGGACCACATACATATGAATGTACTAATTCTAGTAAATCTTGGGCTCTCCTACCTTTTGCATTAAAAGATCGTTTGGTCATTTTACCTTCCAAACAAGATTCATAAACTGGAAATTCATCAAAGTCCATGGGCTCTAAGAGACCATCTTCAATCAGTCTTTGAATCCTATTTGAATTAATATGACCCAAACGTAAATGCCAAAGATATGCATCACTAGTAGAATGAAACTTTTTCTTTAATGATTTTACATGAGAGTCATTATCTAATTCAGAATTATATAATTCATGCTTATCAGGAGTTAAAATATAAAGACCATCAACAATATTGCTAGAACAGATAAACATTTTACCCTTCTTTATTACAACATTGTCTTTAAGGATAACACAATATCCATGTTTACCTAAATAAGTTGCAGAAATTAAATTCCTACGAACATTAGGTATATACAGACAGTCTTCCAATATTAAAACTCTAGACTCAAAACATAAATTAAAAACACCAACAGCTACAATCGGAATCCTGCTCCCATCAGCGAAAGTAAGAAACAATTCCCCTCCATTAAGCCTTCTGGTCTCCTGGAACCCCTGCAAAGAATTGCAGATATGATTAGTACAACCTGAATCCACACACCAGGAATCTGTGAGATTTTGTACTAAACTTATTTCAAGGAGGAATGAACTATTCATACCCTTATTATTGGTAGCTCTGAATTTTGGACAATTCCTTTTCCAATGTCCTTTCTCACCACAATGGAAACATTTTCCTTTCATCTTCTTTCCTTTGTCGGCAACCCCTAAGGCAATTTGTTTACCCTTTTGCTTGGTGAAGTCTTTCTTCTTCTTCTTCTTACCCTTGCCTTTCAACATAGGTTGAGAAGTAGAAGCTTCACCAATATTGGCTTCAACATTAGAAGTACCAAGGATGCCTTTTGCTGCTACCAACTCATTCATTAATTCAGACAAAGTATAAATCTTTTTGTTCATATTATAGTTAAGTTTGAATTCCTTGAATGATTCTGGTAGTGACTGGAGTATCATATCCACTTGGGATTCTCCATCAATATCGGCACCTAAAACTTCCAATGTATTCAGATTAGAGATCATTGTAAGACAATGCTCCCTTACTGAACTACCTTCAGCCATTTTGGTATTATAAATTTGCCTCATGGTTTCTAACCTTGCAGAACGACCTTGTTCACCAAACATCTCCTTCAGACTTAGCATAATTTCTGAAGCTAGTTCTACATCTTGCATTTGATGCTGTAGAACATTTGAGATAGATGCTAGGATGTAGCACTTGGCCATCCCATTAGATTTCTGCCAACGATCATATTGTTGTTTTTCCTCAAGAGGAGCATCTAATGAAGGAAAGCTAGGACATGGTTTAGTAAGCACATATTTGTGCTCTTCAGCAATAAGAACAATGTCCAAATTTCTTTTCCAATCAACATAGTTGGATCCAGTCAGTTTGTTTTGATTAAGAATGGTTACAAGTGGGCTAAATGATGGCATGTTCAAATCTGAAAATAATAAACACGAATATAATAAGTAAACTGGACAATATCAATTTAGCATATAAACATATAGTATGTAACCTTAATAAAACCATAATATAATATATGCAATGACAACCCAATCCCATACTCAATATCCCTCAGCATAGAGTGAACATTAAATACTATAATTGATTGAGAACTATTCTCATTATTAGGGCTATCATGATAACTCTTATCAAACACTAATAATATGCCATTATATATTTGGCCTCTAAATAATGATAGTAAGAACTCAGCATAGAGGATACTATAATATTTAGTCTAGTGTATACCATTGTCTAGAATCTTGTGTAGCCACATTTCATCCCCTTAACAGGCTTATTTTGTAGTACCATGATACAAAACACCCTCCGCATGAAATGCAAAGCTCGAAGCTAAGACAAGGTGTTTGATCAAACCACTATAAACCAAGTAATTCAATCTTGTAGGACCATGAAATAAATACTCTCCACATGGAATGCTAAGCTCGAGACAAAGACAAAATATATATTTCACACTACTATGAACCAACAATGGAGGCTGTGAGATCCAACCCTTGTATCTCTCTCCCACTAGATGTTTTAGAATAAAGGTTTTTAATTTTAAAACATGCATAATCTAATTACACATAGCCTTGCACTTTAAACATTTGAAAACACATAGAAAAAATTCAAAATTCCCTTCAGTGGCATTTTTGCGAGTATCTCGCGACTAAGCTCTTCCCGCGAAAATGAAATAGTGAAAACACAAAATTCAGACAGAAAATCTCGTTATGTCTCGCGACTATTTCGCTAGTAAAGCTTACCCGTGAAAAGTTTTTGTGAAAACACAAAATTCAGACAGAAACTCTCACTACTATCACGCGACTAGTTCGCTAGTAAAGCTTACCCGCGAAACAGTTTTGTGAATCAATGGCATTTTTCGTGAGTAACTTCATGGGAAGCTAACCTGCGAAAAACCCGTGTTTTCAGTTTTTGAAGGGAAACTCTGAATAGTTTTTCAACGGTTCTCATGAATATATAAACATCATATGAACATGATAGATAGAATTTGATATCAAAATTGAATTCCATTGATGCTATAGCCTTAAAGATCAATTTAACATACTTAAATTCAAATTTAAACATCATAACATCAATATCAGTTTTTATCAAATTATAGTTTCAACAACCATGCAGAAAATTAAATGCACATATAATCTTCTAACATTATGAAACTATTATCTCTAATTCCAAAACTCACAAAACATGTTATGTAGATTCGAAATGAAGACCGCTCTGATACCATTTGATGGAAATATGCATGTACGTGGCGGAAAAATAACGGATCTACTTTATTCACAATTGATAACATGCACTATGTAAGTTTCAGAATTAAGAACAAGAGAGTGTACCTTGATGCGATGAAATTCAAAACCAAAGATCAAGAGTACTTGGGAATACTTTTAATCTTCACTCCAATTCCACTTGATGCCCAAGATGTGTGGTCTCTTAATCAGTTATACGTGTATGTTATAGAGAGAATGAAAGAGTGTCTAACACTCACATACATACAAAGACTATAAATCACAAGTTCTTTGTAAACTCAGAATTTTAGTTCGTAGTCGGTGATGAAATTGGGCATTTCATCTACAAAGACTATAACATATCAATTAAGATGATTTGTCTTGATCATGGAAATGGAGTCTTCTAGTTGATATGTTGATATGTTTAGAGAGTTAAGACATATTGAACTGGATCGCTGTGAGATTTATTATTCTCTTAACGACTGTCAAATGAATAATAAATCTCACGACTTCTATTTACATGAACTCTTAATCCTGAGTGAATAATGGACCTGATCATGAAGTGTAGGTTGCTTTGATATATCAGGAGTGAGATCTAAAGTCACGATCAAAACCTCAGTATGTTGGGCAGCCACATTTAGTGTTGATGGAACATATATTCTTAAGATGGAATTCATAATCTCTAAACGGAGATATAAAATATTACCTTGAGATAAGTTTAACGGGTTTGGTTATTGAGAATGTTAGGCCTAACTACTTTTGTAAGAAGTTAGTAATGTATATATTTATGAAATCCGATTTCATAAATATATGATGAATAACTCAAAGGATTAAACCGGGTACTCAAGAATTAAGATGTAGTAATCTTCAAAGTGGCAGTCTACATTCATGACTTTGTATTACTACGAATATTTTATGAAGGAGTTGTATGTATAATAAAGTCTTTGGATATAATTTATTAATAAGGCCTAGAGTGATATTATATTTATATAGTGGTATTAAATATAATTAATGGTAACTTTGGACTTGTCAAGAGTTGACAGAAAAGCCCAAGGCTTATTGGAGCTAGAGTCTTATTTGTTTCCTTTTGGTCCCACTCCAAGCCACTTACTAAAGCCCAATTGGAATGGCTCAAAAGCCTAGCCCAATTATATTATCAGTTATAAGGAGAGAAACATACAGAATTTTGTAAGAGAGAATGAAATGGTTTGTATGTGAGTGTAGGACACTCTCTTATTCTCCCTTGAACGTACACATATAAACTGATTGAGAGACCACACTTCTTAGGCACAAGTGGGGTTGGAGTGAAGATTAAGAGTGTTTTCAAGTACTT
This sequence comes from Notholithocarpus densiflorus, assembly GCA_030021035.2. NCBI lineage: Eukaryota > Viridiplantae > Streptophyta > Magnoliopsida > Fagales > Fagaceae > Notholithocarpus > Notholithocarpus densiflorus. Next base: position 9,515,476 of record JARYZH020000006.1, on the reverse strand, counting down.
CTAATCTTTGGTTTTGAATTTTATCACACCAAGGTACACTCTCTTGTTCTTATATTTCGAAATTTACATAGTATATGTTATCTATTGCGAATGAAGTATATCCGTTATTTTTTCGCTGCATATGTTTTGTATGCGATACAAACATGTATTTTCCCAACAGAGACTTCTTTTTCTGGTGAGTAGGCAGCTCGAGTTTTGTAGAGCCATTTTGACTGCGGGGGTGACGACATCAAGCCCACCGGCGGGATCCCTATGGAGACCCGATCTAGGAGACGACGTTCGATCGAGACAATTAGTGCCTCCTCTGAGTCTCACACTATTTCCAGTCGGGCTTCCTTACGGCGTGTCCCTACTACAGGAAGAGGGACCTCTCGAGGAGAGACGCCAACTGTGGATCTCCTTTTTGATATAGAGGCTGATTTGTTTGGGACAAGGTTGAGCCAAACTTGGGTGCTTGAAGGCGCAGTTTGAGACCGAGATTTTTGCCACGTCAGGTCGGTGCCGATGCTTATACTAGAGCAGTGGACGGCGGTATCAGAGACACTCACCTTTAGCGCGAGCTAAAGGATCATCTTCCACCCAGGCGTGGAAGGGACATGTATGCTGTCTTTCTTCTTTTGTCATTTAGATTCCTGTTATATGCATGTGTTAATGGATAACTTCTAATTTTGAATGCAGGGGCCCGACAAGATCCGTGGTCGGGGTGCTTGGTCCACTTTTCTTCGGCTGCTGTCTGATCCTGGGACCCATCGGCGTTATGCGGATTTCCTGAGAGAGCAGGGATTCGAGGCCTGCTATGTATGTATATTATGCATCGCCTCTTGATAGGCTCGGACATGTGTGTATTATATTGCCCCACAGTGGGCCTTTATGTATGATATTATCTCTTTGCTTCATGATGTATGTATAAAAAAATGCCTCTTGTTAGGACTTACATGTATGATTCTAGAAACTACCTTTGAGAGGGCTGATGTATGACTTTAGGAAAAGTGCCTTTGAGAGGGTTGCTGATATATGTGTAAAATAATGCCTTTGATTAGGACTTACTTGCATAGTTCTAGGAAATCGCCATTAAGAGGGTTGCCGATGTATATGAAAGACAATGCCTCTAGTTAGGACTTGTATGTATAACTCTAGATAAATCACCTTTGAGAGGGCTGTAGACATATGTGAGAAGCAATGCCTTTTGGTAGGGCTTACATGCAAAACTCTAGGAAATCACCTTTGAGAGGGCTGATGATGTATATGAAAAATAATGCCTTTGGTTAGGACTTATATGTATAACTCTAGATAAATCGCCTTTGAGAGGGCTGTAGACATATGTGAGAAGCAATGCCTTTGATTAGGACTTACATGAATAGCTCTAGGAGGTCGCCTTTGAGAGGGCTAATGTATTGCCATAGAAAAAATGCCTTTGAGAAGGCTACTGATGTGTGTGAGAAGCAATGCCTCTAGGTAGGACTTGCATGCATAACTCTAGAAAGATTTCCTTTGAGAGGGCTGCTGTATCACCATAGAGAAATCGCCTTTGAGAAGGCTGCTGACGCGTGTGAGAAACAATGCCTCTGATTAGGACTTATATGTACAACCATAGAAAAATTGCCTTTGAGAGGGCTGCTGACGTGTGCAAGAAACAAAGCCTCTAGGTTGGACTTACATGTACAATTCTGGATGTCGCCTTTAAAAGGGCTGCTGATGTGTGTAAGAAACAAAGCCTCTAGGTAGGACTTACATGCGCAATTTTGGATGTCCCCTTTAAAAAGGCTGCTGATGTGTGCAAAAAACAATGCCTCTAGGCAGAACTTACATGTACAATTCTGGATGTCGCCTTTCAAAGGGCTGCTGCTGTATGTATGCACTAGCACATTTTCATTATAGATGGTGGTTTTGAACCAGCTTGGGTCACACTCATTTGTATTGCACCGCAGTTTCACGGGTTTATCAGTGGATTTTCACAATGATCGTCCTGCTGAGGGGAGAGAGAATGGAGAGATCGCGTGAAATAAACTACCCCAGTTTAGGGTTTCATGTGATTCTTGACATGAGGGACACATCCTCAGCGGGACGGACCCATTCTTGTATATTGGACAAGGTGGAGGGAACTGCACAAAATAAACTGCCCCAGTTTAGGGTTTTGCGGGATTCCAAGCTTGCAGACTGGCTGAACATGGCCTTTACTTCATAGGCCATACCGAATGCTAGTAATGAATGTGGACATTCTGAACAAGATCTCCTTAAACATGCTATGAGGCAGTATGCACTTATTGCTTCTGTTATTGCCCGGGCGGGCTAATAATTCAAAGACAAGCTTCTTGGGGCAACATCATGAGAAATGACTCCCTCTATCCTCCAAATAAGCTAAGAAAGCTGTCAGATGGCTGAGAATGGGTTCTAATGTCCTTCTGTTGTGAGCTCTGATTACCGGGGCTGAACCGACCCTTGAACCGGGTGAACTGGGCTTAGAAAAATAAGGTTCAAGATGTCTGGAAGTGCTGAACGAGATGCACAAAGATAAATTGCCCTAGTGTAGGATTTGTGCAGTCTCCATTGCATGAGAGAGAATTTTTGACAATTCGGTTCACTGCCGGGCCGACCGCGCACTAAGGCGGGTGCTAAAATAGAGGAATCTTTGCTCCAAGGTGGTAATAAACCTCAGAAATTGGTTGTCATAGATCATACTTGGGATGAGGAGAGGGCCACATTGGAGGCCGGTAGGGCCGAGGCTAGCAACAAAGCCGATGGTTTAGCATTGGAACTATTACAAGCGAAGGCATACATTCATTCTACTTTAAGCATGGAGTATGGGCAAGATGGCGATGAGCCTAGTGTGCCGTAGTTGGCCTTCCGTCGCCTTTAGACTAAGCTGGCTGAGAGGGAGGAGGCTTTGAGAGTTGCTACTATAGAGGTGGGCACCTTGCAGGCTTTGGTGGGGACCGAGAGACAGGAGCCTACTTCTGATTCTGTGATGGAGAGGGAGCTTGTCCGTCTTTGACATTCACATGACAGACTTAGAGGGGTTGCCAAAGACCTGGGCTTTGATGCAATCGGGTTACTTCGCACTCATGCTCAGGATGACTTGATTCTCCGTATTGGTTTTGGGAGATTGTGCCAGGCCGTGTCTGATCGCTTGGGCCATGTTTGACTTGCTGGTGTTCTTTTCTGCTTATTTTTTTCTGCACATGAGTTATGTAGTTAGTATCCCACCATGTATGGAAACGTCCTTCGTAAATTGATAGGCAACTGCGTAAGGCCCTTTTCCTTTTTGTTGGAGTTCTTAAAGCATAGTCTAGTCTGTTAGGCATGCTTAGAAACTGAGAGAAGGTGGAGAGAGATGTTTATGCTGATGTTCAGGAGGTATTTACGAGATGAGATTTCATGTTTTGATACCAGAATGTATTAAAGAAACAGAATGGCACAATACAAGCATATTAATGAATATGCAGGCAAATGCTTTGAAAATACAAGATTATACAAATAAGTGATAAATGTAAAATCCATGCATATCAATATCTTATTTTTCCAAGGATACATCATGTTCTAGACGGGTCTTTTCCTTTTCCCATTGAGGTACATTTCCCATTGGTATGAGCCAGAACATCTTGAGCAGACCACCGGGTCATGGTAGTATTGTAGACAAAGAGCAATCTTGGAGGCATCTTTACATCTTGTCTTGGATGCTGGATCCATCTAATTTTATGATCTTGAGCAGAAATTCAAGCAGGCCAAGCTGACTGATTTTTCTTTTAAGACATAACCGAACCGAGATGGCTGCCTACGTACCTCCACTAGGAAGGATCAGGTCATCACGTAGTTCAATTGACTTTTGATTGTCTTAATTTTTGCCTAGACCGCCCTTTCAGGTTTTCAATCTACCTTTTGTACTTTTTCACGCTCTCTTTCTTTTGGCTCTCCTTTTACGTAGACTGCCCTTTCAGGTTTTTGATCTACCTTTTTACATATATATATTTTTGTTTTTGTTCTTTTTTTTTTTTTTTTTTTTTTTTTTTTTTTGACATAAAAAGATAGAAATGAGGTGCACTAAGAGGCTCCTTCATGCAAAGTACCGTATGACAGCGTCAGAATTGGTGGGCATATTGAAGTCATGCCCGTCCATGTTGGCTAGAATCAAGGCTCTTCCAAAAAAGGCCCTCTTTATCACATATGGGCCCCCGTAAGTTGGGGCAAACTTTCCTCTGTGATCAAGCATGGCCTAGTTGCACTTCTTCATGACTAGATCACCTTTTTTGAAGACCCTGGGTCTAACTTTCTTGTTGAATGCTCACTCGACGCGGCGTTGGTACAGCTGTCCATGGCACATTGCGGTCATGCACTTTTCATCTATCATGGTTAGTTGTTCATATTGGGAACGGGCCCATTCAACTTTTGATAGCTTTGTCTAAGAAAAAATCCTGAGAGACGGGATCTCTACCTCTGCGGGGAGGACGGCCTCCATGCCATATACTAATGAATACGAGGTCGCACTCGTGGAAGTACGAACAAAAGTGCGATATGTGCGCAAGGCAAACGACAAGTACTCATGCCAATCCTTGTATGTGTCTGTCATCTTCACCAAGATTTTCTTTATGTACTTGTTAGCGGCTTCCACTACACCATTCATCTGAGCGCGATAGGGAATCGAATTTCTATGCTTGATTTTGAACTGTTGGTAGAGTTGCTGGTTCATTTTTCCATTTAGGTTTGCCCCATTATCTGTAATGAGCTCCCTCAGCACGTCGTAGCGGTAAATAATGTTATGTTTTAGGAACCGAGCTACCACTGCTTGAGTGACGCTTTTGTAAGAAGCGGCTTCCACCCACTTCGTAAAGTAATCAATGGCCACTAAGATGTACTTGTGACCATTTGAAGCTTTCGGAATCACGGGTCTGATGACATCCATACCCCAGGCTGAGAAGGGCCATAGTGCTGCTAAAGAGTGCAAAGGCTGAGGAGGAGAGTTCTTCCTGTCTTGATAGACTTGGCAACGGTGGCATGTCCTCACATGTTGAATGCAATCACTTTCCATGGTGAGCCAGTAGTAGCCAAATCTCATAATCTTGCGGGCCAACAAGGGTTCACTGGCATGAGCTCCGAGTAAGCCTCCACGCATCTCTTCCATCAGATGATTAGCCTCAGAGGCATCTACGCATCGAAGCAGGGTAGAATTGTGGTTCCTTTTGTATAGTACTTCTCCACTCAAGAAAAATTGGCAGGCCATGCACTGGATAAACTTCTTTTCATTGTCCATTGCATCGGACGGGTATTCACTGTTCTTGATATAAGCCTTGATATCATGGTACCATGGCTTTCCGTCGGCTTCGACTTCGACACTCATGCATTCTTCGATATTCATGCAATAGGCTGGAACGCCATGGACTTCTATGTGCAATTGTCGCATATCATCTCCTTTTGATAACTTGATCATGCTAGCCAGGGTAGCCAAGGCGTCTGCAAACTGGTTGTGTGCTCGGGGCAAATAGGAAAATGTGATGTCTCAGAATTTCGGAATCAAGTGGTTGACACATCTCTGATACGGAATTAACTTAGTGTCTTGCGCTTGCCATTTTCCTTCGATTTGGGAGATGATCAACAGGGAATCTCCAAAGACACTTAAGTCATAGGCGCTGAACTCTAGGGCCACTTGTAGGCCGACTATGTACGCTTTATATTCTGTGACGTTGTTGGTGCAATCAAAATTCAGCTTGACTGAAACAGGGATTTACTGGCTCTTGGCTAGTCCACTAGGTAGTCGGCTATGGCCTGGCCCTTGATGGCCTTTCTCGTCACAAACACAATGTCAAATTCAGAGAGCAACATTTGCCAATGAGAGATCTTCCCTGTAAGAGCTGGCTTTTCAAAGATGTACTTAATAGGATTCATACGGGAAATGAGCCGCATGGTGTAGTAGAGATTGTATTGCTGTAATTTGTACGAGGCCTACACTAAGGTGCAACACGTCTTTTCAATGGCGACGTAGTTGATCTCACAACTGGTGAACTTTTTGCTTAAGTAGTAAATTGCCCTTTCTTTCTGGTCGGGCTCAGCCAATTGGCCTAACATGCAGCCCATGGAAGTTTCTTGTACCGCTAGGTAGAGGATCAATGGATATCCCGGCGTCAGGGGAACCAAAACAGGAGGGTTCAACAAATACTGCATGATCTTGTCGAAGGCCGCTTGGCACTCATTTGTCCATTCTATCTTTGTGTCTTTCTTCAAGAGCTTGAACAATGGATCACATGTAGCGGTCAATTGCGCTATGAAGCGAGCTATGTAATAGACCTTTCCTAAGAAGTTGCGAATCTATTTCTCGCTTTGCGGTGTCGGCATGTTCTGGATGGCTTGGACTTTTGCTGGGTCCACTTCGATTCCTCTTTGGCTGACTACGAAGCCAAGTAGTTTCCCTGAACTAGCTCCAAAGACGCACTTGTTAGGGTTTAGTCTCAACCTGTACTTGACGAGGCGCTTAAACAGCTTTCTCAAATCTATCAAATGATCCCAGGGTGTGCAAGATTTAGCAATCATGTCGTCCACATAGACTTTGATCACTTTGTGCATCATATCATGGAACAAGGTTACCATGGCTCTCTGATAAGTAGCACCAGCATTCTTTAAGCCGAATGGCATGACATCATAAGCATAGGTTCCCCAATGAGTGGCAAATGCTGTCTTAACTTTGTCTTCCTCGGCCATTTTGATTAGATTATAGCCTGAGAATCCATCCATGAAGGAGAAGACCAAGTTGGTAGCGGTATTATCGATTAGGGTTTCGATATGTGGCAATGGAAAGTTATCCATGGGGCTAGCCTAGTTCAAGTCCCTATAGTCGACGCACATGCGTACTTTCCCATCCTTCTTAGGCACGGGAACAATGTTGGCGATCCAATCTGAATAGGCTATCGCGGTAAGGAAACTGGCTTTCAACTGTTTTTCTACTTCTTCATTGGTCTTCAAAATGATCTTAGGTTTCATCCTTCGAATGGCTTGCTGTTGGAAAAATACATGTTTGTATCGCATACAAAACATACATAGCAGAAAAATTAATGGATCTACTTCATTTGCAATTGATAACATGTACTACGTAAATTTCAAAAGTTAAGAACAAGAGAGTGTACCTTGGTATGGTGAATTTCAAAACAAAGTTTAGAAGTACTTGGGAACACTTTCAATCTTCACTCCAATTCCACTAATGCCCAAGAAGTGTGGTCTCTCAATCAGTTATATGAATTTGTTCAAGGGAGAATTGGAGAGTGTCCAACACTCACATACAAACCAATTCTTGTATCTTATATGATCTTAATGAAAAACCACACATCTCTCAAAAACAATGTATGTTTCTTTCCTTATATATATATATATATATATATATATATATATATATATATATATATGATTATCTAATTGGGCTAGCCTTTTGGGCCATTCCAATTGGGCTCTAGTATGTGGCTTGGAGTGGGACCAAAAGGGAACAAATAAGACTCTAGCTCCAATGGGCCTTGGGCTTTTCTGTCAACTCTTGACAAGTCCAAAGTTACCATTAATTATATTAAATACCACTATATGAATATAATTGCACTCTAGGCCTTATTAATAAATTATATCCCAAAACTTTATTATACATGCAACCCCTTCATAAAATATTCGTAGTAATACAAAGTCATGAATGTAGACTGCCACTTTGAAGATTACTACATCTTAATCCTTGAGTACCCGGTTTAATCCTTTAAGTTATTCATCATATATTTATGAAATCCAATTCCATAAATATATACTTTAGTAACTCCTTACTAAAGTGGTTGGGCCCAACACTCTGAATAACCAAACCTATTAAACTTATCTCAAGGGAATATTTTATATCTCCGTTAAGAGATTATGAATTCCATCTTGAGAATATATGTTCCATTAACACAAAATGCGGCTGCCCAACATACTGAGGTTTTGATCGTGACTTATAGATCTTACTCCTAATATATCAAAACAACCTACACCTCATGATCAAGTCCATTATTCTCTCAGGATTTAGAATTGATGTAAATAGAAGTTATGAGATTTATTATTCATTTCACAGTCATTAGGTGAATAATAAATCTCACAGTGGTCCAGTTCAATATGTCTTAACTCTTAAAACATATCAACATATCAGCTAGAAGTCTTCACTTCCATGATCAAGACAAATCATCTTAGTTGATATGTTATGTTATAGTCTTCGTAGATGAAATGCCCAATTTCATCACCGACTATGAACTAAAATTCTGAGTTTACAAAGAATTTGTGATTTATATCTTTTGTGACTTTTCACATAAATCACATACTATGCATCTCATGGACTAAGATAATGTCCCATTAGATCATTTATAGATAGTTTCATGTAATTAAACAATTTAATTATTTATGACATGCCAATAAATTGGATTTTAGGGCATAAACCCCAACACTTGTTGCACTGGGGGGCATTTAGGTTTAACTAGAATTTTGTGCACAACAATCTCAGTATCTAACCCTAGCATATCTTGGTAAGACCAAGTGAAGATCTCTCTGAATTCCTTGAGTAGCGCTATAAGCTCATGTTTCAAGTCTTTAGGAAAGTTTACCCCAATCTTGACGGGTTTTTCATTCTCACATTCGTTGGCTAGGTTAACCCCTTTGCTCTCTTTGTTTAGAGCTTCCAAAATATCACGAGGCAAACTCGGAATTTCCTCTAATCGTTTAACATCATGATCCAACTCTATTGTCTCATTCACATCATCAATATCCTCGTTATGGCAACCGGATGATGTACTCGCCTAGGAATCAGAATAGATCCTATAGAACGGAACATATACAGAGAAACATAAGATACTTTGCACACACATATTCATAGTAAAGCAAATAAAGAGATAAATGCAAGAATTTCCTAAATAATACGCTGGATAATTTCATTAATGGGTTATAGATAGGGGGAGAACAAAGTTCATGCTTGATAATGATAAAAAGGGAAATACTTTTTTTTTGGGAAATAAACTGGGGAAATGCAAAAAAGGAATGCAGAAAGCTGGAAATAAACATGCAAAACAAACTAGATATGCTATTCCAATTCTTTCAGGCAATTGGAGGACCTAACCATATGATGATGGAATACTCCTAACTCAGCCGGTGCAACCACAAATCTGGGCTCGATGGTCCAATGGCCTACTGTCTCACCTGGCACACAGGGCCTAACAGTAGAAGTAAGTGTTAGGATTAGTGCCCTTAAATCCTATTGTATGATTCTATGTATGATATTATGTATGACATTATGTATGACTTAATATTGTGATTAATAAAGTTGTTTTATTATTATCTAAAATGATGGTAACATGAATATTTGGACATTATCATTAGTCCATGAGATGCATAGTATGTGATTTATGTGAAAAGTCACAGAAGATATAAATCACAGGTTCTTTGTAAACTCAGAATTGTTGTTTGTAGTTGGTGATGAAATTGGGCGTTTCATTTGCGAAGACTATAACATATCAACTAAGATGATTTGTCTTGATCATGGAAGTGGAGACTTCTAGTTGATATGTTGATATGTTTTAAGAGTTAAGACATATTGAATTAGACCGCTGTGAAATTTATTATTCTCCTAACGACTGTCAAATGAATAAGAAATCTCACGACTTCTATTCACATGAACTCTTAATCCTGAGAGAATAATGGACCTGATCATGAAGTGTAGGTTGCTTTGATATATCAGGAGTGAGATCTAAAGTAACGGTCAAAACCTTAGTTTGTAGGGCAGCCACATTTAGTGTTGATGGATCATATATTCTCAAGATGGAATTCATAGTCTCTTAATGGAGATACAAAATATTCCCTTGAGATAAGTTTAATGAGTTTGTTATTTAGAATGTTAGGCCTAACTATTTTAGTAAATAGTTACTAAAGTATATATTTATGAAATTAGATTTCATAAATATGTGATGAATAACTTAAAGGATTAAACCGGGTACTCAAGGATTAAGATGTAGTATTCTACAAAGTGGTAGTCCACATTCATGACTTTGTGTTATTATGAATATTTTATGAAGGGGTTGCATGTACAATAATGTCTTGGGATATAATTTATTAATAAGGCCTAGAGTGCAATTATATTTATATAGTGGTATTAAATATAATTAATGGTAACTTTGGACTTGTCAAGAGTTGACAGAAAGCCCAAGACCCATTGGAGCTAGTGTCTTATTTGTTCCCTTTTGGTCCCACTCCAAGCCACATACTAAAGCCCAATTGGAAAGGCCCAAAAGGCTAGCCAGATTAGATAATCAATTATTAGGAGAGAAACATACATAATTTTGTAAGTGTATGAAATGGTATGTATGTGAGTGTTGGGCTCTCTTTCATTCTCTCTTGAACATACACATATAACTGATTGAGAGACCACACATCTTGGGCATCAAGTGGAATTAGAGTGAAAATTAAAAGTGTTCCCAAGTGCTTCTAATCTTTGTTTTGAAATTCACCACACCAAGGTACACTCTCTTGTTCTTACATTCTGAAATTTACATAGTACATGTTATCAATTGCGAATGAAGTAGATTCGTTAATTTTTCACTGCATATGTTTTGTATGCGATACAAACATGTATTTTTCCATCAGTCAGATCATCCCCAAGGGATACGATAGCATTGATTGAGAATTCTTCAGGGCAAAGACGGATGAGAAAAGCTAGCTCTGATTCCTCCTCGCATGATTCCTGTGCCATTTCTGATCTGATGACCTCGGTTGGAGCCAAAAAAGTGACCCTAATGTGGGGAATGGACATCCCTTACCCAGTGCCCTTCCTTTTCTTTCATTTGGAAGCCTGGAAAAGTTCTTCATTTGAGGGGTCGTAGCCTAGACCGAATCCTCCTTTGTTGTTTGGGAGTTCAATCAGAGAAGCATTCCCATGTCCTACGGCACTAAGGCCTTGGCCTAATTGATAGCAAAATTTGAGCATCTCCTTGGCAGCCATTAAAGAAGCAGAGGGCCATACTAACTCGAGTTCTGAAGCTATGGAAATCATGGAGACTAACTTGAAACTATGGAAAGTCACCTCCTGAAAGGCATTAGCACCAATGTAGGGGATAGAAGTCTCCTTGAAGATGGTTAAGGGCTCTTCAGCCATAATAGTGATCAACTGATCCTCGGAGGGGAACTTGAGCCTCCGGTGAAGGGTAGAAGCAATTGTGCCCGCGGCGTGTAGCCAAGGCCTCCTTATGAGCATATTATATAGGTAATCCACCTTGATGACTTGGAAGTTGACCATGAAAGAGCTTGGGCTAACCCCGATCATTAACTCGATCTCGTCTTGCACCTCCCGGAGAGTGCCATGAAAGGCTCTAATGATCATGGTGGTAGGGCCGATAAGAGAGATATCCCCATTCAAACGCTCTATAGTAGACATTGGGCAAACATTCAAGGCTGATCCATTGTCAATAAGTACTTTGGAGATGATCATATCTTCACACTTTACCATAATGTGCATGGGAAAAGTATGCTCTCTAGCTTTTGGTGGTAGCTCATCATCTGTAATGGAAATCTGGTTGGTGGCCAACACCATTGAGACCATACCCTCAAAGGAAGATTCTGTGACACTTGTAGGAACACATGTCTCTTTCAAGACTTTTAAGAGAGCCTTACGGTGGACATCGGAGGATAGCAACAACGCCAAGATAGAAATCTGAGCTGTCGACTTGTTTAGCTGCTGAATCACACTGTATTCTAAGTTTCTGATAGTTTTCAAGAATTCCTTGGCTTCTTCGGTTGTGATCCTATTCGTGACGGGTTCAGCTGTACCCTTGCCAATCTCTTTCCTTCTCTTTTCTAGCTCCTTGGGAGTATAGCAGCGGCCACTCCTAGTAAGCCCAGATAGACCTGAAGAGATATTGGAGTAGACTTCATCTTTTCCGGTTCGAGTGGAGATTAAGGACACATCATATTTCCATGGGACACGATGGCTATCTTCATAAGGGAACGACTTCGGCATACGGATGATAACGCCTTCCTGAGTTTGCAAATTGGGTGCTATGGAGAACATTTTCGAATTAATGACCCCTGGACTTGGCAGAATGGCTTCAAGGGCCTTTGAGCTGGATACCCCAGAGATTCCTGAGGTAGGCCTCGGCAGAATGAGAGGATTAAAACCTCGTATGGCAGGGACACTGGTGGTTCCCTCCTGAATTGAAGATGAAGCTGGCCCTACGATCGCAGGCAATGCAAGAACCAGAGGAGTGAATACCTTGATGGTTGGCGGGGTTTGTCCTTTTCCTGAATTTGATGACTCTAGATCCGCAGGTGATTCTATGATCTCCTCAATGACTACTGAAGAGGGAGGTACTAAAGTGACCTTACCAAGGCGTTTCTGTAGATATTCATCCCAATCTTTCCTTGATCCAATAGTTATAACATTGCAGCTAGTTCCTGACTGGGTAGCTAAAGGACATAGGCTGGCTGCCATGTAATCATCTCTTCGCACAATTTCCCTTTCAATCCAGATAATACCACAATTGGCTTCAGATAGTTCTTGACTCTGAACCTGTGCTCGAAGCACTCTACAATCAAACAGGGCATGCCTATCTCCATTGTCGTAAAATGAGCAGATTCCCCAATCAAATCCTGGGGTTCCCATACCCTTAAGATCAAGGTGGCTCTCTTGGACCAAGGCTCGGAGCATAGCCTTCCATGGGAATGACGGTGAGGAGAAATTTGGGACCCTTTCTTCCACTGTGATGATGGCGTTTACATTCCCTTCCTGATGGGGAGGCAAAGGGTTGGTGATAATGTTCGGAGTGGCTACATTATTGAATTGTAACAACTTATTGTCAATGAGATCCTGGACACAGTCTCTCGAGTGGTAACATTCTTCAAGGGTATGCCCCTCGGCCCTAAAATGGTGTTCAAATTTCTTGGACGGATCAAAGCCGGGTGGGAGAGGACCTTCTTTGGGCCTTGCAAACACCGGGGTTACTAGCTTTCTTTCCAGCAGGTAAGCATAGAGATCTACCATGGGCATAGGTAATGGAGTATACTTCCTGCTTTCCCTCATAAGGGGACGAGGTGGGTTTGGCTTCCCTCTCTGATTAAAGGCTCGGTTAGGTGCTTAAGTAGATTGAGCCTGTTGCTGATAAGGTCTAGCAGCTAGGGTTTCATAAGCAGCAGTAATACCCCTAGGCCTTTCTGATGCAGTTTTGACCATGTGCACATCGGCTTCCTTAGTCTTGCGGCTGGTCATTTTCTTGACTTGCTGTTCAACCATGAAACTTAAGGATTCGGGATCCGCAATCTTCTTGCTCCTAATACCCTCGTTAATATGCTCCCTAATAGGGATGAGGCTAGCAAAATAAGTGACTTAGGTACTGATCATCTTCTCATAGTAAGGAGGCTTATTTTTGTCAATAAACCATTTGATCATCTCATTTTCCATCATGAGGGGTTGCACTTGTGTGGCTAGCTCACACCACCTCTAAGCATATTCTTAGAAAGTCCCCCCACTCTTCTTCTCTGTTCTTATAAAGACCGTGCGGTCGGGAGCTATCTCGGTGTTGAACCTGTAGTATCCCAGGAAAGAGTTGGCGATTTCCCTCCAGTTAGAGGTCCTTTCCAATCTCACGTACCATGTGGCCATGGGGCCAATCAAACTATCAGGGAAAATCTAGCAAAACAGAGGGTGATTATCCCCATAAGGAGTCATCTACCAACAGAACATGCGCAAGTGTGCGAAAGGGTCCCCAGTACCATCATACTTGACGAACTCTAGTGCCTTGAACTTGGGAGGCATAATGACCTGAGGGAAGTTGGTCAGACTGTCTAGATCACCACTTCCATGGGCGTTGGAGCCCTCTATGATACGAAGCTTCTTAACTAGAGTTTCCACTTGGCTCTTGACTTGGCCATACCCAGATTCGGGGGTCTTATCCTTAAAAGGATTCGTTTCTTGGTAATTGCCCTAGGGCGGTATATTGTGGCCTTGATCCTGTTCTAGTGGGGGCTAATTTTCATTCTCGGTTTGGGGACCTCCCAAACTATGACCAGAGGAGTTTTGTCCTCTTCCTACAACCAATTGTTGCATCATACACATCATTTCTACCATTTGCTCCTTCAGAAGAGCAATTTCCTGAGCATTTTCCTCATGGGGAGAAGTACCACTAGTAGACATCTCTGTTGCGCGAGACCTAGTGACGATGGGATCATGACGTGGTGGTAGCTTTGACTATTTCTTTTTAGTAATCTTTTGACCCTGAGAAAGAATAGGAGGCAAAAGAAACGGGGTGCATTTGACAATGTGGAAACATAACACCAAAATCAAGTTAGTTTATGCCCTTGCTATTTAACATGCACCTACCATTTTCAGAAAAAATTGGCTTTGCACCCTTGATCGAGTATTTATATCATGGTGAGTTTCTACTATGATGCAAAATTAATGCACTAGATTGGCAAGTAACCGAAACTTTCATGACATGCTCAACAAGCGGGAAGGACCCTTCTTTTGATTACATGCTTGTACAAGATTTGCTTTTACAACGCTGGGTTCATCGGCTCCAACAGTGGGCCTTTTACAATACAGGTAAATGCGATTATGAGGAAAAGCTTGGCTTCTAACAATGTGAATTTCTCGGGGAAGCTCTTGGACACTTGGATCTCTTGGTAACTTGGACAGCATGGATCTCTTGGACCTTTGGATCTCTTGGGGGAGCCCTTGGACTCTTGACATCTCGGCGATTTGGACCTTTTGGCAATTTGGATCTCTTGGCAGTTTAGACAGCATGGATCTCTTGGACCTTTGGATCTCTTTGAGGACTTTTTGGCAACTTGCACCTCTTGACAATTTAGATAGCGTGGATCTCTTGGACCATCGGATCTCTTTGAGGACTTAGGTCTCCTAGCATTCTTTCTTGGATCTTCCTTGGGAGAATTCTTGAACTCATGATATCTTGGGATCCTTGACAGTTTTTCGGTAGCATCTCCTCCTGAATGGAGTTTTGGCTACTTGCCACAGATTTTATCTTTGCACAATTAGGTGACGGAACCAATTAGTGTATGCATGAGTGCCCTTGTAGGGTTGTAAACCCTTAGGGATGAGGTATGATCTAGCATGTACAAGCAATGGGGCTGCTTTCCCTAGGGGTTTGAAAGCTCGAAAATGTGTTAAATAACACAAGAGCTGTTTAGACCCCCAATTCAAAGTTACGGCTTGGTTGATTTTACACTAACTTAATACTAAGTGCAAAATAGTGTAAACATAAGCATACAATCGAGAGAGCTACTCTAATCCATATTTAAAGCAACACAGTAGTAAAATGAAATGAACAAGAGTAGGGAAGAGAGATGCAAACACAGATAACACGCCGATGTGTTATCGAAAAGGAAACCGAAGAACTCGGTGAAAAACCTCTCCGCCGCCCTCCAAGTGGTAATCGATCCACTAGACAATCAGTTGGGATACATGGGTTAGCAAGAGACCCTCCAAGCCTAATCTACCCAATGTACTTAAGCCCTCTAAGCTCTTACTCCAACAAGGCTTCTCGGAACTGTGTCTTGTCTAGCTCTCTGGATCCCGCAACAAGCTCCATGTTACATCTGCCATTCTTGGCTTCTTCCAATGCTTCCCAGCAGCACCGAATTATCACTTGACACTCTGAAAGGGTGTGGTAAGTGTTTGGGCTATCAACCTCTCAATGATATGGAAATGGAGAGGTAGGAGATGAGGAAATTCCACAAACAAATGTGTAGAGAATTGTTGGAATAACAATTTCTAACTCTCAAGTGTTTTTGCTAGGGATTTCTCTCAGAGGATCTCCTTATCATTTGTGGGTAATGTGGGTATATATAGTGTGGGTGCAGAAAGTGTGTATCAGATAGTATAGTCTGGCAGAACAGAATGTCTCGCGAGAAGGCTTTACCCGTGAGATACTCGCGAGACACAGCTATCTCCATCTGTACTGACTCTTCGCATTCCAATCATGTGCAAGGCACATGCATCCTCTCACGGGAAGCTTAGTCGCGAGATACCCGCGAAAACCTTCTTTGCTTCAACTGCTTGAGTCTTCACACTTTCTCTCACTATCACACTACACTTACAATAAATTCTCACAACAAATACAGGGTACATAAGATTGAATAAAATTACAATCAAATTTGGCCCGGAATAAAAGCCAACAAAATACATATTTGAAAATCACAACTTTACAGGGTTTAATCATGGATATTGTGCAAGCAGGATAGAAAGAACCTGGAGTAGAGCAAAATTTCTTTGGGTGCAAGCAAAAAGGGTGCACCTGTTACAAAACACTTTCCCCTAACCTCTAGCCTTATAAGGGTATCCTTCCCTAGACTTGGATGTTCACTCTTTGGGCTTTACCTAGTCCTCATGGGCTTTAGGCTTGATCTAGACCTCATGGGTTTGACATAACTAGGTCGACTATATGCAAAGGCTTAACTAGTAGGTTTTTCGTATCCTAGGGGAACTCAATCACCATAACCCTCCCTTCATGGAACTTGTGGGGTAGGAAGGATCGAGGGGGCCTTTTTAGCTACTCCTGTCCACCCATGGACCTAGAAGTGCCTACAAAGTCAGCCCCAGATCTAACTATGGGTAACACTGCCGATGTTTATGTTTGGGCATCTACAGATGGGGTGATGCAATCTTCAAAGAGATGTGACAACACCAGCAGTGCGGAGCCCAGGTTTGGCTCAAAAAGGGTGTATATGTTGTGCAATCCTTAATGAAGGAGAACGACTTTTTCCAAACACAGCAGATATACATATGAAAGCAGATAAAGGTGTAGCGGAAATTAAATTTTGCTACCCTATGTTTGCATGTGAAGGAAAGCTGTAAAGCATGTGAGGAAAGCAGTAAAGCATGTGAAGAAAGTGGTAAAGCATGTGAGGAAAGTGGTAAAGCCCCATGTGAAAATACCTCAAAGCCTCCCTTTCAAAAAATGATTTTTTGGAAAAAGATTTTTTTTGCTCTTTTAAAAATAATCTACTAAGATATAGTAAAAGCCCTTTTTAAAGGAAAGCATCGGAGGCCAATGCCAATTTCTGTGTTTTTGAAAGCCAATGTCCAAAGATTATGGTTCTATCAAAAGCTCTAAAGGCTAAACTCTCATCGATCCCCAGTGGAGTCACCAGTTTGTTGACTCCCGGGTCGTGAACGATTGGAAAACCATCGTCGGGCCTTCGTTCGACCACCTGCTGTGGCGACGCTCCCACGTGCGCAGGGCCCGTTGGAGGCCCCTCTCAATGATGGCGTGGTTCGCGTGGAGCTTCGGGTGCTCTCTCTCTCGGTGGTGGAAGGTATGTCTACCTTTGGAGGTGTGGCGGGAATCTTGGCCAAATTTTAGGTGATTACCAAAGGTAAGTGAAGTCACCACCAATCATTGGGTTTTTCTAAGGTGTGATTGGTCACCTATTTCTAGTTGATTTTATTACCGATCCTAGGCTAAGAAAAATGGCATTTTTCCTAATCTAATGTGGATGGCAAAAAATCTTGAGTCCGGAAGTTTGGTTATGTGTGGTGAAGGTGTTAGGCACCTCACAATGCCTGTCCAAGGACAGTCATTTGTTTTGATAAAACCTTAATTTTCGGAGATCGGTAGTAAAAAAACATGATTTTGGCATTGGCTTTCAGGGCTTTGCATGCATGGGGGGCTTTGAGGTTTGGCTTTTGAATGGGTGTGGTCCCAATCTATGCTTTCCTAAGGTATTTGGGCAAAATACCAGATTTCCACGGTGAAAATCTGGCGACATGTCACCTTACTTTCATGGCGGAAATTAGGCATCGCTTTGTCTTAGGTGACACGAACTGTGACAATCACATTGGAAGGGGCGAGCAGGTATACATATACATACATCGTGCACAATGCTAGCACACAGAGCAGGAAAGTAAATGCCTACATCGAGCATGGTCCAAAATATAGGTGCAGTAAAATAAATAGGGGTCGCCATACTCTAGAGATGAGGACGAATGGAACATGGCATGATGAACCTAATAAAACCCATCTAAGAGAGAAAGGAGGGAGGTAGGAAGGGGGTTTAAAAGAGTACATAACCAAATAGGAGAGGCTGGACCCCAAAATCTACTGAACATAGCCGCTTGGCTTATATCGACATGCTTGCATCCTCGCCCTTTTGCTTGCGCATAGGAGACCGTGCCCTAGCTCCATGTGTCCTCGCTCTATGTGTGTACATGCAAAGGCAAAGACAAGAAACTAGTAGACAAGCCATGGGAGGAAAAGATGCAAAGAGCATATGAAAGAGGCATAAAACAGATTAGCGTGATAGACATGGCAAGCAAAGAAACAAGAAAGCGAGCAAATAAGCGAGAAGGCAAACAAGCAAGAAAGCAAACAAAAGGTGGTGTCCGTGAGGGACAAATGTAGGTTTGGATCGAATGTCCATAACTTCATTGTGTTGAAGCATGGATGACACACTAGCAAGCAAGACTTATGCGTGGACATGTGAGCAAGTGTGTAAAGATGCGTAGAAAGCCAACGGGTGGAACAAACAAGCATGGTAAGCATAGCATCGTGCGGAGCGGAAAAAGGAAGGGTACGCACGGAGCAACTCGGCATCCGAAAATGCCTCCCAAATGGTTATATCCAAACAAGGCCTCATAGGTGTCGGATGTATCCACACAAGGTGAAGCCCGTGAAGGGCGCCAAACATGGCAAAGCTTAGAACAAGAGAGGCTAGCACAAGCATAAAGCATAAGAAGCAAGCAAACCTAGAAATGCAAATAAGATGATCCAAACCCTTTGATGTGGGCCTTGGTGTATGGACAATGACAAAGACCATAGGGTCTAGATCGAGTCCTAACCATTAGGCCAAAACACAAGAAAATGCGATAAAAGGAACAAAAGGGCTATAATAGCACATGGCATGACAAACAAGGTCTAGGCCTAAGCATATAAACATGGCGTGAAGCATGCAAGCACATAGATGATGGCATAAAGTATGTAGAGAACATCGATCTAAGCATGTAAACACACCGATCTACACATATAAGCATGGAAATATGCATGTAGGCATGTAAATGTACATCTAAGCATGTGGATGTAAGCATAAAAGCATGGAAGAACACAAATCCAAGCATACAAGCATGTGAAGGCATAGACATAGGCCTAGGAGCATAGAACATGCATACAAACATGTACATCTAAACAAGGTATGACCAGAGACATAATATCAAGCATGTGAGCATGTAGACCCAAACATCAACACATAAGAAAGCAGGATCTAAACATGGCATAAAGTATAAAGCATGAAGAAAAAGCAACTAGCACATGAACAAACATGGAAACACATGGAAATAAACCAAAGACATGCTAGAGGCAAAATAAAGCAAAGAGCATGCTAGATAAAGCAATAAAACATGTTATTAAGGCAAAAAGAGCAAGATAAATACTAGAAAAAGATTTAGAAGGTTAGGGGTGTGGATAGTAGCTAAAAAGCTACATCCACATGCCTAAACCCCAAATCCAAAGTGTAGAACCAAGGAGAAGAATATTGGGTGTAAGAACAATACCTTGTATTTTTGGTGAAGAAGGAAGAATCTAGAGGCTTAGATGTGTTTTTTGTGTGTTTTTATGTGTAAAAATGTGTTTGAGAGAGAGGCAAAATGTGTAGAAAACGTCCAATCAGAGAACAAAACCCAGAAAAGGCTTGGGGCCTTTTATAGCCCCAGCACGCTTTACTAGGTGGCGGCCCTTGTTGGCCACCTGTGAAGCTTCTCAAATGGGGTTGATCTTGACACCCCTAGAAATATCCTGATTTCCAGTTTCTAAAAAGGTATGGAACTTGAAAATCCAACTGTCGGATCAAAAGTTATGGCTCCCGGAAGTTAGCAGTGCATCGGTCGGTGCGTGAACCCGGTTTTCATGATATTTCGGCCGTTCTAACTCCGATTTTGACCCATGAATAGTCATTGGAATGAGAATTTGATAATCTTCACAATGGCGTTAGGTTTAACTCGTTATGATGGCCGAATCAAAATTAGGGTTTTTGGGCCCACTAGGAGTCAACTACGGGTCAAACTTGGTCAAAGTTGCCGAAAATATCTGAGAAGCTCGAGTTTGATGTAAAACCATGAAAAATGTTGTTTTGTGATGATTTTCACCTTGTTTGACTTTTGGTCAACCCAAGGTTGACCAGGGGCATTTTGGTCATTTTGGCTAAAAGAGGCACTTTGAGTGCTCCGGTGTCCGAACGGGTTGTGCCACGTCATTCTAGCTATTCTCATGGTTCTATGGAGAGAAAATAATATTTTTGAATTTTTTGGAGTTCGGCACGCAAATCAAAGGCAGACAAAATACGGTATCAACATCCCCCTCTTCCATGGGCTTAGGCGGCTCTTCCTCTATCATCCAGGTGTGATTTTCCTTGGGCGCTAGGACCACCTGGTAACATTCCCTGGCTAAAAGCTGGTCTCCACAGATTTCTCCAATCCCTTGGGGGGTTGGGAATTTCACCTTTAGGCAGTATGTAGAAGTTGCAACCTTGAAGCAATTAAGTGTTGGTCGTCCTAGAATCACATTATAAGATGAAAGACACTCAAAGATTAGAATGTCTACCTCCCTTGTTACCTGTGCTGGGTGAGTCCCTATTGTAATCGATATAGAAATGATGCCTTTTGGATATACGCGGTCCCCACTGAAGTTGACCAAGGGAGTTTCGAAAGGTTTGAGGCGTTTTGGATCCAACTTCATTTGCTGGAATGCCGTTATGTACATCACATCTGCTGAGCTTCCGTTATCTACCAAAACTCTCCGGGTGTTGTTGCCTTCAATTGTTAGCATGATAATGAGGGGGTCGTCATGTGGCTGCCGATTCCCTTCGCATCTTGTTCAAAAAAAACAATGTCTTCATTTCCAGTGCGTTGATGTTTGGCTATCGGGTGCTTTATATGAATACTCTTGACTTGCCTTGGATTGCTTTTCTTAAAGACTTGTATGACCCCCCCTACGATTGGTCCCCCAGTGATTGTCCTTATTTCTCCCACAACCTATTTAGGATTGTATTGTCCTTATTTCTCCTACAACCTATCCAGGATTGTCTCGATCATCTTCTTTTTGGTCGTCAGTAGACTTCTCTTACATCCAGTGGTGGATCTAGTAGTCTTTCTTGACGAATTTTTGGAGTTTTCCTCTTTGGATTAACTCATCAATCTATTCTTTCAAATCCCGACATTCGTTAGTGTAATGACCATGATCCTTGTGAAAGTGACAGTACTTCTTTGAATCTCTCCATTTTGAGGATGAACTCAACGGTTTAGGCCATTTTAGAGTAGGGTCGTCCTTTATTTATGTGAGGATTTTGTCCATAGGCATTAGTAAAGGAGTGAAATTCAGTTTTTTCTTCGATGGTGCTTCCGGACTACTTTTGCAGGTCTTTGTATCTGAGAGATTGTCTTTGTGATCCCTTTTCTTGCCTTGCGACTCAGCATTTTCTTCCTTCTTCCGTTTGCCTTCCAATCCCTTTACAGTTAGTGCATTTTCTCCATTTATATACTTTTGTGCTTTGAACAACAGATCCGTCATTGAGGTTGGTGGAGTCTTACCTAGAGAGAAGACGAGGTCAGGATTGTTCAACCCTGCTTGGAAGGTCGTCATTACCACCTGATTGTCGGCCTCGTCAATTTCTAAGACTGCTTTGTTGAAGCGTTTTACGTACTCTCTCAAGGTTTCCCCTTCCTGTTGCTTCACAGTTAGTAGGTAGGAGGTGGGCTTCTTATGGCATTGGCCCCCAATGAAATGGCGAAAAACAAAGTCCCTCAACTACTCAAAGTTCACGATAGATGCCACAGGCAGCTTGCTAAACCACACCCTTGCTGCTCCTCTAAGGGTTGTTGGGAATGATCTGCAAATTACTGAAGGAAAAATGCATGTTTGTAACGCATACAAAACATACGCAACGGAAAAATTAACGGATTTACTTCATTCGCAATTGATAACATGTACTATATAAGTTTCAGAATTTGAGAACAAGAAAGCGTACCTTGGTGTGGTGAAATTCAAAACCGAAGATCAAAAGTTCTTGGGAAGACTTTTAATTTTCACTCCAATTCCACTTGATGCCCAAGATGTGTGGTCTCTCAATCAGTTTCCAAGGAGAGAATAATGAGTGTCCAACACTCACATATAAATCATTCCATTCCTTATGAGAATTCTTTTATGAAAGACCTTCATCTTAACCTTATGAAAAACACTTATGAATTTCTGTATGTTTCTCTCCTTATATACAACTGATTATCTAATTGGGCTAGCCTTTTGGGCCTTTCCAATTGGGCTCTAGTATGTGGCTTGGAGTGGGACCAAAAGGGACCAATAAGACACTAGCTCCAATGGGCCTTGGGCTTTTTTGTCAACTCTTGACAAGTCCAAAGTTACCATTAACTATATTTAATACCGCTATATAAATATAGATGCACTCTAGGCCTCATCTATAAATTATATCCCAAGACTTTATTATACAAGCAACCCTTTCATTAAAATATTCGTAGTAATACAAAGTCATGAATGTAGACTGCCACTTTGAAGATTACTACATCTTAATCCTTGAGTACCCGGTTTAATCCTTTACGTTATTCATCGTATATTTATGAAATCTAATTTCATAAATATATACTTTAGTAACAACTTACTAAAGTGGTTGGGCCCAACTCTCTTGAATAACCAAACCCATTAAACTTATCTCAAGGGAATATTTTATGTCTCTGTTAAGAGATTATGAATTCCATCTTGAGAATATATGTTCCATCAACACTAAACGCGGTTGCCCAACATACTGAAGTTTTGACCGTAATTTATAGATCTCACTCCTGATATATCAAAGCAACCTACATCTCATGATCAGGTCCATTATTCTCTCAGGATTTAGAGTTGATGTAAATAGAAATCGTGAGATTTATTATTCATTTGACAGTTGTTAGGAGAATAATAAATCTCACAGCAGTCCAGTTCAATATGTCTTAACTCTGAAAACATATCAACATACCAACTAGAAGTCTCCACTTCCATGATCAAGACAAATCATCGTAGTTGATATGTTATAGTCTTTGCAGATGAAACGCCCAATTTCATCACCGACTACGAACTAAAATTTTGAGTTTACAAAGAACTTGTGATTTATATCTTCTGTGACTAAATCACATACTATGCATCTCATGAACTAAGATAATGTCCCATTAGTTCATTTATAGATAGTCTCACATAATTAAACAATTTAATTATTTATGACATGCCAATAAATTGGATTTTAGGGAATAAATCCCAACAATTACCTTGTCTGGGGTTTGCTGGAGGTTTAATATTGTCTTGAATGCCCTTATTTGATCTAAGGGATCCTTATTGCATTGTAGACCCCCAGTTGAGGGAGACGAAATTTGGGAGGTAAAGGGCACTCCAAAACGCTGGCATTGAAGGGTAAGTCTGTCCTCTTGATCATACCATCAAGATTTGTCACTGTTTTTCCCTTCATGGCGTACTTGACTTCGTCTAACTCCTTCATCATGTTCTTCATCATCTGATTGCTGCCATGAGTCGACTACATGGTGTGCTTAGAAGTTTCTTTTTTGCTATTTGCTGGGCTATGGGCTTCATCGTCATTGTCATTGTAGTTACGCCATGACTGTGACATACTTGTGCCTTCTGGACGTACTTTCCGCTTCAAGTCTTCATTTTGTTTCATCAATTCTTGCACATTAGCTGTTAGTGCTTGAATTTGCTGAGCCATCACCATTGGATCTAGCGGTGTAGTTGTGGTTGAGTCCATCGATTCTAAGGAACTTAGTCAGTAGAGAATCCAATGGCTTATTGATTGATAGCCTATTGCTCTTCACAGATGGCACCAAACTGATAAAACGTGATTTCGCCTCGTCAGTATGCTCTTCATCAGTACGAAGGACAACCTTAAGATCATGTATCAAAAAAGCATTAAGCAGATAATGACACCGGTTTGAGGCCTGCCAAGGGCCCTCCGATGCTTAAATTAGCTTAAACTCTTTAGAAATCTGTAATTTGTAGAGTAATTTGCATGTGTGTGTTTATGATGAATCACTTACTTGCCTCTCCTAGCTTTATATAGCCTTTTGTGTGAGTAAATGCCCAATCTGTTAGCCTTTCTAACGTTGTACCACAGTTGGAGGATTTTTGACTTAATAATAACCACTTAATTCCAACCCTTTAACGTTCATAACGTCCATTAAATGCACATCCCTGGACGGCGGTAATGGCTCCGTGCTCATTCATCATTTGGTCATTAAATGTTGTCTGGAATTAATGCGCTTACGCTCGTCTGTACTTTTACTCGTCATTAACATGGACAGTTTGCAATACAAACGACCATTTTATCGCTATCCGTCAAGGAGAATGAGAAGCAACTCTGTCTAAGCCTTGATCTTATTGACGAGGTAAGGATAGACGCAGAACAAAGGGTGGCACGCTATAAGAACTTAATGACTAAGCACCATGATGCGTTGGTCAAACCAAGGCAATTCAACATTGGGGACCTCGTCTTAAAAAGGGCGTCTCTAGCTACAAAGGACCCCGCTCATGGAAAGTTGGGATCTAATTGGGAAGGACCATACAGAGTTATCAACTACAAGAGACAAGGGTCGTACTATCTAGAAGCTTTGGACAGACGAAGGCTAAAGCATTTGTGGAATGTGGAGCACTTGAGGAAATACTACCAGTGAAAGCTCGTCAGGAAGGTCAGCATGGATGAGACTAAAGATTGCTGGTGACCACTAGCAGTCTATTTATGTTATCTTTCAGCACTTATGTTTTCTAGCAGTATTTTATGTTTTCTAGCATTTGAATTCCCTAAAAAGCACTAGCTACGATGTCCTGAGCAAAGTCCTTTTGTACATAAAGTAATTTGAATTCCCTAAAAAAGAATGAAAAAAGAACTAGGTATAACATGTTTTGTGAGTTTTGGAATTAGAGAAAGTAGTTTCATGTTGTTAGAAGATTATACATTCAATTTTCTGCATGGCTGTTGAAATTATTGATTTATAATAACTGATATTGATGTTATGATGTTGTTTAAGTTTGATATTAAGTGTGTTAGATTTAACTTTAAGGCTATAGCATCAATGGAATTCAGTTTTGATCTCAAACTCAATCTATTATGTTCATATGATGTTAGTTTGTTCATGAAAACCGTTGAAAATTGCTTCAAAAAAATTCTGGAAAATTAGAGTTTCACGTGTTTCGATCGATTGAATATTACTTTCGACCGATCGAGTGAGACAAGAACCTTCAGTCTGATTCAATTGCTAGTCGATCGATCGAATGTTCTTTTTCGATCGATCGAGTACCAATCGAGCCAGGCAGATTGTTTTGTACGAATTTTTTAATTTTTTCGACCGATTGAGAAACACATTTGATCGATTGAAAGCTGTGAATTTTGAAATTTTCTAAGTGTTTTCACATTTAAAAGTGCAAGGCTATGTGTATTGAGATTACACATGTTTTATAATTAAAAACCTTTCTTTTAAAATATCTAGTGGGAGAGAGATACAAGGGTTGGATCTCACGGCCTCCATTGTCGGTTCATAGTAGTATGAAATATATATTTTGTCTTTGCTTCGAGCTTAGCATTCCATGCGGAGAGTATTTATTTCATGGTGCTACAAGATTGAATTTCCTGGTTTATAGTGTTTTGATCAAACACCTTGTCTTAGCCTTGAGCTTTGCATTCCATGCAGAGGGTGTTTTGAATCATGGTACTATAAGATAAACTTGTTAATGGTAGATGAAATGTGCCTACACATGATTCTAGACAATGGTATACACTAGTCTAAATATTATAGTATCCTCTATGCTGAGTTCTTACTATTATTATATAGAGGCTAAATGTATAACAACATATTATTAGTTTTTGATAAGAGTTATCATGATAGGACTAATAATGAGAATAGTTCTCAATCAATCATAGTATTTAATGTTCACTATATGCTGAGGGATATTAAATATGGGATTGGGTTGTTGTTGCATATTTTATGTTATGGTTTTACTAAGGTTTCATACTATATGTTTATATGCTAAATTGATAATGTCCAGTTTACTTATTATATTTATGTTTATTGTTTTCAGATTTAATCATGGCATCATTTAGCCTACTTGTTACTATTCTTAATCAAAACAATCTGACTGGATCCAACTATGTTGACTGGGAAAGAAATTTGGACATTGTTCTTATTGCTGAAGAGCATAAATATGTGCTTACTCAAGCTTGTCCTAACTTTCCTTCAGAGGAAAAACAGCGATATGATCGTTGGTAGAAATCTAATGAGATGGCCAAGTGCTATATCCTAGCATTTATCTCACATGTTCTACAGCATCAAAATCAGGATGTAGGACTAGCTTTGGACATAATGTTAAGTCTGAAGGGGATGTTTGGTGAGCAAGGCTGTTCTGCTAGGCAAGAAACTATGAGGCAAATTTATAGTACAAAATGGCTTAAGGCACTTTAGTGAGGGATCATTGTCTTAGAATGATTTCTAATCTGAATACACAAGAAGTTTTAGGTGTCGATATTGATGGAGAATCCCAAGTGGATATGATACTTTAGTCACTACCAAAATCATTCAAGGAATTCAGACTTAATTATAATATGAACAAAAAGATTTATTCATTGTCTGAATTAATGAATGAATTGGTAGCGGCGGAAGGCATTCTTGGTACATCCAGTGTTGATGCCAATATGGCTGAAACTTCTACTTCTTAACCTAAGTCGAAAGGAAATGGTAAGAAGAAGAAGAAGAAGAAGGACTTCACCAAGCAAGATAGTAAACAAATTGCCTTAGGAGTTGCCAACAAGGGAAAGAAGAAGGACTACGCCAAAGGAAAGTCTTTCCATGCGGATTCTTGGTGTGTGGATTCAGGTTGTACTAATCATATCTGCAATTCTTTGCAAGGGTTCCAGGAGACCAAAAAGCTGATTGAAGGGGAATTGTTTCTTACTTTGGCTGATGGGAGCAGAATTCCAGTTGTAGCTATTGGAGTGTTTAATTTATGCTTTGATTCTAGGGTTTTAATATTGGAAGTTTGTCTATATATACCTAATGTTCGTAGGAATTTAATTTCTGCAACTTATTTAGGTAAACATGGATACTGTGTTATCCTGAAAGATAATGTTGTAATAAAGAAGGATAAAGTGTTTATCTGTTTTGGCAATATTGTTGATGGTCTTTATATTTTAACTCCTGATAAGCATGAATTATATAATTCTGAATTAGATAATAATTCACATGTGAAATCATTAAACAGAAAGTTTCTTTCAACTAGTGGTGCATATCTTTGGCATTTACGTTTAGGTCATATTAATTCAAATAGGATTCAAAGACTGATCAAAGACGGACTCATAGAGCCATTGGACTTTGATGGATTTCTAGTTTGTGAATCTTGTTTGGAGGGCAAAATGACCAAAAGACCTTTTAGTGCAAAAGGTAGAAGAGCCCAAGATTTGCTAGAACTAGTACATTTAAATGTATGTGATCTTATGTCAACTCAAGCAAGAGGTAGCTATGAGTATTTCATTACTTTTACTGATGATTACTCTAGATTTGGTTATGTGTACCTAATGAAATGGAAGTTCGAAACCTTTGAAAATTTCAAAGAGTTTAAGGCTAAAGTTGAAAATCAATTAGGTAAACGCATAAAGGCCATTCGATCTAATCGAGGTGGCGAATACCTTCTTGGGGATTTCAAGGATTACTTAACTAAAAATGGGATTATATCACAATTGACTGCACCTGGAACTGTTGGGGTTTATGCCTTAAAATCCAATTTATTAGCATGTCATAAATAATTAAATTGTTTAATTATATGAGACTATTTATATATGAACTAATGAGACATTATCATAGTACTTGAGATGCATTGTATATGATTTATGTGATTTAGTCACAGAAAATATAAATCACAAGTTCCTTGTAAACTTAAAATATAGTTCGTAGTCGGTGATGAAATTGAGCGTTTTATCTGCGGAGACTATAACACATCAACTAAGATGATTTGTCTTGATCATGGAAGTGGAGACTTTTAATTGATGTGTTGATGTGTCTTAAGAGTTAAGATATACTGAACTGGACCGCTGTGAGATTAATTATTCAATCAACAACTGTCACATGAATAATTAATCTCACGACTTCTAATTTCATAGACTCTTAATCCTAAGAGGGTAGTGAACCTAATAATGAAATGTAGGTTACTTTGATATATCAGGAGTGAGATCTAATATTCACGGTCAAAACCTCAATATGTTAGGTAACCACATGTAGTGTTGAGGGAACACATATTCTCAAGATGGAATCCATAATCTCTTTGTAGAGACGCGAAATATCTGATTGAGATAAGTTTAATGGGAACTGGTTATTCAGGGCGCCCACTTTAGTAAAGAGTTACTAAAACTTATATTTATTGAAATTGGATTTCAATAAATGTGAATAACTAAAAGATTAAACCGGGTACTCAAGGATAAAATAGTTGTTTACAAAGTGACAGTTCTTTATGAATTTGTTCACTATGGATATTTCATGGAGGGGTTAAATGATATTATTAGAGTCTTGGGATATAATTTATTAATAAGGCTTAGAGTGCAATTATATTTATATAGTGGTATTAAATATAATTAATGGTAACTTTGAACTTGTCAAGAGTTGACAGAAAGCCCAAGGCCCATTGGAGATAGAGTTTTATTTGTTCCATTTGGTCCCATCTCAAGCCATAAACTAAAGCCCAATTGGGCAGGCCCAAAAAGCTAGCCCGATTAGATAATCAATTATTTATAAGGAGAGAAACATACAGCTTTTTCAGATGATGGAAAATGGTGTGTATGTTTGCCACTCTCTTATTCTCCCTTGAACACATACATGTAAACTGATTGAGAGACCACACTTCTTGGGCATTATGTGGAATTGAGATGAAGATTAGAGGTATTCTCAAGTCTTGGTTTTGAATTTCACTGCATCAAGGTACACTTTCTATTCTTTGTTCTACAATTCAAGGTTACATGTTATCTCTCATGAATGAAATAGATCCGGGTTTGTTGCTTCCGCTGTGTGTTTTGTATGAGATACAAAACCATATTTACCAACAATTGGTATCAGAGCCATCTTCAATATCATGCTTGTATAACATGTGATTGAGTTTTTAGAATCAAAGAAAATAGTTTTCTTGGTGATTTAATTTTCTGCAGTAAAGTTTGTGCATATTTTTATTCTAGAACCATTGTTCGTTAAAAACTAGATGCCATGATTAATATATGTGAAATATTGATTGTTGATTCGGAAACCATTGGCTTGATATTTGTTTTAATTATGGGTCTTACATGATTCGTAAAGGCAATGGTCGTTTCAATAGTTGAGGCTACGGTTTAAAGTCTAAGAATATGAATGAACTTGTATAACCGTCATGTGCGTGCACTTCGTTTTGCACCGGTTGGATATAATTGGCATAGTTATTGTTTTTATTCAATAATTAGTGTTGCCGTTAACGTATATCTTGGCATGATATGTTGTTTTACAAATGTATATCGTGGACCCATGTGGCATATTCAATCTTCCGTTAACATGCTTTTGTTTATATGTTTGTTAAAGCTTTATAATGAACATGGCCAGTTGCTTTTGATTTTGCTAGACGTACATGTATGAATGAATAGCTTTCATTCTTGAATGATGAACATGTACTGTAACATCTGAAAGCTCGAAATGTGTTGAAAACACAAGAGCTGTTTAGACTCCCAAATTAAAGTTACGGCTCGATAGATTTTACACTAACTTAATACTAAGTGCGGAATAGTGTAAATGCGAGCGGATAAACAAACAAGCGACTCTAATCCATATTAAAAGCAACACAGCAGTAAAATGGAAATATAAAAGAGCAGGGAAGAAAGAATGCAAACACATGATAACACGCCGATGTGTTATCGAAGAGGAAACCGAAGTACTCGGCGTAAAACCTCTCCGCCGCCTTCCAAGCGGTAATCGATCCACTAGACAATCAGTTGGGATACATGGGTTAGCAAGAGACCCTCCAAGCCTAATCTACCCGCTGTACCGAAGCCCTCCAAGCTCCTACTCCAACAAGACTTCTCGGAACCGTGTCTTGTCTAGCTCTCCGGATCCCGCAACAAGCTCCATGTTGCATCTGCCATCCTTGGCTTCTTCCAATGCTTCCCAGCAGCACCAAAACCTCACTTGACACTCTCAAAAGGTGTGATAAGTGTTTGAGCTATTAACCTCTCAATGGTATGAAAATGGAGAGGTAGTAGATGAGGAAATTTCACAAACAAATGTGTAGAGAATTGTTGGAATAACAATTTCTAACTCTTAAGTGTTTTTGCTAGGGTTTTCTCTCAGAGGCTCTCTTTATCATTTGTGGGTAATGTAGGTATATATAGTGTGGGTGCAGAAAGTGTGTATCAGATAGTACAGTCTGGCAGAACAGAATGTCTCACGGGTGTCTCGCGGGAAGGCCTTACCCGCGAGACACAGCTGTCTCCATCTGTACTGACTCTTCGCATTCCAATCATGTGCAGGGCACATGCATCCTCTCGCGGGAAGCTTAGTCGTGAGATACCCGCGAAAACCTTCTTTGCTTCAATTGCTTGAGTCTTCACACTCTCTCTCACTATCACACAACCCTTACAATAAATTCCCACAACAAATATAGGGTACATAAGATTGAATAAAATTACAATCAAATTTGGCACGGAATAAAAGCCAACAAAATACATATTTGAAAATCACAACTTTACAATCTCCCACTTTGGCTATTCCGTGACAAAACCCTTAAAACAGACTCTAGACTTAAACGTAAGTTTGGGAACAATGACAAAACTCACTCACACATAATCTAGAAACTGTGAAGCACTTGCATGTTTATACCTGTAACCTGAAACACTCGCACACAAACAAAACTTTCATTTAGCTTATGACAAGTTGAACACAAGGTATCTATAAGAGCAAGTATAGCGTGACCAAGTTTGTAAACATTTGATAACATGTATACTCAAAGCTTGATCAAATAAGGGCAGTCATTAAAGAATGACTCCAATGAACATATAACATGTAAATGTTCATCCGGACATGTAAAAAGAAGCAATCACATATGATTACTTGCATGTCCAATCACACGACCAATGCAAAATACACGAAGTATATGCATCTAGGAACAATCCTACTAGGGCACAAGAGTGAGGTACTTAAGACATATTAGCAATATCTTAAAAGTACAAAAAAATGCTACAAAGCAATAAGGTAAACACAAAACTAAATTATAAATTGAAATATAAAACAGAACAAAACAAGGTTTACTAAAAAAAATGTCTTCTCCCCCTTAGTATATGCATTTCCCCTATGGCTTTCTTCCCCTACGAATGTGCACGAGGTAGAATTTCTCCTCCTAAGAATGTGCTCATGAGTCATATAGAAATGACGATACAAACCGGTATACTCTCCGGTATACACTCCCCCTTTTTGTCACGAATAGACAAAACAATCAAGAAGAATAAGGGAAAGAAGAAATAAATATGGGCAAGGGTATGATGCATGAGGGGTGCAAGATGAATGAGAAAATGAAGCTCAAACGAAAGATAAAAACGTCTTTAAAATAATGCTACAAAGCATAAAGTAAACATGACATGCTAAATATGATGGAACATGATATGGACCTAGGCATGACATAGACACAAGACCATGTTATATGTGCTAAAAATTCTAAAAAGACTTAATCTTGCATGAGTGAATGTAAAAACATGTCAAGTGAACAAGTGTGTGCAGTAAAGCTGCATCTAGTGTGCATATGAGATGCATGACCAATGCATGAATAAGCACTCACAGGGCAAAGTGTATAAAATACACCACCAATGATCAAAACATGATAAACATGAATAATTATGGTGATCCCCAAAGTTTGGTATTCATCGGAGTCCAAAACAACGAGAAAATGCCATTTGGGCATTTTATCAAACATATAGAGTGCACACACTACACATGTATGTTAAACATTGCAAGAACATATGAAAATATTGCCTAAATACATGTTATTTTTGCCACAAGGGGCCAACAACCAAAGAAAATCGTCATTTAAAACAAAGCCCAATAAAAAAGATTGACAAAAATTAAGTTTTCCAACTCCCATTTGAGAAAATCCCAACTATGAACATAAAACTCCCAAAAACATAATATAAGGATCAAAATCAATGAAAAGTGTTAAAGATTACCTTAGATATGTTAATGAAATGAAAAACACTTGAATTTAGTTGGGTTTTGATGTAGAAACATTAAAACAGGGGTTTGGGAGAAGATAGGAGACGTTTAGAACAAATGTCCCACGAAATTCCCTTTAAAAGCTGATCTGGAAATTTTTGTGGGAAGTTTCGCTGGTTACATACCCGCGAAATCTCGCTGGTAAGATTTACTCTCGAAATAGTCGCGAAACTTTCTGTCAAAAATTGAAAAACTTGAGAATTGGATCCTGTAACTCGTGACTGAACTTACACATGAAATAAGTCACGAAAACACCTAGAAAACATGTTTTTTCACACAAAAACAACTTGAAAGACTTTGAAAAACATGGGTGATACAAATCACATCCAAAAGCAAACAAAAAGAACAAAAAGAACAAAAATCTTTTTGGGTTTAATCCACATATGGTTGAGCACACACACATCACATTTGAACATGTATAATTACACAAATGAAATAGATATTCATTGAACATTAAACTTGTGTGTTGTGTGTGTGAATCAAGTGTGGAATAGTCCTTAGACCAGAGTGAAGCTTCAATGATCAATTCAATCAAGTCATACATAACTAGTACTAAGTCAAGTGGACAATCTCAATTATAAAAATGAGCATATATGACCTCCCACATGAAAAATGATTACAAATCTTAGAAGCTTTTCATTTGGCTTCTGCACAAATCATAACATTTGATTCTTTTTGGATACAACATCTCTTTTTGAGATCGGTGCTTGAAATTTTGATATTTCAACATGTAGAGTTAGCCTTTGGCTTTTTGAGCACCATACAATTCAATACAAGAGTCGCTTTTCCTTTTTCCTAGTCAAATACTAGTACGCGCGACAAGCTTTTGCAGCTCATTATCTCTTTTCATTTTGAGATTTACATTTGGTGAGCTCTAATGCAAATACATAAAATAAAGTGGAAAGAGATATAGGCACAAGTCTATGCAAGTATCAAGACCATCAAAACTATTGACCAATCGTTCATGACAAGCTTGAAGATCTATTTACAACAATCACACATAGATTTCAAGATTTCTCCCACAAAGATAAATGTGCATACAGAACAAGCTAAGCTCGCAAATGCACTACGCCATTAGTACGAAGGTACTAGGCTAAACTCACATGAGATATGTGCTCAAACATATACGATCAAACTTTTTGAAATTTTCACTTTTTATGTGGTTTTGGATTTTTTTTACACGCACAAAACAAAGACATAAAAGTAAGATCAAAAATAAAAACAAAACAATGCATATAAAGAGATGCATGATGCACAAATGCATAACAATAAAGCATCTAATGCGTGAAGGGTCCTACAAAGATCGAAATAATTAGATCAAGGACCAAAAGAGTAAAAGCTCAACCATAGGAACCTTTCCTCATCCAAACGGAATGATTGTTTGGAATGAGTGTCTCATGAGAAGTGAGACGAAGGTTGGAAGAATGAGAACTGGAGATGCACATAAACAAGGAGTTAAGAGCATTAAACACTTTTTTTAACAACATGTTATTATCACTCAAATCCGATTTACCCTTTTTAGCACAACTTCCAAGAGACTCAAGTTTCTCTTTTCTTTTTATTCTTTTAAGAGCTTGAAACTTAGAGCAATGAGGTCTTAGATGACCAAAGACACCACAATGGTGACAAATAATGTGTTTAGGTCCACTAGACCTTTTGAGAAGGGATTTAGCAACATGAGTTTGTTCTCTCTTTAACTTGGGGCATTGGGGTCGTATGTGACCGATCACACCACAATGGTGGCAAGTAAGAACAAACTTAGATCCACTCAATTCCCTAGGATGGGACCTAAACAGAGGCTTAGGCTTAAGAGCCTTTCTCTCCACTTTTTGGTTTCTTTTATGTGGAGGAATGTACACTAATTTGTCTTTGGAGGTAGAACTCACAATAGGGACAAAATTGGGTACCACAACATGATTGGAACAGATATTATCATCATTTTTATCAACATGTTTAGCAATCAAACACTTGGCATGCATCTTAAGAGATTCATTTTCACATTTAAGATCATCAACTAGTTTGTTAGACAAAACAAGTTTAGCATCCAAGTCCATATTCAGACATTCAAACTCTTTCATCTTTTCAAGAGAATTTTCAATAAGCTTCTTATATTTTTCAACCAATTTATTGGATTCATTGAGCTTAGCAATCAAATCATCCTTTTCACAACGAAACTTGCTCAAATTCTTATGAAACTTCTTAGCTTCTTTCTTCAAGAGTTTGTCAACATCACCCATAGATTCAAGTAACATGTCATCACAATTATGAGGATTAACACTCATAGAGGCATTTGCACAAACATATGGCATGTCACAATCAACAATATCCATAGAAGCATACAAAGCATTATCCATGGCAAAACACACAAAGGGTCAAGGATCACACTTAGGTAATGAAACCAAAACAAGTGTACCTGCTCTGATACCAATTGAAAGCTTGAAATGTGTTGAAAACACAAGAGTTGTTTAGACCCCCAAATTAAAGTTACGGCTCGATAGATTTTACACTAACTTAATACTAAATGCGGAATAGTGTAAACACAAGATAAATTGGATTTTAGGGCATAAACCCCAACAATCTCCCACTTGCCCTCAAAGACAATTTAGCATATATCCGACACTTATTTCCCTTTAGAGTAATTCATAGTCACTCTAAGGCAAGGTTTGGAAAGAAGTTTCAGCCAGATTTATTGCATAAATTATCTTTTCTACTACTACATCTCAAGTATTCATATCTCTCTAATGAGATAATAGTTACGCTTAATGTGTATCTTCACCACCTAGGATGAACACATATCTTAAAGTTCAACTTCATGAATCATAATCAAATTACAAGTTAGTATTTGTACAACCAGTAATCATCAAATCCTCACTTTGGTGGACAAGCATATAATCCTTCATTCTCCTAAGATATTTGAGTATATGTTTTACTCCCACTAAATTAAGTGATCGTAGATTCAATTGATATTCGTTTACCATGCCCACTGCAAAATAGATATTTAGCCTAGTATATAGCATAGCATAAAGACTTCCTATTGATATTATAACGTCCCAGTCACCACAACCAAAAAAAAAAAAAAAAAGGTAAGATATTTTAAGTGTCCCACGTGCTCCCACCTACCCACCATTCTCCACCACTCATTTTCACACTATCCCTTTTCTATCTTTTGGCCGGTCAACAAGGGTCCTCTACTCTTGTTTTCTTTTTCATTTTCTCACAAATACAAACACTCATCTCACACTCCCTCACACTCTCCCAATGGTACCTCCATGCCACCATCTCCACCATCATTTTTCCGGTAATGTCACTGGAAAATCCTCAGGAACCTCTAAGCATCTTCATCTTTTGTTTGAGATAAAATTTCTAATCCTTTTGGTGAGTTTTATATTTTTCTTGAGGTTATATTTTTATCTAAGCTTTAATAATGATACCTATGTGATTTATGAGCATTGAAAGTGATATTTATGTGTTTATATGTATGGATTTTGTATTGGTGGAATTATTTGATGAGTGGGTTTATGGTTTGTGTTAATGATGACTATCTAAGGTTTATTTATGGTGGAAATTTAGGGGTTTTGAGTTATAACATGTGATGGTTGGTAAATCTAATTTTTCCATTGCTATTAGGTTTATTTGGAGTTAGTTGAAGTTCTAAATTTCTTGTCTTGGAGGATATTTTGATTTTGCTTACATGGGTCTCTTGATGATGTTGTGTAAATCTTATGGAAGCTAGTCATAATGTTGGAGATGATATTGAATGGGTTAACTTTATAAATTGGAATCTATGTCTTGTGAATTAATTTGTTGAGAAACTTTGGAAGAGGAATATGTTATTGACGAGGTTAAATACTAGGCTTGCCTAATTAAGTGCTTATTTGGAAATTCCTAAATTGTAGCTAGATACAATTTTAAGCTTTATGCTTATTGTGTTAGGTTTGCTTGATATTGTTGAGGTTCTAGCTAATCTCCTTTGGAGCTTGGAGAATTAGCCTTTTTGCGGGTTGCAAGGTAAGTAGCTTTTTAATGGAATTTTTGAAAAATAACCATGTTGCATAAATGTTGTTTTTGGGTTAGACACACTTTTGGAAACTACCTATGAAAACTATATTTTCCTAAAAAATATTGTGTCGTAACCTTAATATATATATATTTATATATATATATATATATGATTATATATGAAAATGCAACATGTCTGGTATTGCATTTGGGGAAATGCATGAATTGTTGATATGGAAAAATGAGCATCTTTTATTTAATCTTTGATAAGGAAATCATGGATTTTATGGTATATTAGAAAATTCAAAGATGCTTATCTTGTCTTGTTACGTGGGAAATTGATAGAAAATCTCTTGACAAGAATGAAGTTGAAAACCTTGCAAACTATGTAGAAGTTAGATTATTTAAGGTTTTTTCTGAAACTACTTGGATATGAACTATGTGTTTCAAAGTAATGTAACCTGTGAGCTTATGTGGTTTTTAACACCATGCCATGTGTGGTTTCCAGGTGATCACCCGGTTTGGTTTTCGTAGTCTTTGTGACAACGGAATCAAATCTAGGTCAGTGCCCTTTCACTTTGGATGACGCGTTCTTCCTTGTTGCCCATAGGGGGAAGAGATTCCTTGATTGTGTGTGGGTGAGGCTGCTGCCGATGGGGCTAAGTGCAAAAGAGTACCTATTTGATGCGCTCTCCCTGCTGCCCATGGGGGGAGAGAAAAACCTTAAGGGTATGGGTGAGGCTGCTGTCCATGGGGCCAAGAGTCTGCATACCAGAGAAGACAATATCATGCCAGTTGTGAATGAGTGGATCCCCTGACCGGTCTATGTGGTAGTGTGGTATATTTGTAATAATTTACCTTATGTTAGATATTAAGGCTTTGGAAATTATATTGTTGGTGCTCACAGATTATAGTATATAATTTCAAGGTATTTACTTTGAAAAACTTTGTGTTTCATTATTTAATCATTCTTGTCATATTATTATTATTGAAGATGAAACTTGCATTTCCCCCACCCCCATTAATTATGCTACTTACTGGGCGTTAGCTTATCCCATCCTCTAACAGTTTTTTATATTTACTAGCTATACCTTGGGTATGGAGCTTACTTCTTTGGTGATGATTAGAGTGCTATGTTAAATTTGGAGACTCTTGTTGTACATGGTTGGTGACTCGATCTTGCTATGTTCAACGAGACCTTTCTATTGGAGGTGGGTCGCTTGAGGTTTGTTAGCCTTTGGTGTGGTAGGCTTAGACTCGATGTTAAGGTCCTTATTCTTGATAAGATTGTGACTTTGTGTAATGTAATCAGATTTTTGTAATATATTCATGTATTATGTGGAGGCACATGATTTTTAGTTATTGTTCGTAAATGTGTTACAGAGCTCTGACTTGTAATGTGGAGATTTTAGTATGGTTATATATTCTTATCCTGTGGAAAAGAAAGGAAAAATCTACAGGTACCCTTGGGATGTATTTCTCATGCTTTGGACCCTTATGGGTTTGGGGCATGACAGATATGGTATAAGGAACCGTCTTAATATGCTCTTCCTTTTATATGTATTAGGACTATAGTCCTTTATAAAGGAACTTCAAACTTAAAAGGAAAGAATCCTTTCTTGAAGTATTACATGCTATACTTGGCTAGAATCTAATCTATTTAAGCAGTTTAAGATAGACCCAACATCCTAATTTCTGAATTTTAACAAAGTTTAATTCTTAGGATGTGACCAGTCTTTCCCAAGTACTTTATACCAAACTAGACTAGACAATCATAAACTCCATTGATGACAACAACTCTACATCATTTTAAATGATTAGAATGTCATCAACATACATTAAGAAATTTATTATTCTATATAACTTTTACACACATAAGGCCTTTTAATACTTGATCAAAATCACACAACTTGATTGCTTGATCAAAGATGATATTTTATGAATAAATTCATATTCGAACCATTTCTTTCTGAATAAATCTTTTCACCACTAGTCTTGACTTTGAAGGTTTACACCTTCTAATCTATCAATCTCATTTCCTTGTAGACCTATTTGAAAACAATAGGCTTAATGCCATTAGGCGCCTCTACAAGTTCTAGACTTTAAATAGTATCCAATTCTATTCACATAACCTTGATCCAGTAATCCATATTCATATCATCTATTGCCTTTACGTAGGACCGAGGATCAAATTCATATCCTTATGGAATGACTTCAAAAGTTTATTCCAAAAGTATGAATTTATTTGGTAATTGATAATCCTCCCACTACGATATTGTACCGGTGTAATAGTTATCTACAGAATAATATCTTGTGGTGTATCTACTACAACCATCTCATTTCTAAATGTATTTTATAGTTGTCCTATAACAAATTCTGACATTTTTCTTCTAGAACATTTTACCTTTAAAAGAGCCCTATTCCTCCTTCATGTATGCACTAACTTAAAGAAGTCATTGGAACTTTATTCCTTTACAAAAAGGAACCCTAGATCATATTATCCTCTAAATATAATTCATAGACTGGGAATATAACAAAATAATGGTTATAAAAGCCCATCTTTCACCAATCTTGAATAACATTTAGATTAATAAGATCTAGACATACAATACCAAAGGATGGAAACTATCCCTTTAAAAAGTAAAACATGTATATTTCCACAATGCTTAGCTTTACCAAAACGGAAACACTTTCCTTTTGGTCATACTTTTGAGTTTAATTTCCTTTTGGCAACTACTAGGGTAACTAGCTTGTCTAACCGTTTGGTATTATAATTACTCTTCTTACCACCCTCACCTTTTGGTTCAGGCTAATAATTTGAATTAAATCATATTGATCCTAGCCTTAGCTTTTAGGATGTCTTTTGTTGTGTAGAACTCACTTATCAACTCAGATAATATAAAAAGAATTTATTTTCAAAACAATCTGAATTGATCAAATAATTCTAACAAGAACTTATGGATCATATCCATATGAGATTAACATTTAATCTCTACATCCAAGAATTCCAATTCATTTAAAAATAAAATATTTTCATAAGATGATATAGAATTGGAACTCCTAAGCCTTTCTTAGCACTCAATATGATTCATACCAAACATCTTATTTAGACTTAATATAAAGTCTAGTGCTAACTCATGCATCTCATGCTGTAGTACAATTAAGATAGAAGCCAATGTAAAATTTTAGCATTTCAATGGAGACTATGATCACATCATAAGCTATCTTCCATAAATGCATCATGTATAAGAAATTATGACAATGCTGAATTAAAACATATTTATGTACTTCAACTCCTTTAAGCACCAAATCCAAAATTATTTCTTAGTTAATGTGATCCTATTAAAATAGTAGTTAGGAAACAAAAATTTATGACAACTTTATTTTGAGACTATGAACTAAATACCAAGACATTATATCTTGCAACCAAAACCATATAATATGGAACCCATAAAACATATTATATTTGGTGCAATGACAACCTAATCCATGTCTATAATTCCTTGGTAGCAAGTATACTATAAACACCATGATTGATTGAGAACTATTCTCATTATTAGTGCTATCATGATAACTCTTATCAAACACTAATAAAATGCCGTATTAACTTTAGCCTCTAAGTAATAATGACATAGCTCCTTTGGGAGGTTAACATTACACTTAGTCTAGTGTACACCATTATCTAGAATCACGTGTAGCCACATTTCATCTCCCTTATAGTGTTTAAACTTGTAATACCATGAAACAAAACACCCTCCTTTGGGATCGCGAGGCATATACGCCAAGACGAGGTGCTTGTTCACACTACTTTAAATGGGCAACTTCAATCTTGTAGTACTATGAAGTAAACACCCTCCTTTGGGATCGTGAGGCATATACACCAAGATGAGGTGCTTACCCACACTACTATGAACCGATAATGGAGGCCGTGAGATCCAACCCTTGTATCTCTCTCCCACTAGAAATTTTAAAACAAGTGGATTGTATTGAAATCATTGTGATCTTATCACAATTTTAACCCTACACATCAAATGTGTTTAATTGTTTAAATTCGATGTGATGTTACTAAGTCACGTCACAATAGCGTAACGAACATTCACGCAATCACAAAGAAGTTTAATCATGTAATCTGTGAAGTAAATATCCTCTGCATGGAATGCAAGATTCGAAGTCAAGACAAGGTATCTATTCACATTACAATAAACTTAACAAAAAGGGTTATTTCAACACTCCCACTCGTTATTTGGGTTTTTCTTAAATAATTGTGATCCCATCACAACTAACAACCTTGCACTTGATAAAGACTCTAATCTCATTAAAATCACTAACTAAAATGGAAGTCCTAAACTATTTAGGATTCCTTAAACCCTAATGGATCAAAAATTAGTTATAAAGAACTCTATCCTTAATTTACTAGATAAAGTATTCTAATCTCATTAGATACTATATAACTTTAATTAGAATTTTAATCTCATTAAAAACCTCAAATTAAAATAAATTAAGGACTTTTAATCATAAAAAAATTTAGGACTAAGAGTTCTATTTAACTAACATCTTTGATCACATTAGGTCTTTTAGTTAGATAATGATTAATAAATATCCTTAACTTTTAAGGACTACAAAATTAATCACATAGCCTTGCTTTTTATCAAAGTTTTAACACTTAGTCAAAAACAAGTGAAAATTCAAAATTCAATGCCTTCGATCGGTCGAACCTATTACTCGATCGATCGAAAAATGAAGAAATTCATCACAAAGGTTTTGCCTCGTTCGATTGATTCTCGATTCCTATTCGATCAATCGAAATCAACATTCGATCGGTCGAAATGAATTCTCGATCGATCGAGACAATGAAGAATTTATCACCGAGCTTCTGCCTAACTCGATCGGTTCTCGATTCCTCTTCGATCAAATGAAAAGTACATTTGATCAATTGAAAGGAATTCTCGATCGATCGAAACTCGCATAACTGAATTTTTTCAGAATTTTCCAACAACCATTTTTGACATCTTCATTGCTTTCTTCCATCAAAAACACCATTTGATTTTATCAACGAAGATTTACATATCAAACATAAGGGTTTTTAATATCAAGATCAAGAACCATAATAATGCTAGAAACTTTGAAAATATAATCCTAATCTCATTAGGAATAAATTTCATTTAAGGATTTTAACAGGAAACCAAAATACTTTAATTCTAGCATTAATATACTGTTGAATCATAAATATATATCACTAGACTAACATCTGTACATGTCACGCCCCAAACCCGAAAGGGTCCAAAGCATAAGAAAGACATCTCAAAGTACCTGTAGATTTTTCCTTTTTGACAATCCAATCCACATAAATCATATCAAGTACCAACATCAAGAATTATCATAATAATGTCATTGAATATACTCTCAAAGTAAGTTAGAGCTCTAAGTAATAATTACAAGGACCATTGGCCACAAAAAGAATAGAGGTCTGAATAAATAATTACATATCATCAGCTTGTCCCATTAGTGGGAATAATGTCGCAACCACTATAATATACAAAAGAATGAGTCAAGCCTATTCTAAGATGTACATCATCTAATATCTCCATTACAAAAGTTCAGCCTCCATCAGTAGTTAGTCTAACTACTGTTAGCCACCAAAAAGTTGTCT
This sequence comes from Notholithocarpus densiflorus, assembly GCA_030021035.2. Lineage (NCBI taxonomy): Eukaryota > Viridiplantae > Streptophyta > Magnoliopsida > Fagales > Fagaceae > Notholithocarpus > Notholithocarpus densiflorus. The sequence continues at coordinate 9,473,558 of JARYZH020000006.1, read as the reverse complement.
CAAAAGATTGTTGCCTACTTTGAAAAGTTTATAAAATAATGGAATGTGACAGAGCCCAGTAAGTAGCATAATTAATGGGGGTGGAGGAAATGCAAGTTCCATTTTCAATAATAGTAATATGATATGACAAGAATGATTGAATAATGAAACACAAAGTTTCTCAAAGTAAATACCTTGAAACTATATACTATAATCTGTGAGCACCAACAGTATAATTTCCAAAGCCATAATATCTAACATAAGGTAAATTATCACAAATATACCACACTACCACATAGACTGGTAAGGGATCCACCCAATCACAACTGGCATGATATTGTCTTCTCTGGTATGCAGACTCTTGGCCCCATGGACATTAGCCTCACCCATACCCTCAAGGTTTTTCTCTCCCCCCATGGGTAGCAGAGAAAGCGCGTCAAATAGGACCTCTCTTTCATGTGATCTCTTAGCCCCATGGGCAGCAGCCTCACCCATACACAATCAAGGAACCTCTTCCTCCCATGGGTAGCAAGGAAGAAAGCGTCATCCAAAGTGAAAGGGCACTGACCTGGATTTGATTCCATTGTCACAAAGACTACGGAGACCAAATTGGGTGATCACCGTGAAATCACACATGGCATGGTGTTAAAACCACATAAAGCTCACAGGTTACATATACTTTGAAACACATAGTTTATGTCTAGGTAATTTCAAAAAAACCTTAAATAATCTAACTTCCACAAAGTTTGTAAGGTTTTCAACTTCATTCTTGTCAAGAGATTTTCTATCAATTTCCCACATAACAAGACAAGATAAGCATCTTCAAATTTTATAATATACCATAAAATCCATGATTTCCTTATCAAAGATTAAATAAAAGATGCTCATTTTTTTCATATCAACAATTCATGCATTTCCCCAAATGCAATACCAAATATGATGCATTTTCATATATAATCATACATATATTAAGGTTATGACACAATAGTTTTAGGAAAATATAATTTCCATAGGTAGTTTCCAAAAGTGTGTCTAACCCAAAAACATCATTTATGCAACATGTTTATTTTTCAAAAATCCCATTAAAAAGCTACTTACCTCGCAACCGCAAAAGCCTAATTCTCCAAGCTCCAAGGAGATTAGCTAGAACCTAAACAATATCAAGTAAACCTATCACAATAAGCATAGAGCTTGAAATTGTATCTAGCTACAATTTAGGAATTGCCAAATGAGCACTTAATTAGGCAAGCCTAGTATTTAACCTCATCAATAATAATATATTCCACTTCCAAAGTTTCTCAACAAATTAATTCACAAGGCATAAACTCCAATTTATAAAGTTAACCCATTTAATATCATCTCCAATATCATGACTAGCTTCCATAAAATTTACACTACATCATTAAGAGACCCATAAAAGCAAAATCAAAATATCCTCCAAGACAAGAAATTTAGAACTTCAACTAACTCCCAAATAAACCCAATGGCAATGGAAAAATTAGATTTACCAACCATCACATGTTATAACTCAAAACCCCTAAATTTTTCACCATACATAAACCTTAAGTAGTCATCATTAGCACAAACCATATACTCACTCATCAAATAATTCCACCAATACAAAACCCACACATACAAACACATAAACATCACTTCCAATGCTCATAAATCACATGGGTATCATTATTAAAGTTTAGATAAAAATAACCTCAAGCAAAAGTATAAAACCCACCAAAAAGATTAGAAATTTTTATCTCAAAAAAAAAAAAAGGATGTGAAGGTGCTTATGGGTTCTCAAGAATTTTCCGGCGATCTTGCCGAAAAATGATGGTGAAATGGTGGTTTGGAGTGGAGTCCGGTGGGTGAGTGTGTGTGTTTAAGTAAAGAGAAAAGAAAGAAAATGAAAGGAAGAAAAGAGATGGCCGGCCAAAAGAGAGAAAAGGGATGGTGTGAAAATGAGTGGTGGGGGATTGTTGGGTTAGGTGAGGCACGTGTGGTCCATTAAAAATCTGACTTTTACCTTCTTCTTTTTTTGTCTGACTGACTGGGATGTTGTAAAGTTGTGATTTTCAAATATGTATTTTGTTGGCTTTTATTCCGTGCCAAATTTGATTGTAATTTTATTCAATCTTATGTACCCTGTATTTGTTGTGGGAATTTATTGTAAAGGTTGTGTGATAGTGAGAGAGAGTGTGAAGACTCAAGCAATTGAAGCAAAAAAGGTTTTCGCGAGTATCTCGCGACTAAGCTTCCCGCGAGAGGATGCATGTGCCCTGCACATGATTACAATGCGAAGAGTCAGTACAGATGGAGATAGCTGTGTCTCGCGAGTATCTCGCGGGTAAGGACTTCCCGCGAGACACCCGCAAGACATTCTATTCTGCCAGACTGTACTATCTGATACACACTTTCTACACCTACACTATATATACCCACATTACCCACAAATGATAAAGAGAGCCTCTGAGAGAAAATCCTAGCAAAAACACTTGAGAGTTAGAAATTGTTATACCAACAATTCTCTACACATTTGTTTGTGGAATTTCCTCATCTCCTACCTCTCCATTTCCATACCATTGAGAGGTTAATTGCCCAAACACTTATCACACCTTTTGAGAGTGTCAAGTGAGGTTTTGGTGCTGCTCGGAAGCATTGGAAGAAGCCAAGGATGGCAGATGCAACATGGAGCTTGTTGCGGGATCTGGAGAGCTAGACAAGACACGGTTCCGAGAAGCCTTGTTGGAGTAGGAGTTTGGAGGGCTTAGGTACAGCGGGTAGATTAGGCTTGGAGGGTCTCTTGCTAACCCATGTATCCTAACTGATTGTCTAGTGGATCGATTACCACTTGAAAGGCGGCGAAGAGGTTTTACGCCGAGTACTTCGGTTTCCTCTTCGATAACACATCGGCGTGTTATCTTGTGTTTGCATTCTTCTTCCCTACTCTTTTACCTTTCATTTTACTGCTGTGTTATAATGATTATGGGTTAGAGTAGCTTATTTATTTGTACGCTCGCATTTACTCTTTTTTGCACTTTGTATAAGTTAGAGTAAAATCAATCGAGCTATAATCTTTAATTTGGGGGTCTAAATAGCTCTTGTGTTTTAACAAAATTTTGAGCTTTCAATTGGTATCAGAGCGGGTACACTCGCTGTGGTTTTATTACCTGAGTGTGATCCTTGACCCTTTATGATGGACCGATCACAATCGCTCAATGCTCCACCATTTTTTGATGGGAGCAACTATGCATTTTGGAAGGTCCGTATGAGGGCTTTCTTGTGTGCTATAGATGAGTTCGTATGGGATTTCGTTGAAAATGGGTATGTTAAACCCACAATAGCCAAGTCCAACTAGGACAAGGCAGCTCTTGCTTTGGCTAGTGCAAACAGTAAAACTATTAACGCAATATTCTGTGGTGTGTCTACTGATGAATTTCACAGGATATCGCATGTGGAGACAGCCAATGAAGCTTGGAAGATTCTTGAGACTACCTATAAGGGTACTAAGAAAGCCAAGGACACGAAGCTCCAAATGCTTACCACTAGATTTGAAGAGCTCAAGATGGGAGATGATGAGTCGTTTGATTCATTCGATGGGAAGCTCAATGAAATCGTAATTGCTAAGCTCAATCTCGGAGAGAAGATTGAGGATGCTAAGGTGGTGAGAAAGATTTTGAGGTCTTTACCAGAGAGCTTCCGAGCAAAAGTCACAGCTATAGAGGAAGTAAAGATTTGGATGAGATCAAAATCAAAGAACTCATTGGGTCTCTCTAAACATATGAGCTGGGACTGCCTTCTCACAAGATGAGCAAATCTCTTGCTCTCAAAACCGTCACCGAGAGAATGGATGACTCCTCCGAAGAAGATGATGTAGAGAAGGAGGTAGCATTCCTTGCAAAGAACTTCCGAAAATTTCTGAAGATGAAAAATAGTGGGAAGCCATTCAACAAAGAAAAGTTTTCATTCTCCATGGGTGATAGGAAGGAGTTTAAGAAGAAAGATGGGAAGGAGTTTCAATCCCCTCAAGGAATTGTGTGTTACGAATGCAATGGCCATGGACATCTCAAGAAGGAGTGTCCTAACTACTTGAGAGGGAAGGGTAAAGTGTTTACCACTACCTTTAGTGATTTTGACAGTTCAAATTCAAACACGGAAGGAGAATGTGACAGTGAAGGAAACTATAGAGCCTTCATGAAAATTGCCTCCATTGATTCAAAGGATGATTTGAGCAATTTGGTTGATGAACTTGGTAATATTTCCGAGGATGAGGAAATTGAAGAATCGGAAGATGAAGACGTGTGCCAAAATAAAGGGGAGAACAACCTTCAAGAAGCATATGATTCTCTGCTGGAAGATTGTGGCAAATATGCGAAAGTTGCGACCTTGTTGTTAAAAGGATGAAAAAGGTTGAAGAAGAGCATAGGTGTATACTTGTGCAACACAAGGAAGCAAAGTGTGAAGTGGAAAGACTCAAGGAAGATTTGGTTGAACTTGAAATTATTCAAGCTAATGTCAAGGTTGAGCGCATCTCCACCAAGAAACTTGACAATGTGCTGTCCTTTCAAAAATTTTCACGTGATAAGACCGGCTTGGGCTATACCGGAGAAGGAAGCTCTAGTAGCGAACCTAAGAAGGAAGTAAGGTTTGTATCAGCCAAGAATGATGAGAAACTCAAGGAAGTGAAGCCTGAGATTGAGACCCCTACTGTTGTAAAAAGAACTCTTGGTGCAAAGCCAAAGGAAAAAGGGATGTCATTACCCAAAAATCAAAGGGGGCCTCACGTGAAGCATCTGTGTCATCATTATGGCGCACAAGGGAACACCAAGCCTAACTGTTTCAAGCTTCATGCATTCAAGAGGGCTGACTCTATGCTTGGTCAAGAAAGTTCTAAGAGAAGACCAAGGGAAGCACAAGCTAAGGGAGATAGTGAAGGACTTCTCATTGGAGACGTTATGGAAATGCTGAAGAACATATCACTATGCCTTGCTAGCTTCACTCTGAGGTTTGAAAGTTATGTTGGTCGTACCCCGCCATCTAAGGCTGTCACCCAAAATACTCATAAAGAGTGGGTGAAGAAGGGTACTTATGCATGATCACTCTCTATGCCCATGCATTAATACTTCCGATGTTTAGGGTCTTAGGTTCATGCATCATAACATACATAATTCTCTTGTGTCATTGCTTCTAGTTTATAACATGTTTATTTTTCAAGTTTTGTTTTGTACTTGTGTTTGTTGATCTTACTTTACTTGTTCTATTTTTGAGTGTTTTCAAAGAATTCAAAAACTCATAAAAATTGAAAAATCTCCAAAAAGTTTGATCGCTTGTGTTGTGTATATCACATGTGAGTTTGGCCTAGTACCTTCGTACTAATGGCATAGTGCATTTACGAGCTTAGCTTGTTATGTATGCACATATATCTGTGTGGGAGAAATCTTGAAAACTATGTGTGATTGTTGTAAATAGATCTTCAAGCTTGTAAAAAATAATTGGTCAATGGTCTTGATGGTCTTGATACTTGCATAGACTTGTGCCTATATCTCTTCCCACTTTATTTTTATGTTTTTGCTTAAAGAGCTCAACAAATGTAAATCTCAAAATGAAAAGAGATAATGAGCTGCAAAAACCGTCGCACATACTAGTATTTGACTAGAAAAAAGGGAAAGCGACATTTTAAATTGAAATGTATGGTGCTCAAAAAGCCAAAGGCTAACTCTCAATGTTGAAATATCAAAAATTTCAAGCACCGATCTCAAAAATAAGATGTATTGTTCAAAAAGGGATCAAATGTTATGATTTGTGCAGAAGCCAAATGAAAATATTCTAAGATTTGTAATTATTTTCTTGTGGGAGGTCATATATGCTCATTTCTATAATTGAGATTGTCCACTTGACTTAGTATCAGTTGTGTACGACTTGATTGAATTGATCATTGAAGCTTCACTCTGGTCTAAGGACTATTCCACATTTGATACTCACCCATAACACACAAGACATAGTTCAATTAATGCTTATCTCATTTGTGTGATTGTACATGTTCAAATGTGATGTACGTGCTCAATGGCTTGCTGATCAAACCCAAAAAGATTTTTGAGTATTTTATATGTTTTTGAAAGTGATTTTATACTTTCGTGCTTTTAGTTTTTGTTCAAAATGTATTTTTGTGTTGTTCTTCAAAAACTTGTTTAGAGACACTTTCGCGAGAAGCTCGCGACCAAGAGCTTCCTGCGAAAAGAGTTTAAGGGAAATCTAAAAAAATCTCATTTTCATAAAGAGAGTATCACGACTGTCTCGCGCTATTTCTCGACCAAGCACTTCCCGCGAAATGATTTTTAGGCAAAAACTAGAAAAACACAAGTTTCATACAGAGGCTATCGCGACTGTCTCGCGACTGTTTCACGACTAAAAGCTTCTCACGAAAGCTTCTGTGCTTCAGTGGTGTTTTTCGTGACTAATTTCGCGACTACCTAACTCGCAAAAAACGCGTGTTTTCAGTTCTATAAGGCTGATGTGACAGTTTTTTAAACACTTTCTATTTCCCTCGCACTGCCTCTCTCGAACCTCTCTCACCCCAAATCTATTTTTCTCTCAAAACCCCATCATTTTCAAGCTTATTTTCTACAAAATCAACTTCAAGGTTTGTTTTCTTAAACATGTGTTTCATTTTTGTCTTAGATTATGCAAAAATGATCTTAGGGTTTTAAAATTGGGGATTTTTGAAAAAGGGGTTGGGTTTATGTTTTTAAAGCAAATTTTTTTCAAAATTTTGATTGGGTTGTGTCCCATTTGATCTGTGTGCATCTGTGTTGGCCCCTTGTGGCATTTTAAATTTGTATTGAGACATTTTTCTATGTGGTCATGCATTGCCCATTCATGTAGTGCAGTGTCGCATGCCAAGTGTTTGTCAAAATGTTCAAGTGACATTTTTGTATTGATTTGGACTCAAATGAGTTCCAATTTTTGGGAATACCCTTGATTAAACTTGGTTACCATGTTTTGATCATTGGGTGTGTGTTTTACACACTTTGCCCAATTTGTGCCTCACCATGCCTTGCCATACATCACCTAGGCACACACTAGGCACACACCATGCACAACTCATGCACAGTTGTTATTTTCTTACATTTTGGTAATGTTTACATGTTCTAGCACTTATAGCATGATGTTTTAACTCTGTTATGTTTTGTTTTAAGTTTTTGTAATTATGTTTTGGACTAACTTGAAACTAATCAAGTTTGTGCTCTGTTTTTTGTGTTTTGCACATGTTTTTCTCTTGCTTGGTAATCATGTGTGCAAATGTCTCCTTTCAAAACATCAGTTGTGAAAGGAGGCAGCAGCAAAGGAAAAGAGTCTGTGATTGATGTTGATAACCTTTCCTTAAGGCCAAAGAGAGCTCAATCACCGACGGGTACCTTGCTAACCCATGTATCCCAACTGATTGTCTAGTGGATCGATTACCGCTTGGAGGGTGGCGGAGAGGTTTTACGTCGAGTACTTCGGTTTTCTCTTCGATAACACATCGACGTGTTATCTTGTGTTTGCATTCTTCTTCCCTACTCTTTTACCTTTCATTTTACTGCTATGTTATAATGATTATGGGTTACAGTAGCTTATTTGTTTGTACGCTCGCATTTACTCTTTTCCACACTTTGTATAAGTTAGAGTAAAATCAATCGAGCCGTAAACTTTAATTTGGGGGTCTAAACAACTCTTGATGTAAAAGCATAAAAAAGGTTGTTTTGGGAGGACGTTGATCTCGTTTGACTTTTAGTCAATCCAAGGTTGACTAGGGGCATTTTGGTCAATTTGACATGAAATGGTACTTCGTGTGCTTCGATGCCCAAACAGGTTGCGCCACGTTAATCTAGATATTTCCGCAGCCCCTTAGAGAGTAGATAATATTTTTTTTTTATTTTTCAGGGTCCGGCACGCAAATCGAGGGCAAAAAAAATATGGTGTCTACAAAACTGTACCATATTCTCTTGCAAACTGTACCATAACATCTTGCAAACTTTCATCTTGCAAATTGTCATCTAGCAAACTGTTATATCTTTTTAGCGCTGGGCCGTGGACCTAAACTTTGAGGCAGTTGCTATCATTGCTTCTAGGCTCTCCCACCCCCTTGAGGGTGGTGGATTGAGGGTGATCTACTTGGCGGAGAGGGTGTGCTGCCAGCTGGTAGGTGAGGACGCGCCTTAGGTTGCCATGGACCCTCCAGTGTTCATGCTTGCTCCTCGCTCCATAACAAATGTAGAGTACGACCTGTGGGGGCTAGGCATCCTTTTCACTAAGTGAGTCACGGTTGAGCTAGACTATGACGAGTTCAGTGGGACTCACTTTATGCCTTTCGTTATTGTTGAGGTATGTGTTCTTGCTTCTCTCATTTTTCTTCACTCAGTCGTCATCTGCATTCTTATATATTAGTAATATTCACATGAAACACTTGTATCAGGCTGGCCCTATTGCTGGTGCTCTCATTGATGCTCCCCATTTACCCTGGTCAATCTATGCCTATGGCCCTGATGGCTTTTCTCGGGAGCATCCTGTTGGGCGCAATATAAATGTCATGGGCTATTCTTTTCCTGATGACACACGGGCGGTGTGTTCTCTTTCATCCTTGTTCTCTTTCATTTCTATTCTTGCATCCCAACACTTGTTCTAACGACCTTTCCTTCAAAATTCAACCTATTGTTCAGGAGCATGATGAGCACGTTTGGCTTGCGGGAAACCTCAAGCTGGAGTTGCATGAGTATTCCCTGTAGCTATACAGTGGTGAGGATGCTGGTGGTGATGATGAGGATGACAATGGTGGTGACGATGGTAATAATGGTGGTGGAGGTTCAGAGTCGTCTCCAAGCTATCAGCCAAGGAAGAGGCGCTTTTGATGACCTTGTAGCATGTCATGGGCTACATGCTTGATATCACATTTTTGGCCATGCCTTGCTTAGATCTACATGTTTACATGCATGTTTCTATGTTTATATGTCTAGATCTATGTTTTCACATGCTTGTATGCTTGGATTTGTGTTTTCCATGCTTTTATGCTTACATCCACATGCTTAGATGTACATTCATATGCCTACATGCATATTTCCATGCTTATATGTGTAGATCGGTGTGTTTACATGCTTAAATCATGGTTCTCTACATGTTTTATGCCAACATTTATGTGCTTGTGTGCTTCACGACATGTTTATGTGCTTAGGCCTAGACCTTGTTTGTCATGCCATGTGCTATTGTAGCCCTTTTGTTCCTTTTATCGCATTTTCTTGTGTTTTGGTCTAATGGTTAGGACCCGATCTAGACCTTATGGTCTTTATCATTGTCCATACACCAAGGCCCACATCAAAGGGTTTGGATCATCCTATTTGCATGTCTATGCTTGCTTGCTTCTATGCTTTATGCTTGTGCTAGCTTCTTTTGTTCTAGGCTTTGCCATGCTAGATGCCCTTCGCAGGCTTGATCGTGTTAGGTTACATCTGATGCCCATGAGGCCTTGTTCGCATGTAACCATTTGGGAGGCGTCTTCGGATGCCGGGTTGCTTCGTGTGTACCCTTCCCTTTTTCGCTCCGTGCGATGCTATGCTTACCATGCATGTTTGTGCCACCCGTTGGCTTTCTATGCATCTTTACACACTCACTTACATGTTCATGCATGAGTCTTGCTTGCTAGTGTGTCGTCCATGCTTCAACACAATGAAGTTACGGACATTCGATCCAAACCTACATTTGTCCTTCGCGGACATCACCTTTTGTTTTCTTTCTTGCTTGTTTACCTTCTCGCTTGTTTGCTTATTTACTTGTTTCTTTGCTTGCAATGTCTATCATGCTTATCCGCTTTTTGCCTCATTCATATGCTCTTTGCATCTTTTCCTTCCATTACTTGTTGCTGGTTTCCTGTGTTTGCCTTTGCATGTACACAAATGGAGTGAGGACACATGAAATTAGGGCACGGTTTCCCAGGCGCAAGCAAAAAGGGTGAGGATGCGAGCTTGTGGATATAAGCCAAGCGGTTATGTTTAGTAGGTTTAGGGGTCTAGCCTCTCCCATTTGGTTATGTACTCTTTTAAATCCCCTTCCTTCCTCCCTCATTTCTCTCTTAGATGGGTTGTATTAGGTATATCATGCCATGTACCATTCGTCCTCATCTCTAGAGCATGGCGACCCCTGTTTACTTTTCTGCACCTATATTTTGGGCCATGCTCTAGGGAGATAGGCATTTACTTTCTTGCTCTGTGTGCTTGCATTGTGCATGATGTATGTATATATATACCTGCTCCCCCTTTCTGGTGTGATTGTCACAGTCCATGTCACCTAAGGCAAAGCGATGCCTAATTTCCGCCGCGAAAGTAAGGTGACATGTCGCCGGATTGTCGCTGTGGAAATCTAGTACTTTGCCTGAATGCCTTAGGAAAGCATAGATTGGGACCACACCCATTTGAAAGCCAAACCTCAAAGCCCCCCATGCATGCAAAGCCCCAAAAGCCAATGCGAAAATCATGTTTTTTATTGCCAATCACCGAAAATTAAGGTTTTATCAAAACAAAGGATTGTCCTTGGACAAGCGTTGTGGGGTGCCTAACACCTTTCCCACACGTAACCAAACTTCTGGATTGAAGAATCAAGATTTTTTGCCATCCATATTAGATTAGGAAAAATGCCATTTTTCTTAGCCTGGGATTAGTAATAAAATGAACTACAAACAAGTGACCAATCACACTTTAGAAAAACCCAATGATTGGTGGCGACTTCACTTATGTTTGGTAATCATCTAAAATTTGGCCAAGATTCCTGCCACACCTCCAAAGGTAGACAAATACCTTCCTCTACCGAGAGAAAGAGCACTCGAAGCTCCGCGTAAACCGCACGATCATCGAGAGGGGCCTCCTACGGGCCCCGTGCTCATGGGAGCATCGCCACGGCAGGTGGTCGAACGAAGGCTTGACGGCAGTTTTTTCCAATCATTCGCGGCCCGGGCATCGACACCTTCTCCAATTGTCCATTGTTGATGTCATCCTCTATCCGAATCCTACAATCACATAACTTTCCAAAGGAATAATAGGCAATGACATGAGCCTACTATTATATGTCGAAAGCAAATTCTTGATAATCATGTTGATTTGTTCTTTCTCATTCGGCCTATTAACCATCCTAAATGTTTGTCCCTTCCACCTTGTCATATACACGGAGAATGTTTCCCCTACTCCTTGCTTAGTGGTCTCCAAATCTTTTACAGTCACATCAATCATAGTATTAAAGATGAATTGATCCACAAACAACTCTACTAGCTCATTCCACACCTTGGTCTTGCTAGGATCCAATCTATAGTTCCATCTTGATGCACCTCCTATGAGTGAGAGAGGAAATGCATGCAAGGTTTGCTTCTCATCCAAACCCTTCATTTCAGCAATGCTTAGGTACCTCCTAACATGTTGCTTTGGGTCTCCAGTTCCATCAAACTTTTCCACATTAGAAATCTTGAACTTTAGAGGTAGTGCAATGGGAGTTTTGGAGCTTATGCCCCCTATGTTGTAGGGAAAATCATCCAACCCTTGGGCCTTATGAAAGGCTAGTTGCATTTTTTCCATCTTCTTCGTCATGGCTATGGTTTCTGCCGTAAGTTTTTCAAATTTCTTGTTACTTTCATAATCAGTTTTATCCCTTTCATCCTAATCTTCCCCTTCTTCCTCATCGAGAACCCCTACATGTGAGGGTTTCTTCAACTTGGCTTCTTCTAGCTTGGTGAGGTGACTTCCCATCTTTTTGAGAACATCACTTTGTTCTTCCATTGCCTTGAAAATATTTTGTGCGACCTTATCGCTAATTGGAGCGGCCATTGTTTCTTGAGATAATTCCCCTACTTGGAACACTTCTTCTTGATGTGTGTCCTCAATCTTGACCAAACGTCTTCGTGCTTTTCTCGAATCCAAATTGGAGTGGGGATGTGTTTTCTTGACCTTGGTGGTGTAATGGTGCCTAAATAGAAGTCTCACTTTTCATTAAGTCCATGTCCCATTTAAAAGGTTCCTTTTAGATTTTTAGATGTTCTTAGAAAGTTTTTAAGTCCATTTTAATGAAGGCCCAATTACAAAATCACTCACTTTCCTCTCATGAACTTTGCTCCATGTTTCATTCGGCTTTGGTCCATTTATAATAATGCTCTCATCTTACTCTCATGGGCTTTCGTTAGAATGTAGTTAGAGATTTTCAACCCTTTGTCTTAAACATGGGCTTGCAATATATTCATCACCTTTGGGCCCTTCTTTTTCATTTCAATATCATAATTTTTTTAAAGTAACCCTTTAGCTAGAATATACAGCCTTCCTCTCAAGGTCCATGAAGTTCACATCATTTTGGGCCTAGACATACAACAAAGAGGCCCAAGATTAGGGTAATTCATATTGACTTTGTAGGATTCTGAATGCTAAGTCCATAGCATACTTGTTATCTTAGGTCTAAAGTCTTCTTTTTCAAAAAAGGCTTTTCGATTTGGGCTTGCAATATATTCATCACCTTTAGGCCCTTCTTTTTCATTTCATTATCATCATTTTTTTTAAGTAACCCTTTAGCTAGAATATATTGTAGCCTTCCTCTCAAGGTACATGAAGTTCACGTCATTTTGGGCCTAGACATACAACAAAGAGGTCCAAGATTAGGGAAATTCATATTGACTTTGTAGGATTCTAAATGCTAAGTCCATAGCATACTTGTTATCTTAGGTCCAAAGTCTTCTTTTTCAAAAAGGCTTTTTGATTTAGGCTTATGATAGCAATTAGGCTTTGGTTTTATGAACCTTTCAAGTTTAAGATATACCTTTGGATTTAGGGATAAGCCTCTTATATGTGAGAACTTCTTTTCTTTTATCCCAATTATCTTAGGGTATGCAATAACTTTAGGGTCATCCTTCCATTTTTATATCTTTTATTTTTACTTTAGAATTAGGTGATCACAAGATATATGGTTGAACAAACAAGAGATATATAAAAGGGCATCCTCTTTTGATAGGATCTAGGATCTCTCTAAGTTTGGGTAAGCTCCTTAAGGCTAAAGGGATAGATAAGTAGTTCACTCACAACTAGTTGGGCCATGATTCCAACCGAGGGCCTAAGTGGACCTTTGTGGATTGGTGGCAAACCTTTAACGTACTCAAAGTCCATCATAGGCAATGGCACCGATTGTGAGTTGGTGGGATGAACTTCGAAAGACTTGGGCCCGAATGGAGCCTTCCATCTTCCCACTCATCACCAACCGAGGTAAAAGGACAAACAAACCAAGTGAATGTGTGCAAACAATATTGAATAAGCCTTTATTAAGATTAAGACATAGGGCACATAGGAATTAAACTCATTATCCCCAATGGAGTCGTCACTGTGGACACAATGGGGAGTCGCCACCTTGTTTTTGCAGTGGTCTAGGAACCATATATATAGCGTCCTCTTGAGGAAGGACCTTTTTTGATCTTACTACCAGAGATATGGGTTCGGAGTTAAGGTACGGTCTTGGGAAGGTGTTAGGCACCCAAAACTGCCCAACCCTAAGGTTGGCTTCCTCTTATTGTGTCTTATGTCTTAACCCTATTAAAGGCACACTCAATATTGTATCTATACTCACACACACACACACACACACACACACACACACACACACATACACTAACATTCATCTAACAATCAACATGGCATCAATCATCCCAAAAGACCTAATCATACATCTAATCATGGCATCTCCTAACATCCATCTAGCATACATGTCAACCCAACCTAGCATTCATCTAGCATGGCATAACATATCATCTCAAATAAGGCAGCAACAAAAACAAGGGAGAAAGATAGGCGTGGAAATCAAACATAGATCATAACATGTATTCCAACTTTTAAGCATGAAATCAAGCATTAAACAACACATTACATCATTAAAATGCATGTTCATACTAATGCATCACTTACCTCACTTATTGCACCTCAACACCTATGGCATTCATGCATTAACATGTGAATGTGTGTTCATGGCATCAAGACAAGAAAATACAAGATAAACCCTAGTTCTAACATGTGAAAGGCAAACAAACAATTAAACATGTGAAACAGAAGCTTAAAACCATAGGCATATAAAGAAAGATCCAAAACAGAACCATTACATATGAAATAAGGAGCATAATCAGGTGAAATAAGATTAGGGTTTCGGGGCAGAATCATGCGCATGCATGTGCATAGTCTAGCCTACACACGCAGCCAAGATTATGCGCACATGGGTTTCAGCCCAGAAACCCTAACAACACAGAAAATAGAGCAGAACTTCAAAATACTAAATCTAGCATCCTAACATGCTTTAAAACATACAACTACATAAACCTAGACTACATAAACATATTAAAGCATATTACAACAAAGAAACTAAAGCGAGCAGAAGGATTAAAGTACAAAAAGAAAAAGAAAGGAAAAAGAAAGTTTAGACTAATACCTCAAACAAAAAGCTCTTTAAGCTTGATTTTTGACTGTTCTCCTTAGTCAAATCTATTCACAATTTAAAACAAGAGTGATTAGTAATCTTAAACTCGAAGATCAAGGCTAGAAAAGGCCCTAATCAAAAGAAAATTGACTTGAGGGTGTTTTGTGAAAAACTCCCACTTTGATTCACTATTTCTAGTGAATCTTAGTGTTTTCCCGTGGGATTTCTGTGTGTTTTGAAAAGGTACCATGTATGGCTATTTATAGTGAGAAAATAGGGGTTTGGAACGACTCCTAGATGATGTGGGATTTGTTTCAAACCTTAACATTAATGCAGAAAACTTGTCTTGTTTAGTTTATGGAAGCCTACATACACGCACAGGATCGGGCTTACGTGCGCATTATCATGGCTGCACGCGCAAGCTGGTTCTTGCGTGCACATGCCGAGGGTTTCTTTGGTTTACTTTTCCAAAAATAGATTTATTTGCTCATTAAAAGTTATATTTTCTATTTTAACATCTCTTAAGTCAATTAACATCTGATTGGGCCCTAAACCAACCTTGGGTCATAGAATTTTAACATCATTGGGGAACGGGGGCCTGAGTCGCAAGGGGTACAAAATGTTGTATCAAGCACACCAACATCACTAAGATGCATCTCACAAGTGGTCACATCCAACAAGCCACAAGAGGGGCTGGATGCAACCAGGTAAGCAAGTGCTCCCAAAGACCAAAAAGCACAAGCCTATTGAGGGCACAGAGGATGGAAAAGCCTAGATCTAGACAGGAAAACATGGAGATAAAGCATAGAAGCAAGAAAACAAGCATAGACATCCATAAAGGAAATGATCCAAACCCTTTGATATAGGCCTAGGTGCATGGATGTAGGCTTAGACCACAAGATCTAGACCTACACCCTACCTAAAGGGCCAAAACTCAAAGAAGGGTGATAACAAGAGATAAAAAAAGGCTTTAGAAGCACATGGTGTTTAGACATATGTGATTCACTTGTTAGGAACATATGTCACTATTTTATGTAATTGGCTTATCCTTTGACAAAACGCACTTTACTTGTATTTGGGTAGATTTAGGTTGTGTTTAATACTTCAAGAAACCTTGTTTCAAGATCAAGTGTTGAAGCCATGCAAGTCTGTCCAAGATTGAAGCTGAGAAAGTGCCTGTTATTAAAGCTCGACAGCTAGCCATCTATCGAGCTTGAAGAGCTGTACCAGCCCCATGGCTCAACAGCAACTCGACAGATAGGGTATCTGTCGAGGTTTATGAAAAACAGAATTTCAGATCTGTTTTGACTCTAATCCGTGTTTATGTGTTTGGGCTTTCTTTTCTCACAACCCTAGACATATAAAAGGATTATTTTAAGGGCCGTCAAAGGTGACACAAGTTGCACAAGTGTTGAGCAAAGTTTGTTCTAGCAAATTGTGACCAGAGACAGAGTTTGCCCTAGTTCATCTTTCTTGTGAAGAAGTTGCTGTGTTTGTGCACCGTAGGGTTTTGTAACCAAGCATCTTCTTGATCTTCATTGTCTGGATGAACTAAAGAACTTTGCAGTCAACAACCTTCTCTAGTTGGTGATTGAAGTCACGTACTGGGATCCGCGCAATTGGTTAGTCACGTACTGGGAGCCATACATTGAAAAGGAGAGATTGTCACTACAGAACAAGTCCAATTGGGTATTAGGGTAAGGGTTCAACTGTAGGTTGGTATAAGGTACTGGGATTCCTTTACTTGTAACCGCTTGTTGTGATAATAGTGGATTCTCGGGAGTGGTGACCTTAAAATCACCCGGTGGGTTTTTGCCATGTAGGTTTTCCCCATTCGTACAAATCACCGTGTCAATTTATTTTTGCTGCACACTTAGTTTAATTGGTAATTTGTTTGTGCTACCACGCATTTTGCATGTTAATTTGATTAATTAATAAACTTGGCTAATTAATTAATTAATTCATCACAAGGGGTCAGTACGTTCTTGGCCTATCAAGTGGTATCAGAGTAGGCACACTTTGATTAGGTTTTAATCTTTGCTGTGTTGATCCATTGACCCCTGTTTGTCATGGATAGAGGACAGTCTTTAATTATATCTCCTTTATTTGATGGCACTAACTATGCATACTAGAAAGTACGCATGAGAGCTTTCTTACCATCTTTAGATGAGAAAGTGTGGCAAGCTGTGGAGATAGGCTGGTCCAAACCTACAGAAGCACCGGCCGATTGGGATGATGCCAAGATCAAGGCGGCAAACTTCAACAGCAGGGCATTGAATGGTTTGTTTAGTGTAGTCACTAATGAGGAATTCAAGAAGATATCCTCCACAGAAATTGCAAAAGAAGCATGGACCATCCTCCAGACAACCTATGAAGGAACTAAGGCTGTCAAGGATTCGAAGTTTCAGAGGCTCACTACAAGCTTCGAAGAGATTAAGATGGAGGAGGATGAGTTGTTTGATGAGTTCTATGCCAAGCTCAAGGACATAGTGAACTCAGCTTTCAATCTTGGGGAAACCATTCTTGTGTCGGGGTTTATGCCCTAAAATCCAATTTATTGGCATGTCATAAATAATTAAATAGTTTAATTATATGAGACTATCTATAAATGAACTAATGTGACATTATCTTAGTCCATGAGATGCATAGTATGTGATTTATGTGAAAAGTCACAGAAGATATAAATCACAAGTTCTTTGTAAACTCAGAATTTAGTTCGTAGTCGGTGATGAAATTGGGCATTTCATCTATGAAAACTATAACATATCAACTAGGATGATTTGTCTTGATCATGGAAGTGGAGACTTCTAGTTGGTATGTTGATATGTTTTAAGAGTTAAGACACATTGAACTGGACCGCTGTGAGATTTATTATTCTCCTAACGATTGTCAAATGAATAATAAATCTCACGACTTCTATTTACATCAACTCTAAATCCTGAAAGAATAATGGACCTGATCATGAGATGTAGGTTGCTTTGATATATCAGGAGTGAGATCTATGAATCACGGTCAAAACCTCAGTATGTTGGGCAGCCGCATTTAGTGTTGATGGAACATATATTCTTAAGATGGAATTCATAATCTCTTAATGGAGACATAAAATATTCCCTTGAGATAAGTTTAATGAGTTTGGTTATTCAAGAGAGTTGGGCCCAACCACTTTAATAAGTTGTTACTAAAGTATATATTTATGAAATTGGATTTCATAAATATATGACGAATAACGTAAAGGATTAAACCGGGTACTCAAGGATTAAGATGTAGTAATTTTCAAAGTGGCATTCTATTTCATGATTTTGTATTACTACGAATATTTTAATGAAGGGGTTGCATGTATAATAAAGTCTTGAGATATAATTTATAGATAAGGCCTAGAGTGCAACTATATTTATATAGTGGTATTAAATATAGTTAATGGTAACTTTGGACTTGTCAAGAGTTGACAGAAAAGCCCAATGTATATAAGGAGAGAAACATACATAATTTCATAAGTGCTTTTTCATAAAGTTAAGATGAAGGTCTTTCATAAGAGAGTTCTCATAAGAAATGAATATGTGAGTGTTGGACACTCATTATTCTCTCATTGGAAACTGATTGAGAGACCACACATCTTGGGCATTAAGTGGAATTGGAGTGAAGATTAAAAGTCTTCTCAAGAACTTCTAATCTTCGGTTTTGAATTTCACCACACTAAGGTACGCATTCTTGTTCTCAAATTCTGAAACTTACATAGTACATGTTATCAATTGCGAATGAAGTAGATCTATTAATTTTTCCGCTGCGTATGCTTTGTATGCGATACAAACATGCATTTATCCAACATCCTGAACCCAAGATTGTGAGAAAAGTGCTCAGATCTCTACCCGAGAGATTTCATGCGAAGTTTACGGTGATCGAGGAATCAAAGGATATTGACAAGATCCCTTTGACAGAGCTGGTTGGTAATCTACAGACCTACAAGCTAGGGTTAACGACGATTGGTAAGTCAGGTACGAGTAAGAGCATGGCATTGAAAGCCAAGAGCAGTGACACTGATGAGTCTTCAGACGATGAAGATTCTAAGATGAAGTCCTATATTACAAGGCAATTCAAGAAGTTTATGAAGAATGCCAATGGGAAGGGCTACGACAAGGACCGTAGGCAATCCAGTTCTTCTCAGTTCAAGAGACAAGACAAAAGGAAGAAGGATGCTAGGGATGGCGGTCAGTACACTGTTCCTGCAGGACCAAAGTGCTTTGGGTGTCAAGGTTTTGATCATATGAAATAAGAGTACCCCACATATCTCAAGACCATTGGGAAAAGCAAGGCACTTGCTGCTACATTGAGTGACACCGAGCCTGAGGATGATTTCGACAATAGGATGATGGAATCCTAAATGCCTTCACTGCCACTGTCAATCCTACTGAGGGGATTGTTGAAGATGTGGATGAAGAAGAGGAATTGGTGGAGTCCAAATTCGAGAAGATGGATGATCAAGATGATATCCATACAGCCTATGAGAAACTGTACAAGCTTTCTGAGAAGCATGAGAAACTTTATAGGCTGGCCACCAAGAAGCTCAGTGATGTGGAACTTGATTGTGAAGAGCTTTCCACAAAGTTTGATGAAGCCAATCAGACTATTGGAGCACTGAGGTTTGAAAATAATTTCTTAGCTGAGAAGACCAAGAAGCTTGAAGCGGAGCTGTTTCAAGTTAGAGCCTAGTTGGAGAGGACTTCAAGTGCAAAACTTGATGATATGCTAAATCTTCAGAAATCTGCTTCCGATCGAATCAGTTTAGGGTATGGTCTCTCTTTTTCTAATATTACTTTTACTAGTACTACTATTTTTGTTCCTTCTAGTAATAATGTTGAAATTGAGAACAATGTTGTTAAAACTGAATTAGCTAGTGAGAACTTAGACAAGGGTAAATCTATCTTAGGAGCATCCCCTAAGCTTGAGAAGAAAGAAGCTAAAAACCCTAGGGCTAAGAAGGCTAACTCTCAAAAGCCTAAACAGAAGAAGCAGCATCTCTGTCATCACTGTGGAGCATCCGGTCATACTTGACCTAATTGCTATAAGTGGTTAGCCACTCAACAGAGCAACGGCATGATCGCATCGAGAAACTAGAATCAGTTTCCATCCTCTTTTGCTCCTCTTGGAGATTTTCTCAAAGCCCTCATGTTCCTTTCGAACTTGAACGGTTTCAGTTCTTCCCCCTTACCGCCGATTCAAGGGTTTAATCAAAGGAAAGGTTCTTCCAAGGTGTGGAAGGAAAATGGCTCCAAGTGATTCTATCACTTTCTTCTCTCTCTTCGTGTTTTTGTTTTTGCATAACTTGTGTGTTTTGCTTTACTGTTTTGAGTCAGTCTAGTTTTATGCTTTGCTTAACATGTTTTTGTTTGTTGTTTTCAGTTTTATTTATTTATTTTTTCATATAAAAATAAAAAATTAAAAATTAAAAAATCAGAAAAATACAAAAGCAGTGTGTGTTTTGTGTACATTGGTACTTGTGTACCTTGGATGGCCATTGAAACAAAGTTTTCTAAATTTTGTCTCTTTTGTAGCTTAGATGAGCATCTCTATGCACAACTAAGCAAGTGAGCTTTGTGGCTCGTGTTTGTGATGAGTAAGATTAAGTAATCTCTTGTACTTAACACTCGCATCACTCTTTTTGACAAGAAGGACTAGAAAATCCTAAGAGAAAGGTATAAATAACCATCTCACCACTGTTGCCCGTTAATAATGAAATGACATTTGTATGCTTCAGCATAGCAAAAATGCAATGTCAATGACATTTGTGTGCTTCGGCATAGCAAAATTGGAATGTCAAATGCTTAACATAATTGGGTATTTCTTTTCTATCTCTTATATGCCCATGCATGGTTTGCTTAAAAAGAAAAATAAGCAAAGAAAAATAAAAGCAAAAAGAATCAAAATGCTTTATATATGATTGCAAGCGTGTTTACTAGGAGATGTGGGAGTTATAGGATGTATCTCGAAGGTGATAGTCCCCATCAAACAGTTATGATTGTGTGTGAGTTATATTGATTTTCTCATATCTCAAATCGTCATAACTAGTTGACACTTATGCAATCTTGCGATGTTTTTCACACACAACACGCAATATTCTTTGCTACTCTTGATACATGTGCAGGTACAATGTGATTTGGCCATCACAAGGAATACTTGTGTAAATGTATGCTCACTAAACTGTCTTGACTTGTTTTTGAAATATAAAATTGGTTAGACTTGTTTAGTGTGTGTGTGTGTGTTTTGAGATCACAATGCTTGACATTTTTTTGTTCAGAGATGATTTTGAGGGTCTAAAATGTTGATTGGATCTGTGGTTGAGTTGCATGCTTGATTTCATTCATATCTGTGTTTTTCCTTTCTTGAAAAATTGTTTTTAAGCAATCTCGACAGCTTCTCGACACCTCCTCGACACCTGGCTATCTGTCGAGCTCTTAAGCTGTTTCTTATCGCAATCTCGACACCTCTCGACAGTTAGGTGGATCAATCGAGAAAGTTCCTAACCTCTCGATAGCTTCTCGACAGTTGATGGATCGATCGAGCTTCTTTAATCGTGTTTGATGAATTGTTCCTCGACACCTTCTCGACATTTGCATCTGTCGAAGCCTTTTTGCTCGACACCTTTCTCGACACCTCTTGATACCTCTATCTGTCGAGATTTACTAACCTTTTATATAAAGGTTCAGCGCGATCCCTCATTCACTTTTCTCGGTCTCTCTCTCGACAGATCAAACTTTTCTCATCCCAAACCACTCTCACTCACTCCAAATCTTTTCCTCAAGGTTTCTACAAGCTTTTTCAAGTTTTTCTTCACTTGGTAAGCTTCTCATCTTTCATTCTTCATGCATTTCATGTTTTGAAACCTAGGTTTTGGGGTTTTTGAAAAATTTTGGGGTTTTTCAAAATTGATGAGTTTTTGTTGAAATTTGGGATGAGGTTTCGCTGAAATGAGCTTAAAATCTCATACATTGTATCACATAAGCATTATAACAGTATTATCATGCATTTAGATGTGTGCAATTTGATTGTGTGCTGGTAGGATTGGATTGGGCTGAGCCCATGATGCTATTTTTTTTTGCATGTCACATGTTCATGCATTCCCATGCATACGTTCTTTCTTTTCAATATATCTTGATATATTTGAACTGCTTGGGACTTTTCTGATTGTCTCTCTTTCTCCCTCTCTCTTCTGTTTGCATTAGTCTGTGTCTATGGCACCTAAACACAAGTCTTTTCCGTCTCGGAACCCTTTTCGTTTTGGGGCATCCACTTCGTCTAATCCTACTCCTTCATCTATTTGGTTCTGTGATGAGGATGCCCGAAAGGCTTTCTCGGAGAACTTTTCTCGACGAGGCATTCATTTTGAACGCCAAGTCATCCTAGCGGACTTCGCCGACACTGACCTACCTGATGTCATTCATAGTCGGGGTTGGGAGTCACTGTGTGATGTCTCGGTCACATGTCCATTCGTGCTGATCCAGGAGTTTTACTCCAACATGCATGGATTTTATTATTCAGTACCTCATTTTATCACTCGTGTTCGAGGTACGCGCACTGCTGTCACACCGCAGATTGTTGCGGATGTGCTCCGTGTCCCTAGGGTAGAGTTTCCTGACTACCCTGGTTGTGAGCATCCGAGGAATATGTCCAAAGATGAGCTCAAATCTGCTTTCTGTGAGCGCCCTTCTAATTGGGGTAAGCGTCAGTTCATTTACTGTTCGGGCTTTGCAAAAGGTCCTCGGTTTTTGAACATGGTTATGACTTTTGTTCTTCCCCCTCTATCTCACTATAACTCTATCACAGGGCCTTGTGCTCGATTTTTATTGTCCCTTCTTGAGCATCTTATTATTGACTTTCCTTCTCACTTTATTCTGTCTATCATAGATGTCCATAGGGATTCGGCGTCCCGTGATAAGCTCATCTTCCCTTCCGCTATCATGAGGATCTTACGCCATTTTTCTGTTCCCTTTCCAGCGTCTGACCACTTTTCCTATATGTGTGCCATAGACGCCGCTACCGTTAAACGGAGCAAGGCACAGTTTAGGTCGAGGCAGTCTGGGTCAGCAGCTCCTCCTTCCTATTCGGCTCCATCCCGATCTGCTCTATCCACATCCGCTCCCTTCTCTTCTATGGGCGATGTGACTCTCAGAGACATCATGGCATAGCTTCAGTGCATGGATACTCGCCTTGATACACTCTCGACAGAGTTGTATCAGGTGAACATCCGTGTTGGCCGTATAGCATGACGGCAGTTGGTCATGGGTGGCTTTGCTCCTGAGGCTTCTCCTCCACCTCCTCCAGCGGCTTCTGAGGATGATGATGTTGATGGTGCTTCAGCTTCCGAGGATGATGATGGTGCTTCAGCTTCCGAGGATGATGATGGAGATGCTAGCTCTTCCAGTACATATGAGATTTTTACTTGACACTCTTACCATTTGTCACTCGTGACAAAAAGGGGGAGTAGTTTTGGATATGAGAGTAGTCATTCTTAGGGGGAGAGTTAGTATAGGACCATTTTGTTAGGGGGAGTGTTGATATCTGAGAGATGTAGTAAGGATTTTTTTGTATCTTTTTCTTTTCTCTACTTTAGATACATTTATATCTTGTACATGGGTCTTGTGACCATTATTGACATACATTGTACTTTTCTTTTTTTTATGTTGATGTATGTTTCTTTCACCTACCCTTGTATGTGTTGTTTCTTTTCTTTCTTTATACACATGATTCTTATTACTTGTATGCAATCTATTATTTCTGTCCAAGATTCAAGCTGAGAAAGTGCCTGTCATTAAAGCTCGACAACTAGCCATCTATCGAGCTTGATGAGCTGTTCTAGCCCTATGGCTCGACAGTAGCTCGACAGATAGGGTATCTGTTGAGGTTTATGGAAAACATAATTTCAGTTCTATTTTGACTCTAATCCATGTTTATGTGTTTGGGCTTTCTTTTCTCACAACCCTAGACATATAAAAGGATTATTTTAAGGGCCGTCAAAGGTGACACTAGTTGCACAAGTGTTGAGCAAAGTTTGTTCAAGCAAATTGTGACCAGAGACAGAGTTTTCCCTACTTCATCTTTCTTGTGAAGAAGTTGCTGTGTTTGTGCACCGTAGGGTTTTGTAACCAAGCATCTTCTAAATCTTCATCGTCTGGATGAACTGAAGAACTTTGCAGCCAACAACCTTCTCTAGTCGGTGATTGAAGTCGCGTACTAGGATCCGCGCAATTGGTTAGTCACGTACTGGGAGCCGTGTATTGAAAAGGAGAGATTGTCACTACAGAACAAGTCCAATTGGGTATTGGGGTAAGGGTTCAACTGTAGGTTGGTATAAGGTACTGGGATTCCTTTACTTGTAACCGCTTGTTGTGATAATAGTGGATTCTCGGGAGTGGTGACCTTAAAATCACCCGGTGGGGTTTTTGCCATTTAGGTTTTCCCCATTCGTAAACAAATCACCGTGTCAATTTATTTTCTGCTGCATACTTAGTTTAATTGGTGATTTGTTTGTGCTACCACGCATCTTGCATGTTAATTTGATTAATTAATAAATTGGCTAATTAATCAATTAATTCATCACAAGGGGTCAGTACATTCTTGGCCTATCACATGGCATAGCAACCAACATGTAGATCTAGACACATGAACAAGGCATGAAGCACTCAAGGATATAGATCTAAACACAAACATGGCAAAGAGCGTATAAACAAGTAGATCAAAGCATAAGCATGCTAAAAGGCACCTAGGCACATGGATCTAAGCACAAACACAAAATTTAGGCATATCCTAGCCCAAGAAGGCTAGACCAACAACATCAAAATGGTAAAACAAGGCAAAATGAAAGGAGACACGCTAAAAAGGCTATAAAACATGCTAGGAAGCAAGATAAAGCGAAGATATACTATAGAAAGCAAATAGATGTGCAATGAACAAAGATAAAGCAAAGGGTGTAGATTGTAGCTAAAAAGCTACATCTACACCCTTTAAACCTCAAATCAAAGGTCCTAAAACCAAGGAGAGGAAAAAGAGTGCAAGAATACTACCTCATGATTATTTAGAGAAGAGAGGAATCGAAGGTTTTTTTAATGTGTTTGGGAGAGAATTTAGAGAGGAAAAGAGAGAATCTGCCAGAAAATGCTTCGAATTGCCCAAATTTTTTATTTATTTATTGAAATCTGGGGGTTTGGGGGGTTCAATAAACCTTTGGCACACTTATTGAGGCTTAGTACACCCTTAAGGTGCGCCAGGTCGGTTCGGCAGCTTCTTACACTGCCGGTCCATATGTTGACGTCAGCAGTTTGACTTTTTTCGGTTCTAACTTTGATTGCATATTTGAATGCCTACTTGAACTTTGATTGAGTTGATCTTGGTGTCCCTGGAAAGATTTTGGATGTCTAGTTTTCATAAAACTAAAGAAATTAATTTCAACGATTGGATCAAAAGTTATGGCCTCGGGAAGCGAGTTGATGCATTTTGCATGATTTTCAGGATAGTCGTTGGAAAAGGAATTCAATAATCTTCTTAATGACGCTGGTTTCAACCCGTTTAAATGCTCGGATCAAAATTAGGGTTTTTGGAGCCCTTGGGAGTCAACCTTGGGTCAAACATGATCAAAGTTGACGAATATCACTGAGTAGCTCGGGTTTGATGTAGAAACATGAAAAATTTTGTTTTGGGATGATTTTGACCAGATTTGACTTTCGGTAAATCTAGGGTTGACCAGGGTCATTTTGGTCGATTTGACCTAAAATGACACTTTGAGTGCTCTAATGCCCGAACGGGTTGCATCACGTCAATCTAGATGTTTCCGCTGCCCCATGGAAGAAAATTATATTTTTGATATTTTTGGGGTTCTAGCATGCAAATCGAGGGCAGACAAAATATGGTATCTACAATTGTCCCTTCTTTATCTGTCATCTTGATTGCAAGGAGAGGTGTTGGATAAAGAACGTAATTCCACATTTTGCTACCCCAAAATTGTGTACAAAAACTGTGCTGTTCATGGGTCGAAACTAGCCTTACCTGACAAGGTTGGGCTATTGCAACTGGTCTGAAAAAATTTCTTCTGGCTTGGTCCTTGATGTTAGGCAAATACTCTAGTTTTTTTTTTTTTTGGTCAATGGTCAACCGGTCAGTGTTGACCTGGTCAATGCTGACTGGCAGCCACTTAAGGTGCGCCGGGATGCCCAGGCCGTACGGTGGCCTATAAATGGGCTCCAAAGCCTCATTTTGACCATTCTAACTTCATTTCTCTAAATTCTCACTTCTAAAAAGTTTTCTGGAGCAAGTCGCGGTGTAGCTGGTCCAACTTTTAGCTTCAGTTTACAGCTTCACCCTTCTGCTTTGCACTTAAAGTCAATGCCTAGTTTGTCTTTCTCTTTATTTTTTCTACAAATATGTTTGTAACAACATAACTAGAAAAGCGTGCTAGCTCTTATTTTATTTTCGGTACTTTTGCATATATGTATTTTTTTTTTATCATTTATGCAATGATGATGTTGGAAAATATTTGGTTCATATGTTTGAGTAGCATAGGTGAACTTGCATATGCTGCATGCTATGAAAACACATGAAACACTATGAAAACTAAGAGAAAAACTAGGTAGACATGAGAAACTATGCATGATAAAATGGAAAATTTAGGGAGATTGAAAATGTGAAAATAATGCAATTTTGGATGAGGGTAGTTTTGGAAAACTTAGGATTAAACGGTCACTACCAAATCTGAATCCTAATGAGACTAAACGGTTGTTGTCGAATCTGAATCTCAAAGAAGGCATAGGATTAAATGATCGCTGCCAAATCTAAATCCTGATGACACTAAATAGTCGCTGTCGAATCTGAATCTTGATAGGAGGCATATGATTAAATGGTAGCTGCCGAATATGTGATTCAATGTTAGGAACATATGTCAATATAGAATTGGCTAATCCTTTGACAAAACGCACTTTACTTGTAATTGGGTAGATTTAGGATGTGTTTAATGCTTTAAGGAACAAGGTTTCAAGATCAAGTGTTAAAGCCATGCAAGTATGTCCAAGAAACAAGTGAAGAAGTGCTGGATTTTAAAGCTTGACAGCTAGCTCAACAACTAGTATCTATCGAGGTTTAAAAAGCTGTTGAAGCCTGATGCTTGACAACTAGCTCGACAGATAAGCTATCTATCGAGGTTTATGAAATTTAGTTTTTCAGAACTGATTTCAATCCAATCCGTGAATAGATGTTTGAGCTTTCTTTTCTCACAACCCTAAACATATATAAGGATTTTTTTAAGGGCCGTCACAACTGATGCAACTTAATGCAAAAGTTTTTCACAAGCATATTGTGAACCGAAGACATATGCCCTAGTTTTTCAGTTCGTGATTAAGGGGCATGGTCTTCGTTTTCCCTCTGCTTGTTTCATGCCTCTACTAACGC
This sequence comes from Notholithocarpus densiflorus, assembly GCA_030021035.2. NCBI lineage: Eukaryota > Viridiplantae > Streptophyta > Magnoliopsida > Fagales > Fagaceae > Notholithocarpus > Notholithocarpus densiflorus. Next base: position 9,446,705 of record JARYZH020000006.1, on the reverse strand, counting down.
GCCTTCCTGATGGAGCAGGGATTCAATGCCTTCCTTAGTATTTTGCCTTGTTCCATGAAGGATGGGCTGGCTGAGGCTTTTGTGTAGCAATTTCATGCTGAGACGGACACTTTTCACCTGAGCTGCGGGGAGTATGCAGTCCTTCCCCTTAACTGGACGGCCATCTTGGGCCTTAGATTTGGAGGGGAGCCGGTCCCGACTGAGTTTGTAAGCTTTGTGGTGGTGAGCAGATGACCAGAGGGTATTTTAGGCCTACTGATGGGCCCCAAATTCGTATGTGGTGGCTGGAGGAGAACATACCTTGGGCAGCGAAGCCAGGCGACGTCGCTTTCAGGTGGTTCTTCTTCTACTTCATCGGTAGTTTCCTGTTGGGCAACAACATGTCAGTGTTGACTTATAGGCTGCTGGCAGCCATGAGAGTGGTGTACGTCATAGGGGCTCATGATTGGGGGTCCTTTTTTTATTGATTTTTCCTCGCCTATTTAAGGCAGGCGTCACTCTAGGGCTTTTGGAGCCTTGAGGGTTGTTGGCAGATTTTGACTTAATGGGCGTATGAGTACATCTTGGCCATGCGACCATAGTATGCTGACCTTTCCATGACGAAATATCCTAGGACATATGCTTGGTCCCTTTACGATATCTCTAGAGTTGTTTTGACATAGCGGACTACTATCAGCGTCGTGCTTGATTGCGTCACCTAGGGTGAGATACACAACACCCCCTATGATGGAGGGTTGTTGGCTAGACACGATGTCACTCCTGCTATGGCTCAGACGCACGTTTGGTGCTAGTTTTGGGCTTTGACTAGCTGGGAGTTCTTTTTGGCTAAGAGGACCTTAAATTAGGTTATGTCGACCTTCAAAGTTCCCAGAGATCCACCTCCCGAGATATCATGTCCTGAGGTGATTGTGGACAACCCTGCTTATGCGACAAGTTCCTTCAAGGGCTTCCTTTTAGAGGATACTAATTATGCTACCTGGTTTTTAGTGTCATCGGCTGGACCTATTATTGATGAGGAGATTGCTAGAGCATTGGCTTAGGAGAGGGAGCGATGGTAGAGAGAGCGGGAGAGTCAGACCGTTGCCATGGAGAGGGAGAGGAGCTAGCATATTGCTGAGATAGGCTTGCTCTAGGGGTATATTGGCATCCTGATTAGCAAGATGAGAGGACATGGGATGCATGTGCCCCCGGCGCCCTAAATTCCAGGTAGGGATCTCCCCATTCGGGGACACGATACCAAGTACATGCTAGTTCCTCTAGGTCCTACTAGCGGATGGGGATTTGCTCTCGTTTTAGACTGGCCACGAGGCCCTGCACCAGGGCAAGCTTCATTTTAGACTTTGGGATTGGTCCCTAGTTCTTCGGTTGGGCGAGTCGGTCTTTTTGCTAGTCTAGCTGCTGTGATGGTGCCGATGACGTCAACGCTGGACACTTTGCTGATGACACTGTTAGAGATGATGATTCTCCTTAGATTAGTCATCGTTTGTGGTACTATTATGATGTAGCTCCTGTGTGGGCATGTATTCATTTCCTTTGTACTCTTTCAGACATCGCCCCATGGTGGGCTAGACATGTATGTATTATATTACCCCATAGTGGGCCTAGACTGTATCTTGATATTGCCTTTTGGTAGGCTTCCTAACATGTATGTATTATTGCCCCATCATAGGCCTGGACTGTATTTTGATATTGCCTCTTGGTAGGCTTCTAGACATGTATGTATGATTGCCCCATTGTGGGCTTGGACTGTATTTTGATATTGCCTCTTGGTAGGCCTTTGGAAATGTATGTATGATTTCCTTATCGTAGGCCTGGACTGTATTTTAATATTACCTTTTGGAAGGCTTCCTGACATCTATGACATCGCCTTTAGGTAGGGTCAGATGTATGTATGGATATTGCCTCTTGGTAGGCTCAGATGTATGTATGGATATTACCTCTCGGTAGGCTCAGATGTATGTTTCTTGAAATCGCCTCTTGGTAGGCCCAGATGTATGTTTCTTGATATCGCCTCTTGGTAGGCTCAAATGTATGTATGGATATTGCCTCTCACTAGGCTTAGATGTATGTATGGATATTGCCTCTCAGTAGGCTTAAATGTATGTATGCCAGTAGCACTTTAGCATTTATGAGCCGGTTGCACCTCTGTTATTATTCATGCATTATTTCATTTGCATCGTACCGTATTTTCACAGGTTTACCGATAAAAACTGACATTGATTGACCTGCTAGAGGATATGGAAAAGGAAGAGACCACATAAAATAAAACTGCCCCAGTGTAGGTTTTATGCAGTTCTTAACATGAGAGGAAATGTTCCTGGCGGGACGAACCTATCATTGTACTCAAAGTATCGATCTTGAGCATATTGATTCGTAGAAATGGACCAAACCGTGCAAAATAAACTGCCCTAGTATGGATTTTGTGTGGTTCTAAACTGATCAATCGACTTAAAGTAGGATTAGAATCGCACTGGACGATATGGGTTTCTTGACGACCCTGATTATGAACATGGAATTCCCCAAGCGGGATTTTCTCAGACTCGCTGTATGGCGGAATACACTAACTGATCCAACTATCGATTGAACCAACCGGTGTTTTGAAAAAGGTTCCATACAGGAACTGATCATTGTGATCTTTATACCATGCTAGATGGGTTGCTATTAGTGATTGGGAATGGCCTTGGTACTGTCCCATCACATGTCTTGACAACGGGGCTGAACTGACCCTTGAACCAGGTGAACTGGGTTTCGATAATGAGGCTCAAGATATTCCAAAATGATGGACGAGACGTGCAAAAATAAATTGCCCTAGTGTAGGTTTTGTGCGATCTTGGTTTGTGCAAAAGATCCCCAAACAAACCAGTTTGCTTCTGAACCGCTCGTGTACCACTGTTAGTGCGAAAACCAAGGGAATCTTTGCTTCAAAATTGGTCGAAACTTCTCATTTTTCAAATCTAATGGTTAGAATCATGTGGGGCTGTGCCGGGGGGCTTAAAAAGCCCTAGCATGTGTCCCGAGGCCCGGTGGTCTCTTAGTGTACGTCGCCTGGGGCGATGGCCACTAAAGGTGCGTCGGCCTTGAAATTCATGCATAAAGGTTTGGGCTCCTCCCAGACCTCTCATATTCTGGTCTATGATTTTTTGGGTCTTCTCTTACCCATTTTCTTCACTGAAAACACTTAGATTCACCGTTCTCTTACATTTTCTTACATGGATTGGCATCTGAACACTATGTTCTTTCAGATCTGAGCATGGATGCTCTTGGGTTCAAGTCTTATGACACAGTTGTGGAGCTTGAGAGACAAACTTTTCATGAGAAGGAGCTCAAGAGATGGTGTACTTGATTCTCTATCAGGGATCGGGCATATATTAAGCAGTTCCTCGAAGATGCAACTTCTCTGTTTCTCACTCCTCTAGATTGGCAGTTACTGGAGGCCATAGTTACTTGTTGGGATCCCATTTTAAGGTGCATCACCATCGGGGATGTGGACTTGGTCCTTACTTTAGAGGAGTATGATCGCTTTCTCTCTCTTCCTACCCCTATGAGTAGAGTTTATTGACCACCGACTCAATCTAGCTTTCGCAAGCAGTTGGTAGAGCTATTAGGCCTGAAGATGCTTGTAGTGGATGTTCTGACCCAATATGGGAGTGGTTTGGGAGGTAGCATCCCCTGGGATTTTCTGATTTTGGCCATGCTGCTTACCAAGAGGACTTTAAGGACTTTGAGGAGCATTAGACCTTCTACAAGCGCCAGGCCTTCATGGTGGCCTTCTTTAGCTCAGTGTTATTCCCTTCTCAGTCGGGTTCTATAAGCTTTGTAGTTCGACCCCTAGAGAGTACTCTGCCTCAAAGCACTTCCTTTACTCCCTCTCTTCTCTCTAAGACTATTCGATCTCTTTCTCTGTGCCGTGAGATGGGTAGTGGTAGGCTTGGCTGTTGTGTGCATTTTTTGCAGCTTTGGTCTATAGTCATTTGAGTGTGATATTTAGGGCACAACTCGTGGGGTTCCTAAAGAGGAATATAGTTAAGATCACTATAGCCTTTGATCTTCCTTTTATTGAGGATACCATTGCTTAGTTGAGGTATTTGTTTGGCTTGGGTCCCACTGACTAGGTATAAAGAGTCAAGTGGAGAGTTACTAGGTATCTGGGTATGGCCATGAGGAAATTTGGGGGTATCCATCATGTTCCTCGACTCAGCAATCTTTCTGTTATCACTTGCGAGTATAGTTTCCAAGATATTGACATAGTCCTCATAGATCACAGTTCTAATTTCTAGAAGGAGCGCAGGTTGACTATTAATTACCCTATTTGTCCCGGGGATGATTATGAGTGGTCTACTGCCGTGTTTAGAGAGTGGAGAGCCATCAGGGATCTGTGTTTCATCATTAATCTATCGGTTCTGGATCCATTTGACCCTCGCCTTCCGATTGATATATTGAGGGATTACACATTGGAGTTTGAGGTCAGAGTTGAGAGTACTCTTAGGGACCTACATTGGTGTTTCGTTGTCTCCAGGTCAAGGTAGCCGAGAAGTAGGAGGCATTGAGTGTTGCAACCTGAGATTAACACATTGTAAGTTCTGCTCGATGTAGAGAGGCAGAGTTACACCTCGAGTCCTAGTTTGGAGAGGGAGTTGGTTCGTCTTTGGCATTCATATAGTTGACTTAGAGAGATTACCAAAGATCTAGGCTTTGATGCTGCAGGGTTGCTTCCTACCCATTCCTCGGATGATCCGATTTTTCTTACTGGCTTTGGGGTGCTATGCAAGGCGATGTCAGACTGTTTAGGCCATGTTTGACTTGCTAGAGTCTTTTCTATTTCTTTTCATTTCTGCACATGAGCTATGTAGTTAGTATTCCACCATGTATGGAAAGGTCTGTCGTAAATTGCTAGACGATTACGTACGGCCTTCCACTTTTGGGTTTTTAAAGCATAGTCTAGTTTGTAACGCAAGCTTAAAAACGGAAAGAAGGTGGAAACATAGATATTTTTGCATATGTTTATTATCAAGAGATATTTATGTTTATGAGATTTATGTTTGGATGCATAATGATGAACACATGAAAGGATTAGAAAGGCACAAAACAGGCATGTTTAATGAATATGTGCACAAATGCTTTGAAAATGCAAGATCATTCAAATAAAATGGTAAATTTAAGTCTATGCATATTAATATCTCAGGTTCCAAAGGATACATCCTATTCTAGACGGATCTTTCCCACTCCTATTGGGGTACTGTTGGAAATGTGCAAGTGCGCAGCGGAAAAATTAACGGATCTACTTCATTCGCAATTGATAACATATACTATGTAAGTTTCATAATTTAAGAACAAGAAAGCGTACCTTGGTGCGGTGAAATTCAAAACCGAAGATCAGAAGTTCTTGGGAAGACTTTTAATCTTCACTCCAATTCCACTTAATGCCCAAGATGTGTGGTCTCTCAATCAATTTCCAAGGAGAGAATAAAGAGTGTCCAACACTCATATACATTCCATTTCATTCCTTATGAGAATTCTTATGAAAGACTATTATGGAAAACCCTTAATTAAAGACTTATGAAATTCTGTATGTTTCTCTCCTTATATACAACTGATTATCTAATTGGGCTAGCCTTTTGGGCCATTCCAATTGGGCTTTAGTATGTGGCTTGGAGTGGGACCAAAAGGGACTAATAAGACACTAGCTCCAATGGGCCTTGGGCTTTTCTGTCAACTCTTGACAAGTCCAAAGTTACCATTAACTATATTTAATACCACTATATAAATATAGTTGCACTCTAGGCCTTATCTATAAATTATATCCCAAGACTTTATTGTACATGCAACCCCTTCATTAAAATATTCGTAGTAATACAAAGTCATGAAATAGACTGCCACTTTGAAGATTACTACATCTTAATCCTTGAGTACTCGGTTTAATCCTTTATATAATTCAATATATATTTATGAAATCCAATTCCATAAATATATACTTTAGTAGCAACTTACTAAAGTGGTTGGGCCCAACTCTCTTGAATAATCAAACCCATTAAACTTATCTCAAGAGAATATTTGATGTCTCCATTAAGAGATTATGAATTCCATCTTGAGAATATATGTTCCATCAACACTAAATGCGGCTGCCCAACATACTAAGGTTTTGACCGTGACTTATAGATCTCACTCCTGATATATCAAAGCAACCTACATCTCATGATCAAGTCCATTATTCTCTAAGGATTTAGAGTTGATGTAAATAGAAGTCGTGAGATTTATTATTCATTTGACAGTCGTTAGGAGAATAATAAATCTCACAGCGGTCCAGTTCAATATGTCTTAACTCTTAAAACATATCAACTTACCAACTAGAAGTCTCCACTTCCATGATCAAGACAAATCATTGTAGTTGATATATTATAGTCTTTGCAGATGAAATGCCCAATTTCATCACCGACTACGAAGTAAAATTCTGAGTTTACAAAGAACTTGTGATTTATATCTTCTGTGACTAAATCACATAAATCACATACTATGCATCTCATGGATTAAGATAATGTCCCATTAGTTCATTTATAAACAGTCTCATATAATTAAACAAATTAATCATTTATAACATACCAGTAAATTGAATTTTAGGGCACAAATCCCAATAGGTACACCTTCCACTAGCGTGCACTATAAAATCTTTGAACAAACCATAGAGGGCCATGCATGTTGCAAAAATAAAGTAACCCGAGAGGGTTCGTCCTTTCTTTCCTTGATTTTGATCATAAACCCAAGCTAATTCAACTGACTGATTTTCTTTTAAAATGTGACTGGGCCAGGGTTGGCTGCCTACGTACCTCCACTGGGAAGGATCAGGTCATCACGTAGTTCAACTAACATTTTTTCTTGCCATAATTTTTTCCTAGACCGCCTTTTCGGATTTTCAATCTAGCAAGCTCCCTCACACTCTTTCTTTTGCTCTCCTTTTGTGTAGACCGCCTTTTTGGGTTTTCAATCTACCTTTCATATTTTTGTATATTTGTATTTTTTGCTTTTATGCTTTTTTTTCTTTTTCTTTTTTTCTTGTTGAATTTAGAGAAAGGGGTTGTACTTTGAGGCTCCCTCACGCCAAGTATTGTATGACAACATCAGAATTAGTGGGCATATTGAAATCGTGCCCATCCATGTCAACTAGGATCAAGGCTCCTCCGGGGAAACCTTCTTCCCCACATACGGACCTTCGTAGGCTGGGGAAAACTTTCCTCTATGATCAGGCATGGCCTGGTTGCACTTTTTCAAGACTAGGTCGCCTTCTTCAAAACTCTGGGTCTAACCTTCTTGTTAAATGCTCGCTCGACGTGGCGTTTTTACAACTGTCCAAGGCACATTGCGGTCATGCACTTCTCGTCTATCATGTTCAATTGCTCATATCGGGAGCGGGCCCATTCAGCTTCTGACAGCTTTGTCTGTGATAAGATTCTGAGAGATGGGATCTCTACCTCTGCGGGGAGGATGGCTTCCATGTAACCAAGGAATACGAGGTTGCACCCGTGGAAGTTCGAATAGAAGTGCGATAGGCACCCAAGACGAATGGCAAGAACTCATGCCCATCCTTATAGGTATATGTTATCTTCACTAATATCTCCTTTACATTTTTGTTGGCTGCTTCCACTGTGCCATTCATCTGGGGGTGGTAGGGAACCGAATTCCGGTGTTTGATCTTGAACTGTTGGCAAAGTTGGTCAATCATTTTCCCATTCAGATTCTTCCCGTTATCTGTTATGAGCTCTCCTGGCATGTCGTAGTGGCAAATGATGTTTTGTTTCAAGAATCGAGCCACCACAGCTTGGGTGACACTTTTGTAAGAGGCAGCTTTCACCCATTTGGTGAAGTAGTCGATGTCCACTAAGATATACTTAAGCGCATTTGAGGTTTTGGAATCATAGGTCCGATAACATCCATTCCCCAGGCTGAAAAAGGCCATGGCGCTGCTAGAGAGTGCAAGGGTTGGAGAGGAACATTCTTTCTATTCTGATAGACTTGGCAACGGTGGCACGTCCTTACATGCTTAATGCAATCGCTTTCCATGGTGAGCCAATAAGAGCTAGCTCTCATAATACTTCTAGCCAATAGGGGTCCATTGGCATGGGCTCCAAGCAGGCCCTCACGCATCTCTTCCATCTAACGATTAGCCTCGGGAGCATCTATGCATTGAAGCAAAGTTGTTTTGTGGTTCCTTTTGTGTAGGACTTCTCCACTCAAGAAAAACTGTCACGTCATGCGCCTAATGAAATCCTTTTCCTTGTTTGTGGCCCAGGCAGGTATTCACCATCTTTGATATAAGCCTTGATATCATGGTACCATGGCTTCCCACGATTTCATCTTCGACGTTCACGCATTCTTCGATATTCAGGTATTAGGCTGGCAACTGTGAACTTCTATGCACAATTGTTGCATCTCATCTCCTTCTGCCAACTTATCCATGCTAGCCAGGGTGGCTAAAGGATCTGCGAATTGGTTGTGTGCTCGGGGTAAATAAGCAAAGGTAATATTTTGGAACTTCGAGATTAGGCGGCTGACACATTTTTTTATACGGAATCAACTTGGTGTCTCAGGCTTACCACTTTCCCTCTATTTGGGAGATGATCAATAGGGAATCTCCAAAGGCGCTTAGATTGTATGCGCCAAATTCCAAGGTAGCTTGTAAGCCCACTATGCATGCCTCGTACTTTTTGACATTGTTCGTGCAATCAAAATTCAGTTTGACTGACACAGGGATTTGTTGGCCCTTCGGGGATATTATGAGAAATTTGGATCGCTCAACGGTTGATCTGCTAGGTAATCAGCTATGGCTTGGCTTGATGGTCTTTCTCACCACAAACACAATATCAAACTCGGATAGCAACATCTGCCAAAAGGAGATCTTCCCTGTGAGGGTAGGCTTTTCAAAGATGTACTTGATAGGGTCCATGCAGGAAATCAACTGTGTGGTGAAGTAGAGCATGTACTTGTGAGAGACCTTGAAAGAAGAAGCGTCCCTCAAAAAAGAGATCCGGGTACCTTTTGAGGCACCTATCTTTTTGGGTAAGTGGTGTGGAATCACCACTTATTTTTATTATACAAAAAAATAAGAAAAAAATAAATACATGACTGAATTGTTCTTTTCATTGATTGAATAAAAAATTACATAATTGAAAAAAATTGAAAATTTACATGGCTTTGGATCCTAGTTACAATCTACCAAAATACATGGCTTTAAAACGTATGAGCAAATTGAGAGCCTAAAACGTATGCCTCCCAGAGCGTAAAAAAAAGGTGTTGAATTATGAGGTTCAGTCTCTATTTATAGAGGCCAGAGGGCTTTAAAAAATAGGTACGAACGATTAGGGTATGAATCCGGACGCATCCTTTTGCGAAAAGATCGAAAAGGGTATGCATTATCGTCACCCGAAGGCCGTTGGGCCAAAGCCTAACAAGGGAAAATTCGGCTTGTTCGGCACTCCAAAAGTGCTGAATTGGCCTTTGGGCTCCGAACACTCTTTCGTGTTCGGGTGCCGTTTGGACTCCTCTTCTAGGGTTTTTTGACCGGTCCTTGTACCTAGACGCGTTTTCATCCTCCGTCTATGATTTTTTTATATCTCTTTTCTGGATAATTTAGGCTTTTTAAGAAAAATTATCTTGTAGGTAAATACCCTAAAATAAATCTTGATAAAGTTCAGATTATCCACAATTTTATTGTTATCCAATCATCCCTTTTATTCCTATGCATGCAATCCTATTTTAAACACTAATTATCAACCAATCACAGAATTATTTAATTAATTTTAATGGTCTAACCAATCAGAATTAATTTAAACTAATCATGTGTGGTCGACCTTACCTAGACACAATGCATATTGACCGTGCAAACTTGATCATGCGATATCTTTCGATTCGATGGTCCGGTTTGAAAACCTGAAACACCGTTGCGACTATTAGAATCTCAAGATCATTTTTATAATATGCAATGAATTAATTAATGCATGTAATGCAGAGACAAGTTGATGCATGTAATGCAAGAACAAATTGATGCATGTGATGTAATTATGATTTTTGGGGTACATGAATGGTCATTCAAGTCATTCTCCTTGATTAAATCATGGGTACGAAATTGAGTGTCTACAGAATGCTCCTCATTGACAGAGCTTGAAAAACGAATGTCAATGTAAAACAAAGACACTGATTTTAGCGACCATGGTTTAATTGAGGTTGAATTTTCAAAGATTACCTAGCCTTCGAATCTAAAATCTTGGAACATAGAACTAGTGCCTTATTTGTTTTGGTAAAAAATGAAAATACCGGACTTAGCTGGTAGTTGATGACTTAGGACATGATTCTTGGCAATTGGGGTGACCAAAGGACTTTTCAATCCTGATCTTGAAAATGGAGTTGTCTGGGATGATGATCAAAGGTCTTCTTCTACTTTGATCTAGAATTGTTGAAATGATGATCAAAGGTCTTCTTCTACTCTGATCTGGAATTGCTGAAATGATGATCAAAGGTCTTCTTCTACTTTGATTTGGATTTGTTGGAACGGCGATCAAAGGTCTTCTTCTACTTTGATCTGGATTTGTTGCAATGGCGATCAAAGGTCTTCTTCTGCTTTGATCTGGAATAGTTGGAATGTCGATCAGAGGTCTTTTTCTACTTTGATCTGGGATAGTTGGAATGTCGATCAAAAGTCTTCTTCTGCTCTAATCTAGAATTGTTGGAATGTTGATCAAAGTTCTTCTTCTACTTTGATCTGGAATTGAAATGTCAATTAAAGGTCTTCTTCTACTCTGATCTGGATTTGTTACAATGGCGATCAAAGGTATTCTTCTGCTCTGATCTAGAATAGTTGGAATGCCGATCAAAGGTCTTCTTCTACTTTGATCTGGGATAGGTGGAATGTCGATCAAAGGTCTTCTTCTACTTTGATCTGGATTTGTTACAATGGCGATCAAAGGTATTCTTCTACTCTGACCTGGAATAGTTGGAATGTCGATCAAAGGTCTTCTTCTGCTCTAATCTGGAATAGTTGTAATGTTGATCAAAGGTCTTCTTCTACTTTGATCCGGATTTGTTGCAATGGCGATCAAAGGTGTTCTTCTACTCTGATCTGGAATTGAAATGTCGATCAAAGGTTTTCTTCTACTTTGATCTCAATCTGGAATGTCGATCAAAGGTTTTCTTCTACTTTGATATGGAATTGTTGGAATGTTGATCAAAGGTAAATGTCGATCAAAGGTCTTCTTCTACTTTGATCTTAATCTGGAATGTCGATCAAAGGTTTTCTTCTACTTTGATCTAGAATTGTTGGAGTGTTGATCAAAGGTCTTCTTCTACTCTGATCTGTAATTGAAATGTCGATCAAAGGTCTTCTTCTACTTTGATCTCAATCTGGAATTGTTGCCTACAAAAAGTCAAGATTTAGAATTAGACTTTAACTGATAGGTGCTTCGTGGTCCCACTATTTCTGAGATGTGTGATTTTCATTTGCTCACTCTTGATTTGAACTTTATCAAGGAAAGTTCAATTGACAAAAGATTTTTCTTTTGAGAAACATTTGATTTTTGAAACTTGGAAGTTTTGAAATTTTTATTTCAAATTTTAGGACTTTGGAACCTAGAAATTTTTACTTGAAATCTAGAACTCAAAATCTGAAATTTTGAGCCTTAGAATTTTGATCATGAAATCTGAAGTTTGATTTTTTTGAAAACTAAAGATTTGAGTTTAAAATTTGGACATTGCGAATGTGATATTGATAACTCGAGAATGAAATTTTTTGAATTGAAAATTTTGATTTTGAAAGATACTTGAAAACTTTGAAAGAAATTTTTTTTTTGGGTTAACTGAGTCAACTCAGTTTGACTGAGTTGACTCAGCTTTTGGCTAAGTTTAAATATGGGGGCCGAAATTTTGGCCCCCCCACTTCTTTATCTCTTCTCTTTTTGCTTTTTTGCTTCATCTTCCATCAACTTCTCTTCCTCCATTGGCACTATTTACCTTATTCTTTCCCTTAATTTTTCTTCTTCATCTTACCATTTCTTCTCACAAAAAACACTTTTCTAAGCTTCTCCACATTCCCCTATCCATCTCCATCAATATTTCTTTAGATCTTTGTGTTTTGAGCATTTTCATCCCACACCCATTTTTGGTGAAACCCATTTTCCAAAACCCATTTTCTTTACATCAAAATGGCTTCTTCCTCCAAGGGGTCATCTTCTCTAGCTTCTCATGGTAAGAAAAATGATCCAACATTTGAGTGGCATGATGATTATGGACTTCTTTAAGACCCTAGGACCCATGCTCCATGTTGTTGTGTAGACACCAAGGTGAGTTTTTCTTTGGTTTCTTTGCTTGGAAAAATGTTGTTGCGTGTTTTATTGAAAGTTTCATGGTGAGATATTGTCATTTTTGAAATTTTGGGGCATTGTGTGATTGATCATATTTGAAAATGTTGGCTATGGAGCATTCTTGAAGTGTTGCTTTTTCTTTGATCATGGTGCAACTTGGACAATGTTGGCATCTTTTGGAATTTTGACAATGTAGGTAAAATGTGATGTTGTTGGATGAACTTTGGTTTGGATTTTAGGAGTATTGGCATGGTGAAAAATTCGGGTTAAACTTATATGACCATGTTCATGATATATGTGGGAAAAGTTTTTTGGCATGTGTAAACTTTGTTTTATGGACATGGCAAAATTTTGTGGGTATGTGCATGGATATATTCATAGAGATGGGCAAATTTTATGGGTATGAAATTTTGACTTGTGGAAAAAATTTTGTTGGGTATGTGATGTTGATTCTTGGAGAATTTGTGTGGTTATGATTTTGGCTATATGAGGATTTATTTGTGCATGTACTTGTGGGAATTTTTGTATGGCTATTTTGAACATGTAGGAATTTTTTGTGCATGGTTATGGAAAAATTTGGTAGTTGTGTATGGACATGTGAAAAATTTTGATTGTGGTGAAATTTGGGTGGGGCATTGATTTGATTTTGTGGTGGTGCAATGTTTGTGAGAATAGTTTTTATGGAAGTTTTGGTTCTGTGGGTTTTGGTCATGGAAATTGATGAGCTGAACTTTTATGTTGCAGAGTCTCAAGAGTCGAGGTAGTCTCCAAATGTTGAAAAGTGCATGGGCTCCATTGTCTCCTAGCATAAAAAACATCATCAATGAAGCAGGCTTCGGTACTTTCTTCGAAGCTTTGTTAAATCATGAGACACATGAGTACAAAGACCTTCAGTTACTTCTTGCCTTAGCAGAGCGCTTTTGGGACACAACTTGTACCTTCCATTTTACAGGCATTGGGGAGGTAATGTTGACACCTTATGACTTCTCTGTTATCACCGGACTGAGGTTGGGTGGTAAAAGAATTCTTGTCAATGATTCCTTTACTTCAACTGAACTCAAGAAACTTCTAGGTGTAGTGCCTTCTAGAATGAGGAGTAGCAATATTCCTTTGTCTTGGCTATGTGAGAATATTCCCCAATGTGAGATTGTGGCAAAGGGTGCCCGCATGTTCATGCTTCTTTTCATTGGGACCTTTCTGTGTCCGGATTTAGGCAGTACTGTGAATCTGCGCTACTTGGGAAGCTTAAGAAAAATTGAAGAAATTCGAAATTATGACTAGGGCGGCATGGCCTATGCTACTCTAATGCATTTTATGACCCAACTCTCTCGGCAGAGCCTTTCAAGCTTGGGTGGGGCTCCATTTGTTTTGCAGGTGCGGTTTGGTATTTATTTTGGCTATGTGTTAGTGGTGAAAATTATTTTGGTTATGTATGGGTTATTTTGGCTTATGTGGTAATGGTATTGTGAATTTTTTAGGTCTGGATGTATGATTATTTTGGAGTTGGTCCTGAAATTTGGGAGGAAGTTGCTGGCATTTTTCCTAGATTTCTCCATTGGTTGTGTAAATATTGTTTATCTATACCCTCCAAGCGTTCTTTGGAGATTTGGCACTTAGTGATTGACAATTTGACAATTGATGACGTGAGTTCTTTCTTCCTTCTCCTTTTTAAATCTTTGGCACTTGATTATGATTCAATCTCTTCTCTTCCTGAGTCCCCTATTTTTTGTGATTTTTCAGATGAACTTAAATCCTTGGGCTGGATGTGAGGGGTATACTGAGTGTAAGCGGGCTCTAGAACTGAATGGCTGCCAAGTATTGTTTGAATGTGGGCATGGAAAGTATTGGTATCTTAGTGATCAGGTGTTGCCCCAAGTTGAACATGTGTATCCTCCTACCACAATTCCAACTCCTCCTTGTCACACTAATCGGTTGGCTGATTTTCTGGCTGATGAAGAGATTGCTTGGGCCCGTAATGGCTATATTGTTGCAGGAGTAGAAGGAAATTATTCTGAATTTTTCCGGGATCGTCTGCAAGGTTGCTTAGTTGGTAGAGCGGTATTTCTCTTCCCTTCTAAGCTCAAACTTTTGTTCTGCAAATTCCTTTTCCATATTTCTGCTTGGTAACAATATTTGCATGTTGGACTTTCAGCCTCATACTTCTGAAGGGGAGGAAGGGGGATAGGAAGAGGAACATATTCCTTCTCCTCATCATGCTGGTAGTTCTTCTAATTCCTTCATGGAGACTTATCCTCATTTTTCCGGCATGGCAGTATGATGTGATGAATCTTGATGGAACATATAGTTCCATGCCTTTGACTAGGGCAGAGCACGTACCAAATGTTCCTTGGCCCGATCCAATATATTTTTTGAATACTCAGTTCTTTGTCCTTATTTCTTCTTAACTGGATGAGTGGCTCTTAATCTGGTAGAGTTGTGCTTCAGGTTGATCTGGATCTTATGGAAGAAAGCATGCGGATGATTGGAGGCTTGCAGTCATTGGCTCACACTCAGTCCTCCCAATATGTGCTCAATGATTCAAACTGGGTATGCCGTGTTGCTTTTTGAGTATCTTTGGCTTGAACTTTGCTTGATAGTGGAATTAATACCTGATTCCGTTGGCTTTTTAGGCACATAGAATGGAAACTGCTGATGCTGCCAGAAGAACTTTAGGGGAAAGGATCAAGAGCCTCAAACTTGAAAATCGTCAGTACGATCCTCGCTTTTTAATAAGTCAGGAAGAAAATACTGAAGGTGGCTCCTCTTGAGGTGGATCAAGGAGATCCTCATGCAGGCAGACTCGAAGTCCCAATGATGTATGACTTGTATTTTTGTTTTTCCTGCAAAACAAAAGGAAATGTTCCTTAGAAAATCTTGTATTATTTCTCATGTTTAGCTCTTTGTCCTTGGCATCACCTCGGATCATGTAGAAACTTTAACTAAGACAAGTTTAGAATTCACCTGATGAAAGCTTGTAGTACTAATTTAAACTTATCTAGCTTGGCTCTGTTGGAATATGCACTTACTTGAATGGGGTAAAGGCGAATGCCCCTAGTTTAAAATGAATGCATGATTTTTGGAATTCTTGGCTATGATGATTTTTTTTTTTTGGAAAAATGCGCCATGGGCGAATGCCCCTAGTTTAAAAGGAATGCATGATTTTTGGAAATCTCAATGACATTTTTTTGAAAATGAATGGAGCATGGGCGAATGCCCCTAGTTTGGAACATTAATCCATGAGTCTTCAAAAAAACTTGATTTGATCAATTTTGAAAACAATAATGCAGGTGATGATTTTTGAAAACAAGTGAGTTAGGCATGTCAAAATGTCTCAGTTTGATTAAAAAAATCTTTTTGAGTGTCAAACGGTCTTAAAAAAAAATTACACGAGAACGTGAAACTGTATGGAATTGCATGAGTTGTAGGACCGAGGGGCTGCGTGCCACTTGGGAAATGAGGAGTGCCATTCGGCACTTTTAGAGTGCTGAATTGCACTTGACACTTTTCCAATGCGCGTTTTCGCATTTTTTGAAAGATTTTTACTTTGTTTGTGATCATGAAACACTTTCCTAGTCAGCTACAAACTCTCTGAAACCTATTTCAAGCCTGATTAGCAACTGATGCAGCTTATTTAAATGAATTCTCCTGCGACAAATCTCTGAATAAAGGTTAGTAAAACATAATAATCACAAGCAAAAGTCATCCATGGCTAGCAATCATAATTTTTCTCATTCAACAATTCATGATATCAATAGATGGGTTCATAGCTTTGATTTCAGTACCAAAACCAATTTTACAGCCTTCAAATTAGAGGGAATCAAGGCTCTGAGGAATGTTAAAATCAAGTGGGATTTCCTTTGTGCTGCTATGAAATTCTGAGATCCCGAAGATTACGTGTTTCAGTTTAATACTGCTGAACTCTGTCCGACAATTGAAGAATTTTCTGCTATTCTGGGCTATGATCCCAACAAAAAATCTGTAGCGGTTTCTTGTGATCCAAGGCATAAGGAATCTTTGTTTGATGCTCTCGGTATTCCTACTTCTATAACCGATAGTATGATTGAAGGTCATATGGTGAATCTTCGCGCAATTATCTCTCGGCTGATTGACAAATGCACCTATGGAGTGACTAAAAATATGCAGAAAAACTTTGGTTTGGCTTTATGCATGGTGGGAGAACTTTTTCTTTGCTCTGGAAAGCGTGGCTTTGTGGATGCTAGAGCCATAAGTGTTGTGAGTCAAATTAAGGATGGTGTAACCCTGTTTCTTTGATCTTGGCAGAAAAACTTCTAGGACTAGATGCTGTATTCCATGGTGGAGAAACTCAGAACTTCTTAGGGAGTCCTTTGACTTTGCAGATATGGTTGATGGAGCGACTGGACATGATTGCCAAGCCTACAACCAGTAATTACGGGCCTAGCCGTTTTCTTAGTAGGGCTGTAATCAAAACTGAGTGCCAAATTGAGAGTGACTAGGTGAAATTCTTAAACAAGAAATCCAGTACTTCAATTCAATGGGACTGTTATTGGTGGAAATGCCTACCCCCTCTACTAAGGTCTCTAGGATCAGACCACATCTTCCTTGTTAGGTTGCGTATGGAAACTTTCTACAAGGGAGATAGATTCTTGAGGCAATTCAAATATGAGCAAGGAATGCCTGGCGGCAAAAGAAGAAGACCTTACACTCCTGTGAACACTAATTCTACTTCTGTGAAGAACATGCTATTGGGTTTGGAGACGGCTGACCGAGTGGACCAATCTTTTGTCAAGATTCACTTTCATAGGATGACTACAAAATACTCTAATTGGTTGGTGAACAAGATTGTTGACAAGGAAGCTGAGATGATTGCCATGAGAGAACAGTTTCTTAAAGACAATCGGGAAAGACCCGTTGAAGACAACTATGAATTCAAAAGAAAGGTCAGGGATGACCAAGTACCTATCACAGAAGGAATTAGTGATTTACAAAAAGAGAAAAGACTGAAGAAAAAGTGACCTTATTTTTTGGCTTTGAACATGTTTATTTTAGAAGTTGATGTAAAAACTCTTATGTTTAGGAATTATTTAGGATTTGCAAGTTAGGGATTTTGTTTAAAGTGTAGACTTTTGGGATTTGGAATTTTTATGGTTTGGCTTAGGGTTTGGGCTTTTGGATTTTTTGTAATGACATGGTTTAATGGAATGGTTGAATTTTTGGTAATTTGGTTAATGGGCAAATGGTGGGTTTTGGGAAATTGTGACCGAAACAATACATGGTTGCCTACGTACCCTCTTGATAGAAGGATCAGGTCATCACGTAGTTCATTGATGATGATGGTTTTTTTTTTTTTTTTTGCCTTAACTTTTGCCTAGGTCGCCCTTTCGGGTTTTCAACCTAGGAGGCTCTCTCACACCTTTTTTTTTCTAACTCTCCTTTTGTGTAGATTTCCCTTTCGGGTTTTCAACCTACCTTTTTTTTGTTTTTTTTGTTTTTGTTTTTTTTTTTTTTTCGTTTGCTCTAACTTTTGCCTAGACCGCCCTTTCGGGTTTTTAGCCTAGCGAGCTCTTTTTTCTTTTTTCTTTTTTTTTAGTCAAACTTAAGAAGGGAAACATCATAATTTACAACCACCTCAGACGTGGTATTTCTTCAATTGATCCATGTTGGTTGGCTCAGTGAAAGGATTTACATCTAAGTCCATCAATCTTACAGCTCCCTCAGAGTATATTTGCTTGATAATGTATGGGCCTGCCCAATTTTGCTTGAACTTCCCATTTGCATCTTGAACCGGGGCTTATATTTCCTTCAACACTAAGTCCCCCAATTTCAAATCTCTGGTTCTCACTTTCTTGTCAAAAGCTTTCCTAAGCCTCATTTGGTAATCTTGAATATGATACAAGGCTTTGAGTCTTTTCTCATTTAGCATGCACAACTGATCAGATCTACTTTGCAACCAATCTGCTTAAGAGATTTCACTCTCTAGTACTGTCCTTAGTAAACGGACACTTATCTCAATGGGAAGGACTACTTCCATCCCATACACCAATGAATAAGGAATGGCTCATGTGGAAGATCAAATTGATGTTCTATACCCCCAAAGTGCATAGGGCAACTGTAGGTGCCAGTCCTTGTAGTTCTTTATGGTCTTCTTCAGGATTTGCCCTATGTTTTTATTAGCAGCCTCAACTGCTCCATTGGTTTGAGGACAGTAAGGTGAAGACTTGTGGTGTCGATTATTGAACTGTCGTATTAGCTTCTCTATTTCCCCTTTAAAGTGCAACCAATTGTTTGAGATAATTTCATGCGGTACCCTGTATCTATAGATGATATTGGTCTGAATGAATCGAGCAACTTTCTTCAAATTCAGGACTTTGTATGAAGCAGGTTCTACCCATCTAGTAAAGTAGTCAATGGCTACAAGTATGAATTCATGGCCATTGGATGCTGTTGGGTGAATCTTCCCAATAATGGCTATTCCCCATGTAGAGAATGGCCAGGGTAATGTCATAGTATGTAATGGCATGGGTGGCGTGTGCTTCAGATCTCCATGGACTTGGCATTGATGGCATTTTCGAACATGAGTCGTATAGTCTGCTTCCATAGTGGTCCAGTAATAGCCTTGTCTCATTATCTTCCTTGACAACATGTGTGCATTCATATGTGGCCCATAACTTGACTCGTGAACCTTTTCAATTATCTGCTGTGCTTCCTTTGCAATTACACAAAGGAGATGAATTCCATCATATGATCTTTTGTAAAGTCTTTCATCGCAAATAATGTAATTAGTGGATAACCTTCGGATGGTCAATTGATCATTCTTGTGTGTAGATGGGGGGTACGTCCCATCCTTGAGGTATTGTAAGATGTCTGAATATCACTCGCCTTCTCCATTCTTTTACTCATCTTCTTCTATTGTCATGCAATAGGCTGGTTCTCCTTTTTGTTCCAACACTATCAGTCTAACTTCATCTTCTTTTGGCCCATCCATCATGGATGCGATGGTTGCTAAAGAATCTGCGATTTGATTCTGCATCCTCAGCACATACTAATATTGGATGTTGCTGAATTTTGATACCCACTTCTGAAGACATTCATGATAAGGCATAAGCCTTTCTTCTTTAATCTTCCATTTATTTTGTATCTGAGAGATTATTAAAGCCGAGTCCCCATATACCTCTAATTCTTTCACTCCTAGGCCTAAGGCTGCTTGTAGGCCTATAATGCAAGCTTCATATTCTGTGGCATTGTTGGTGGCAGGAAAGTTGAGTCTGCCAGAAAATGGAATGTGTGCTCCTTTTGGAGAAATCAAAAGAACTCCATTTCCACTTCCATTTTGATTTGTTGCTCCATCAAAATACATCTTCCATGATTCTACTTCAATCCCCATGATGTCTTCATCTAGAAAGTCTCTTTGGATCTCTTCAGCTTCTTCTGGTGAACAATGGGCTAAGTGATCGGCAATTGCTCTCCCTTTCACAGATTTCTGAGTCATATACTTAATATCAAATTCTGACAGAAGCAAAACCTATTTAGCAGTCTTTCCATCTTGCACAGGTTTTTCCATTAGGTACTTCAAAGGATCCATTCTTGCAATCAACAAAACCTTGTATGCAAGCATGTAATGTCTGAGTTTACGGGTTGCCCATACAAGTGCCACACATGTCTTCCCTAATGGTGAATACTTCTCTTCGTAAGGCAGCATCTTCTTGCTGATGTAGTAAATTGCATTCTCCTTTCTAGTCTCCTCTAAGTGTTGAGCAAGTAAGGCCCCCATTGCTGTATCTGTAATGGTAAGATACAACAACAATGGCTTTTCAGGTACCGGTGGGATAAGTATAGGTGGTTTCATCAGATAACTCTTGATCTTTTCAAATGTTTCTTGGCATTGTTCATTCCATACTGTTGGGACCTCCTTCTTGAGCAGTCGGAAGATTGGTTCACATGTCATGGTGAGTTGAGCTATAAATCTGCTGATGTACTAGATTCTCTCCAGAAATCCTCAGATCTCCTTTTCAGTTCTGGAAGGCTTCATCTCTACACTTCTTTGGATTCAACCGCAAATTGTAGAACCAGTTTCTTTCAAAGAACTTCCTCAAAGTCGGTATGTGCCCTTCACGGTCTTTGGACTTCACTATCATATTGTCAACATAAACCTCTACTTCTTTGTGGATCAAATCATGCAACAAAGTAGTGGCTACTCGTTGGTAGGTAGCACCAGCATTTTTAAGGCCAAATGGCATGACCTTGTAGCAAAATGTCCCTCATGGAGTGATAAAAGAGGTTTTCTCCATATTTTTTGGAGCCATCTTAATCTAGTTGTATCCTGAAAATCCATCCATAAACGAGAGCAGCACATGCCCTACTGTGTTGTTAACCAGGACGTCAATGTGAGGTAATGGAAAGTCATCTTTTGGACTGGCCTTGTTCAGATATCCGAAATCTACACACATTCGGACTTTCCCATCCTTCTTCGGTACCGGAACCACATTAGCTAACCACTCTGGATAGTTGACCACTTTTAGGTATCCTGCATTGTATTGTTTCTCTACTTCTTCCTTGATCTTGAGAGTCCACTCTGGCTTCATTCTTCTCAATTTTTGCTTGACCGACTTCATGGTCGGATCTATTGGAATGCAGTGCTATACTATATCCGTATCAATCCCAGGAATGTCTTCATATAACCAGGCAAAAACCTCCTTGAACTCTGTCAACAGTGCCACTAATGCATCTTTCTCTGAAGTGATTAGGGCATTGCCTACTTGGATCATTTTGGGCTCATCATCGATTCCCAGGTTAATGGGTTAGTTTCTTCTTTTATAGGTTCTAGGTATCCATGTTTTATTTCCTTATTATTAAGAGTTTCTTTAACAATTTCATAAATAAAAACATTCAAAGCCAGCGAATAAGCAGAATCAGAAATCATATTAAAAGGGAAATAATTTTTAACAGACTCTACAGACTCAACAAACTCAACTAGAAAACTATCACAAACAGACTTAATAGGAATAGAAACACTAGCAGAAATAGACTCAATAGGAATGGAAACAATGTTCTTGGTAGGAGTGACTGGCTTGGCAGTCTTGATATTCTTGGCAAAAGTGACTGACTTGACGGTCTTGATCTTCCTTACAGAGTCCTCCATGGGGTGGGCGGCTCCCTCCCATGCCTTGTTCTTCAACTCAATCGTGGCTTCCATAATGGCCGGTGGCTCCCAGTAAACTATTTCTTCCCTCAACATTAGGACTGCGGGATCTACATCTATATAATCTGTAGCTTCTTCTCCAACCTCTATATTTGTGGGCTCGTTGGTCACAAAAGCATCCAGGCACTCTATGCTATCCATCCATTCATCAAATAGATCGTGTTTGCCTTTGTTGCCTAAATCAGTGGACTGAGGGAGATGCTTTGACTTACTTTCTTCCATTCTCTCCTCATTACGTTCAGCATTCTCAAGTGTCATGATTCTGAGATTGTGGACCATCAGTTTTTGGCCTAAAGTGGCTAGCCTGGCATCTATGTCATCCTCCTCTTCAGTATGTGGGGTTGGTGAACTTGGTTCTAAATCATAATACAACCCCAATTCTAGAACCTCTCTTCCATGCTTGTCATACCTAGGGCCAGACCTTGAACTAACATTAGTGATATCGCTCCAATCTGCATGGTGTCCATAAGGATATTCTTCATGGTACATTTAATTGGCTCGTGCATTCTCTTATCTTGAATCCTCCAACACAATTATGCCTGTATTGATCACTATCTGTGTCGCTCCACCTGTTAGCTTCAACATAATCTTCGATATCTTGATCATAGCAGTCCACATTGTTGGGATTAGTGCCCTTAAATCCTATTGTATGATGCTATGTATGATATTATGTATGACTTAATATTGTGTTTAATAAAGTTGTTTTATTATTATCTAAAATAATGGTAACATGAATATTCGGACATTATCATATAGTCCATGAGATGCATAGTATGTGATTTATGTGAAAAGTCACAGAAGATATAAATCACAAGTTCTTTGTAAACTCAGAATTGTAGTTCGTAGTCGGTGATGAAATTGGGCATTTCATCTGCGAAGACTATAACATATCAATTAAGATGATTTGTCTTGATCATGGAAGTGGTGACTTCTAGTTGATATGTTGATATGTTTTAAGAGTTAAGACATATTGAACTAGACCGCTGTGAGATTTATTATTCTCCTAACGACTGTCAATTGAATAATAAATCTCATGACTTCTATTCACATGATCTCTTAATCCTGAGAGAATAATGGACCTGATCATGAAATGTAGGTTGATTTGATATATCAGGAGTGAGATCTAAAGTAACGGTCAAAACTTCAGTATGTTGGGCAACCACATTTAGTGTTGATGGAACATATATTCTCAAGATGGAATTCATAGTCTCTTAACGGAGGTACAAAATATTCCCTTGAGATAAGTTTAATGGGTTTGTTATTCAGAGAGTTAGGCCTAACTACTTTAGTAAGACTAAAGTATATATTTATGAAATTGGATTTCATAAATATATGGTGAATAACTTAAAAGGATTAAACCGGGTACTCAAGGATTAAGATGTAGTAATTCACAAAGTGGCAGTCTTCATTCATGACTTTGTGTTACTACAAATATTTTATGAAGGGGTTGCATGTACAATAAAGTCTTGGGATATAATTTATTAATAAGGCATAGAGTGCAATTATATTTATATAGTGATATTAAATATAATTAATGGTAACTTTGGACTTGTCAAGAGTTGACAGAAAAGCCCAAGGCCCATTGGAGCTAGAGTTTTATTTGTTCCCTTTTGGTCCCACTCCAAGCCACACACTAAAGCCCAATTGGAAAGGCCCAAAAGGCTAGCCCAATTAGATAATCAGTTATATAGAGAGAAACATACAGAATTTGAGTATGAACATGAATTGGTATGTATGTGAGTGTTAGACACTCTTTCATTCTCTTTAGAACATACACATATAACTGATTGAGAGACCACACATCTTGGGCATCAAGTGGAATTGGAGTGAAGATTGAAAGTGTTCCCAAGTGCTTCTGATCTTCGGATTTGAATTTCGCCGCTTCAAGGTACACTCTCTTGTTCTAAATTCTAAAATTTACATAGCACATGTTATCTATTGCGAATGAAGTAGATCCATTAATTTTCTGCTGCGTACATGCATAATTACTTCACACATCACTATCATATTCCTCATAGAATAGGTTTACATATTCGTCTTCTGCTATTGTCATCACTATCGGTGCTGCTGTCATCATCATCATGTCCACTGTCACTGCTGCTATTGTCACTACTACTATCACTCTTGTCTTCACTTTCATCTTCATCATCACTAGGGGATGTTCCTCCTTCCTCATCTCCATCACTGGTTCTTAGTTCATACGGGCTTTTCAATGTATGTTGGCAGGCCTCCCAATATTCTACTTCTTTTGTGTTGTAGATATGATCTCAAAGGAGTGTAGTCATGGCATCAAGATCCATGTAATCAGCCCAATCAGCAAGAACCCAAGTTGTATCTTCCTTCTTTAATTCTGGAACCTTATTATTGTAATCAAGTAGTATCTCGAAACCAGGCACCATTGTCTTTGTCATAGTATCAAATCTTGGTTCAGGGAATCCCCAATAACATTGACTTTCTCCAGATTTTACAAACTTCCCATTCAATGTAGGAGTGTAGGGTTTCAGAGGTTCGGGGGGACAAGGAAGTCATTTTGCTTTGGCTTTGGCTCGAGCCATCCTTCTCACTTCTATCTCTAGTAAATCATTATTAGTGGGCTTATAGCCTAGCCCAAAAGGTGGTGTGGCGATACGAATTGCCAAATCTTGAACAATTGGTTTCTTCACAGCTCTCCCCAAATTCATCCCAGGAAGGTAGTTCATTCTCCTCATCATTGCTACCACATTGTTGTTACTATAAGGAACAAAGTCCATTGGGATCTTCTCGACTTCTTCTCCTCTCTTTTCAAAGCCAGGTCTCTCAATCTCAAAGCCATCCAAGGTCAATGGCTCTTCTCAAAATCAATACCATAAACAGGTTTATGCATAGTCAAAGTATCCCCATAGATGGTCACAATAGTCCCTTCATGTGGAAACCAAACCTTTTGATATAGGGAAGAAGGTACGGCTTCCGTGTCATGAATTTATGGTCACCCAAGGAGCATATTGAAGCATGAGGCTATATTAAGGACTTGAAAATCCACTTTCTTGACCATTGGTCCTATGGTAAGCTCTAATGTTATGGTTCCTAAGACCTTTCTTCTACTATTGTCGTATGCCTTCACATGTTGATCAATAGGCACAAAGTCTTCGATGCTCAGGCCAAGGCAACTTGCAGTCTTCAAAGGACACACGTTCAAGGCACTTCCATCATCTACCAAGACCATTGGTATCCTCTTTCCCATGGCATCTACAGTGATATGCAACGGATCATTGTGGTGCTTCCCTTTCTTGGTCAGATCCTTGTCAAAATAGGAAATAACGAGTTCCCTATTGATGAACCCAATCATAGCATTCAGATCCTAGGAGGTTGTGGTTGTAGGGACTTGGATTTGGTGGAACAAGTCTACTAGGTTTTGTTGGTGTTTGTATGAGGCCATGAGTTAACCCCAAAAGGATATGTTGGCTTGTGTCTTCTGTAGTTGCTTGAGGACTTCATCTTCAGTAGGTGTCTATTAGGTAGATCTATTCAAAGCTTCCACTGGGTTGTCGGGCTTTAAATGTTGGAGTTTGAAGTGTCTCCCCCCGTTGTGATGTGGGCAATTTTAGTTAGATCGTTGGTATCAGTGTTTAGGGGTTTGAAATGTCTCCCCTCACTTATGGGTGTTTGGTTATTCACTTAGGGTTTGAAGTGTCTCCCCCCACTTATAGGTGTTTGGTTATTTACTTGGGGTTTGAAGTGTCTCCCCCCATATGTAGGTGTTTGACTATCCTCTTTGGGTTTGAAGTGTCTCCCCCCATTTGTAGGTGTTGGGTAGTTCACGGAATTATTTAATTAATTTTAATAGTCTAACCAATCAGAATTAATTTAAACTAATCATGTGTGGTCGACCTTACCTAGACACAATGCATGTTGACTGTGCAAACTTGATCATGCGATATCTTTCGATCCGATGGTCTAATTTGAAAATCAAAAACACTGTTGCGACCGTTAGAATCTTAAGATCATTTTAATGGTATGCAATGAATGAATTAATGCATGTAAAGCAAAGACAAGTTGATGCATGTAATGCAGGAACAAATTGATGCATGTGATGTAATTATGATTTTTGGGGTACATGAATGGTCATTCAAGTCATTCTCCTTGATTAAATCATAGGTGCAAAATTGAGTGTCTACAGTACTACTGCAACTTACGCGAGGCCCATGCTAGGGCGCAACATGTCTTTTCGATGGCGATGTAATTAATCTCACAACTGGTAAACTTCTTACTCAGGTAGTAAATCGCCTTCTCTTTTTAATCAGGTTCATTTAGCTGGCCTAACATGCAACCCATGGATGTCTCCTGCACCGCTAGGTAGAGAATCAACAAATGTACCGGCGTTGGGGGAACTAGAATAAGAGGGTTTAACAAATACTGCTTAATCCTGTCAAAGGCCACTTGACACTCATCTATCCACTTCTATTCCTCTTTGGTTGACTATGAAGTTGAGCAACTTCCCTAAATTGGCTCAGAAGACGCACTTGTTAGGGTTAAGTCTTAACCTGTACTTGACAAGGCGCTTGAATAGCTTTCTCAAATCTTTCAAATGATCTCCAAAAGTGCGTGACTTGGCAATCCTATTGTCCATATAGACTTTGATCTCCTTATGCATCATATCATGGAACAGGGTTACCATGGCTAGCTAGTAAGTCGCCCTGGCATTCTTCAAACCGAATGGCATGACGTCGTAGGCACAAATCCCCTAATGGGTGTTGAATGTTATCTTGGCTTTGTCCTCTTCAGCCATTTTGATCTGATTATAACTAGAGGACTCGTCCATAAAGGAGAAGAACATGTTGGTTGCGGTTTTATCAATCAGGGTATTGATATGTGGCAAGGGAAAATTATCCTTCGGGCTGGCCTGATTCAAATCTCTATAAGCAACGCACGTGCATACTTTCCCATATTTCTTCAACACGGGAACAATGTTTGCAACCCAATCAAAGTAGGCTACAGCAATAAGAAGTTCAATTGCTTTTCCACTTTTTCATTGATTTTTAGAATAATCTCATATTTCATCCTTTAGAGAGCCTGCCACACTGGGGGGCATTCGGGTTTAACTGGGATCTTGTGGACAACAATCTTTGTATCCATTCCTAGCATGTCTTGATAAGACCAGGCAAAAATTTTCTTGAATTCCTTCAACAGAGCTATGAGCTCATCTTTCATGTCCTTAGAAAAGTTTACCCCGATCTTGACAGGTTCTTCCTTTTCAGATTCGTCGACTAGGTTTATCCCCTCTGTCTCTTCTATATTGGGCTTAGACCCTTCACTCTCTTTGTTTAGAGCTTCTAGGATGTCTCGAGGTAAGTTCAGGACCTCTTCCAATCCTTCAACATCATGATCCAAATCTATTGTCTCATTCACATCATCCATACCCTCGTTATGGCAAAGGGACGATGTACATCAGAATAGATCCTATGGAGTGGAACATATACAGAGAAACATAAGATAATTTACACACATATATTCATAGGAAAGCAAATAAAGAGTGATACAAGAATTTTCTAAATAATACGATGAATATTTCATTAATGGATTATGGGTAGGGGGAAAACAAAGTTCATGCCTGATAATGATAAAAGGGAAATACTAGGAGAAAAGAAATCATACCCTAAACCGATTCGATCGAAAGCAGGTTTCTGAAAACTAAGCATCTCATCAAGCTTTGCACTTGAAGTCCTTTCCAACTGAGCTCTGACTTGGAACAGCTCTGCCTCAAGTTTCTTGGTCTTCTCAGCCAAGAAGTTGTTCTCAAATCACAGTGCTCCAATGGTCTAATTGGCTTCATCAAACTTTGTGGAAAGCTCTTCTCGATCAAGTTCCAAATCACTCGACTTCTTAGTAGCCAGCCTATATAGTTTTTCATGCTTCTAAGACACCTTATACAATTTTTCATAGGCTATATGGATATCATCTTGATCATCCATTTTCTCGAACTTAGAATCCACCAAGTCCTCTTCATCATCCACATCTTCAATAATCCCCTCAGTAGGATTTACAGTGGCAGTGAAGGCATTTAGGATTCCATCATCCTTATTATTAGGATCATCCTCAGGCTCGGTGTCGCTCAAAGTAGCAGTAAGTGCCTTGCTCTTCCCAATGGTCTTGAGATACGTAAGGCACTCTTGTTTCATGTGACTGAAGCCTTGACACCCAAAGCATTTTGGTCCTGAGGGAACAGTATACTGACTGCCATCCCTGGCATCCTTTTTTCCTTTGTCTTGGTTCTTAAATTGAGACGAATTGGACTACTTGCGGTCTTTGTCAAATCCTTTAGCATTGGCATTCTTCATAAACTTTTTGAATTGCCTGGTGATATAGGATTTCATCTTGGAATCTTCATCATCTGAAGACTCATCAGTGTCACTACTCTTGGCCTTTAATGCCATGCTCTTTCCTTTACTAGATTTCCCTATCCTTGTTAAACCCAACTCATAGGTCTGTAGATTGCCAACCAGCTCTGTCAAAGGAATTTTATCAATATCCTTTGATTCCTCAATCGCGGTGATCTTGGCATGAAATCTCTCGGGTAGAGATCTAAGCACCTTTCTAACAATCTTGGGTTCAGGAATGGTTTCCCCAAGATTAAAGGCTGAGTTCACTATGTCCTTGAGCTTGGCATAGAACTCATCAAATGACTCTTCTTCCTCCATCTTAATCTCTTCGAAGCTTGTAGTGAGCCTCTAAAGCTTCGAATCCATGACAACCTTAGTTCCTTCATAGGTTGTTTGGAGAATCCTTGACAACCTTAGTTCCTTCATTTGTGACCGCACTGAATAAAGCATTCAATGCCCTGCTGTTGAAATTTGCCACCTTGATCTTAGCATCATCCCAATTGGGCGGCGCTTCCTTTGGCTTGGTCCAGCCTATCTCCACAGCTTTCCACACTTTCTCATCTAATGACTACAAGAAAGCTTTCATGCGTACTTTCCAGTATGCATAGTTAGTGCCATCAAATAAAGGGGGTATAATAAGAGAATGTCCTTTATCCATGACAAACAGGGGTCAATGGATCACACAGCAAAGATTAACCCTAATCATAGTGTGTCTACTCTGATACCATTTGATAGGCCAAGAATGTATTGACCCCTTGTGATGAATTAACCAATTAATTAGCCAAGTTAATTAATTAATTCAATTTGCATGCAATAAGCATGGTAGCACAAACAAATCACCAACTAAGTAAATATGCAGCGGAAAATAAATTGACACGGTGATTTGTTTACGAATGGGGAAAACCTACATGGCAAAAACTCCACCGGGTGATTTTAAGGTCGTCACTCCCGAGAATCCACTATTATCACAACAAGCGGTTACAAGTAAAGGAATTCTAGTACCTTATACCAACCTACAGTTGAACCCTTACCCCAATATGCAATTGGACTTGTTCTGTAGTGACAATCTCTCCTTTCAATGCACGGCTCCCAGTACGTGACTAACCAATTCGATGCGCGGATCCTAGTATGCGGTTTACACTCCAACTTGAGAAAGATGTTGGCTGCAAAGTTCTTCAGTTCATCAATACAATGAAGATCACGAAGCTCCTTGGTTACAAAACCCTACGCTATACAAACACAGCAGCTTTTTGAAGAGAAAGATGAACTAGGTCATATGTCTCCGGTTCACAATATGCTTGTGAAAAACTTTTGCATTCAGGTGCATCAGCTGTGACGGCCCTTAAAACAATCCTTATATATGTTTAGGGTTGTGAGAAAAGAAAGCCCAAATATCTATACACGGATTGGATGAAAATCAGAACTGAAAATTTGATTTTAATAAATCTCGATAAATACCCTATTTGTCGAGCATTAGGCTGAAACAGCTTTTTAAACCTCGATAGATACTAGCTATCGAGCTTTAAAATCCTACACTTCTTCACTTGATTCTTGGACAGACTTGCATGGCTTTAACACTTGAACTTGAAACCTTGTTCCTTTAAGCATTAAACACATCCTAGATCTACCCAATTACAAATAAAGTGCGTTTTGTCAAAAGATTAGCTAATTCTATCTTGACATATGTTTCTAACATGATTCACATATGTCCTAACATTGGGCACAAGTGGAATTGTAGTGAAGATTAAAAGTGTTCCCAAGTACTTCTAATCTTTGATTTTAAATTTTGCCGTACCTAGGTATACTCTCTTGTTCTTATATTCTGAAATTTACATAGTACATGTTATCAATTGCGAATGAAGTAGATCTGTTAGTTTTCTGTTGCGTATGTTTTGTATGCAATACAAACATGTATTTTTCCAACAAAGGACGCATTCCAATTCGTATCTGATCTCATTCTGCATCCCAACCTCTATAAATAGAGGAAACAAATCAGAATTAAGGGGCTCTTCTCTTTTGACTTTTCAATTCCCCTTACGTTAAAGACGTTTTGGAGGCTTTTGCTTTAGGAACTTCTTTTTTGTAAGTATGGTATTTTAGACCTCAAAGAGGTGAATAAGCTTCTTTGATTTCTAAAATATTCACTCATTAGAAGAGCATGCTCATGCAAGAGGTTTTTTGTTTTTTTTTTTCTTTCTTTTCTTTTTCCATAAGTTAGTATGATGCATGAATATGTTTAGTATGTTTTATGATGTCTTGTTCTTAATATATAATTGCCATGCTTAGATACTTTGCTAGAATTTTCTTTGCATGTTTTTTAGATGATTGTTTATTGTAATTCTTTTTCTTAAATTTCAAAATCTGCTAATGACTATCAATGCTTTTTCTTTTTTTATTTATTTTTAATTTTTAATTTTTAATTTTTTTATTTTTTTTTATAAAATCTTAAAACTGATCTGTATTTTCAGATCTGATTTTTATTTTATTTTATGAAAACTCAAAAGTATTAAGTATTTTCATTAAATACAAATCTGATTTTTTTCTCTAATCTCAAAACTAATTTGTATTTTTAGATCTAATTTTTTTCTCTAATCTCAAAACTGATCTGTATTTTTAGATCTGATTTTTATAAAATCTCAAAACTGATCTGTATTTTCATTAAATACAGATATATTTTTTTTCTAATCTCAAAACTAATCTGTATTTTCATTAAATTCAGATCTGATTTTTTCTAAAACTCAAAACTGATCTGTATTTTCATTAAATACAGATCTAATTTTTTTTTTTTTGAAAAAGTTTTCTTTGTTTTAAAATTTCAGATTTTGAGATTCAAAAGAAGGGATTAAAAGTTAGGTTAAAGTTTTTTTTTAATATGTGATGCATGCATAATAAATTTGTCTCATGAATGTGAATCCTACTTCAAAAGTCCTTTTATTTGTTTCCAACAATAGATCTGGTTTTTCATAAACCAAATTTTTTTTTTTTTTAATTCACAAAACAGATCTGATTTTTTTTACAAACCAAATCTCATTTTTTTTTTTTTACTTTACACAAAACAGATTTGATTTTTTACAAACCAAGTCTTATTTATTTATTTATTTTTCAATAAAGATCTTAATATTCTTTTTAAAAGAGAACATCATTCATAAGGTAAATTTATTTTAGTTAATTTTTGTCAAGTGTCTGCCATGTATGTTCAATATATCATTCAACATCACAAAAAGGGTATATTGGTCATTAGAGTCTAGAAGACCAAACTCTGTCTGGGCGGAATGAGTGCCTAACACCTTCTCATTTCGTAACCTATCCCCCGAGCTTAGGATTTTTGAATAGGCAGATTAGTGTTTTGTCTTTTAATTTTGGTAGATTGTAACTAGGACCAAAACTTTGTATTCTTTTGTATAGATTGTAACTAGGACCCAAAGCCTTGTATGGTTAATTTACCAAAGTTGTACTTTTCTTTATTCAATCAATGACAATGAAGTATTTTAATCATGTAATTTGTATTTATTTTTTCTTATTTTTTTGTATAAAAAGTAAGTGGCGACTCTACACCACTTATCTAAAAAGAGAAGTGCCCTTAAAAGCACCTAAGTCTCTTTTTTGAGAGCACCCTGATTTTTACGGTCTCTCACAGACCTAATCCATCTTATGCATGACGAAGTATCATGGCAGCATAATTTATTGTTAGACAAGGTACACGGTGGCAGGTGGTAATGGGCACTCTATTAAATTTGTAGAGATAAATGGTTATATCTACCATCAACTTTCCAACCCACCTTTAGACCTGCTGTCCCTAATGATGCACGGATCTCGTTGCTAATTGATCCACATACTACAGCTGGGAGGTCAGACATGATCCATCAATTCTTTGTTCCTACTGATGCAGCGGCTATTTTAAGTATTCTCTTGGGTTCTCGACTACCTGATGATCGTGTGGTGTGGGCATTTACATCTAAGGGGGAGTTCACAGTCAAGGGTGCCTATAAGGTGGCGATGGCTTCGGCTAACACGGACCAATCTGGTGAGGAGTCCAATAGTCAAAACCGTAAGTTATTCTGGAAATCAATTTGGAAGCTTAACGTCCCTAATAAGATTAAATCTTTTGCACGGAGGGCAAACAAGAATGTCCTACCCACAAAAGCAAACCTAGTTCGTCAGAAAGTTATTAAAAACTCTACTTGTAAGGCTTGTGGTGAGGAGGTTGAAAGCAGCGGGCATGTGTTTTTGGGACTATGTTAAAGCTCGTGAAGTTTGTGATATCTCTGGCATATCTTTCAACACACGGGGTCTTGGGTTCTAGGAATTTGTAGATCTCTTATGGCATTTGAAATTTGTGGAGCAGGGCGATGAGATATTGGAATTGGTTATCACAGTAGCATGGTGTCTATGGTTTAATATTAATGAAGCTAGACTGGGTATAGAGAGGGCACAAGCATCGGCAATCTTACACAAGGCTTGTTATTTGCTGGAGGAATTCCAAGTTGCCAATTTCAGATTATCATCTCCAGTGAACAATGGAGAGGTTCGGTGGGCACCACCGCCAGAATCTTGGTACAAGATCAATACCGATGGAGCTGTTTTCACTAGTTTCCATTCTATAGGTATCAGTCATTATCCGATATGATGCTGGGAGAGTGGAGGCTGCTCTCAGTAAACGCCTTATGCTACCCTTAGGACCCGTGAAAACTGAAGCAAAGGCCATGGAAGAAGGGATAACGTTTGCATGGTATGTGGGTGTCCAGGACATTATTGTGGAAAGCGATTCCAAGATCATCATTGATGCCATGACAGGAACTAATGCATCACCGGTAACCATTGATAATATTTTCTATGGGATCCGACAAAAGTTACGGGAGTTAAGAAATTTACAACTATTGCATGTTAAAAGACAGAGTAATTGCCCAGCTCACATCTTGGCTCATTATGACAAGAATACCGACAATTATGTAATTTGGATAAAAGAAAATCCTAATATAATTGAGTCAGTTTTGGTTTAGGATGTATTGTAATTATCTTCTTCTTAATAAAAATTACGATCTTCTTATCAATATATATACAGCTCTTACAAAAAATTTCCACATTAGACCCCCTCAATTTTTATTTTCATGATACACACATATATAAAATAAGTTATAAATTTAGCACATAAGTGTGTAAAATTATACCTCTCCAATCTAAATTCCATTCTTATAATTTCAATTATATTCTATTGTTTTGATCATGTGTCTATTAATGATGAACCAATATATTGTCAATAAATTGTTAAAAAAAAGGTGTTTTATAAAATATTTATGTGGCTATAAATCATTAAGTATAAGATCAAGGATAACTACAGCTCTTGAGAAACTTTTTTATCTCTATCACTACTGGTAAGTGTGTGTATATATATATATATATATATATATATATATATATATATATATTTTTTTTTTTTTTTTTTTTGAAAAAAATCTCTCTCACACGCTCATAGGGGGAGAGGGAATAGAGTTCTAGTCCAAAGAAACATCACAAATTTCCAATAAAAAACCATACATGATAGTTTTTTAGGGAAGATTACGATGTAAGTTATACTATGTAAACACAACATATTATTTATAAATAAGCTTATTATATGTTTTTCATTACATTAAAGCAGGAGAGAGAGAGAGAAACTAAAATATTGTGGTAGGCGGTATTTACTTTCACTACAAAGCATGGAAGAGAGAGAACCTAAGATATTATGATTGCATGCAGTCATGCATTTATTTATTTGAAGTTCTAGAATACAAAATGCATGTATTAAATTAAGGAAACAACTTTACGACTAGTTTGACACCATCTATCATAAGAAAATTGAAGATTCGGCCAGTCTGAAGCAGCTATGGCAAAATCTTGCAGCCAATTTGTGAGGATAACTTCTTGATCCGATGCTGGTAAGCTGGAGAGTACTTCATCTATTGCGCTCTCTACTTCCATCTTTTCAAACCTTGTCAACACGGGATATGTCAACCCGTTGCTTGCATGGCAAAATAATGGTAGCCAAAACAATAGCAATCTGAACTTCACTTGCCTTGAAATTTTCAAGTCTTCTCCAATGAGATCTCGAAATAATATGGCTACAAGAGAGAGAGAGAGAAGATTAATGAATATATTAACTAAGTTAAGAATTTCTATATTTTCCTATGGAGGTCAAACATTTAAAAAATAAATAATAAATAACATTTTATTTCTATAAGATCAAACATTATGAGTTTTTATTTTATTTTTATAAATATGTTAGGTCCTAAGACTTTAGGAACTAAAGTATTAGAAATTCAATTTGTATATGTTGGCAAACCATGATCAAAACATTTATGTCTCGTTTGAGAGGAGGGAATGGAATGGAATAGAAAGGAATGAAAACAATAATTTTAGAATATTCTTCCCTTCCCTTGTTTGGGAGTTTTAATGGAAAGAATGGAAAGCTCATTCCCTTGTTTGGGAGTTTAAGTGGGAGGGAATAGAATGGGTAGGAGGAAACACTTATTTCTCTCTATTCCCGTAAAACCTCAAAATTTCATTCCCCCCGAAATTGGGAGGAATAGGAGGGAATGGAATTAGATTTAATGATTTTTTTACTAAAACTCCCAAAATACCCCTATATATTCAACCCTTTATTTTAAAATAGGGGTCTAATAGTAATATTGTCATAAAATGATTCTGAAAGCTCTAAAATGTGTGAAAACACAAGAGCTGTTTAGACCCCCAAATTAAAGTTATGGCTCAATAGATTTTACTCTAATTTATACTAAGTGCGGAATAGAGTAAAAGCGAGCGGATAAACAAACAAGCTACTCTAACCCATATTCATAATAATACAGCAGTAAAATGAAAGGCAAAAGAGTAGGGAAGAAGAATGCAAACACAAGATAATACGCCGATGTGTTATCGAAGAGGAAATCGAAGTACTCGGCGTAAAACCTTTCCGCTGCCCTCCAAGCGGTAATCGATCCACTAGACAATCAGTTGGGATACATGGATTAGCAAGAGACCCTCCAAGCCTAATCTACCCGATGCACCTAAGCCTTCCAAGCTCCTACTACAACAAGGCTTCTCGGAACCGTGTCTTATTTAGCTCTCCGGAACTCGCAATACACCCGATTGCATCCGCCAGATCCTGGCTTCTTCCAATGTTTCCCAGCAACACCAAAAGCTCACTGAACACTCTGAAAGGGTGTGGTAAGTGTTTAAGCTGTCAACCACTCAATGGTATGAAAATGGAGAGGTAGGAGTTGAGGAAAATCCACAAGTAATTGTGTAAAGATATGTGGGTATGACAATCTCTAACTCTCAAGGTTTGTGGCTAGGGTTTTCTCTCAGAAGCACTCCTCAACATTTGTGGGTAATGTGGGTATATATAGTGTGGGTACAGAAAGTGTGTATCAGATAGTACAGTTTGGCAAAACAGAATGTTTCGCGAGTATCTCGCGGGAAGACCTTACCCGCGAGCTACTCGCGAAACATAGCTGTCTCCATCTGTCCTGACTCTTCGCATTCCAGTCATGTGCAGGGCACATGCAACATTTCGCAGGATGCTTAGTCATGAGCTACCCGCGAAAACTCTTCAGTCTTCAATAGCTTGAGTCTTCACACTCTCTCTCTTTATCACACAACCCTTACAATTAAAAACCCACAATAAATACAAGGTACAAACGATTGAATAGAATTACAATCAAATTTGGCACGGAATAAAAGCCAACAGAAACATTGTTGTAAATCACAACTTTACAATCTCCCCCTTTGGTTATTCCGTGACAAAACCCCTAAAAATAGACTCTAGACTTAAACGTGAGTTTGGGAACAGTGGTAAAACTCACTCACACCTAATCTAGAAATTGTGAAGCACTTGCATGTATATACCTGTAACCTGAAACACTCGCACACAAACAAAACTTTCATTAAGCTTATGACAAGTTGAATACATGGTACGTATATGAGCAAGTAAAGTGCGATCAAGTTTGTAAACATATTAAACATGTAAGCAAAAGATGATCATATAGGAACAATCAATAAAGAAAGATTACAATGAACATTTAGCAAGTAAATGCTCATCCGGACATTGAAAGCTATAAAGATCAATCACGATGAACAATAGCATGTCCAACACTCAACCAATGCAAAATACACGAGGTATTTGCATCTAGGATACAACATCCTACTAGGGTACAAGAGTGAGATACTTAAGACATATTAGCAATATCTTAAAAGTATAAAAAAATGCTACAAAGCATTGATATAAACACAAACACTGAATTATAAACTGAAATATAAAACAATGTACTAAAAGCTTTAAAGAAAACAGTAAAAACAGTCAACAAACAGCAGTTTCTGTTTCTGGTTTCTCCTACCCTTATCAACGACACCATCTCCCCCTTTTTGTCAAGGAATAGCTAGTTTTCATGTTCCTCTAGCTTCCTCTGAATTTGGTCCATTTGAGTCTGGAGAGATGTGAACTTGGTGTTGAAACGAATGTGTTGGGAGTGCATGATGGTAGCTAGTCCGGATATTTTGGTATTGATCTCTTGGAGAGTAGCCATGATGTTGTCTAGCTATTCATCATAAATATGGGAGGTAGAGCTTGAGCTTCGCTGAGTAGCATGACTTTCTTGCTTGGTATTCTTCTTGGTGTGACTCATGCTTGCATGGAGAGTGCGGATATTAATTGGACTTGGCTGAGGATATGGGCACTCATCTTCCAAGGGATGCACACCTTTAAGCTTTAGAATCCTTGAGATAAGGCGACAGAAAGGAATACAATTCCTTGAAGCAGTCCGTTCAACTGTTTTTGCTACAGTGTGGAAAATATAGGAACACACATCAATCTCCACGTCAGTGATCTAATCATGTAAGAATAATGCTCGACCGAGATTCATGTAAGAATAATACTCAACCGAGATTCATGTAACTGGTGCTAGACAAAGGGTAGAGGTTGCTGCACATGATCATTGTGAGCAGCCTTAATTCGGGAGAAAGAGAGGCCACACTTATTGACTTCCCATTGGAGGAGAATTCCAAATTAGCACCTAAAGCTTCCCGAAGAATCTCCTCATCTGGATTCAGTTCATCATATACCGGTGGGATAGGTAATATTGGTCGGTTGATGTTTAGAATTTTTGCCAAGTAGACTGGTGTAATTGAGAACCTCTTTCCTCTAACCCAACACTTAATCTCCTCTCCTTCAACAAGGGCATTAGCATAAAACTCTTTCACCAAGTTCTCGTATGCATCCTCAAGATTTGAGAGAAGAAAGTTTCAATCCTTGGTGGCAAACCATATGGGAATACTGGTGTCTAGGAGAGATGGCAGATCAACGGCCCTTTCAACCAGCAATTGAGCATCTCGAAAGTAGTTATAGGTCTGAAATGCAGCATAAGATCTGAACAAGTAAGGGTCATACATTCCCGTTGAAAAACGAGTTCTCTTTGACC
Source organism: Notholithocarpus densiflorus (assembly GCA_030021035.2). NCBI lineage: Eukaryota > Viridiplantae > Streptophyta > Magnoliopsida > Fagales > Fagaceae > Notholithocarpus > Notholithocarpus densiflorus. The sequence goes on along the minus strand of JARYZH020000006.1, from coordinate 9,409,381 downwards.
TCGGAGAAGGATCATCAACATCAATCACTGGCTCTTTCCTTTTGCTGCTGCCTCCTTTCACAGCTGAGCTTTTAAACGGAGACATCTGCACACACAACAGAAATACAAGAAAAAAAAACAGGTGCACAAACACAGAACAGAACACAAAACTTGATTAGATTCAAGTTAGTTCAAAACATAGGTAAAACAACCTAAAACAGAGCATAACCAACTCAAAAACATAGCAAATAAACTTAAAACAGCATGCTATAAGTGTTAAAACATGTAATCATAAGCATAATGCATGAATTACATGACTGTGCGTGTGTGTCTGTGCTGTGCATGTGCTGATGCATGGAGTGTGCCTAAAGGATGTCTAGTGTGTGCATGGCATGGCATTGAGGCAAAAAATGGGCAAAGAGTGTAGAATACTCATTCATTGACCAAAACATGTTAAACATGATCAATCAAGAATAAACCCAAACATTGGAACTCAGTTGAGTCCAATTCAACACAAGAATGTCACTAGGACATTTTGTCAAACACCTAACATGCAACAGAACACAACATCTATGAAAAATGCATGAACATGGTGAAAATTTACCTCAATACATGCTTAGAATGCCACATGGGGTCAATACAGATACAAACACAGCAAATGGGACTCAGCCCAATGAAAATTTTGAAAAAATTTGCACAAAATAAAGAACCCCAACCCAGTTTTTGAAAATCCCCAAATTTTTAAAACCCTAAGCTAAAATCTGAATAATCTAAGACAAAAATGAAGATAATGTTTAGAAAAACATACCTGGAAGTGATTTTGCAGAGATTTTTGCTTGAAAATAATGGGGTTTGAGTAAAACGTAAGTTTGGGTTGAGAGGGGTTCGAGAGAGGCAGTGCGAGGGAAGTTAAGAATGTTTGAAAACATGTCACATCTGCCACATAAAATCTGAAAACACGCATTTTTTGTGGGTTAGGCAGTAGCGAGATAGTCGTGATACAGTCGCGAGAATGGCCACTGAAGCACAAAAGCTTTCGCGAGAAGCTGTTAGCAGCAAATCAGTCGGAAGACAGTCATGATAGCTTCTGTATGAATTGGAAAAATTCCAGTTTTTACCTAAAAACATTTCGCGAGAAGCTGTTAGTCGTGAAATACTCGCGAGACAGTAGCGAGACTCTCTGTATGAATTGACAAAAATTTTATTTCCCTTAATCAGCTTTCGCAGGAAGGTCTAAGTCAAGAGCTTCTCGCGAAACTGCCTCTGAACCAGTTTTTGGAGAAAAACACAAAAATGCATTTTTATAAAAAAACTAAAGGTACAAAAGTATAAAATCACTTTCAAAAACATATAAAACACTCAAAAATATTTTTGGGTTTGATCGACAAGTAATTGAGCATACACATCACATTTGAACATGTACAATCACACAAATGAGATAAGCATTAATTGAATCAAAGTCTTGTGTGTTGTGGGTGAGTATCAAATGTGAAATAGTCCTTAGACCAGAGTGAAGATTCAATGATCAATTCAATCAAGTCATACACAACTGGTACTGAATCAAGTGGTTTATCTCAATTATAGAAATGAATATATATGACCTCCCACAAGAAAATGATCACAAATCTTAGAAGCTTTTCATTTGGCTTCTGCACAAATCATGACATTTGATCAAATTTTTAACAATACATCTCATTTTGAGATCGGTGCATGAAATTTTTGATATTTCAATATTGAGAGATAGCCTGTGGCTTTTTGAGCACCATACATTTCAATACAAGAGTTGCTTTCACTTTTTCCTAGTCAAATACTAGTATGTGCGACAGACTTTTGCAGCTCATTATCTTTTTTTATTTTGAGATTTACATTCGGTGAGCTCTATTGCAAAAACATAAAAATAAAGTGGGAAGAGATATAGACACAAGTCTATGCAAGTATCAAGACCATCAAGACTATTGACTAATCATTCATGACAAGCTTGAAGATCTATTTACAACAATTACACATAGTTTTCAAGATTTATCCCACAAAGATATATGTGCATACAAAACAAGCTAAGCTCGTAAATGCACTACGCCATTAGTACGAAGGTACTAGGCCAAACTCATATGAGAAATACACAACACAAGTGATCAAACTTTTTGGAGATTTTTCAATTTTTATGGGTTTTTGAATTTTTGAACACACTAAAAAATAGAACAAGTAAAGTAAGATCAACAAAAACAAGTACAAAAACAAACTTGTAAAAGAAACATGCTATAAACTGGAAGCAATGCAAGACATGATGCATGAACCTATGGTCCTAAACATTGGAAGTATTAATGCATGGTCCTAGAAGGTGATCATGCATAAGTACCCTTCTGCACCCACACTTTACGAGTGTTTTGGGTGAGAGCCTTAGATGGCAGGGTACAACCAACATAACTTTCAAACCTTGGAGTGAAGCTAGCAAGGCATAGAGATATGTTTTTCAGCATTTCCATCACATCGCCAATGAGATGTCCTTCACTATTTCCCTTAGCTTGTGCTCCCCTTGGTCTTCTTCTTAAAGTTTCTTGTCCACACATCCAATCAGCCTTTTTGAGTGCATGAAGCTTGAAACAATTCGGCCTTGTGTGTCCTTGTGTGCTACAATGATGACACAAATGCTTTACTTGAGGCCCCCTTTGATTTTTGGGTAGTGACTTCCCTTTTTCCTTTGGTTTTACACCAATGGTCCTCTTAACTACAGCAAGGGTCTTAGTCTCAGGCTTCACTTCTTTAAGTTTCTCATCATTCTTGGTTGATATGAACTTTACTTCCTTCTTGGGTTCGCTGCTAGAACTTCCTTCTCCGGTATAGCCCAAACTGGTCTTATCATGTGAAGATTTCTAAGAAGACAGCACATTGTCAAGTTTCTTGGTGGAGATGCACTCAACCTTGACATTTGCTTGAATGATTTCAAGTTCATGAAATTTGATCTTAGAATAAGCTGCAACCAACTCTCCTTTGAGTCTTTCTTCTTCACACTTTGATTCCTTAAGTTGCACAAGTATACCCTTATGTTCTTCTTCAATCTTTTTCATAGCAAGGTTAGCAACTTTGACGTATTTGCCACAATCTTCTAGCAAAGAATCATAGGCTTCTTGACGGTTGTTCTCCCTTTCATTTTGGCATACATCTTCATCTTCGGATTCTTCAATTTCCTCATCCTCAGAAATATTACCAAGTTCATCAACCAAATTGCTCAAATTATCATTTGAGTCAACGGAAGCAATAGTCATGAAGGCTCGGTAGTTCCCTTCACTGTCACATTCTCCTTCCGTATCTGAATTCGAAACAGACAATTCCTTGAGGGGATTGAAAATCCTTCCCATCTTTCTTCTTAAACTCCTTCCTATCACCTTTGAAGGATGAAAACTTTCCTTTGTTGAATGGCTTTCCATTGTTTTTCATCTTCAGGAATTTTCGAAAGTTCTTTGCAAGGAATGCTACCTCCTTCTCCACATCATCTTCTTCAGAGGAGTCAACCATTCTCTCGGTGATGGTTTTAAGAGTAAGGGATTTGCTCGTCTTGTGAGAAGGCAGCCCCAGCTCATATGTTTGGAGAGATCCAATGAGTTCTTGGATTTTGATCTCATCCAAATCTTTACTTTCCTCTATAGTTGTGACTTTTGCTCGGAATCTCTCCGGTAAAGACCTCAAAATCTTTCTTACCACCTTAGCATCATGTGAGGGATTTCACAATTTTCTCCAATACCAATGGGTTTGGTCTGCGATCGAATGCTATAAAAGATTTGTGCCCCCTCATCCTTCACCAATTGGTCGTTGGATGGATCGATAAGGCACACGGTCCGACAAGTGGTATCAGAGCCAAGGTCATAGGTTCGACTCGTTGGAGCCGCATTGTGAAGGAGGGATTGTGAGGGATTTCATAATTTGCCCCAATACCAATCGGCTTGGTCTGCAATCGAATGCTATAAAAAATTTGTGCCCCCTCATCCTTCACCAATTGGTCGTTGGATGGATCGGTAAGGCACACGGTTCGACACATCCTCAATCTTCGCTCCGAGATTGAGCTTAGCAATTACAATTTCATTGAGCTTTCCATAGAATGAGTCAAAAGCCTCATCATCACCCATCTTAAGCTCTTTAAATCTGGTGGTAAGCATTTGGAGTTTCGTGTCCTTGACTTTCTTGGTACCCTCATAGGTAGTCTCAAGAATCGTCTAAGCTTCCTTGGCTGTCTCCACGTGCGATATCCTGCGAAACTCATCAGGGGACACATCATAAAATATAGTATTAATGGCCTTACTATTCGCATTAGCTAATGCAAGAGCTGCCTTGTCCCATTCGGACTTGGCTATTGTGGGTTTAACATACCCATTCTCAATGGAATCCAAAACGGACTCATCTATAGCACACAAGAAAGCCCTCATTTGGACTTTCCAAAAGGCATAGTTGCCCCCATCAAAGAATGGCAGGGCATTGAGAGATTGTGATCGGTCCATCACAAAAGGGTCAAGGATCACACTCAGGTAATTAAACCACAGCGAGTGTACTTGCTCTGATACCAATTGAAAGCTATAAAATGTGTGAAAACACAAGAGCTGTTTAGACCCCCAAATTAAAGTTACGACTTGATAGATTTTACTCTAACTTATACTAAATGTAGAATAGAGTAAAAGCGAGCGGATAAATAAACAAGTTACTCTAACCCATATTCATAATAATACAACAGTAAAATGAAAGGCAAAAAAGTAGGGAAGAAGAATGCAAACACAAGATAACACGACGATGCGTTATCAAAGAGGAAAGCGAAGTACTCGGCGTAAAACCTCTCTGCTGCCCTACAAGTGGTAATCGATCCACTAGACAATCAGTTCGGATATATGGGTTAGCAAGAGACCCTCCAAGCCTAATCTACCCGATGCACCTAAGCCCTCCAAGCTCCTACTCCAACAAGACTTCTCAGAACCGTGTCTTGTCTAACTCTCCGGATCCCGTAATACGCCCGATTGCATCCGCCAGATCCCGGCTTCTTCCAATGCTTCCCAACAGCACCAAAAGCTCACTGAACACTCTGAAAGGGTGTGGTAAGTGTTTGGGCTGTCAACCTCTCAATGGTATGAAAATGGAGAGGTAGGAATTGAGAAAAATCCACAAGCAATTGTGTAGAGATATGTGGGTATAACAATCTTTAACTCTCAAGGTTTGTGGCTAGGGTTTTCTCTCAGAAGCACTCCTCAACATTTGTGGGTAATGTGGGTATATATAGTGTGGGTACAGAAAGTGTGTATCAGATAGTACAGTCTGGCAGAACAGAATGTTTTGCGAGTGTCTTGCTGGAAGACCTTACCTGCGAGCTACTCGCGAAACACAGCTGTCTCCATCTATCTTGACTCTTCGCATTCCAGTCATGTGCAAGGTACATGCAACATTTCACGGGATGCTTAGTCGCGAGCTACCCGCGAAAACTCTTCAGTCTTCAATAGTTTGAGTCTTCACACTCTCTCTCTTTTCCATTCTTTTCCATTACTTAAATACATTCCACTTCATTCTATTCCCTTATGATCATTCCATTCATTCCTATTCCCTTATGATCATTCCATTCCATTCCATTGCTCAAAGTTTAGTTTAAATTAAGTTTGGAATCGAGTAATTGCAGAAAATTACTATTCAATTTTTGCAAGGCTCGATCGAGCGAAAATTAGATTCGATCGATCGAAAGTCGTAGATCAGCAAAAATCAGCAAACGTAAAAAGGCCATAACTTATCCGTTTGAAACCCAAATCGTGATCTGTTTTTTCCAATATTTAAAGGACATCATAAGCTAACCCTGGGTAGGGTTTTCAAGGCTTTTTCAGAGAGAGATTAGAGTGCAGCTTGTGCCTCTTTTGTAGATCTAGGGTTTTGTACCTAAAAGCTCTCTAAGGTCTTTGTTGAGTTGTGTGTTGAATCTTTTATGAGATTTGAGAAGTGTTTACTTTCGTACACACACATAAAGCTATTAAGATCAAGATTCATGTCAAGAACTTGGTGATCGCTTCAGTTGCTGCATAAAGAACTTAAAGAAGATCCAAAACCTATGAGTGGAGTCTCAAAGTCACAAGTAGGAGAACTTGTGGTTGCTGCAGATTAAGGAAAGAAGTAGTCCGTAGACTTGAAGCTATCATGGGGTCATGGTAGTAAGTTTTTTACTCGAGATAGCAATAGGATGTTAGTGGTCTAAGTTCTATTGTACAAACTTCAATTCTTTCATAGTGGATTTGCTTTCTACCTTGAGGATAGCTAGGTTAAATCCTCCCCAGGTTTTTTACCGGTTTGGTTTTCTTGGGTGATCATATCATTGTGTTCTTTATTTTTCGCTGCTTTACATGATATGACTTTATTGTTTTAACCTAGATCTGAATAATAAACCTAAGTATTCACTTGGTTATTTAATTAGGTTAAACAAACTAGTTTACAGGGATCTAAAAATGTATAAGTGGTATCAGAGCAGGTTAGCTCTTGTGTTTTTAGATCTTTTGATCTAAGAGTTGATCATTGATCCCTACTATCATGGATAATTTAAAGTGTATTTTTGCTCATGTTTGTGATAATTTGAATAAAGAAGATGCTATTACTTTTGTTGATCTTATTGATGCTTGTGAAACTCTTTGTAAGAAATTGTCTAAATTGTTGAAAATTGCTAAGAAATTTAAAGAAGAGTTAAAATTGGCTAATCTTGAAGAAGAGGAATTGATTGTGAGATTTGATGAGTCAAACAAAAAGAATGAATTTTTGAGAAATCAAATTTCCTCTCAAGATGAGAAGATGAAAAGCTTGGAACAAGAGTTAGTTGAGTCTAAAACTAAACTTGAAAATTTGACTAGTACTAAGCTTGCTGTTGTTAACAGAAGTGTTTCTGGTTCTCTTAAGCCTAAAGCTGAAAAAGTTTATATCCCTCTTTTCAAGAGAAATCATAAAGAAAATGCTTATTTTGCTAGGTTAGACAAACGTAAAAGTTCTGATGTAGACGTTGAAGTTTCTAAACCTAAGTCTAAACCAACTGCTAGTGTGCAAAAGAAATCTGTTTTTGTGCCTACCTGTCACCTTTGTGGTGTTGTTGGTCATATTAGACCAAATTGTTCTTTGTTGAGGCAAAAACCAAAATCTGAGACTAGATTTGTTGTTAGGAATACTGATATTCCTAAATTTGTTCCTGTTTGTCACTTTTGTGGTGTCTCTGGTCACATTCATCCTAATTGTCATAAATTGAAATTTAAGTATTCTGTGTTTCAGTCTAGGATATGTGATGATATTTCTCCTGCCATAAGTCCATATAAATTGTTTCATATTCTTTTAAAAATTTTAAGCTTGTTGGCTTGTGAAAGGAATTTGCATGATTTCAGTCTTTCTCAGAAGATTGATATAATTCCTCAAATACATTCTGCTTCACATGGATTTTCACCTACAAACCTGAAGACTCATGCTATATGGGTGAGAAAATATTCTCTAAGGTGAGTGTTGCTGAGTTGTCCCTAATTTAATTCTTTTAATTGTTTGTGGACATGTTTTGTTTTTTTGGTTGTTTTTTATTTAAAAAAAAAATCCAAAAACATTGAAAAATTTCAAGAAGACAAAAATATTTTATTTTGTGTCTAGTTTTATTTTTCTTGGGAATTACATGAATTATGATATCTCTCTTTTGGTTTAGAATATGCTTGACATTGTGGAGAAACTTGAATAGTATGTGTTATATAAGTACTAAGCTATTTCTGATTTTGTGTGAGTATGTACTAGTTTGTACATGTACTCAAGGATTAATTAAGAAATTGATATTCCTTGTTTGTGTACCCTTTATAGCTTAGTTAAGCACTATCATGCATTGCATTTTTAATCATTTAGCATAATGTGTGCTTTTAGTTTTGGTCATAAAATTTTTTTGAAACCAAAAAGATTTTTATTTCTTTTGCATTACACATCATGGATTTATAGTTAAGGTTAACCATATTATCTTTACATAACATGCTTGTGTACCTTGTTTAACTTGGATGAGCTTATTTTACTGCATTTTGCTAGTTTTAGCTATGTAGTGCATGTTGTGTGGGAGTTGTTTATAGTTTTTGATCACTTGATCTTGATTTTGAAGTCACATGCTTTTGATTGTTAGGACTTGAACTTAATAAGAAAGGCATAAATAACCATCTCATTTCTGTTTACTAGCCAATCATGAACACCTTAGTGCATATCATAAGATTTTGTGCTCGAAAAAGTGTAGCACATGCACAAAAAGAACATAAGGTGTAGCTTCGGATTAATAATAAAATTGGTGTGTACATTATTGAGCTATAATAAAGATGACACAAAGAAATAAAATTGGTGTGTACATTATCTGGCTTAAATAACAATTTCACAATGAAATAAAAATGGTGTGTACATTATGAGACAAAAAAAAAAAAAAAAAAAAAAAACAATATTGCAAGCTTGTTTTGTAGGAGATGTGAAAGTTATATGATGTAATTCTTTAGGTGATAGTCACTTTCAAATTTATGTGATGAATAATGTTGAAATTGTGATTGATTACTATCTACATATCACCTCACATGTATCTCATGCTATTACTAATTGCACACACTACATAAGTTATTCTTTGCTAATCTTAGTACATGAAATTGTGTGTGAAGTTGATTTGGCCATCCAAGATTATATGTTTCTTGATGTTGATACAAAATATGTTCATTGATTGATTTTTGGGGACAAAAAGTGTTACATTCTGGTTTTGGAAGATCTGGGTTGAATTCAAGTGTTTTTGAAAAACTTTTAAACTTATACTCATGCATTTCATTCATGAAATAAGATGGTTTTGAGTATTTTTTGCATAAAACTTTTTTTGTTTTTCAAAAATTTCATTTTTCCAGATTTTCGATCGATCGAGGGTGTTTTTCGATCGATCGAAAATGCATTAAAATTTTTGGTTTGAATCTGCTTGGCTCGATTGGTATTCGATCGATGCTTGACCAATTGAAATTGAAAAATTTCCAGTCTCTAAGTTTTTGACCAAATTTATTTTCATGCATCATTTATGTTTAGGATTCACATGCATTGCATTGTATTTTGTATCCATTTTGCAGTTTTGCAATCATATCTCTCATTATTTTCACACATAACATGCATACACTTTGTTAAATTGGGTACTCAACTTGATTTAAAAATTGATTGATTAATTTTTGAGTCCTTTGTACATTTTAGTATATGCTATTTTTATGTGTGAATTGCAGAAAATATTTTTCTTAAGAGATATGATGGATAATCAATATGCAAATATTTTCTCTTAAACACATTGCATGCATATGTTTATGGGTCACATAGTGTCAAGTTTTCATTTATTGAAAGAGAGAATATTTTTTTCATATGTATCCTCAACTTAGTTTTTAAGTTTGGTTTGTGTCTTTTATTTATTCCCACCTCTTAAATTTTCCCCAAAACTGTTTTTCCCAAAACTTGTTTTGTTTTTCCTATTTTTATAGGGGGATAAATCTTTTTTTAAAACCTAACAAGTGTTCATAAGGGGAGTTGTTGCTCTTTATTTGTTTCCTTGATTCTCTATTTTCTCTTGACTTTTGTTGCGTATGTTTTCTGTTTACTGTTTGTTTGAGTTGTCTTTGTCAATACGTGACAAAAAATGGGAGATTTCGATGAAATGTGGGAATATATGAGAATCCTATTTGTTTTGTTTAGGGGGAGTTGAAATTGTTTTTGAAAGGGGGAGAAAATAAATTTTTTTGTTGTATCTAACTTAGGGGGAGAGTTAGTTTGCATATTTGTTATTTGCTTTAGTTTGTTTATTTTGTTTTACTTGTATTTTCTACACATGCGTTTATATGTTTGTTGAGTGTTTCAAGAATTTATAGGTTATTTCAGTCGTGGCTGCTGTCTACTTTAGCAATTGATAGATAGTGGTTTTGGTTGAATTGTAATTAAGGCTTTTTAATTGAATGGGCTGTTTTACTTTGAGCATTTTATTTTTTCTGTAATGTGTTTTGTCACGGATTGCTAAAGGGGGGGATTGTTAGGTTTTAAGATTTTATGAACTAATGTATTAGAACTTCAATTTGTATATGTTGGCAAACCATGATCAAAAAATTTAGTCTAGGTTTAGATTTGCTCAAAGTTTGGTTTAAATTAAGTTTGGAATCGAGTAATTGTAGGAAATCTACTATTCAATTTCTGCGAGGCTCAATCGATCAAAAATTAGATTCAATCGATCGAAAGTCGCAGATCAGCAAAAATCAGCAAACGTAAAAATGCCATAACTTATCCGTTTGAAGCCCAAATCGCGATCTGTTTTCTCCAATATTTAAAGGACATCATAAGCTAACCCTAGGTAGGGTTTTCAAGGCTTTTCAGAGAGAGATAAGAGTGCAGCTTGTGCCTCTTTTGTAGATCTAGGGTTTTGTACCTAAAAGCTCTCTAAGGTTTTTGTTGAGTTGTGTGTTGAATCTTTTGTGAGATCTGAGAGGTGTTTACCTTCATACACACACATAGAGCTATCAAGATCAAGATTCATGTCAAGAACTTGGTGATCGCTTCAATTGCTGCATAAAGAACTTAAAGAAAATCCAAAACCTTTGAGTGGAGTCTCAAAGTCACAAGTAGGAGAACTTGTGGTTGCTACAGATCAAGGAAAGAAGTAGTCTGTGGACTCGGAGCTATCATGGGGTCGTGGTAGTAAGTTTTCTACTTGAGGTAGCAATAGGATGTTAGTGGTCTAAGTTCTATTGTACAAACTTCAATTCTTTCATAGTGGATTTGCTTTTTACCTTGAGGATAGCTAGTTTAAATTCTCCCTAGGTTTTTTACCGATTTGGTTTTCCTGGATGATCATATCATTGTGTTCTTTATTTTTCACTGCTTTACATGATATGACTTTATTGTTTTAACCTAGATCTGAATAATAAACCTAAGTATTCACTTGGTTAATTAATTAGGTTAAACAATCTAGTTTACAGGGATCTAAAAACGTACAAAATAAATAGAGGGGATAATAGGAGGTGGTTTTTTTTTTTTTTTTTTTTTTTTTTTTTTTTTTTTTTTCTCTTCTCTTTCTTGATGAACATATAGGAGGTGGTTTTGAATCATAGAAATTAGGCAATACAAATTAAGAGTATTGTTACCACTGGACTAGCTATGATTGGAATTCCTTTGTTCACTTTGTCTATAAGCTAAATCTCACCTCATATGTGGCCTTATCTACAATAAAAAGCAGACTTTAAGCTGAGGAACATAGAAATTAATGGTTCTATATATAAAGTGGATATTCATATTTGGGTACAGTATATATAGTCAAATGGGATTTGCCGTAATGCTGTGCTGTGTGTCTATATATATATATATATATATATATATAAATATAAATATATTTATATTTATAGTTTAGTAGTTGTGCACATAATTTAGTTATATTTTTTAATTTTTAGTAGCATGAAAGTGAAGAAGAGGAGTAAGGGAAGTGAGTGGAAATAAAAGAGAGAGAGAGAGAGAGAGAGAGATAACCTGAGATCTTGACAATGAAGCCCTGGACCCTAACATTAATAGTTGTGAGGGAGAGAGATGCTAGATCAGAGGCAAAGCTCCATTGCACCAAAGCATCATCCACAGTCCCATAATCCTTAACCTTAGTTGTTATCCACAACAACTCCTGAGCTAGCTTCTCTGCCATCACCTCCTCCACTTCACCCTGATCAGTCTCACGGCCTATCCCCCCCAGTTGCCTCTTCTTCTGTAACTCATGACATGTCCCAACTTTTGCTACAATAGACCTTATAGCATTTACGCAAACACCAAGTCCTTTCATATAGGAAGACAAGTAAGAACCCATCGGAAGCATTCGGATTAAGCTTGTGCTCCATGTGCCATTGTTGTTATCATGATGATCATATTCTGTTACCGTGCGTTTGAGAGTTTCACATAGAAGATTTGAGGTATGTGCAAACGCTGAAGCTAGAGTCATCCGATTGATCTGGAGAAGCTCCATGTGGCCAAATCTAGCATTCTCTTCCATTATCCTATCAGCCATTGCCATCGCAAATTGGTATTTCCTCGACGTGGCTGGGATCTCGTTCAGTAGTGCAAGGATCTACACCATACAACAAACAAAAAAAGTGAACATCATAAAAAGAATTAGTTTATAACTGTGAAAATAAAAATATACAAATTGTAATTTTTTAATATTAGAATAGTTTATAATGTATAAAATATTGTACGCAAAATTATTTGACTTTGATAAACACACAACAGAACAGATTAAATAGAGATGTTATCAAAATTTTAAACTCTAATGAGTACACTAATTAATTGTCTAGTTCAATAAACATATACAAAAAATGAACAACAATTAGCATCTCCCATCAAAATTATGATCAACCACCAATTTTCATAAAATAAAATTTACCAATTATCATCTCCTCCATAGTAAAATTCTTAGCAATTTTAATGTTTCTTCCCCCCCCCCCCCCCAAAAAAAAAAAAATTCTCCTGTATTCAAAATACTAACAAATAAAGTCACTACTACTATTATTATTATTATTATTATTATTATTATTATTATTATTATTATTACTATTTCTTTAAAGTCCCTTTTTTATTTCAAGCACTATATATCATCCTCATAATAAATCTCTCATAGTAGCTAGCTTATAGTAATTTAATTGCACAAGAGGTCACGTGAACTCATTTTAAACAGCAGATTTAACAGACGTGAGCTCATTTTAAACAGACGTGAGCTCATTTTAAACAGCAGATTTAACAGCAGACTAACGGATGTATTAATTTGACATATATGTAAAGTTTAGGAAGTAAATTGGGTCTCTTGGCGTTTTTCTCTAAGTTTTGAGAATATAAAATATAGTCTTTTTTGCATTCCAAAATGCTAATGCTTTTACTAAACTCAATGCACCATAAAAGACAGACAACTCAAAAAAAATCCCAATTTTACAAACGTTTTCGAATCAGTCCTGGGTCCTTCCTTCCCCCACTGAATCTCAAACCCGCCAGAGTCACTCAGTCCTAGCTCTGCCTACCATCAGTTAACGCCGCCATTATCTCCAATGGTGGTTTTCTTCCACCAATCTCTCACCACAGTTACCCATGCACAACCACTACTGACGCACATGCAACTAAAGAACCACATCCTCCAATTCTTGAATCCCTGTCATTAGTTTCTCTTTAGCACTAGATTGAAAAGAGTGTGTGTGAGATAGATAGAGAGGGAGCCCGATCTAGAGAGAGAGAGAGAGAGAGAGAGAGAGAGAGAGAAGTGCTTCAGTTTAGGATCCACCGCCGTCGGTGATGGTTGTCGATAGCTTTGATAAAAGGGCTTAACCCAATGAGAAAAATAGAGTGAGAGTGTGTATTAATATTCGTATTAGTATTAGGAGGGAGGTAAACACCAAGACTCTTAATATAATTTCTGATAAGAAAGAAAGTAACGATTTGAAAGGAGTGATGGATTTATTTGTTACGTGTAGAAAACCAAAACCAAAACGTAGATCTAGCAATGCAATGGACTTATCCAATGTTAGAAAGATTTCGCTTGCTTGTGTCGGGTTCTGTTAGATTTTTGCGTGGCACGTTAACGTTGCATTGCAATTTGCATGTAGGCCACTTGTTCCCTAATCTACCAAAAACTGCCATCTGGAATATTGCCTATTAATGGGCGCATTTAAGCAGTGCAACGCACACCTCTTGATTTAAGATTCTTTTGTCATTCACTTAAATTATTATTTTGGGTTTCTTTTTAAGGACCGACCATTATAAATATATATATATATATATATATATATATTAATGGTTTTTATTTTATTTTATGTTTTATTAGGAAAATAATTTTCTCAATTAGCAAAAAAAAATTTAATATTTAGAATCAGCCGACTATCAAATAATCAAATTACTTTAGGAACATGTGGTCGAAAAGAAAAAAAATTATTAATAATAACAAGCAGTAACTAGATAGGCTAGGCTTACTTGTGAAAGTGCTCTACCAAGGGCTTGAACTGAGGGTCCATCAAGTCCTTCATGAACAACCAAATCCAACGAAGGAAAAGAAGAAGAAGATGATGATGATGAGGGTCCTGGTAAGGCCAATGATCCAACGAATCCAAGGAGATATTGGGGAGAATAGGGTATTGATGAGGAAGGCAAGTAATCCATTAAAACCCTAAGAACCCAGAGAGTGAGCCAAGTGATTAGCATGACCATGAACCGCATATGATCCATGGCCTTCCACTTCTCCGTCTGTTGGGTTTTTGACACAGAAACCAGCGTCTTTGCTGCTGCGTTAGCTGTGGACATGAAAATGGAGCTCAAGACTGATGAAGGTTGCTTTGTCTTGTACCCATATGCTATACTCCTATCTGCTTCCATTCCCATTTTCATGTTTGATGTTGTTGTTGTATCTTAGCGAGATTAATTTTTTTTTCTTTTCAAGGTGGTATATATGTTGGAATATATGGAGAAAATTAAGCGTATATTAAGTGGAGAGGGCTTCTTATATGGGAGCTAGCCATGGCCAAGTGGTCGCTTCTTCCGATTGACATGTAGAAAGATTATTATGGAACATAATGGTATATTACTGAAGCATCTTCTCTTTTGTATTGTAGTTCGGTATGATGGTCTCCAAACTGGCATTGTACACTTATGTACTGTTCTCTGTTTTGTCAGAATTTTGACATTCGTTTTATTTGGGTTTATTTACCATAGCTTTCCTTTTCCTTTTTCTTTTTTTAATAATAAATATGATAGAATTTTAGTATTTGGTGTTCATTTATCATAATTGCTCTTATTATTAGATTAAATTACCAATCAACTTTTTATGTACATGTGATTTGAATCCCAAAAATTTATTCAACGGCAAAATTTTTTTACCAATTGAGTTAATTAAAACCCAAATCTTAAAATCTTATATCATTGTTTTAACATGTTTAAAATGTAAAATAATCATAAGTCTAGATCCATAACAATTTTCACAATTTTTTGCACAAATAGTTGAGGTGATAAATTGTGATGTATATACAATAAAAGGGACAAAATTGCCCTTTTCCCTTTTCGGGCAAATTATATAGCTTTATGCCCTTCTTCTCAAACTAATTAGGAAAATGCCCATCTTTTAAAACTCGATTTACTCCAAATCGAGTTAAAAAAAAAAAAAAAAAAAAAAAATTCTTGAGCCATATAGTGGCGTTTTAAAGAGTCTATAGTGACTTTTTAAGGACCTATAGTGGCGTTTTATAACTCGACCTCCATGAAATTGAGTTACAGATAACTTTTTTACTTATAACTCGATTTTATAGAGGCCGAGTTCCAAAATGCCACTATAGGTCCTTAAAACGTCACTACTAGATCCATAACAATTTTCACAATTTTTTGCACAAATAGTTAAGGTGATAAATTGTGATGTATATACAATAAAAGGGACAAAATTGCCCTTTTCCCTTTTCGGGCAAATTATATAGCTTTATGCCCTCCTTTCAAAACTAATTAGGGAAATGCCCATATTTTAAAACTCGATTTACTCCAAATCGAGTTAAAAATAAAAATAAAAAAATTCTGGAGCCCTATAGTGGCGTTTTAAGGAGCGTATAGTGACGTTTTAAGGACCTATAGTGGCGTTTTATAACTCGATCTCTATGAAATTGAGTTATAGGCAATTTTTTTACCTATAACTCGATTTCATGGAGGCCGAGTTCCAAAACACCGCTATAGGTCCTTAAAACGTCACTACTAAATCCATAACAATTTTCACAATTTTTTGAACAAATAGTTGAGGTGATAATTGTGATGTATGTACAATAAAAGGGACAAAATTGCCCTTTGCCCTTTCGGACAATGTATATAGCTTTATGCCCCCCTTCCCAAACTAATTAGGAAAATGCCCATTTTTTAAAACTCGATTTACTCCAAATCGAGTTTTAAAAAAAAATATGGAGCCCTATAGTGGCGTTTTAAAGAGCCTATAGTGACATTTTAAGGATTTATAGTGACGTTTTATAACTCGACCTCCATGAAATCGAGTTATAGGTAAAAACAATGTTTTTACCTATAACTCGATTTCATGGAGGCCGAGTTCCAAAACGCCACTATAGGTCCTTAAAACGTCATTATAGACTCCTTAAAAACGCCATTATATAGCTTAACTCGATTTGTAGTAAATCGAGTTTTAAAAGAGGGGCATTTTCCTAATTAGTTTGGGAATGGAGGCATAAGGCTATATAATTTGCCTGAAAATGGCAAAGGGCAATTTTGTCCCAATAAAAGTGATATTTGAGGTAGTGATATTACACCAATCATAATTTATCATGTTATGAAAAAACTAATTGTTGTACCTCTATTATTGTTACTATTGATACAATAACCTTCTTGTTAATTATCTGACTATCTTTTAAATATTACACCATTGAAAGTGTCAATGCACTTGTTCGAGGCTCCCTGAAGAGAGAGGGGAGGATGAAAATATAGATTTACAAATAAAAACTAAAGAAAAACACGCAAAGTTCGAGTTGGGACAATGAGGCCTCAAAAGTACCAAAAGTTTGAGGTATTGAGATGTCATGTTTGAGTCCTCATTTGCCTCACATGGGCGGCCAAGTTTAGTTCAATATAGTTTAAAGCAACAAGCTAACACTTATTAAATTTCTAAATTATATATGTATTTTATTTAAAATTTCTTTATTGATTTTGAGATATAAAATTGCTAATTAAATTTTTATACATTTTAGCTCTCATTTTTTTTTTCTTTTCTTTTTTCAATTGATAATAACTAGTCTACTTAATTTTTTGTGATATAAAAACTTTTAATAATAATTTTAATTTAAAAAAAAAATTCTTTCTGCAGAAACAACTACAACAAATAACGTGAGTAAAACTTTGTAAATGATTCATGTATTTCAAAAAAAATTCATATAATTAAGAAATTTTATATTACATATTTATATAGTATTTTGTTATTATTATTATTTTTTAACTCTTTTGAAGAATTTCTTATGCTTATATTTTCATTAAAATTTTAAATTATATATTTTTATATTATTAGTAACAAAATTTTCAAGAAATTTTTTTTGAGAATTAATTTCTCTCTATCTTAATTTATACTAAAAATGTACTTTAACCCCAACGAAGTTCCTTATCTAATTTAATTTGGCTTTTGAAACTTAAAGAGTTCAAGGTCATGAGAATTTTATTTTTGCTCAAGGAGTCTGATTTCTAAATCAATAAAAAAAAGGGACAAATTGTGATTAGTAAATTATAAAATAGGACTTAGTAAGCACAAACACTTCATTTAGGGTTTCTTACTCGTATTGTATCCATGTTATATTAATTTCGTATTAACTGTTTCATGTTATAATTTTTCAAAAAATACTTTGCGTCGCTGTGTTGTACCCATATTGTTTCCATGTCCATGTTTTTGTTTGTGTCGGTGAGTAGGACACAAAAATTAGAATATAAAATTTGTAATTCCTTAATTATTATTTATGCTCCATTTGTTTCGATGTAAAATATTTTACATGAAAATTGTTGATACCCAAAAAAATTACAACAAGAAGATCATGCCCATGTAGATAAAGAAGGACGTGGGCCTTGGAGAAGTGAGACACAGTTCATGGAATGGGGGAGGGTCATAGGGCTTAGGAGAACCAAAAGGCCTACCAAAAAGGGGCCTTACAAAGGAAGGAGAAGGAAAAAAGTTCAAGAAAATAAGATAAGGAGGGAAGACCCAACAAGAGGGGCAGATGAACCCTAAAGTGGCCTAAGAACAGGTTCTCGAGAAAACAATGTTTATAACATGGAAATCCCAAAAAGGGTGCAGATGACCCAAGATTAGCCTAAAAGCGGGTCATCTGCACCCTTGGAGAAAAAATGAAGAGAAAAACGCTAGAGGATCCATCAAAATTAAATTCCTCGGAGGAAGGAAAACATGAAAGGGAAAAGTAACGTTTTAAAATTAAGAATTCAACATGAAGGGACCAAAGGACCTCGATCAGAGAAGAAAAGCATGGAATAAGAGGAAGGGTATTTAGAAACTTTCCAAGTTCATTTGTCATGAAAAGGAATCTAGGCTATTTTCAGAAAAAGTGGCTCCGCATGTGGAGTCACTATTAATCTGAAAAAGTCTTTTAAGTGTCACTTTCCCAACCTTGAGAAGAGAACCTTGGCTAACACATAGGAAGGCCAACATGACTATTCAGATTCATGGAAAAAAAACCATGAATTACAGGCTGAAGACATCTATGTTCGATGAATCAGGCCATACTTAGTGTAAAGAGAACAAAACATAAGGAATAGAAAAGAAAGCATGCATAAAGTAATCCCCAAAGAAACCAACATGTAAAATAAAGTAAGTAAATGGGTTCTACCAAATTTGTATCCCAGACATACAAAGGATACCCACTTTTGTGAGAATCAGGGAGTGTTGGTTTGGTGGAAGGGAGAATATTTCTATTTGAGGTAATCCACAACAGCTCTTTAAAGGATGTTTTTGCTAGGGAAAGTGTCCATACTAAAAAGCCATAAATTACCCATTATGCTGAAGGCAACTCTGCCCGATGAATCGGGCCATACTCTGTGTAAAGAGAACAAGAAAGCAAGCTTAAAGAAATCCCCGAAGAAACTAACGTGTAAAATAGAGTAAGTAAATGAGTTCTACCATTTGTATCCCAAACATACAAAGGAGACCCAATTTATGAGAATTAGGGGGTGTTGGTTTGGTGGAAGGGGAGGAATATTTCTATTTAGGTAATCCACCACAACTCTGTAAAGGATGCTTTTGCTAGGGAAAATGTCCATACTAAAAAGCCATGAATTAGCCTCTCTCTCTCTCTCTCTCTATATATATATATATATATATATAGAGAGAGAGAGAGAGAGAGAGAGAGAGAGAGAGAGTATATATGCTAATCTAATGTGTTAGGACATATGTGATTCACTTGTTAGGAACATATGTCACTATTTGATGTAATTGGCTAATCCTTTGACAAAACGCACTTTACTTGTATTTGAGTAGATCTATGATGTGTTTAATACTTCAAGAAACCTTGTTTCAAGTTCAAGTGTTAAAACCATGCAAGTCTGTCCAAGATTCAAGTGAGAAAAGTGTTGTTCATTAAAGCTCAATAGCTAGCTCGACAGCTAGCATCTATCGAGACCTGTAGAGCTGTTCCAGCCCGTGACTTGACAGCAGCTCGACAGATAGGGTATCTGTCGAGGTTTATGAAAAACAGAGTTTCAGTTCTATTTTGACTCCAATCCGTGATTGTATGTTTGGGCTTTCTTTTCTCACAACCCTAAACATATAAAATGATTATTTTAAGGGCCGTTAAAGGTGACGCAAGTTGCACAAGTGTTGAGCAAAGTTTGTTCAAGCAAATTGTGACCGGAGAAAGAATTTGCCCTAGTTCATCTTTCTTGTGAAGAAGTTGCTGTGTTTGTGCATCGTAGAGTTTTGAAACCAAGGAGCTTCTCGATTTTCATCGTGTGATGAATTGAAAAACTTTGCAGCCAACAACCTTCTCTAATTGGTGATTGAAGTCGCGTACTAGGATCCGCGAAATTGGTTAGTCACGTACTGGGAGCCGTGTATTACAAGGAGGGATTGTCACTACAGAACAAGTCCAATTGGGTATTGGGGTAAGGGTTCAACTGTAGGTTGGTATAAAGTACTGGGATTCTTTTACTTGTAACCGCTTGTTGTGATAATAGTGGATTCTCGGGAGTGGTGACCTTAAAATCACCTGGTGGGATTTTTGCCGTGTAGGTTTTCCCCATTCGTAAACAAATCACCGTGTCAATTTATTTTCCGCTGCATACTTTAGTAATTGGTGATTTGTTTGTGCTATCACGCATTTGCATGTTAATTTGATTAATTAATAAACTTGGCTAATTAATCAATTAATTTATTACAAGGGGTCAATTCGTTTTTGGCCTATCAAGTGGTATTAGAGTGGGCACACTCTAATTAGGGTTAATCTTTGCTGTGTGATCCACTGACCCCTGTTTTTCATGAATAGAGGACAGTCTTTTATTATACCTCCTTTATTTGATGGCACTAACTATGCATACTAGAAAGTACGCATAAGAGTTTTCTTGCAGTCTTTAGATGAGAAAGTATGGCAAGCTGTGGACATAGGCTGAACCAAGCCTACAAAAGCGCTAGCCGATTGGGATGATGCTAAGATCAAGGCAGCAAACTTCAACAGCAGGGCATTGAATGCCTTATTCAGTGCGGTCACTAATGAGGAGTTCAAGAAGATATCCTCCATTAAAACTGTAAAGGAAGCATGGACTATCCTCCAGACAACCTACAAAGGAACTAAGGCTGTCAAGGATTCGAAGTTTCAGAGGCTCACTACAAGCTTCGAAGAGATCAAGATGGAGGAGGATGAGTCGTTTGATGAGTTCTATGCCAAGCTCAAGGACATAGTGAACTCAGCCTTTAATCTTGGGGAAACCATTCCTGAACCCAAGATTGTGAGAAAAATGCTCAAATCTCTACCCGAGAGATTCCATGCCAAGATCACCGCAATTGAGGAATCAAAGGATATTGACAAAATTCCTTTGACAGAGTTGGTTGGAAATCTGCAGACCTATGAGTTCGGTTTGACAAGAATCGGGAAATCGAGTAAGAGTAAGAGCATGGCATTAAAGGCCAAGAGTAGTGATACTGATGAGTTTTTTGAGGATAAAGATTCTAAGATGAAGTCCTATATTACAATGCAATTCAAGAAGTTCATGAAGAATGCTAATGGGAAGGGCTTCGACAAGGACCGTAGGTAATCTAATTCTTCTCAATTCAAGAGCCAAGACAAAGGGAAGAAGGATGTTAGGGATGGCGGTCAGTACACTGTTCCCGCAGGACCAAAGTGCTTTGGATGTCAAGGCTTTGGACATATGAAACAGGAGTGCCCCTACATATCTTAAGACTATTGGGAAAAGCAAGACACTTGCTGCTACATTGAGTGACACTGAGCCTGAGGATGATTCCAACAATGAGGATGACAGAATCCTAAATGCCTTCACTGCCACTGTCAATCCCACTGAGTGGATTGTTGAAGATGTGGATGAAGAAGAGGAATTGGTGGAGTCCAAATTCAAGAAGATGGATGATCAAGATGATATCCATACAGTCTATGAGAAACTGTACAAGCTTTCTGAGAAGCATAAGAAACTTTATAGGCTGGCCACCAAGAAGCTCAGTGATGTGAAACTTAATCGTGAAGAGCTTTCCACAAAGTTTGATGAAGCCAATCAGACTATTGGAGCACTGCGTTTTGAGAACAACTTTTTGGCTGAGAAGACTAAGAAGCTTGAGGCAGAACTGTTCCAAGTCAGAGCCCAGTTGGAGAGGACTTCAAGTGCAAAGCTTGATGAGAAGCTAAATCTTCAGAAATTTGCTTCCGATCGAACTGGTTTAGGGTATGGTCTCTCTTTTTCTAATATTGCTTCTACCAGTATTACTGTTTTTGTTCCTCCTAATAATAATGTTGAAATTAAGAACAATGTTGTTAAAAATGAATTAGCTAGTGAGAACATAGACAATGGTAAATCTATCTTAGGAGCACCCCCTAAGCAGGATAAGAAAAAAGCTAAAAACCCTAGGGCTAAGAAGGTTATCTCTCAAAAGCCTAAACAAAAGAAGCAGCATCTCTGTCATCACTGTGGAGCAGCCGGTCATACTCGACCTAATTGCTATAAGTGGTTAGCCACTCAACAGAGTAATGGCATGATAGCATCGAAAAACCAGAATCAGTTCCCATCCTCTTCTGCTCCTCTTGGAGATCTTCTCAAAGCCCTCATGTTCCTTTCGAACTTGAACGGTTTCAAATTCTTCCCCCTCACCACCGGTTCAAGGGTTTACTCAAAGGAAAGGTTCTTCCAAGGTGTGGAAGGAAAAGGGCTCCAAGTGATTATGTCACTTTTTTTCTCTTCCTCTTCTTGTTTTTGTTTGCATTACTTGAGTGTTTTGCTTTACTGTATTGAGTCAGTCTAGTTTTAAGCTTTGCTTTATTTAACATGTTTTTGTTTGGTTTCGTTTCAATTTTGTTTATTTTGTTTTTCATATAAAATAAAATAAAAATTGAAAAATCAGAAGAAAAAAAAAATATAAAAACAGTGTGTGTTTTGTGTACTTTGGTACTTGTGTACCTTGGATGGCCATTGAAACAAAGTTTTCTAAACTTTGTATCTATTGTAGCTTAGATGAGCATTTCTATGCACAACTAAGCAAGTGAGATTTGTGGCTCGTGTTTGTGATGAGTAAGATTAAGTAATCTCTTGTACTTAACACTCGTATCACTCTTTTTGATGGGAAGGACTAAAAAATCCTAAGAGAAATGCATAAATAATCATCTCACCACTGTTGCCCGCCAATCATGAAATGACATTTGTATGCTTCGGCATAACAAAATTGGAATGTCAATTGCTTAACATAATTGGGTATTTATTTTCTAACTCTTATATGCCCACAAATGATTTGCTTTAAAAAAAAGAAAAATATGCAAAGAAGAAAATAAAAAGCAAAAAGAATCAAAATGCTTTATATATGATTGCAAGCGTGTATTCTAGGAGATGTGGGAGTTATAGGATGTACCTCGAAGGTGATAGTCCCCATCAAACAGTTATGATTGTGTGTGAGTTAAATTGATTTTCTCATATCTCAAATCGTCATAACATGTAGACGCTTATGCAATCTTGCGATGTTTTTCACACACAACACGCAATATTCTTTGCTACTCTTGATACATGTGCAGGTACAATATGATTTGGCCATCACAAGGTTTACATGTGTTAATGTATGCTCACTAAACTGTCTTAACTTGTTTTTGAAATATAAAAATGGTTAGACGTGTTTAGTGTGTGTGTTTGGATCATTGGTTGAGAGATGATTTTGAGAGTTCAAAATGCTGTTTGGATCATTGGTTGAGTTGCATGGTTGATTGCATTTATATCTGTGTTTTTCTTTTCTTGAAAAACTGTTTTTAAGCAATCTCGACAGCTCCTCGATACCTCTCGATACCTAGCTTATCTGTCGAGCTCTTCAGTTGCTTTTTATCGCAATCTCGACACCTCTCGATAGCTAGGTGAATCGATCGAGAAAGTTCATGTCCCCTCAATACCTCATCGATCCATCGAGCTTGTTTTGCTGTGGACACCTCTGGACACCTTTTCGATCGATGCATCTGTCGAAGTCTTTAAATCTCGACACCTCTATTGTCAAGATTTACTTAACTTCTATATATTTGTTCAACGCGATCCGGTCTTCATTTTCTCGATCTCTCTCGATCTGTCTGTGCCTTTTCACCTCCCAAACTTCTCTCTCACACTTCAAACTTCATCTCAAAGAGATTTTCGGCCTTAATCAAGTTCTTCTTCACTTGGTAAGTGTCCAAATCTCTCATTTTCATGCATTTCATGATTTTTTAACCTAAGTTTTTGGGTTTTTGAAATTTTTTTGGGGTTTTTCAATATTGATGAAGTTTTTGTGAAATTTTTGGGTTGGTTTTTGTGAAAATGCTTTAAAATCTTCATGCATTGCATCCCATGTGCATTATAACTATATGTTCATGCATTTAGATGTGTGTTATATATGTTAACTGCTTGCGTGCTGATAGGTTTGGATTGGGCTGAGCCCATGATGCAATTATCTTTGCACGTCACATGCTCATGCATTTTCATGCATACGTCCTTTACATTCAATATATTTTTATGTATTTGAACTGTTTTTGGGACTTTTCTGAGTGTTTCTTTCTTCCCCCTCACTCTCTAGTTTACGTTAGTGCGTTATGGCACCAAAGCGTAAATCTGCTCCGTCCAAGAACCCTCTGCGTTCTAGGGCATCGTCTTCTTCTTCTGATCCTACCCCCTCTTCTGTTCGGTTTCGTGATGAGAATGCCCGAAAGGACTTCTCGGAGAACTTTTCTCGACGAGGTGTTCATTCGAAACACCAAGTCATTTTGTCGGACTTCTCCATGACCTACCCACTGTCATTCACAGTCGGGGTTGGGAGTCACTGTGTGATGTCCCGGTCACCTGTCCTTCCGTGCTGATTTAGGAGTTCTACTCCAGCATGCATGGACTTGATTCTTCAATACCTCATTTCTTTACTCGTGTTTGAGGTATGCGCATTACTGTCACACAGGAGATTGTCTCTGATGTGCTCCATATCCCGAGGGTAGAGTATCCTGACTACCCCGGTTGTAAGCGTTTGAGGACTGTGTCCAAAGACGAGATGATCTCTGCTTTTTGTGAATGTCAGTTTACTCCATGTTCGACCTTTGCTAAAGGTCCTAGATTCATGAACATGGTTATGACTTTTGTTCTTCACCTTCTTTCTCATTATAACTCTATTACCGAGCCCCGTGCTCAATTTTTCCTTTCTTTGTTAGAGCATCTCACTATAGATTTTCTCTCACACTTCATTCTTTCTATCATAGATGTCTATAGGGATACGACGACCCGTGATAAGCTCATCTTTCCTTCCGCTATCACGAGGATCTTACGCCATTTTTCTGTTCCCTTTCCTACTTCTGACCACTTTCACGTGATGTGTGCAATTGACGCCACTATCGTTAAACGGAGCGAGGTGCAGTTTTGTTCAAGGCGGTCTAGTACGGTAACTCCCCCCACTCCTTCTACTCCATCCACATCTAGTCCCTCCTCTTCTACGGGACGTGTGACACTCGAGGACATCATGACGCAACTTCAGCGCATGGATGCTCGCCTTGACACTCTCAGTGATGAGTTGTGTCAGGTGAACACTTGTGTTGGCCGCATTGCTTGACGCCAGGCTGAGATAGGCGGTTACACCATGCCTTCCACTCCTGTGGCCTCTGCAGATGAAAGTGATGGCTTCGGTGATGATGATGATGCTACTGCTTCAGATGATGAAGATGATGGAGATGCTAGCTCACCCAGCGATGACGAGATGTCTACTTGACACTCTTATCCTTTGTCACTCGTGACAAAAAGGGGAAGTAGTTTTGGTTATGAGAGTAGTCATAGTTAGGGGGAGAGTTAGTATAGGAGATTTTTGTTAGGGGGAGAGTAGACACTGAGGGATGTAGTGAGGACTTGATGTATTTCTTTTATTTTTTTTCTATTTGAGATACATTATTCTTGTATATTGGTCTTGTGACCATTATTGACATACATTGTACGTATATTCCTTTTATATTGATGTATGTCTTGTATGCAATCTATTATTTTCTGTTTCACACAAAGATACCTTGATGAGTTTTGTTTAAAGTGTTTCAGAAATACAGGTTGTCAAAGTCTTTCTTACCATAGACTCTCTTCTTGCAAAGTTTTTCAAGAGTTTGTGTTAGGATAGATTTTATTATATTCAACAAGTGAATATGAGTTGAGTGATTTTCCAACAGTATTTTGGTAGATTTAGGATGTGTTTAATACTTCAAGAAACCTTGTTTCAAGTTCAAATGTTAAAACCATGCAAGTCTGTCCAAGATTCAAGTGAAAAAAGTGTTGTTCATTAAAGCTCGACAACTAGTATCTATCGAGACCTGTAAAGCTGTTCCAGCCCGTGGCTTGACAGCAGCTCGACAGATAGGGTATCTGTCGAGGTTTATGAAAAACAGAATTTCAATTCTGTTTTGACTCCAATCTGTGATTGTATGTTTGGACTTTCTTTTCTCACAACCCTAAACATATAAAAGGATTATTTTAAGGGCCGTCAAAGATGACACAAGTTGCACAAGTGTTGAGCAAAGTTTATTCAAGCAAATTTAGTAATTGGTGAGATTGTCACTACAGAACAAGTCCAATTGGGTATTGGGGTAAGGGTTCAACTGTAGGTTGGTATAAGGTATTAGGATTCCTTTACTTGTAACCGCTTATTGTGATAATAGTGGATTCTCGGGAGTGGTGATCTTAAAATCACCCGGTGGAGTTTTTGCCGTGTAGGTTTTTCCCATTCGTAAACAAATCACCGTGTCAATTTATTTTCTGCTGCATACTTTAGTAATTGGTGATTTGTTTATGCTACCACGCGTTTGCATGTTAATTTGATTAATTAATAAACTTGACTAATTAATCAATTAATTTATCACAAGGGGTCAATTCGTTTTTGGCCTATCATAATGTGAACAAACATTTACTTAATAATATTTTCTTTGTGATTTGGGGTTTGTATAGAGAGTTGTAGCAATAGAGGAAAAAACAAATCTCTTTTTGTGACAACAGAAAGTGGAGAAAAGTTTCATAGTAGCATAAAGTGGAGAAAGGTTCCACAGTAGAACAAAAGGTCAAAAGCACAAGATTTTATTGCGCGAATGCTATTCGGACTATAGATTTAAAGTTTGTGCATAGACTGACAACGGCAAGATGGGACTTCAAAGCCTGTTCTGCGGTAATAGTAGACCGAACTCCTTTCTTAGTAAAGGCCCATACAAGAAGCTATCCACTAGTATTAGGACACGTGTCTAGGGTGTGAAAAAGAGGGAAAAAGGCCCCAACAATATCTTTTATACCATGTTTTATATAGATTATTTTATTCTTATAATTTACATTTAAATAATATAAATTGAATATAGTATTTCTTCATTTTACTTTGCAAGATATATATATATTGTTATTTAATTAATTAATAATGTAATATATTTGATATAGATCATGTCGAACCTTACAAAACTTGAATTTGTGGCCCTTGACATCTTGAGCAAGAATTATTTATCATGGATCGTTGATGTCGAGATCCATCCAAAGGAAATGAACCACGCATTGATAAATCTTAAAGCAAAATCTACTACTCTAGTCCAGTCCTGACATGACAAGTGTCATTAAACTAGGAAGGGTGAGTTTTATATGGTACAAAATGTTGTTTGCTCAATGAGGCCCTATTTGGCGATCGAATACCGTTGTTCCATGAGTGGTGGTCCCTTGGGACATATCTATCAATTCCACAAGCCCTTCAAACTACGATCTTGTATCATTCCCAAAATGTACTATGCCGAACCCTAATCCTAATGGGTCCAAGTTTCAACTCTTGTCCATAGACAAGCCAACAAGCTTAGTCTCTGTTGAGTTGTGTTTCGTAAGAGTCAACCTTGTCGATGCCAAATGTCATTGAATTGAGGTTTCTGTATGAGTTGGGATATTTTTCCAGAACACCTATGCATGATGATTAATAACATGTTGTTCATTTCATTTCTGACGAGTATCAAGTGGAGGTCGTCTAGCTTAAAGATGACCATAGCTGCATCTAAATCAGAAACGAGTGTAGGGGCAAGACCCCGTCCGTATAGACGAGACAGGACCGCATTCATTGAAGGCATAAATAAAGGCCATCAAGACAGCTGATAAGGAATAAGTGCGCCGGATCAGTTACAAAGGCAATGATGGCCCAACGGTCATCCGTTACACTCTAAATAGAATCTTCATTGTCAATTAATGCTGCGTTTCTTTCAGGAGAAAAATTCTTAGAGGAGCATTAACAAACATAACTACACCGACCCGAAGCAAACTATAAAAAGTAAATAGAACTCATGTAAAAGAGATGTGAAAAACAAAATATATACCTGCGAGAGAATTCATTGAGAGCTATTTAGCTGCCTTTAGCATCGGAGTATTCTTAACTGGCGCCACGCCGGTGAAACTTCATTTGCCTTTCTTTTCTTGACAACAGGTACCGGAGCTCGTCCATCGACATTGACGAGGACCATACTGACGAGGTCAATTTTTGGCTTCATCAGTTTGGCGCCGTCTGTGGGGACACGAGTTGATTCCTTCTCAAACCATTGTGCTCCTACCGATAAAGCTCCTGTCGCTTGATGGACTCCACACCAGCACCACCCCCAGATCCTATGGTGATGGCTCAGCAGATCCAAACTCTAACAGCCAATGTACAAGAGCTAATGAAGCAGAATGAAGAGTTAAAGCACCGAGCACGTCCAAAGGGCAGTAATGCTTCGCACCACCGACGTAGACATAGCGACATGACGAGGAAGCTAGCAGCCCTGAAAATAGCATGGGAAAGGACACAACAGAGTACACTGGGCAGTCTGCACATGACAACGATCACATAATGAAGAGCTTACGAAGGGAGCTGGATGAGGTAAAGAATTCCATGAAGGGGAAGACAGTAATGAACCTTGATGGCATGCTTAAACGAAGATTCACCTTTCACAACAAGCGTGTTGGAGTGCCCCCTGACTCTGAAGTTTTGTCTGCCACAGCTGGAGTTCTATAGTGGCACGAAGGACCCTCTCGACCACATAGGGGCCTTCAAGACTATCTTGAACCTCCAACAGACCCCGGATGAAGTCATATGCAAATATTTCCCTACCACCTTCAGAGGGGCTGCTAAGGTATGGTTCAGCAAGTTGCCAGCGTCTTCAATAGCGAATTTTGAACAACTCAGTGACTCATTTGTTCACCATTTCATTGGGAGGCAGCATCATAAAAGGCCAACTTCTTATTTGCTAACAATAA
This sequence comes from Notholithocarpus densiflorus, assembly GCA_030021035.2. Lineage (NCBI taxonomy): Eukaryota > Viridiplantae > Streptophyta > Magnoliopsida > Fagales > Fagaceae > Notholithocarpus > Notholithocarpus densiflorus. The sequence continues at coordinate 9,380,947 of JARYZH020000006.1, read as the reverse complement.
GGCAGCAGGAAGGGGAAAGCCTAAGGGATTATATGAAGCGTTTCAACAAGGTTGTGCTGGAAATTGACGAAGCCGACGACCAAGTGATAATGACGACCTTCCAGGCTAGACTCAACAACCCTAATCTCATCTTTTCATTGCGAAAGACGCCGCCAACCTCTATGACGGATCTCCTATTCAAAGCTCAGAAGTACATGAACGGAGAGGATTTCTTACTACAAAAGGGCTAACAGGAAAACAAAAGAAGGAAGAACCTGGTGATTCCCAAGGTAAGAAAAAAGATTGTAAGGACTCATATTCGGAGGCTAAGGACAGCAAGAGCAGTTCTGACACCCTGAAGAAGAAGATGAACTTCACCCCATTAGTGATGCCTGTAGACAAAATCCTGATGCATATTAAGGATGAACTAGGCCTGAAATGGCCCAAGCCATTAAGTACGTCCTCCAGGAAGCGTGACCCGAAGAAGTACTGTCGTTTTCACAAGGATCATGGCCACTACACTGAAAAATTCCGTGACCTAAAAGAGCAAATTGAAAAATTGATTCAACGAGGGAAACTCCAAAAGTTCATCAAGAGGGACCATTAATTCCGATCACGGACTGACGACAAGCCTCATGACGATACCAAGGATGATAATAGGAGGACCAGTATCGGGAGGGTCATACGAGTCTTTGAAGAAGATTTACCAGAGGCAGATTAACAGCGTGCACATCAAGCATCCATCCATAAAGTACCGACGATCAGAGAGTGACGACATAACATTCTCTGAGCGAGATGCAAGTGGAATCAAGCAACCCTATGACGACCCGCTAGTCATCATGCTAGAAATTGAAGGTTTCAACACAAGAAGAGTGCTAGTTGACAACGGGAGCTCTGCGGATATAATGTATATGATGGCCTACCAACAGTTGAGGTTGGAACCAAAGCGGCTTCGACCTTTCAAATCCTCGTTGGTCAGCTTCAGCGAGGATTGAATCTATCCAAAGGCCATCATCTCATTGAGAGTCACAGCAGGAACACATCTAGCCCAAATAACAAAACAAGTTGATTTCTTGATCGTCGATTGTCCATCGTCCTATAATGTCATCTTGGAACGACCTACACTGAATCGGCTTAAGGCTGCAACTTCAACCTATTGCCTCAAAGTGAAGCTTCCAACCCCGCATGGGATAGGAGAAATACGTGGGGATCAGCTCCTGGCTCGAGAGTGTTACCAGGCGGTGTTAGCCTCCAGAGAAAACCATACCTGGGTGGTAGAAGAAGAGCCAAAGAAGCCTGTCCAAGAGTTGGAAGATGTGAACCTAGTAGAAGGAGACACTACCAAGGTCACGAAGATTGGAGCAGGACTTGACTTAACCCTGAAGGACAAGATCGTGGAGTTCCTAAAGCAGAATATGGATATCTTCGCCTGGACCCATAAGGATATACCAGGTATAGACAACAAAGTTATAGAACACCGGTTGAATGTCAACCCCACTAGAAAGCCCGTCCAACAGAAGCGACGAGTTTTTGCTCCTGAAAGGAATAAAGCTGTTGTGGAAGAGGTAGAGAAACTTTTAACTGTCGGGTTCATCACGGAAGTCTACTACCCTAAATGGCTCGCCAACATTGTCGTGGTGAAGAAGTCCAACGGGAAATGGCGTATGTGCGTTGATTTCACAGATCTCAATCGTGCTTGCCCAAAAGACAGCTTTCCACTTCCTAGGATCGACCAACTAGTAGATTCAACAGCTAGTCACGAGCTACTAACCTCTATGGATGGATTTTCAGGTTACAACCAAATTCGCATGAGCAAAGAGGACCAGGAGAAAACAACCCTTGTCACTAGCCAGGGGCTGTACTGTTATAGGGTCATGCCTTTTGGTCTGAAGAATCACTAGCCAGGGGCTGTACTATTACAGGGTCATATGTCTGAAGAATGCAAGGGTGACCTATTAGAGGCTGGTGAATCAAATGTTCAGCAAGCAGATTGGACGGAATATGGAAGTGTATGTGGACGACATGCTCGTGAAAAGCAGAAAAGCAAAATTACATCTGGACGACCTCAGAGAAACTTTTGACACGTTGAGGAAGTATCAGATGAGATTGAACCCGGCAAAGTGCGTGTTTGGAGTCTTGTCAGGCAAGTTCCTGGGGTTCATGGTTTCGCAACGGGGTATAGAGGCCAACCCAGGGAAAGTCAAAGCCATATTAGACATGACCTCCCCAAGAAGTGTGAAGGAAGTACAGAGGCTGACGAGACGAGTAGCAGCTTTGAACAGGTTCGTCTTTAGAGTCACGGATAAATGCATCATACTTTTTAAAACGTTGAAACAGGCCTTCTAGTGGACGGAGGAGAAGAAGCTTTCCAGGCCCTCAAGAATTACTTATCCAAGCCACCGCTTTTGAGTCCATCCGTTGAAGGAGAAGATCTATTCCTATATTTGGTTGTCTCCCAAACGGCCGTGAGTTCGGCATTGATCCGTGAAGAACTGAGGATCTAGAAGCCGGTCTATTACACAAGTCAGACTTTCCAGGGCATAAAAGCAAAATGCCCAAAAATAGAAAAGCTAGCCTTTACACTGATTGTCGCGTCAAGGAAACCTCGTCCCTATTTCCAGGCACACACGATACTAGTCATGATAGACCAACCTCCACAAAAGGCCATGGGTAGGCCGGATGCAGCAGGAAGAATGGTCCAATGGGTTGTAGAATTGAGTTAATTTGACGTCGATTATAGGCCTAGGATGGCGATCAAGGCCCAAGCATTGGCTGACTTTGTCCCCGAGTTCACTATTGCTGATCAAGATCCAGAGTCAGATTACTGGGCGGTGTATACAAATAGGCCGGCAGCAGCAGGCATCGGAGGAGTAGGAGTGATCCTCTTATCCCCTGAGAAAGACATCCTCAAATACGGAGTCCAGCTTCAGTTCCCAGCAACGAATAACGAAGCAGAGTACGAAGCTGTCTTGACGGGCTTGAGAATTGCAAAAGCCTTGGGTGTAAGAAACTTGAAGCTGAATTCTGATTCAAAACTTGTGGTGGGGCAGATAACCAACTAGTACGAGGCCAAAGAAGACAGAATGAAAAGGTACTTAACGCTGACTAATCAGTTAGTTTCTAACTTTGATGATGTCAAGATCACTTAGGTACCAAGGGAGGAAAACTCGGAAGCGAATGAAGTTGCTAGGCTAGCATCGTCAGCTACCAACGAAGGACGACCTAGATTGTACATGGAAGTGCAGCACCTCCCAAGCATTAAGGGGTTTGACATTACATCCAATCTGGAGGGAGCTGGATGGACCCAATAATCACGTACATCAAGGATGGCAACCTCCCTGCAGATCCCTTAGAAGCCAGAAAAGTCAAAGTAAGGTCGTCCAGGTTCACAATCTTGAATGACGAGCTCTACAAGAGGGGATTTTCACAGCCCTACTTAAAGTGCCTCGACCCAGAAGATACTGCGTATGTACTAAAAGAGATCCACGAAGGTGTCTGCGAAAATCACTCTGGACCACGGTCACTCGTTGGGCAAGTTGTCCATGCCCATGCAAAAAGATACAGCTCAGGTCGTTCAGAGATGCGACAAGTGCCAACGGTTTGGAAACGTGCAGCATGTCCCAGCAGAGCACTTGACCAACATCACATCACCATGGCCATTCTCCACATGGGGAATTGATATACTAGGCCCCCTACCTCCTGGTAAGAAGCAGGTAAAATTTTTAGTCGTCGCTATTGACTATTTCACGAAGTAGGTGGAAGCAGAGCCTTTAGCAGTTATAACGGAGGCCAAAATACAACACTTTGTATGGAAAAACCTAGTTTGTCGGTTCGGGATTCCACGGGTTATCATCTCTAACAATGGACGACAGTTTGACAGCCACAAGTTTAGGGATTTTTGCAAGGAACTGGGGATAAGGAATCACTATTCCTCCCCTGGACACCCACAAGCAAACGGCCAGACTGAAGTTATAAATCGGACTTTGCTTAAGCTAATCAAAACCCGACTTAAGGGGGCAAAAGGAGCATGGCCTAACGAGCTTCCATGAGTGTTATGGGCCTACAGAACGACAATGAGGACACCAACAGGCAAGACACCCTTCAAGCTGGCATTTGGAATTGAAGTAGTAATTTCTGTGGAAGTTGGAGTGTCAAGTCTCAAAAGAACATGTTATGACGAACGCAGCAATGACGAGGGCCTCAAGTTAGCTCTGGATTACTTACCTGAGGTCAGAGATGATGCAGCTCAAAGAATGGCTTTATATCAAGGGAGGATGACGAGATACCATAATCAGAGGGTAAAACTGAAACGTTTCAATCCTGGAGATATGGTTCTACGGAAGGTTTCACAAGCCACCAAAGATCCAAACGAAGGGAAGCTAGGCCCCAACTGGGAAGGTCCATACAAGGTCATCCGTTATTCAAGAAGAGGGAGCTACTACCTGGAGGATGCAAATGGGAAACCTTTACCTCGTCCTTGGAATGCAGAGCACCTTAAAAAGTACTATCAGTGAGGGAACAGACCTTCAACATTAATAAGTTCCAGAATTTGGAACACCTCATTTATTCATCAACAGATAAGTGGGATTTCATTGTTTTTATGTATTTGTTTTATTTTCAGTACTTTTTGTTTTTTCGTGAAGTATTATCCTTGTAATCCCCTTTTTATAAACAAGGATGAATAAAACAGAGAAAACGTTTGTAGAGCTATTTCTTTTCAAATGATTAGATGTCAAACACTCCATGGTGAAAATCTCTTTTATCGAAAAGACAAGTTCAAAGCACGACAACTATGATAAAAATTTCGTCAGCATCAAAGATGAGTTTAAATCATAACTAAGTGATAAAAACTTTAAGTTTAAATCACGAGGATAAAAGCTCGGCCAATATGAATGACGAAGTTAAAAATCCAAATCAAGTGATAAAAACTTTAAGTTTAAATCACAAGGATAAAAGCTCCGTCAATATGAATGACGAAGTTAAAAATCCAAATTAAGTGATAAAAACTTTAAGTTCAAATCACGAAGATAACAGACTCAGCCAATATATATATGACGAGTTCAACTTATGAATTAAGTGATAAAAAGCACAATCTAAGTGATAAAAAACTACAAGTTTAATTCGCAGAGCCTGGAATGTTGTAAACAGTCAAGCTTATGTTATAGCATGAGCAAAACAATAGGTTTGTAGCAAAAAGTTTGTCCAAAACCAAAGCCTCAAAACCAAGAGGCAATAAGGCAAAAAAAAAAAAAAACTAAGGCCTCGAAACACAGAGGCAACCATTGTTCGTCAAAGATAAAACCCCAAAACAAAGGGGCAACCATTGTTTTCCAAAAAAAAAAAAAGGGAGAATGAATATACTACGAAAGAGGGACAGTAGGCTCGTCGGTATCCTTTCCTTCAGCAACTTCCTTCCCAGTCAAATCTTTCTCCATCGCTGCACCAGTTTCAGTTTCTTCTTGCTCCTTGGCTTCATCTACAAGCACCTCGGTGTCAATCTTCTCAAAGTCTAAATTGGAGAAGTCCACGGCCAAGCTGTGATGCTTCATTGTCCACCGACACAGAAGCTCGAACCCTTTGAAGTACTGGATAAACTGAAGATCTGAGAACTCATCTAACTGCTTGAATTTCTAGATGATTTTCTCTCTCTCTGCATCAGTTTTTAGGAGGGCAGCTTGAATCTCTTCATCCTTCTAGACGACAAGCGCTTTCTCTACACGCAAGGCCTCAGTAAGCTCCTTTATTTTCTCATTCGATTCGTTCCTCTCATTCATAGCAACAATTAGATCTTTCCTCAACTTGGAGCATTCTACCTCGACGGACTCCACCTTTGAGTTGGCCACCACAACCTTCTCTTCCGTGTTCAAATAGTCAGTCGTGATGCGCAATGACTCCCCAAGGACCTGATAGAAACAAGCAAATGAAAGGAGAGACCATGCACATAGAAAAATACCAAAGCAATGCTGAAAGAAAAAACCACATACTTGTAATAATTTATGGATATGACGGCTGACCAGCTCGTGGGAAGGGATGGATGACAAACCCTTGAGTTCATTGTCAGTAATTACGTTGTGAGCACGGCCCATAGCAGTAGCAGGATCATCCCAAACGCTCCTTCCAACCTTGCCTTTCCCTTTAGCACGGGTAGTTAGAGGGGAGAAGCCAGTCACTTCTAAGGATGGAGTAGAAGAAGTAAGGGCAATATGAACGGGAGGAAGAGTAGCAACCTCACTTTTCTCGTTGCCCAACTTCTTCTTCTTGGAATCAGCAGTCATATTGGATAAGGGTTCATTCTTCAAATTCTTGATGCGGGCATACTTCTCTTTACTATATCTAGTGGCCATTTCTGCTAGGTAAAACAAAAAAACAAAAAAAAAACAAGTAGGCAGTCAGGCAGAGTACAGACGAAGCTAATAAAGATGAAGGAGTTTTAGAAACTTATGGACAGACGATCTTACTCTTTTCCTCTCGACGAATCTTTTCTAATACGTACTTCGAAGGCTCAGGACCTAAACAGCAGTCAAACAGATGACGAGGATCGACAAGGTCGTCAAAATCCTCAATTTCATGGGCGTAGGCAAGAGCAGCACGAACCCGATGGCGATGTTTATCTTCTAAGTCAGGACGATCAAGAGCTGCGAAGAATCAAAAGGAAAACATCATTAGACGGACAATTACGATATGAAAGAAAAGCGAGAAAAGACAATGAAAATATGCACCAAGTGCTGGGACTTCCCATTTTCATAGTAATCTTGGGACTTCCCCCCAGAAATCGTCAGACAGGGTTTCCCAACCCATTCTAGAGATAAAAAAGTATCGTGATTTCCAATCACGAAAGGATGAAGGAAAACCTCTAACAATCCTAGATTTCCTATCCCAAGGTAAAAGTTCAAAATACCCATAGTGGGTAGAGGCTTACAAACGGTACAAAAACAGGAATTCATTCAAAGTTATCATTTCCCCATCACAAGCAGACATCCAGATAGACATACAACTTATGATTGTCCTCCAAGCATTAGGGACGAGTTGACCTAGGGCGATTTGAAATTCGTTCAAAAGTTGCATGATGAACGGATGGACGGGGAAACGAAGGCCACACAGAAAGTTAGCCTCGTAAAAGCACACCTCTCCGTGGGCAAAGTTACAAGCTTTCTCACCCAGGCGAGGTAGTCTAATAGAGGTACCCCTAGGAAATTGAAACCTTTTCCTAAATTCGTTTAAATGTTTCTCTTTCAAGGAACAAGACTCAGAGAAAGCATGCAAGGAGGGAGAAGATGAAGACGAAGGCAACTTTGAAGCAACAATATCAACTACCTTACTCAAAGACTCCGCATTGGAAGACAATCCAGTCTCCAACTCACTGGACCTAACATCATCTACCCTATACTCAATGCTGGCCATCTCCGAATGGTGCTTTATAAGAGATTGACAGATTAGAGGGTAGAGAGAAAGCAAAACAGGCCTAAGTGCAGAAAAACGAGACACAAATAAACCCACTTGGGGACACCGACCAGAAGAATATTCTAAGAAAACCCCCAACCTAGCAAAGAAAAATGAAACCGAGGGGCACTCTTGACTGAGGAATTCAAAACCAACCATCAAAGTATAGGGAAAAGAGGCCTTACCAGGAAATTTCGAAGTATGAGGATTTCTTAGCACTCCGAAGTTCAGACCAAATAGGGCGGAGGAAGAGGAACGGTTTTCTCTAAAAGCAAAAATTGGAATTAAGGCGCACCAATATCAAGGAAGTTTCACACACGCCATGAATAAAATACCAACATGTGTTCATTTCCTGAAGAGTAGACGTTTCGCATTTAAGACGAAGAGCCAGATTTCGAGAACCAAGAAGATATGAATTATCACGTGTGACCACATTCCTAAGATCGTCCAAGTTCCTGACGACCAAGGAATAGGGGGGCAACTGACGAGTATCAAGTGGAGGTTGTCTAGCTTAAAGACGACCACAGCTGCATCTAAATCAGGAACGAGTGTAAGGGCAAGACCCCGTTCGTATAGATGAGACAGGATCGCATTCATTGAAGGCATAAATAAAGGCCATCAGGACAGCTAACAAAGAATAAGTGCGCCGAATCAATTACAAAAGCAATGATGGCCCAACGGTCATCCATTACACTCTAAATAGAATCTTCATTGTCAATTAATGTTGCGTTTCTTTCAGGAGAAAAACGCTTAGAGGAGCATTAACAAACATAACTACACCGACCCGAAGCAAACTATAAAAAGGAAATAGAACTCAGGTAAAAGAGATATGAAAAACAAAATATATACCTACGAGAGAATTCTTTGAGAGCTATTTAGCTGCCTTTAGCATCGGAGTATTCTCAACTGGTGCCACGCCGGTGAAACTTCCTTTGCCTTTCTTTTCTTGACAATAGGTACCGGAGCTCGTCCATTGACGTTGACGAGGTCAATTTTCGCCTTCATCAATTTCATTAGTAATTTCTTGAACGTTTTGATGAATTTAGGATTCTTCCTAAAGTGATGTACGCTATTAATGCATGCCACTTTGAATCCAACATATGCCACAATGTGGCGCCATACGCTAGTCTAGTGCGTCGATATTCCCACATTTCCTCTCACATGTTCATATATTCTTGTAGTTCCTGGAAATATGTCCGAGCCTAATGGCATATGCCACCTTGGGTAGAACCCTATATGCTGATTATTTCCATCTTGATTTTTAATAAATATTGTACAATTTCTCTACTTTAATTAAGAATTGTTGAAACTAGCCTATTGAAAAATCAATCAGCCAAAATAACCATCAGCAATCACGATATTATAAGTTAGTCATGTTATAATCTGCCTTTGTTTGCTTTATTTTATTTAAATTAATCAAATGCAAAACACCAAAAAAATTTAAGATTCTTATTTAATAAGCATTAATTTTCTTTCATTTAAGATTAGGTTTCTTCATTAATTCTAGGGCTAGTTAAGGAAGAAAACAAGGCATTAAATGACAAGAAATTTCCTAAAAAATTAAAAGTCACAAAGATTTGAATTTGAAATCCAAATTAATTTGTTTAACATTTTTTTTTTAGAGTTTCAACCTATAGCGTCCGCTTCTGTTGATAGTTTTTTATCATCAAACCAAGACACCAATCGATTTTTGGTGTAGGCAAGGATTGAACTCTAAATCTTTTATTCAACTATCAGAGACTTTACCAGTTAAGATAACTGGAACCTACTTGTTTAACATGGTGTTAGGACATATGTGATTCATGTTAGGAACATATGTCAACATTTTATGTAATTGGCTAATCCTTTGACAAAACGCACTTTACTTGTAATTGGGTAGATTTAAGATATGTTTAATGCTTCAAGAAACAAGGTTTCAAGTTCAAGTGTTAAAGCCATGCAAGTCTATCCAAGAATCAAGTGAGAAAGTGCTGGATTTAAAAATCAACAGCTAGCATCTATCGAGGTTTAAAAGCTGCTGAACCCCGTGCCTCGACAGCTAGCTCGATAGATAACTATCTATCGAGGTTTATGAAATTTAGTTTTTCAGAGCTGATTTCAATCCAATCCATGGGTATATGTTTGGGCTTTCTTTTCTCACAACCCTAAACATATATAAGGATTATTTTGAGGGCCGTAAAAGGTTACAGAAGTTGCACAAGAGCACAATTCCACAAGTGTGAAGAAAAGTGTAACCGGAAACCCAGTTTGCCCTAGTTCATCTTTCTCTTGAAGAAGCTGCTGTGTTTGTACACCGTAGGGTTTTGTGACCAAGCAACTTCATGATCTTCATCGTGTGATGAACTAAAAAACTTTGCAGCCAACATCTTTCTCAAGTTGGTGATTAAGTCACGTACTGGGATCCGCGCAATTGGTTAGTCACATACTGGGAGCCGTGCATTGAAATGAGAGATTGTCACTACAGAACAAGTCCAATTGGGTATTGGGGTAAGGGTTCAACTGTAGGTCAATAAGGTACTGGGATTCCTTTACTTGTAACCGCTTGTTTTGATAATAGTGGATTCTCGGGAGTAGTGACTTTAAAATCACCCGATGGGGTTTTTGCCGTGTAGGTTTTCCCCATTCGTAAACAAATCACCGTGTCAATTTAATTTCCGCTGCATACTTAGTTTAATTAGTGATTTGTTTGTGCTGCCACGTACATTGCATGTTAATTTGATTAATTAATAAACTTGGCTAATTAATCAATTAATTTATCACAATGGGTCAGTACGTTTTTTGCCTATCACATGGAAAGTCTTTAATAAGATAAAATATTTCCAAAAATATTAAGTCAAGACTTTTTTTTTTTTTTTTTTTTTTTTTGAGAAGGAAGTCAATCAAGACTTAATGAGGAGAATAAAGACAAAATATTCTTCTTCTTCTTTTTTCTTTTGAGTACACATCATTCATCGATTGTAATAAGCTTAAATCTTTGGTTTAGGTGTTACAAGTACCCAGGTTTGAGTAATTCTTGTGCCACACCAAAAGGCACAACATTGGCCACAACTCGCCCATGTGGCGAGTTGTGGTTGGTAGAGGGGTGTCCCCACATGGACCTATCATCACCCCTCCACCAACCACAACTCGCCACATGGGTGAGTTGTGGCCAATGTTGTGCCTTTTGGTGTGGCACAAGAATTTTTCTCCAAGTTTTAGATCCTTCAAGTGTAGACTCTCGTCAACTATGATGCAAGACAAATTATATTTTTAAACTAGAAGGTCATTACACAATTTAAATAGCTTATATTTCATTAACTTGTTTTCATAAGAACATATACGTAGTTATGTTTTGTACAATTAAACTGGGATCACCTCCCCATCTATTGATCGGCAAACGAAGGGGGCCGATCAGCACTGGGACCCTCCATATTCAAAAGTTCCAATTTTTCCCTTCCTTCAGCTCCATTCAAATTTCAAATGAATTTGACCTACTCCAAGCATGTGTATCTGCAATGGCTCTACCCTCATCATGAGGCCTAATGTAACTCAAATAGTGATTATTTTCAAAAATAATTAAATGCAATGCAACTATGAGCTTAAATTTAATATTTTGTAGGAACATAATCTACTACACCTAAAATAATGGAAAATAATATAGGTAAATTTTACGAAAAATTTAATGCCTAATGTGTAGTGGAGTTTCATTTCAATAGTAAAAGCCAAAATAATAAAAGCAAGTATAGAAAGTGGTACCGAATTTATATCTGTCCAACATTCCAAGCACGGCCTCGATGTTTTTACTGTGCTTTTCTTATGAAATTAATTACGAATTTTGACCCAAGAAAAAAAAAATGTAAAATGCGATAGCAAACTTCAAATGGACATGCAGGGGAAATTTTTTCCTTGGGGGTGGGGAGTCTTGCAAACATAGACTGGGTCTTAAAATTTACCTACTACAATCAAATGTGAGGCCTAAGTATGGTTTCGCACCTATCTGTTGTTGTGGATAATACACAAAATAATAAAGGAAAAACAAAGATAACACAAAAGACAAATAGAAATAGATAACGGGTCCAGCTCCTCTCCAGTTTAGTGGGATTTTATTAAAAAATAACTATAAAACTCAAACTATATTATTAGTTAGGCAACGTTTCAAACATATTTGGTTTCTAACAATTCGAGTTCTCTGCACTCGATTTTGCCTATTGAATTTGTACTTAGAAATCGAGCGTCTGAAACTCGATTTCCATACTCACTTGGAAATCGAGTGTCTCACACTCGATTTCCTCATAGCAAAATTGAGTCCTCTGGACTCGATTTATTAGAAACCAAATTTGTTTGAAACGTTGCCTAACTAATAATATAGTTTAAGTTTTATAGTTATTTTTTAATAAAACCCAGTTTAGTGTCTCGTGTTTTCTCCTGTTTTTAAACAGATGAACAATACGTGGCGTCTATAAAATCTAATGGTAAAAACAAGGCCACATCAAATTATCATTTATTTCTCTTTTACCCCACTCTTCAGCAGTAACCCACTACACCGAATCTGAGAAACTATCACAAACAGAGCTGCAAGAGAGGGGGAAAGAATGGGCTGAGAAATTGCGGAAGAACAACAAAGGCTTCTTGTGTATTTGTATGTGTGAACTAACTGCTAAATGCTAATTGCTAGTTGTGGTTGTGTGTGTTTAATTGGTTCGGATCTGCACTTGTTGGTTTGTTCATCTTTTTTGTTGGGATTTGGTTGATTTTAGACTTGGTAGTTTGATACTGAGCTCTCTCTTGCCATTTCTACAGTGGATTTTTGTCATGGGTCTGGTTTGAATTGAAATGAAATGGATTTTCTCCCTTTTGTTTCTTTATTTTTAGAATCAATATAATTTTTTCTTTGTTTGTGCTTATGGGTTCTCATCCTCTCTTGAGGCTCTATTTATGCTTATGGATTCTCAGATTCGGTGATATTTCCGGCATGATTTCTGACGAGTCCTTATCATCCACTGCCAAGTGCAGTGGGGTGTGAACAGTAGATTTATTGCTGAAGAGTGTTGGTAAAATAGAAATAATGATGCTGTGATGTGGCCTTATATCTTACCATTAGATTTTGTAGATGCCACGTGTCATTTATCTGTTTAAAAACAGGAGAAAACATGAGACACTAAGGGTCCATTTGGATACAACTTATTTTTGCTGAAACTGAAAACTAAAAACTGAAAACTGAAAACACTGTAGCAAAATAATTTTTTAATGGGTAAAAAGTTATTGTTTACTCTGTTTTTTACTGTTCATAAGCTTAAAATTACTGTTCATGGACAGTGAACAGTGCCAGACGCGCGTCCAGGAAAAAAAAAAAACTGAAAACGTGCTACAGTGTAAAACGTAGCCGTGGACGTGGATCCAAACCGCACCTAAAACGGGAGAGGAGTCATCCCCATAGATAACTTAGAGGCACAAAATTGTTATCCTTAGATAATATTTGCCTCCACACTTTTGTTACTAAAGGGTTATTGCAAACTTGTCCCCAGGATACAACCAAGTTGTTGGGTTTTACAGATAGCAATTATGGAGAATAACCATAGAATTTCTTGTGTTTCTCTCTGACTTACTATTTTGTTGAGTTCTACAAATAGTAATTATGAACATAAGCCTCTATTTATACCCATAGGGGGTTATATTTCATCAAAATGCACGTATGGAGAGTCAAAATGTTTCATAAAACCATTCACAAGGTTTGAAACCTCTTCAAATATTTAGAATAGTTACCAGAAGATTATGCAGAAAACTTAGTTTTATGAGTTTCGATCGGTCGAGAGTTCCTTTCAATCAATTGAATGCTCTTTTTGATCGATCGAACAGGAATCGAATAGCGATCGAATCATCCAGTGACTCCAGGATTATTTTCTTCATTATTTCGATCGATCGAGCAAAAGCTTCGACCGATCGAAAATCCTTTAATTCGAATTTCACTTAGAAAATTCCAGAGCTTGAATTTTCACTTTATGAAACAATACTCTCCAAACTCAAACATCATTATTACAACCTATCCATATATATACTTATATAGACAACACTATCATCATCTGACATTTGTAGTACAACTATCATAATTTGACATCTATGATATAGTTGTCACAATTTATTTTATTTAACTTTCTTTTTACATGGAAAACTCTTATTTGTTTTTGAAATCTATATAACAATCGTCATCAATTGAATTTTGAAAGAAAGAGTTTTCAAAGGGAAAAAAAATGTCTTTGTTTGGAGTTTTGTTGGGTTAGAAGATTTGTAAACTCAGAAGCTCATTTAACTGCTAAACTTGCTATTTTTCCTAAGGTGAAACTACATTATTGATCCCTAAAGTTTACACCATGAGCACAATTAGTCTTTCAAGATTCAAGTGAGCACTATTTGTCCTTTATGTTTATCAAATGAGCACGGTTAGTCCTTCTGTTAACTGTTGTTAATATTATTGCTTATGTGGCTAACGAAACAATGACGGAATATCTTATTGACTGATATGACATTTTTTATTATTAAAATATTAAAAAATGAATTTACACGTCAAGAACAAACCCACCTAATTCCAAAATCAAATCTTAATGCTATCCCGATTTTATTAAAATATTCTGTTCAAGTGAGATTTTTGCAATTTCAAGCCACATGGTATTAAGGCTGGCCTTTCTGTTGTTCGTGATGGACCACTTTCCTCCGGCAGCACACTCGGGATCAACCCATTTGGGTTCAATTCCAGCTTTGAAAAGTGAAAATCAGCATTTGCCAGCAACTTGCTGGGCTTGAATATCTTTTTATTGGTAGAATGGGCTAGAATATCTGATCATACAATCTGCACAAAGAGTTCACATATTTAATCAAACTTGAACGCTAGCAGACCCAATATAAATATTGATCAATACGAGGAAAAATGAATTAATACACAACCTATCTAGATCTAACAAATAAAATCCTCCTTTAACAGCAAGCTATATTTGCACTTCTTATCCAAACAAAAATAAAAATGAAAGAGGGGAAAGATGAAGAGGAACCCAGATCATGAAAAAAAAAATTAGACAGAAAAAAGTGAATAGTTTAGGAAAGTTGAAAAGGTATCACTAGAAATCTTCGACTGTGTGGAAAGTGTATATCTTGGGGAGAGGCGCCCCACGCAACACCTTGCTTGGGTTTCGACTGGTTATCAAACCAGAATGTCCACTTGCTCTCCAACCTTTGTGGTTATTTTGTCACTGCCACAGCACTGCCTTCATCTCTGTCGCCACCGCCGTAGTACTGCCTTCCAAAATCAAATGTTAATGATATCCTTGTTAAAAGACTTGATCTGGGAACTCGGTCAATTTGATCTTGACTTGTAAATTCATTTTTGTAATATTTTATTAAAAATGCCACTTTAGTTAAAAAATGTCACATCATTATTCCGTTAGTCCCATAGACAAAACATTAACTGCATTTAATAAAAGGAATAACAGTACTCATTTTTTAAACATAAGGGACTAATATTTCACACTTGAAACTTAAGGACTAATTGCGTTCACAGGGTATACTTTAAAGACCAATAACGTAGTTTCGCCTTTTCTTAGGTGCGGTTTGGATAGCTGAAACGCGTTCAGCGCTTTGCGTTTTTAGCTTCTTTTTTTTTTTTTTTTTTAAAAACCAGCGCTTGTTGCACTGTTCATGGGACATGAACAGTGCAATTAGACAAATGAATAGTAACTTTTTTATTATTTTTTTATTGTTTTCAGTTTTCAGCAAAATAAAATGTATCCAAACGGACCCTTAAAGTATGTTTCTCTTGTAGTAATTGCAATTTGCCTCCTGGTTTGGAAGCTTGTAGGGGCAATTGTTGTACTTCTTTTGTTTGAATTTAGCATAGGGATCTGTTTGTTCGGGGTGAAAATTGGAGGGATAGAAAATGAAGAGAGAAAATTGAGAAAATTTTTGTTTGGTTGAGAGTGGAAATGAGGGAATAAAATAGTGGGCCATGGTAATATTCTCTCTGACCCACCAAAATTCAGCATCCCCAAATCGGGGAGAAAACTTAAGTGAAAACCAAAGGCTATGTTTTGGACGAAATTGCCTAGCCCAACATCTATTTACATTAGTTGGTTTACATAATACACATGTTATACATGTTTTAAATTATACAAGAAATGTTATAAAAAATTTATGCATTCCAAACACCAGAAAAAATTCTCAAGCTCATTTTCAATGTCATTATCAAATACCGAAAAATAAGATAGCTTTTCAGAAAATGCTCTTTGAAAAATGAACCATTTTCAAGAAAACGTTAATGCTGAAACAAACAGAGCTTTTTGTTTATTTGTCTTCTTCTATGTTATCATTTGATAAGGAATATTTTGGTTAATAGGATTTCTAACTCTTTTTGCCCATCGGGTTGGGGATGCCTTTCGAGCTCCTCAGACCCTTCAGGTTTAAAGTCTCTTTCGATCCCATTTTACCCTTTGGGTTTGGGATACCCGACGATCTTCTTTTACCCTTTGGGTATTAGGTCTCCTTCGGGTGGATTACGACGCAACGTCAATCATGCTCTCCACTCACATTCACTGTCGGGTAGGAAGGTACTCGTCAGGCTACCTAATACAAACAATGAATTACACTTAGTCTCACACCATTTGCGTATTCTCCACTCGTGCACCCATATATGGAAAGAACTTGCACACCACGTCAAAAGATCCTTCTACATATTCGTATCCTCCAAATATAGGAAGAGAAATCCTAAGATCTCGGAACATTAACTCCATATCTTCCCTAAAACGAAAGATCCTGCGTTCATGAGATTTCGGTCAGCTCTACACCATTATATAAGCAACAAGTCTCCTCTTCTCCAAGGTACATGCAATTTTCTAAGCTCTTACACTTTAGAGTTATTGGAGATTCTTTGATCGCTGATTTAACCTTCAGAGGGTCTTTGGCCGACACCCCATCGGTGTTCTCTGTAGGTTCTTTATTCTTTTTGTTCTTCAGGTACCCCGATTGGTGCGCATGTGGACTATTAGCTCACTGACAATTTTGTGTATCATCGTCATTCAATTTTGATTTTTTGTCCTTTTGTTTTGTGCTTATCTTTTCTTCAGTTTTTTTTTTTTTTTCTTTCGTGCTTATCCTTTCTTCCATTTTTTTTTCTTTTCTTTTCTTTCATGATCCTCTTTTTTGAGGAAAAAGTATTGGGTTCTTGAACTTATCCTTTTTTTTAAATGAAGTAATCATTCGTACATAATTTTTAAATAAAAATATAATGTATTTTTTTTTGTTTTACCTAATTGGGATATGATGGTAAATTTATATAAACTCTATTTTTTATTCTCTCATTTTCTTCTAAACCAAATAAAAAAGTTTTTTATCCTTCCACTTTTCTATCCTTCCAACTAAACATATATAAAAGAAAATTCAATTTCTTATATTCTCCTAATTTTCTATATCTTTCTCATTTTCTTTCTTCCCACTTTTCCATATCTCTCTAACTAAACAGACCATAAATGAAATGACAGTTTTTATATTAAAAAAAAATTATAAAAGAAGAAGAAAGCTGAAGTCACTCAGTTGTCATCAATGACAATCCACATATTGTAACGTAAAAATATACAATTCTTATTTAAAGTGGTACTCAAAGAGTCTATCATTAAAAAAGTGATACTCAAAGATTTCTAGTTGGTTGGTAAAGTAAATAGAAAAGAAAGAGTCCTTTTATTCCTTTTACAATAACAAATTCGGAAGCTAGAACAATCAAAAAGTAATGGGGAAGACTACTTTCAAAATGGCTTACTTGCTAGTCTTATTGGCTTTTGCAGCATGTTAGTCTCTCTCTCTCTCTTTTTCACAGACACACACACACAAGTTTTGGTTTTGGTTTTGGTTTTGGTTGTTTACATGATGATAGTGGCTAATAACATACAAATGTCAGGTTTATCATTGTCAATGATGGCAAGTGCTGCAGCACATAGTTCTCAGAACCGGACCGGGAGGTTGAACCATAAAAACCGGAAACCGGGATGAAAACCGATTTTTTAAGCATAAAGAACCGGATTTTTTGTTAATTTCGTGAACCCTTAAAACCGGGGTTGGACCGCGCGAACCGGTGAGAACCGTGCGGTCCAACCCCTTAGCAATTTTTTAAAAAAAAAAAAAAAAAAAAAAAAAACAACTTAACACAATTTTATTCTACTTAATTAAATTATCCATCTCTTACAAGGAATAAAAAAAATTATAATTAAAATCCTTCAAAGTTATTCAACTTTACTTCAAAAATTAATCATAAATTTTAATGTTTTGCTAGTTTTTATAAATTTAATATCTATATTTAAGCTTTAATTAATTATTAAATTAATTATGACGTCATTACGGTTTGACCCCGGTTCGACCTCGGTTCGACCTCAAAAACCTTGAACTTCTCCCTTTTACGGTTCAATGAACGTTTCGGGTCTGAAAACTTTGCTGCAGCAACGGGAAAGGGAGATCGGTGCTCCAGCGATGCTGATTGCAAAAAAGTTCAATGTGGTTCTGGACTCATCTCTTATTGCTTACGTGGAGCCTGCGATTGCATACACATTATAGCACATGCATTGACACGAGAACAAGCGACTACTGTTGAAGCCAATTCCTCCAACAATTAGCAGCAAAAACGCACGAGTTGTCATCTCATTTTAGATTAATGCATTTTTCCTTGAGTTCCTATCCAATCAAATGAAGTGAAATAAGATCCTTAATCTATTATGAGTGGAAAGGCTTCAGTTAAGGGTTCCCATAACCATTTTGCATTGCTAGTTGCTAGCCTACAAGTAATATGTCATCAACTTTTGAATCCTTCAAAGCCAGAATTAAAAAGGGAATTTGGACCTAATGGCGTAAAAATTGAAAATTTGTTGTGATACCAAATAGAGAAATTGAAATTAACTCTTATATTAATTGTAAAATCACTAACTTTTTTTTTGTGATTCTTAGCAAGAATAAAATAAACAAATTTGAATTAGAATCAACACAATTAATGAGGAGGGTTTCAAAAATATAACTTCATTTATTCAATATCAAAACTTTGATACCTTTTGTGAAGATGAAAAAGATTTGAAGTTAGGATGTTAGAGCATTCACATTTGTCTCACCAATTTAATATTTTAGCAAAAATTTATCTAAACTCAACCAAAACAAGTGTGCATCAGCCTCACTAAATTAACTAAAGTTTGTAAAGAAAATAGTCCCATCGCTATATGCAGTGAGTTTCTATCTTCTCTACATTAAATTTCAATGTTGATAAAGTATTGAGGCTGATATATGTGTATGCTTCTCAAAAAAAAAAAAAAAAAAAGATATATGTGTATGAAAATAATATATAGCTAAACTAGCAAAAGTATAGTTTTTTGGATTAATTTAGCTAAATATTTGAGGAGACTGATGTGAATGCTTATACTACTAGTTTAGGATTCTCAAAACAGTATAGAAATCTGTCCCAATAACAGACCGTAACAAGTAAAATTTAAAATATATATATATATATATATAAATATGTATATATATAGAGAGAGAGAGAGAGAGTGTGTGTGACAATTTTAATTGGAAGGTGTTTCAACCTAATATGGTTTTCGTTTCAATGACAATTTGTTGAGGAACACAATAAGACATATTGTCAAAGTATATAACATGAAAATTTGTCCGAAGATAATCTTAAATTTGAAAATTTCAAGAAATTTCAAAAATATGTAAATTTTCAAATTAGATTAACTCCATATTTGCAAAGATTTTTTTTTTTTTTTGGAGAAACCATATTTTCAAAGAATTTAAAATTATAATGTGGTGCCTGCACCATTTAAAAACTTGAATTAAAATTAAGAACTTCCTTCTTTATTCTTTTTTTTTTTTTTGCAGAGAGTTTCAACTTATGACATCCGCTCCTGATGATAGCTCTTTATCATTAAACCAAGACACCAATCGGTTTTTGGTGTAGGTAGGGATTGAACCCTAGATCTCTTATTCAACCATCAGAGACTTTACTAGTTGAGTTAACTATATAATCCACAAGAACCTCCTTAATAACTAGTTAATGTAAGTTTAAGTTAATTTAAGGGTATGTTCAGTATACCGTAATAAGCACTGTAATGTAATATGGTTTTCGTTTCAATGACAATTTGTTGAGGAACACAATAAGACATATTGTCAAAGTATATAACATGAAAATTTGTCCGAAGATAATCTTAAATTTGAAAATTTCAAGAAATTTCAAAAATATGTAAATTTTCAAATTAGATTAACTCCATATTTGCAAAGATTTTTTTTTTTTTTTGGAGAAACCATATTTTCAAAGAATTTAAAATTATAATGTGGTGCCTGCACCATTTAAAAACTTGAATTAAAATTAAGAACTTCCTTCTTTATTCTTTTTTTTTTTTTGCAGAGAGTTTCAACTTATGACGTCCGCTCCTGATGATAGCTCTTTATCATTAAACCAAGACACCAATCAGTTTTTGGTGTAGGTAGGGATTGAACCCTAGATCTCTTATTCAACCATCAGAGACTTTACCAGTTGAGTTAACTATATAATCCACAAGAACCTCCTTAATAACTAGTTAATGTAAGTTTAAGTTAATTTAAGGGTATGTTTAGTATACCGTAATAAGCACTGTAATGTAATAGTTATTTAATTTGGTTTAGATATTTACTAGTTTGGTTATATTTTTATTACAATGATTAGTCATTCCTTATGAATAATTTTTTTTTTTTTTTAGAGTTTCAAACTTATGGCGCCCGCTCCTGATAATAACTCTTTATCATCAAATTAAGACACCAATCGGTTTTGTAATAGCTATTCATTAGTAGGCGTATTAATTTCTAAAATAAATATATTTCTAAATAAACAAACTTTCCATATATACATAATAATTATGAAAATTAAAAGTAATAAATAATAAATAATCTTTCTTTCAAATTTAAAAAATATTATTTTTTAGGAAATATAATTATACAAGATATTTCCTAAAATATATCTTAAGTTTTATTCTAATGTTACAATTTAGATAATTTGATTTAAACATTCTATTATCTTGAAGGTTCTATTCTTGTGTTGTCACCAAACAAATGAATAGTAATAAGTATTACATTACAACATCTTGTATTCCTTGTAATAATTATTCTTATTCCTATGTAATCACCAATATAGTCTACCAAATGTACCCTAAATGTTAATTCCTTGAGCAACACACAGTTGTGTTCCGCGTGGTATATAAGTAATTGGTAACTGTGTTTTATATTAAAATTTCCTATGAAACAATACCTTTATGGTGTGTTTGGATGACATGATTTGGGCAATTGGATTTGGATTTGGATTTGGATTTGGGTGATTAAAATCCAAATAACTTGTTTGGGAAGTTTAAAAAAGGTCAAGGATTTAGATTTGACAAATCCATCAAGAATTTTAAACCTTCAAAATGCTTGGATTTGAAATAACTACTAAAATCAATGGATTTGAAATCCCTTAATTTCAAATCTATTAATTTAAAATTTAAATTCAAATCCAAGTTCCCAAACGCAACCTTAACATTTAAATATTAAGAGATGGGTGTATATGAGAGTGTAAACTAGTAATGTCACATACACATCCATTGGGGCCAATTAAGTGAGCACACTTGGAATTTACTTAAACCAAGTTATCATCATGCATGCATGACATGTGGAACCCACTTGCACCAAACTATCACGCATGCATGAAATGTGGAATCCAATTACACCAAACTATCATGCATGCATGACATCTGGAATTCAGTTACACCGAGCCATCATGCATGCGTGACATCTAGAATCCACTTACACCAAGCTACCATGCATGTGAGACATCTGTAATTCCTCTAAGTAACCTTGTTTGAATGTATTAAAATAAAGAAATGAAAGGTAAGTAACTTTGTTTGTAAGTAACATAAAGGAAAATGAATGGAATAATTTTAAGACAATATTATTATATTAGACCCCTATTTTAAAATAAAATCCTAAATATCTAAGGCTATTTTTGGATTTTTAGTGAAAATCTCATTAAACTTAATTTCATTCCCTTTGATTCCTCCCAACTTTGGGGTAAAAAAAAATTAGGTTTTGAGGAAATAGAGAGGAATGAATGTTCCCTCATACCCATTCTATTTCCTCTCACTTAAACTACAAAACAAGATAATAGTATTTCCATTCCCTTTATTAAAACTCTCAAACGAGAGAATGGAATGAATATTCCAAAATAACTCATTCCCTCTACCCAAACGAAGTGTTAACAACTTGAATTCTTAGAAGTCAAGTTGCCTTGGAATTTTTTTTATATAATTTTTATTTATAAGTGGTCAGAATGAACTCAAGGCTTCAAAGATCAAGTTGTTAGTAAAAAATAATAATAATAATAATAATTGAACTATATTTTTAGAAACTTGAGTTCCAATTGGGTAAAAAATTTTGAGAACACCACATCAATCACTACCAGCTCAGCCAATGTGGCCTATAACTTGATTTTATAGAAATTTAGAAGCACTAAGAGCTCAATTTTACAAAAATCGAGTTTTTTTTTTATGAATAAAAAATGGGTAGGGGGGGCAACCAACGTGGTAATCCTACCTGGCGTTACCATAGTAACACCTTACCCGCTAGGTCTGGGACCCTGCTGGGGTGTAGGGGACCACGGTGAGTCATAGTTTCCCAGCCCCATAAGGGACACTAGTGAACCTTGAGCTGTTGAGGGAGGTAACCCAAGTGAGTCCATATTCGGACTCGAACCTTAGACTTAACACTCAACGCATCTTGTACGTCACCCAAGACCATTAGACCACACCCCTTGGTGGTTTTACAAAAATCTAGTTGTAAAAGAGGGCTACCACCCTAAATATTTTGAAAATGGGATTGTTTGGCTATAAAAATCACCAACAAAGATCAAACAACCAAAAACACTGTAGTCCCCATCAAGCCATTATGACTAGGATGTGAGTGTGTAGGACTCTCACAATTTTTGGTTGATTTTATACTTTTGGGGTGTACATTATATTCATTTATAAATGAAAACTTTTTATTCATATAACTATTTAGGATTATAGGAAATTATACTAATTTTATGTGGTATCAGTTTGGTTATAGCACCCACTAAAAAATTAATATGACTACATATATTGAAAATCTAATTGTTAGATTACATGTTCTTTATGTTTTTAGCACACATGTTAAATTTCATACCAATAAGATGTTATTTATTATGCATAAATTTAGACTACAAAAAATTAAAATTTAAATATTTGATTGATGACATATCTATTAATCTTTAATCTTTTGAAAATTTTGCAAGTATGGAGAATATAAGAAAAAGATGTAATCCAATTGTACATTTGTCAAAATTCGCATCTAATAAAAAAATATTGAGTGAAGTTGTAGCCAAAATTTTATTGTTTTATGTGTGTACAAAACATCAAAAAATATTTTGTTGCTATTTCAAAGTTGCAAACAGACACAGGAAAATATATCAATTTTTTAGAAAACTTTTTTTCTAATAACAAACCGAGAGTAAAGTTGTTCCATATCAAGAACCTTGTGGCTCAATGACACTAATTGATCTCTCCCATCAAGTGAATTTGGATTTGAATTCTTCCTCCTCCAGATGTTGTAGGGAATAAAAAAAGGGGTCTACCCTATTAAAAACTGAAAGGTATATGAGTGATTTTCTTGACACATCAAGAAAATAATGGCGCATCACCATATGAAACATCTACAATAATGGCATGCTTCATGAGAAAACGTTGGACATTGTCAGAAAACGCCGTGGCTTGCAAAACTTATTTAGGATCAAAATGTCATTTAAATTCCATACTATATGTAGAAATGATACATATCATGCAGTAGATTTGAAATTAAATGCACCTGCCATTTATGCAGTTCTTCAACCTTAAAATAATAAATGTACTTGCATATAAATATTGGGAGAAGAAGCTCCACCAATTCAGTGTAAGCAAAATCCATATAGATCACAGTTCCAAGTGAAGCAAAACTAAAACGATATGCAGAAGGTTTCACACCAGATGGTCTTTTTGGTCGTCCTCTTGATCATTGTGTCATGTTAGCCGCTCTCTTTCTCTCTGCGCAATGAATTTGAACCATTTGAGTTACAATAATAATAATGGTGTCAAACATACTAATATATACAGCAACACTCTTTAATTTAGTTTACATATATAAAATGATACCTCATTCTTTTTTTCTTTTGATGAGTATAATTTACTGGGAAAGAGTTAGTTTGTAATAAAATTAGATAAGTTGGACGTTTACTAAATAGAAAAAAAAAAAAATGTTGGTTGCAGATGGGCCGATGGGCGGTGAAGGTGTTAGAATTATGGGCCCTCAAAAACAATACTATGCATTTTTATTTGATAATAAAATTTTATTTTCACATTCATAATTTTTGTAAGTATATTTCATTGTTTAAATGTGGCATGTGATGTCACCTCTGTAGAAAAATCATGTTAATGGTTAAGGAACCAAAAACAGAGAGTAATGATTTTTCATAGATTATTAAATTGTTCTAGGTTGTGGATATTAATTGAATATTACCACTGAAACCTACACTTGTTGTGCTGCTATATGATATGATGATTTACTCCATCATTGAGCTAGTGACTTTGAGCAGACAAGTGGGTGTAATGTAACAAGTACATACACTGAATTGGATTTGATCAAGGACACCTTATGGAGTGATCACTATTAATTAAAAGGTTGTTCTATCACAATTTTTCTATTGTCCTCAAACATGAGGGGTTTGTGTATATTTATTTATTATGCACATAACTTTGACAATGTCAACTAGTGATGCCAATTTTAAAAGCTATATACAGACACGTTGGGTTATGTGTGTAATAAGTAAAATATATAAATGCTCAATAATGAATTTACCAGTCTCTAAAGAAGATAGTATATTCAGTTGATTTTCATATTGAAGTTGGACTCAAAACAAAACCGGCCGGTGACATTTTTCAAAAATGTTTTTCATATATATAATATTGTATATATATATTTTAAGAGTTTTTTAAAGATATTTTGGAGTCCAATAGAAATTATGAAATCAAGAAATTAAGGCATAAGCTAGGGACATGACAGTGATATTAATCTAGTCCTAGTGGCTTGTGGGAATATAGTATGGTGGAAGGACATAGATATAAAATTGTAAGTAATGGAACCTCATTTGTAATTCTCTAATCTTCAAGGGTCAATTGCAATGTGTTGATGGACATTATTGCAATTTGTAGAAGTTCAAATATTTTCTTGATATGGTTGAGAAAATTAAGGAATAATTTTGAAAGAGTTTCAAGATAAGTCAATAACGTTCAAAAAAGTTATTGATGAATCCTACAACTGAAGCTAAGGATTCCTAAGGATCCTACGTCCAATCTCTCTCTTGGGTTTTAGAAGTCTTAAATAAAAATAAGATTTTAAAATATCATATCAGTGGTTGGCCATTAGAACTACTGAGTAATACTGGAGTCTTCTGAAAACCCAAAAAGAAATAGAGAGAGAGACGTGAATACCTTAGGAGGCAACACACTTGGATTGCTAAGAGAGATACGCAATTTTGTTCTATTTAAAATCTATGGTTGTGTGGGACAACGATCTTTAAATGAAAATATAAATATTGTTTTATATTACTTCCGCAAAAACTATCAGAAGGAAGGGCAACAGTTGATTACATTGTAGGAGCCTGCCCTAATGGAGTTTCGGACTGCTACAAGGCTTGTCCACAATGCATGCAATGCAGTTGTGTTAAGGTTTTGTGCTTATGCCCATTCGCTTTCGCACACAACACAGGCTAAGGCTATCACTGACTGGACAATTGAATTACTAGCAGCCTAGCACATGTTTTGTTTTGGTGTCACAATCACAAATAGCAAATATACTGAATAAAGAATGTCTTATTATTATTACCCAACAAGAATATTACTGATGAAGCATGTGTTGTTAATCATAGTTAATTAGGATTTTTTGAATTTGAATATGATTTTTGTTTAAATAGATGAAGTATGTTTAATCTCGTCAAATCCAAAAATACAAAAATATGTGTTGGATGAGGATTTATTTAATTACTTATTATGCAGTATTTTGATTTATCGTGTACAAGGAGATATAAACTTAAAAAATCTTTGTACAGGCCTAAAAAACTACTTGATCACAAGCTACTTGATCTTTGTGCTCTGAGTAAATTCTCTGGTTTGTTTGTCTCATTCGTGGTGTCCTTTTATGTTGATTAACACTTTATTTATACTTAATTAATGCCTTGATGGTTATTATGCTTTGGCGTATTTCTAGGCCAATCATTTGTTTGTGCCACCGAAACTTAATTTAATAGTAACGATCGATTTGGCGGTTTTTTGTCTATTTCAAATTCAATAAGTACTTTCTTTTTTACTTTACCAATTTCCATTGCCGCTTGTTTCATTGCATCTTGTTCTTACTCTGAAAGTTTGCAACTAATCTCAATTTCCTTTGTTCTTCAATGGCACGCTCCAAGACTTTCTCTCGCCAACTTTCTTCTTCTTCTAATCATCTATTAGAAAATTTTGTGAGGGTCTCATTGCTAATCATAAACTTGACCAAGACATTCTCTTGCCGGCGAAATTTGCCAAATAGCACAATTTTAGCAAAATTTAGGAGAAACGCATCCTAACAAAGTTATTTAGTTATATAGCACATTTTTGGAACTCAAGTTCGAGTTCCAACTCAAACTCGAGTTTGAAGAAGTATGGACTCCACGTGAGCTGCTAGGAACTCAAGTTCCAAAAATGTGTTATATGACTAAATAACTTTGTCGGGGTGCTTTTTTCTTAAATTTTGCTTAAATTGTGCTATTTGGCCTTCTCTATTTCGGTAGCAATCCTGCTAAACCCTTGAGTGATGCCTCTTATATTTTGTCTCGTTCTTTGACTCTAGGTCTCGTGATGAAACAAGGAGTTTGGAATGACACAATCATGATACCTAAGAAGCAAAACTCCGTCAAGGGAATCCTCTGTCATCTTATCTGTTTCTTCTATGTGAAGATGGTTTTTCTTCATTTATTAATAAGGCTGTAAGAAGTCACACTATAAGTGGACTTTCAATTTGTAGAGGCTGCCTATGATATCACACCTCTTTTTTGCGAATGACAGTCTGCTTTTTTGCAAAGTTAGCAGTCAAGAATGCCAGCATCTAATTGAAATTCTTCATTTGTATAAGGCTGCTTCGGGTCAAAAAATCAATACAGACAAATCATCGATGTTCTTTAGTGCCAATACCCCTGAAGAGAAGAAAATTGAGACTCTGGATTTTCTTGGGCCGATGCAGGATTCTCGCCATAGTAAGTATCTCGGTCTTCCTTCAATCATTGGCAAATCTAAGATTGAAGTGTTTACGGAGATCAAAGAAAGTGTGGGAAGGAAACTGTCTGGATGGAAGGAAAAAATTCTTTCTATTGGTGGTAGAGAGATTTTGATCAAAGCGGTGGCCCAAGCTATCCCTACGTACACTATAAGCTGTTTTCAGCTTCCTAAGGGATTGTGTGATGAGATCGAAAGCATGATGAGGAAGTTTTTGTGGGGTCAGAGGGGTTAAGAGTCTAAGGTTGCTTGGGTGAGTTGGAGGAAATTATGCAAGTCAAAGCTTAAAGGTGGTATGGGTTTCAGAAATCTCCAAGCGTTCAATCTTGCCATGCTTGCAAAGCAAGGTTGGAGGCTCCTGGAGAACCCAAACTCATTAGTAGCTCGTATGTATAAAGCTAAGTATTATCCCCATGGTGATGTTCTTAAAGCTAGTTGGGGGTCTAGCCCATCCTTTACTTGGAGAAGCATAATGCAGGGGCTCGAAGTTGTGAAGAAAGGAACACGTTGGAGAGTTGACAACGGGAAATTGATTCATATTTGGGAAGATAAGTGGTTGCCCATTCCTACAACGTACAAGGTTATTTCTCCTCCTCCTCAAAATTTTGATAATTTCCCCATGGTCTCAACTCTTATTGATTTTGATTCTAGAAGATGGAAAGTGGACCTAGTGAAGTCTCTATTCTTGCCATTTGAAGCAAGGACTATTCTTAATATTCCAATTAGCTATAATCTTCCGAATGATAAAATTATTTGGGTTGGCAATAATAGGGGTGTTTTTACTGTTAAAAGTGCGTATTATGTTGCACTTAGCTTTGTGGAATCACCCGAGGTGGGCGAATGTTCTTATAATGACCCGAGAGAACTATTGTGGAGGAAGTTATGGCACTTACGTATTCCAACAAAGATTAAAATCTTTACTTGGAGGGCATGTGTGGATGCTCTTCCAACAATGGTGAATTTGCAAAAAAGAGGTATTGGGGTTAGTGACTTGTGTCCTTGTTGTGGCTTAGAGTTTGAGACTCTTTTTCACTCAATTATTAAATGTGAAGTAGCTAGAAGAGTTTGGGATAATTGGGAGGGTAGTAGTGTGGAAAACTGGCAGGGGCTTATGGACATCTCCGATGTAGCTTTGGATATTTTGAAGAATGGCACTAATTGTGATTTGGAGGTGTTTTTTGGGGTTGCTTGGTCTGTTTGGTATAATAGGAATCAAGTTGCCTATGAATCAAAATGCCAATTGCCGAGTCAGATTTAGAGGTTTGCTAGGAGTTTTCTACAAGATTATAAAGGTGCTTTGTTTGCTTTGAATACGAATCTAGCAAAGGAAAATAGTAGGTGGACTCCTCCATTGCTTGGAGTTTTCAAAATCAATGTTGATGGGGCAACGTTAGAGGATGGGCGAAACTCTAGTGTTGGGGCTGTTATTCGTGACTCTTGTGGTGTAGTTCTTGCAGCTTGTGGTAAATTCCTACATGGTCAGTTTTCAGTTGAGGAGGTGGAAGCTCTTGCCATGGAAACTGGGATTCTGCTTGCATGAGATATGAAGCTTACTCAGATTATTGTTGAATCTGACGCTATTTCCATTGTTAATAGTATTAATGAGAATTTTATGGAAGGGAGCATTGGCCATCTGTTTCAAGGCATCCTTGCCTTGCTGAGCTCTTTTACCAGTTGGAAGGTCAATCATGTGAATCGGGAATATAACAGAGTTGCTCATGAGTTAGCTTATTTGGCTAGGCGAAGTGAAGACACGCAGGTGTGGAGAGGAGTTCTCCCTAGGGTAGTGTAGGATATTGTTCAAGCTGATTGTTCTAAATAGCACCTGTTGCTCTTCTCTGTGAGCTCTGCTATTTTCCTTTTCTCTGCTTGTCTGTTTGTAATGGCAAGTTTTGTATCAAAAAAAAAAAAAAACTCCACTAAATGTGATTAAAAGGTACTCATCATCGAATTGTTAGAATTTGGACAGACATGATTTGGCTTGGTGAAGAGAGATAGAGCCAAGAGACAGGCAGATTATGAGAAAAAGGCAAGAGACGAAGGGACAAAGATGAAAGCAGGTTGGATTCGAAGGAGCAAGAAATAGCCGAGAAAGGGAAAGGGGAAATTTCATTTTCCCAGTTCCCACATCGACTGTTAAGCCAGTTCATTTGAGTTTTAATTGAAGGACTGAGGACTCCAACATGGGAACAATCAATTAATTGAAGAAGAGCCCTAATTTAAAATAGCTATGGGTCTAGCATGGCACTATAGTTAAAGGAACAATCAATCAATTAGTGTAAAGGAACATAGCTATGGGTCTGGCATGGAACTATAGTTAAAATAGTAATAAAATAGTTTATTTATTTAAATTAAGAATGTTTCCCACCAAAAGATCGTACCATTAATCCCACTCACCAGTAAAAAGTGCAAATATGGCACATCAAGCTCCTAGATGGATTGAGCTATAAGATGGATTCCTCCCATCCACCCTCGTGTAAAAGTAAATTTCGATGGGGCTACTTTCAATTCTCAGGGTGCTGCTAGTCTTGGGATTTTTATCCGAGACTCCACAGGTGGTGTGCTCGGCTGCAGTTGAAGCTACGGCATGCAGAAGGGCTCTTTTCTTTGCTAAAGAGTTGGGTATCTTGGAGTGCTCTGTGGAAGGCGATGCTGAGGTTATTATCAAGACTATCGTTGCTAGGGATTCAATGAATCCAGAGTATGGTCATGTAATATAAGATGTTCTTATGTTAGATGCAAGTTTTCATTCTTGTATTTTCTCTCATGTTAAACACATAGACAATACTGTTGCCCATTTCTTAGCCAGAAAAGCTGTTTCTGGCAATGAGCTACATACGGATTGGTTCCTCGCCTGCTGATATAGCTCCCTTAGTCACACGTGACTCTTTATACTTTTTTCTTGCTGCAATAATACTGATTCTCGGGTCTGGTTTCTCCCAAAAAAAAAAAAAAAAAAAATGCGCTCCTAGATTAAATAATATATAATAATGGTAATAATAAATAGATAACCAGCTAGGAAGATTATAGCGGAGAACTAGCACGAAAGTCTGGTCTATTACAACCAGTGCAGTTCATATCTTAACTATGTTTTCCATTATTCACACAAAGCCTTTAGTGTCTTAGCGGCTACCTTGCTTAAAGATTAGCTTCATGAAAATGGAGACGAAACAACAATAACGTCCAAATTAGTTTTTGGAATGAGTGGAAAAGGGATATAGACATTAATAACATGTCTTGCAAAAGACTATCAAAGAAAAAAAATTATCACCCGAATCAATAGCACGAAATAATTCGGTGGGTTATATAAAATGACACCAATATTTCAATGACAATAAAGAAAAGAGCACAAGTGGGATTCAAAATTTTTAAGCTAATAAATTTCACGTGCTATCAAGACTCAAGAGGCAACTATATAAAGAACAAGAACAAAAAAAAATTTGTGCTGATTTCATTAGTCAATCCAATCCTTAAAAAGTAACATCATGTAGAGAGGAAGATTCACTGCAGCAATGATAGTAAGCATTCGGAATGTCCGCACCAATCTCTGAATCGCGATCTTTGTCTTTGATTTGCTTGTTCTAGTTGTCATTTTTAACATAGAATCAACATCTGCGCCCAAGTCCACATTCATAGAGGCTTCTATATCCTGAGAGATATGTTTCTTAGCTGTCGGCCGCATTACAGCATTACCCCTGCTACAAAAAGTCAGACATTTTAATATGAAAAGGCAAATACAAAGAATGGTTATACAAATAAGTGAATAACTACCTAAGTTTAACTTAAGGGGACTATAGGGTATGTCTGAAAATTGGAATGTCTAGGAACCCACTGCAGAAGCTCTTTAAGAGGTCCTTAAAGCTGAAAACAGATTTTAGGAAATTTGGAGCTTTTAGGAAAAAGGTGTACGGGTGCATTTGGGTAAGCTGTTGCTAAACAGTGTTTTGGGTTTAAAATAAGCGTCTGTAAAAAAATTTGAGGAAATATGTTGTTGCAAAATGGAGTTTTGGGTTTTAAAACGCACTTTTAGGCTCCCAAAACACCTAACCAAACAAACTCTATAATTCACTGTTCATGCGAATCAAAAACTTAAATGCACTATTCACTTTAAATTGACAAACACTCAAAACACCACAGTGCTTTTCAATTAAAGCTCTACTTTCTACCATAAAGCCAAACGGGCACTATAGATCCTTTATAACATACAATCAAATGACATAATTTGAGTGCTACCATGTGCAATATATATTTCTACCAAAAATAATAAGAAATTAGAGCAGAAAGCACCTTTCTACCAAACCCCTTTCACTTAAATTAGCAATTGGGGCATTCAAAGGTTTCTTCACAAGATGCATCGATCCTTCTGCATCCCAAATCATTTCATATTCGCAGTTCTCATCTTCATTTTTCTCCTTTGTTCCACCTCCAAAAATGTTGCAACTTGCTATTAAATTGCTACAATGATTCCAAACACTCAAGCCACTTGTAGGCCAAAGAAGGAGGGCAAGAAGGGTCAGAACAAATAGTGAAAGATACCTGACATTTTCAGCAACTGAGATTTAAGAACAAATGTCAACTGACAAGTTCTATTATGTATTTATTACTCTCAAGTCAACTCAGAGTTACCATATGTAGATGTGTGTTTGCATTGGAAGAAAGCACAGATGAGTTGAGATTGCTTCTTCTGGATGGGATGCATTTGGAAGTGTAAAGTTACTAGCAGATAATAGCATGAAAGATGGGTATAAGTTTCCCATCTGCCAATTTATGGTCCCTACAGTTTGCTGCATAGTATCATCAAATAAATATCATACCATGGGTAAAAATAACAAAAGATTAAACATCAATACTTGCCTCTTTTATGGGCCCAAATTTTGAGTTGTGGCTGACTGTGCACTGATCATGATCGTGACCAGATAAAATGAGTACCTGAAATGGCCTCACAGTATAAGCAAAAGTTTTTTGATAAGTAGAGTATAAGCACAAGTGAAATTAACTACCCTAAATATCTCCTTTTTTTTCAAAAAATTGTTTTTCTGCAACATATCTTCTTTCTTAATCTTTTCTTCTTCTTTTGTCTTATATAATTTGTCCTTTCCAGTCAATCCAATAGCAATGACATTTCAATGATGGAGTCATCTGAATTGTTCCAAAACACAGAAAGTACTTTGAAACTTTCCAGGAATAGGCCTGACACACTTGGGCCAACATGGAGCTGGCAGAAATAAATATGCACAGGGGGCATCAAGGAGAGGTTTGGCAAGTGTATCCATCCCACCTCTGTATCATTATGTCCAATACGCAACAAGGAGGGGGAAGAGAACTTACAGGCTTTATTAATTCCAGCAGGCGGTTTGATGACTCTTCAAAGACATAATTTTGGTACCTGTATTATTGGGCCAACCATCAATTATGAATACCCAACTTTACAACTTCAAATAATTCTTTTTGTGTCCATTTCAGAGAAGCGAGACAAGAATCTTACGCTACTTCTTGACTATCAACAGCACGCGAGACCCGCTGGACATGAAAAATCAGACTCATATTATAAGGTCAAGAACCAACAGGAATATATCAGCATTTAAATCTTGAAGCTATGATATTATAATGATATTTACTATAATGCCACAAAATTTTTACTAACAGCGACTATAAGTGGAGTAAAAATTGGTAGAACTTTTTACCCTATCACTGTAGTTTCCACAAAAATTGTACTAATCATAGTTGTTATTATCGTATGAACCATAAAAGTATTAAATCATAGATACATTGACCATGCTCATGAATCGTACAATACATAGATGCATATCGTACGAATTGTATGCATATCAAACCATTACATATGAAATAGAAGAACAAGAAGAGATAGTAGATGTTTGAAATGATGAAGAAGAAGATGGACCAAAAGATGTCAATGAAGAAATTATTTTGCAAATTGATGAAAATGATGATAACATTAACTTGGACTATGGAGATGAAATTGATTAGGCCAAATGATGAGAAAAAAAAAAATTATTATTTTGGCTTATTTATCATGTATTATCACTTTTGAGTTTGACCAATTTTAATGCAGATATTAAAGATATATTCTAAATTGAATTATTTATCAGCTTTGTTAAATATTATTACATAAGTGATGATTAAATTAGTCATATGTTGAATATGTTCCAAATTTATAATAATTATGCCTTAATTTTAAAGTGTCTGTGTATCTTATCGTACACAATATGATACGATTAAAAAAATAAAAGATCATTCTATGATTCACGTTTTTACAACTATGTTTACTTATTATGGGTATAAAGCTAGGGGCAAAACAGTAAACTCATGTATACCTATATATATCAATAATATGTTTCATGTAAGGGTTAATTGGAAATAACCCTACATATGTTTTATCAACAACATGGAATCAGAGCCATAGCCACCGCCGTTAACCCCACCTGCCACAGCCCATCCCTTTTCCGCTGCCGGTCACCTTCATCGTCGACGCCGATCAACACTACAACCTCAGACGACTGACTCATTGGTCTCACGGCACCATATCGCCATCACTTGACCGAGATTCAGTCCCTGTTCAGGTCGCCTCCCTCCGGCAACACATACTAGCCACCAGCCATCGCTTCTATCCTCGCTCCGCCACTGGATTTGTCAGTCTAGGGCTCCATTATTTTTTCTCTGGTGTATCTTTTTCTCTGCCTATTATGAGTTTATAAGCTTCTTCTTTTTCTGGTTGCTATCGATAGTCATGGTTGTTGGTTGTTGGCTGTTCTCGATGGTTGCTGGGATTGTTGAGTGTTGATGGTTGAGTTTGTTTAATTGTATTGTTGATTCTCTGGTTTAGTTGCTCTCCACGGGTTCATTGGCTTTATTTTATTCACTGTTTGTTGGTTCTTTTACCTAAGTTTCTTTTGTTATGGATTTGAAAGGTGCTGCTCAACAGCATTTTATGTTATCTCCTGATATGCTTTCGATTACCTCCATTCGCCTTGATGGGAGTAATTATGCACAATGGGCTCAAGCAGTTGAAGTGTTTCTTCTTGGTAGAAAGAAATTCGATTATGTGATTCAAGAACCCCCTGTGTCTACGGACTCTAACCATGCTGATTGGAGAGCCGAAGATGCACAAATTAGGAGTTGCTTGTGGAATAGCATGGAGTCTAAGATTAGTTGTAGTTTGGTTTTCTTACCAATTGCTAAACTTGTTTGGGAACAAGCCAAGGAACTTTACTCTGGTGTTAACAATTTGAAGCGGATTTATGATCTTCGTCAAAATTATTTCTCTTTGAGCTTGAGTGATTTGTCTTTGGAAGACTATTATAACAAGTTTAAGAGTGTATGTGAAGAACTCAATATTTATCAGTTCATCTCCTCCAATGTTAAAACTTTGAAGAAACAACGAGATTCTATGCATGTTGCTCGCTTCCTCTTTGGATTGCCTAAAAGTTTGAATCTAGTAAAACCACAAATTTTAGCAAGTCCAGACCTCCCTTCATTGAGTGAAATTTCTGGTAGACTTCAACAGGCCACATTATCTAACTCTAGTACTGTCTCTTCCTCCAATACTGATGCATTACCTTCTAATGATAAATCTTCCTTTACCACTTATATGAGGAGTAAAAGAGGTGGTCGTGGAGATCGAGGTCGTGGAGGCCGAGGCCGTGGAGGTTGTGACCAAGGGGGTCGTGGAAGTGAACAAGGGGGTCGTGGTAGAGGACGTGGTCTTCGTAAGTGCACTTATTGTCATGGTGAGAATCATACAGTAGAATTTTGTTGGGAGTTGTATGGTAAACCTTTGGCTCACCAAGCTAGTTTTCAAGTTGAAGAACCGCCTTCACAGTCACTTCCACCAACATCTAGAGTAGTCTCTATTCCTGAGGAAGAGTACAATCGCCTCCTGTCTCTGCATTCCAACCCTGTTGGGTCTGATTCTACTGCTACTTTGGCCCAACAAGGTACTTCCACGGCTTGTCTTGCCACTCAGGACCCTTGGGTCATTGACTCAAGTGCTAATGATCATATGACAGGTACCTCAAGCTTACTCTCTAACCTTGAGCAATCTAGTAGTCTTCCCAATGTTACATTGGCAGATGACTCAGCCACTACAGTTTCTGGTTTGGGCACTGCCAATCTCAATCCTAATCTTTCTCTCTCTTCTGTCTTATATATTCCTAATTTTACTTATAATCTTTTGTCAATTAGTAAGCTTACTAAGCTTTTGAATTGCGCTGCCATTTTTTTATCCACTCATTGTATCTTTCAGGATCTCAAGACAGAGAAGATTATTGGTGAAGGGCATGAAAATGGTGGACTTTATTACCTGGATTGGCATGGTTCTTCCACTTTAGTGGCTTCTCATTTGTCTATCTCGCCTCTTCAGCATCATTGTCGCCTTGGTCATCCATCTCTCCAGAATTTGAAGTCATTAGTTCCGTCGTGTCGTCAAATAGAATCCTTACAATGTGAAGCATATCAGTTGGGTAAACACCATAGGGTGCCTTTTGCCTCTAGGCATGAGAGTCGTGTTAGTAGTCCTTTTCATTTAGTTCATTCTGATATTTGGGGTCCAATAAACACTCCCTCATTGTTAGGATTTAGATATTTTGTCATTTTTGTTGATGATTATTCTAAAGTCACCTATCTTTATCTTATGAAAGAAAGGTCTGAATTGTACTCAATTTTCAAATCATTTTATATGGAAATAAAGACTCAGTTTAATGCTTCACTTCATATTTTTCAGTCTGATAATGCTCATGAATATTTTCATACATCTTTGTCTCAATTTTTTTATGATCATGGTATAATTCACCAATCTTCATGTCCTCATACTTCGCAACAAAATGGTGTTGCTGAACGCAAAATGCATCATTTGTTAGAGGTCACTCGTGCCTTAAAGTTTCATATGTGCGTTCCCAAATCATATTGGAGTGATGCTGTTCTCACTACCTGTCACCTGATTAATCGTATGCCTTCCACTGTTCTAGGTGGTCAAATCCCTTATATCGTGCTCTCTCCTTGTGCACCTTTGCTTCATCTACCTCCTAATATTTTTGGTTGTGTGCTATGTTCATATCTTAGGTCCAAGAAGTAACAAACTTGATCCTAGATCCATTAAATATGTTTTTCTTGGGTATTCTCATACTTAAAAGGGATATCGATGTTACTCACCTACTTTTCGTCGTCATTTCAGTAGTGCTAATGTCACATTTGATGAATCTCAATCTTTTTTCTCTCCTTCGGTTGCTAGTGACAGTTCTCCTCCTTGTCTTTCTCTCCTACCACATGTGTCTCCCACTAAATCTCCTCAAAAACCACTCTAGGTGTATCGTCGTCGACAGAAACCTCCAACACAGACTTCTTCCCCACCTAGTGATCCGCCTCCTGATCCTGGCTCTCTTCCAATTGCTTTGCGCAAAGGTAAGCGTTCTTGTACCTCTCATCCTATCTCTCAATTTGTCTCTTATGGTCACTTGTCTTCATCTCTCCATGCTTTTACCACATCCTTGAATTCTACTGTTGTTCCTAAGTCTGTCAGGAGGCTATGTCCATCTCTGGTTGGAAGTCTGCTATGGAGGCAGACATGTCTGCCCTGTCTGAAAATGCTACTTGGTTTTTAGTTACTCGTCCTCCAGGGAAAACTATTGTTGGTTGTCGTTGGGTGTATACTATGAAGTATTTGCCTTATGGTTCTATTGAGCATTTGAAGGCTCACTTGGTTGCCAAAGGGTATACCCAGACATACGACGTCAACTATGCTGAGACATTATCACCTGTTGCTAAAATTTCTTCTGTCCGGATTTTGCTCTCCTTGGCTGCTAATTTGGGCTGGCCATTATTTCAGTTAGATGTTAAAAATGCCTTCTTGAATGGCGATTTGAAAGAAGAGGTGTATATGGAGCAACCACCTAGGTTTGTTGCTTAGGGGAAGTCTGGAAAAGTGTGTAGGTTGCATAAGGCCATCTATGGTCTTAAACAATCTCCCAGAGCTTGATTTGGTAAATTCAGTGAAGTAGTGTTAAAGTTTGGATTGCGACGTTGCCACTCAGATCACTCTGTGTTTTCTCGTATCGTACCTTTGCAAGAGGAAAGATTTTGTTGATAGTATATGTTGATGATATTATAATTACTGGTGATAACAAGAAGGGTATTGGTGATTTGAAAAGATACCTTCAAAATTCCTTTCAAACTAAGGATCTGGGTAAACTTCGTTATTTCTTGGGTATTGAGGTAGCACGATCTAAAGAAGACATCAGATTATTACAAAGGAAGTATGTGTTGGATATTTTGGAAGAAATTGGCTTGTTAGGATCTAAACCAATGGAGACTCCTATGGATCCTAATGTCAAATTGTATGAAGATCAGGGGGAGCTGTTATCTAATCCTGAGAGGTATCGTCATCTGGTTGGCAAACTGAATTATCTCACAATTACTCGCCCAAATTTATCATTTGCAGTTAGTGTTTTGAGCTAGTAAATGAAAGATCCTCGCCTTCTACATTGGGAGGCAGTTATTCGGATTGTGAGGTATCTTAAAGCACATCCAGGCCGTGGTCTTTTGTATAAAGCCAATGGTCACCTACGAGTAGAAGCCTACACTAATGCTGATTGGGCTGGATCACCGTCAGATAGAAAATCCACTACTAGGTATTGTACTTTTCTAGAAGGAAACTTGATTACTTGGAGAAGTAAGAAACAAACTGTTGCTGCCAGATCTAGTGTAGAGGCTGAGTATAGAGCCATGGCACACACATCATGAGAGCTTATGTAGATTAAGCATTTACTTGAGGAATTAAGATTTGTTGTGAAGATGCCTATGACTATGCATTGTGATAATCAAGCGGCAATTTACATTGCCTCCAATCTTGTGTTCTATGAGTGAACCAAGCATATAGAAGTAGATTGTCATATTACTCGGGAGAAAGTAGAAGATGGTGTAATTGCTACTCCATATGTTTCTACAAGATGCTTTTGCTAGGGAAAATGTCCATACTAAAAAGCCATGAATTAGCCAGTAGGCTGTGTGGACGCCCCAAAAGTTATTTCTCTTTTGGTTGGTCAAACATTGAGTCCTTGACGACGTGACTCTTGTGTGCTTGTAATTTTAGGGTGGAGTGTGTGCATGTGAGTCCCTTTTTCTTATTTTTATTTCAAGAGTCACCACCAACCATTGGTTTTGTGTTAGGTGTGATTGGTCACCTAGAGGTCTAATTCATTTTAGGTTGCCTAATTAACTAAACCAATTTTAAGGGTACATTAATTAAGGCAAACAAAAAAAAGTCTTGAACCAAAGATCATGTTCTTAGAAGTTTGGTTACGCATGGGGAAGGTGTTAGGCACCTCACAACGCCTATCCGAAGATAGTACATCATTTTAATTTATTTCAAACATTATCTTTAGGTGAAGAAATAAAATATACATATATTTTTTATTTTTGAAAATGTTTTGCAAACAATATACATACATATGTACATGTGAGTAATTATTTACCATATAACTAGCATGTAAATATTAAATCCATTGGATATTTACAACCAAAACATGTGAGGTATATACATAGATAGTGTAAGCGGGCGAAACTGACAGCCCGACCCAACTTCGTTGAGGATGTGGCAGTGTAAACGCCCAATACAATTGATTTGAAGAGGTATGTTATCAAGGCCAACCTTTCAAGCCTTACTAGTTATGTTCGATGACTTAGAAAAGAATATGCAATCAAATATGAAGTTTCTTGAGGAAACAATAGTGGAAAAAGATGAAGATATTGGTATAAATTCTTTCTCGGGTTGGTCCGAGGAGCCTTAACTCATATGATATCACCTTCTCGGTTACAAAATTCTTGATTATACTTTATATTTCTCCCTCTAATTCTCCCATCCTCCCCAACCCCTCCCCCCCCCCCCCCCCCCTCAATTTTGAAAGGAGTCCATTTTCCTTATATAGCTACTTGGAGTGTATCTTAACCCACCACTTGGACAGACACTAATCTTCACTTTGATGCATGTCCCATCAGGGCCTTGTTGGAGGTGGAAGAATGTGCTACAAGCTATGAGGGCACTGTTCAAGAGTCATTCTCCATTTAATGCTGCAGAGTGGTTTGGCAGGGAGCATTGAATGTGGAGATGATGGGTGTTTCTTCAAGAAGATACTTCTTGCTTCTACTGGCTTCGCCTTGCTTCCTTCTGCGGCAATTGCCTTTGTGGCTTTGAGGCTAAACCTCGATCACCTGAGGAGGGCGCACTTCTAGGGAGCCTCGGGTGAGC
This sequence comes from Notholithocarpus densiflorus, assembly GCA_030021035.2. Taxonomy (NCBI): domain Eukaryota; kingdom Viridiplantae; phylum Streptophyta; class Magnoliopsida; order Fagales; family Fagaceae; genus Notholithocarpus; species Notholithocarpus densiflorus. The sequence continues at coordinate 9,341,920 of JARYZH020000006.1, read as the reverse complement.
CATTATCTACTCGGTTTCTGGTATTCGGCTACGTCAGTTAGGTTGGGCCCAATTTGATGAACAATGGGGCCCATTTGACCTCTCGAGAAGCTTATTCACCATGCTTCTCTGCCCTTAGGTTACCCCCTCCCACAATAGCCCCCCTTGAAATCTAACTTCCCCAATCTATAGGGGAGGAGAGTTTTGGACCTTTTGGAGTGACGAGGGGAGTTGGCACGCTCTAGCTGCATTCCCAATTGAGAACATCTTTCCAACTGTCTTAGTCACACTCCTAATGCTTTGAAAACCAGAATGCTGCAGTTAATGCTAAAGGTGGCTGCTTGTTCCCCACTGTCGACTATTTGCAATGGCGCTAGTCCCAACCTATTTTGATAGGTAGATCAATGTCGGGTGCCCCTAGGAGTCAACGTTGGGTCAAACATGGTCAAAGTTGACAAAAATCTTCGAGTGGCTTGGGTTTGTAGTAAAAGCATGAAAAATGTCGTTTCGGGAAGACTTTGACCGCATTTGACTTTTGGTCAATGTAGTGTTGACCAAGGGCATTTTGGTCAATTTGACCGGAAAAGGCACTTCGAGTGCTCCGATGCCCGAATGGGTTGCGCCACATCAATCTAGATATTTCTGCGGCCCTATGGAGAAAAAAAAATATTTTTAGAATTTTTTGGGTCAGGCACGCAAATCAAGGGCGGACAAAATACGATATCTATAACTGCCCCTTCTTTATTTGATATCTCCAATGCAATGATAGGTGTTGGATAAAGAACATAATTTTGCATTTTGTTGCCCCAAAATTTCGTGCGGAAATTGCGTCATTCATGGATTAAGACCGGTTTTACCTAACAAGGTTGAGCGATTGCTCATTTTGACCATTCTGACTTCATTTCTCTAAATTCTCACTTCTATAAATTTTTTTGGAGCAAGTCGCGATCTAGTGGGTCTAGCTTTCAGTTTTGGTTCACAACTTTAACCTTCTTTTTTGCACTTGAGCTCAGTGTCTGTTTTCTCTTTCTCTTTCTCTTTCTCTTTCTCTTTATTTTTTCTGCAAATATGTTAGTAACAATGCAACTAGGAAAGCATGCTACCACTTATTTTATTTTTGCTATTTTTGCATATATGTTTTTTTTTTTTAATCATTTATGCCATGATGATGTTGGAAAATATATTTGTTCACATGTTTAAGTAGCATAGGCGAACTTGCATACGTTGGATGCTATGAAAACACATAAAACACTATGAAAACTAAAAGAAAAGCTAAGTAAATATGAGAGACTATGCATGATAAAGATAGAAAATTTTGAGAGAATGAAAATGTGAGAACAATGCAATTTTGAGTGAGGGTATTTTTGGAAACATAAGATTAAATGAATGCCACCGAATATAAATCTCGTAAAGATGGATAGGATTAAACGATCGCCGCCAAATATAAACCCTGAAAGAGATTAAATGATCACCACCGAATATAAATCTCGAAAAGATGGATAGGATTAAACGACCACCGGTGAATATAAACCCTGAAAGAGATTAAACGACCACCACCGAATATAAATCTCGAAAAGATGGATAGGATTAAATGCCCACCACCGAATATAAACCTTGAAAGAGATTAAACGACCATTGCCGAATATAAATCTCTAAGAGAAGGATAGGATTAAATGACTACCGCCGAATTTAAACCCTGAAAGAGATTAAACGATTGTCGATGAATATAAATCTTGAAGAGATGGAAAAGATTAAATGACTGTCGCCAAAGATAAACCTTGAAAGAGATTAAACGACCTTCGCCGAATATAAATCTCTAAGAGATGGATAGGATTAAATGACCGCTACTGAATATAAACCCTGAAAGAGATTAAACGATCGTGCCGAATATAAATCTCGAAAAGATGGATAGGATTAAACGACTGCCGCTGAATATAAACCCTGAAAGAGATATTTCGAAAACTCGAATACTTTTGAGGCAAAAGAGATAGGATTAAAAGACTACCACTGAATATAAATCCTAAGAAAGAGGCATTTTGAAAACTCGAACACTTTTGAGGCAAAAGAGGTAGGATTAAACAATCGCCACCGAATATAAATCTTGAGAGAGAGAGAGACATTTTAAAAACTTGAATACTTTTGAGGCAAAAGAGATAGGATTAAACGACGGCCGCCAAATATAAATCTTGAGAGAGGTAGTTTGAAAACTCGAATACTTTTGAGGCAAAAGATACTTTTTGAGGAAAAGAGATAGGATTAAACGATCGCCACCGAATATAAATCCTGAGAGAGGTATTTTGAAAACTCGAATACTTTTGAGGCAAAAGAGATATTATTAAACAACCGCCACCGAATATAAATCCTGAGAGAGGCATTTTTAAAACTTGAATACTTTTGAGGCAATAGAGATAGGATTAAACGACTGCCGCCAAATATAAATCCTAAGAGAGAGGCTTTTTGAACACTCAAATACTTTTAAGGCAAAAGAGGTAGGATTAAATGACCGCCACCGAATATAAATCCTGAGAGAGGCATTTCGAAAACTTTGATATTTTGAGAAAACTTGACATTTTGGTATGAACATGCATAATATACATTGGGCAGTAGGGTTAGACATACTTACCTGCCATTTGCATTGCCATATGTTTTGGGCTTACTAACCAAATCTGAATTTGGTTTTGCAGATCATGTCTTGATGGGCGAGATCTAGTGGGGATCGTGGGAAGGCTCCCGCTATTGTTCCATCTCGAGTAGACTTGTCTAGTAGTGATGACAACACTATCTCAGCCAGCGTGCAGGTTGTACGAACCCTTCAGCGGCATTTTGACCGAGGTGGTGATGACATCGCGCCCTTTGGAGGCATACACAGTAAATCGCATCAGGAGCTGATGTTCAGTGGAGATAGCCAGTGACACATCTCAGTCCCGCACTAGTTCTGGAGGTGGTTCTTCACAGTTCCCTTGGACTGAGGAGGGAGGAGGCCTAGGGGGCGTGGAGCTAGAGGATGAGCTCATGTTTAATCTTGATGCAGATTTGGAGGCCAATGACATGGCCAAGTCCAAGGCACTGTAGTCGTAGGTTGAGATTTCTGTCTTGTTTAGCTAGGGCCAAGGCATACGCTAGAGAGATCGATGATAGCATAGATGATACCCATCTTCAGCAGAATCTGAAGAGGCATCCTTCTGCTCAGGCTTGAAAGGGTCAGGTATGTTCCTTTTTCTCTTCCACCTGTTAATTTTGGATATGTTGATATGCACGCTAACTGGTAGCTTTTCTAATTTCGAGTGCATGCTGCCAACAGGACTCGTGGTTGGGGAGCTTGGTCTTCATTCCCTATTTGCTTGTTTGACTCAATGACTCATGCGCGCTACTGCGCATTTTTGATTGAGCAGGGCTTTGAGGACTTCCTAAGGACTCTGACCTATTCCATAAGGCATGCGATAGCGGAGACTTTGGTGCAGCAGTTCCACGCAGACACTGGCACCTTTCATTTAAGCTGTGGAGAGTATGCAGTCCTTCCCCTTGACTGGACGGCCATCTTGGGCCTTAGATTTGGTGGGTATTTGGTCCCGACCGAGTTTGTTAACTTCGACATCGCGAGCAAGCTTTTAGGCATTAGCTATCACCTTACCTGGGTGACGAGACGGTACTTTGGGCCTACCGATGAGCCTCAAATCTGCATGGAGTGGTGGAAGATGAACAGGGGCAGAGCCGAACGACATTCTCCTCAGGCAGTTCTTCTTCTATTTCATCGATAGTTACCTGTTTGGCAACAATTGGTCAGTGCTGACTTGCCGACTGCTGTCAGCCATGAGAGTGGTGTCAGATATAGGGGCCTATGATTTGGGGTTGTTGACAGATTTCGCGATAGGGCTTTAAGAGCCTCAAGGGTTGTCAGCAGATTTTGATGTGGTGGGCTTATGAGCATATCCCATCCCTTCTTCCACAGTATTTTGGCCTGTCTTCAATGATATATCCTAGGGCATACGCATAGTCCCTCTGCACAATCACTAGAGTTGTTTTGACACAGCCGTCCATCATCGGCGCTGCACTGAATTGTGTCACCTAGGGCAAGATACTCAACAACCCCTATGATGGGCGGCTGTTGGCTAGGCGTGAGGTCACCCCTGCTATGTCTGAGTCACGTGTACGACGCTGGTTCTGGGTTTTATCGAGCTGGGAGTTCTTTTTAGCTGAGAGGACCTACCGTCAAGTTATGCCGGTCTTCAAAGTACCCAGGGACCCACCTTATGAGCTTTCTTATTCTGCGGTAATTTTGGACGACCTTAATTATGGGACCGATTCCTTCGAGGGTTTCGTTATGGAGGATACTGATTACGTCAGTTGGTTTCTACAGTCCTCGGCCAAACCTATCATTGATGATTGCCCTGTGAGTGGTGGCAGAGTGCTCGGCGGCATAGCACGTGCTCGTCGGGCTTTGGAGGCCCACTTGAGGTTACATGTAGATACCCTACAAGCTAGGGTGAAAGAGCTTGAGGGCATGGCCACCACTAGAGATGGGTATGTACAGGGGTTGGGGAGGAACATTCTTTTTATTCTAACAGACTTGGCAATGGTGACACGTCTTGACATGTTTTATGCGGTCGCTTTCCATGGTGAGCCAATAGTAGCTAGCTCTCATGATTTTTGGGCCAACAAGGGTCCACTGGCATGGGCTCCAAGCAAGCCTTCGTGCATCTCTTCCATCAAATGTTAGCCTCGGAGGCATCTATGCATTGAAGCAAAGTTGTATCGTGGTTCCTTTTATAAAAGACTTCCCCACTTAAGAATAATTGGCACACCATGTGCTTGATAAACTTCCTCTCAATATCTGTGGCTTTGGACAGGTATTCACCATTCTTGATATAAGCCTTTGTTAGGGTTTGTGCCCTAAAAATCCAATTTATTGGCATGCCATAAATAATTAAATTGTTTAATTATGTGAGACTATATATAAATGAAATAATGGGACATTATCTTAGTCTATGAGATGCATAGTATGTGATTTAGTCACAGAAGATATAAATCACAAGTTCTTTGTAAACTCAGAATTTTAGTTCGTAGTCAGTGATGAAATTGGGTGTTTCATCTGCGAAGACTATAACATATCAACTAAGATGATTTGTCTTGATCATGGAAGTGGAGACTTCTAGTTGGTATGTTGATATATTTTAAGAGTTAAGACATATTGAACTGGACCACTGTGAGATTTATTATTCTCCTAACGACTGTCAAATGAATAATCAGATATAGTTAGTAATATTCTGAAAGCAATACATGCATTTGGAAAAGATTCTAGCCTCTTTATATAATTTAGTACATTAATTCGAGAGTTTTCATTTATTTGCAAAACTTCTTTTAAAACTTTTAGTTCTGAAAATAAATATAAGCCATCAATATTGGAATAACTTTCATGTGTGAATAAATGAAACACAATCTATAATATAAAAAAATTTACAATTTAACTAGAATAATAAAAATTTAATGTATAAAACAATAGAACCTGGTTTATCAAAAGCACAATTGCAACTTTACTTAATTTGATCACTTAACACTTTAAACTTGCACAAAAAAATTAAAATTAATATTAATACAAAGTAAATTATTCTAAATTTATAATTTTGTTATCAATACTCCTTTTATGGTGTAGGATTGTAGTAGTAAACCTTTTTTTTTTTTTTTGAGCAAAATGTGTAGGACTAAACTTGATTGGATCTACTAAGACCAGCCCACTATCTATACATACCACTAAATTTGACTAAAAAAAAAAAAAAAAAAAAACCAAAATCTGAAGATACTAAACTTGATCCACTAAGACTAAGACCAGCCCACTATCCCTCCATACCACTAAATTTGATTTCTTAAAAAAAAAAAAAAAAAAAAAAAAAAAAAAAAAAAAAAAAACAAAAACAAAAACAAAAACAAAACAAAACAAAACGTGTAGGACTAGGATGGATCAATACTTTAAGTGGGTGACCCACTTAAAGTTCCATTCCATAGCCATCTAGAGAATACTAAAGAAATCAGTACAAATAAAAGAGACTAAAGTTAAGAAAGTAAAGAGTACAACTAAACTAAAGTTAAGCCAAAAATGAGAATAAAAACCCAGCAGCAAACCAAATCATGAAGAAGACGAAAGAGGCAAAGGGAAAGAAAACAAAAAACGAACCTGAAATGAAGATCTGTGAATACACCAACTCTATTGCCAACACCAATTGATGAGTAAGCCAACCAAAAAAAGTGTTTTTTTTTAGAATCAAGATGGAGAGAGTGAGTGTTTTTTTTCTTCTTTATTTTTTCTGCCTTTTGTTATATTTTCTTCTGCATTTTGTTACTTGTATATTGAGAAAATCAGTGTCGCTCTTTCTCTCCCTCTCTACATTTTAAGTAATAAACATGGGTTTTCTTAATGAAATGTGGTACAAAGGTTTGATCTAGAGGATACTTGGATGTGGTGATTTTTTTTTCTAAGAAAGCTAAACATTTGGTGATGTGATTGGACTTAATGTCATTTTAGTCTTTTTGCTTTGTGAGAAACGGTTAGAAATAATTTGTTGTTCTCAATTTTCAATTAAGGGCTTAAATAATTTGGGCGGGCCTTACCTTTTTTTTTTTTTTCTTTTTTTTTCTTAGATGAGAAAGCAACATTATATAATATATTAGTACTATTGGGGGCCCTCTTACAAGTAGGGGCCTTAGGCGGTGGCCTAAATGGCCTATAGGTTCAGCCGGCATTGGTTGTAGTGGCTGCTCAATAATCTACCACACTTTGTATTTAGAGATTTGTTGACAAGTACAGATTCTTCTTGTATATCAAATTGATCCTGCAAAGTGAGGTATGTATAAAGAAAATATTATTCCTTGAATTCAATATGCTTAGTGACAACATCAACAATACACTATAAAATACAACATAAAGTATACAGCAATGTAATGAAAACAACAAAATCAAGCTCATGGACAACTATAAACATTTAAAGTACTGCCACATTTTGAATGATCGCCTCCTTTTCACTGCTATCAACATTCTTCCAACTATAAGCATTCATAGTGGACAAGTTCGTACGCACTTGTACACCAATTTGGCTAGCAAACTTCCCTGCATGTTCACCAACAGGAGCACAAAACTCTGGGGCAATGCGGACTGGTAACTTTCCATGTTTCTCAACAAGTTCTTGTACCCCTAATCCACGCGTCATGCCACGGGCATGTCTACTAGTCGATGCTATCAAGACATAATATAAATTAAATCAACAAGTGAACCAAATATAGTGTAATTACGAAATCAGGTAATGTAACTTAAATATCTCACCATCCGTGGTAGACGGTGTGCCCACAAGCTGTGTCTCTACATTAGTAGAAATTTGGGCAAGAGAATCTCCACCAAGATACGTGCTCGATGATGGGCCGGTATGTTGGACTAATGGGGTAGATTCCTCACGCCTATAACGAGCCATTTGTATCATGCAAAAGTATATAAAGATATCGAAATTCATTAGAAGTTAAGATATAAACAAGTCATTTCATCATTTAAAATATCTTCAGTTGATGATTTTCATTGATCATTCCAAGCACAATATTACAAAGTATCTCAGGCACCAAATCATGTATATAGTATCTCAGAATCTCCACTGCGAAGTAGGCTCGATAATGGGCCTTTATGCTGGACTGTTGGGGTAAATTCCTCACGGCATGAACGAGTGCTATGTCCTGGTGCCATCTATATCATACCAAAATATGTATAGATTTTTAAATTCATTAAAAAAAAAAAGTTATTTCTTCACAATATTACAAAGTACGAAGTATCGCATGCACCAAATCATATATATAGTACCTCATTATTCAAGAACTAGATTACTCATCATCACCAATAGCTGGTACATAGTCGTCGTCATCTACCTAAACACTTACTCTTTTTCTTCCCACATTTGCACATTTAGTCAGAAAAGTTGACAGATGCTTCAATCCCAAAGCATTTATTTTCTCTTGATTTTGCTTGATTCTTTGTGCTTTTTCCATCTCATATTTTGTTATTTTATTATGTGTCTTTGCCCTTTTTGGCCATTTCTGCAACTATAAATTTACATAGAAAATAAAATATAATGTCTAGCCATTACGAATTCTTCCTAAGTACAAAATATAAATTGGAACATCAAATAGAAATATACATGAGCAAATATATTAATTTGGTACAAATAAAAAAAATTTAACTAAAATAGTCCAATTAAAACTATAAATCTATATTTTAGTTAATATATAATAATTTATCAATGTCAGGCCCATTTACATAATATTAATAACCATTTTAAAAATATACATCAAAAGCATCAATATGCACAAATGAAAAAAAAAAAAAAAAAAAAAAAACTACAATAGTCCAATTAAAACTATAAATCTAAATTTTAGTTAATATCTAATAATTTATCAATGTCAGGCCCATATACATAATAATAATAATAACCATTTTAAAAATATATATCAAAAGCATCAATATGCATAAATGAAAAAAAAAATGATATGATGATACAAATTAAGAAAAGCAATAAAATTGTATCAGGCTCACGTGCCTAGCTAGCTCACAAACTCTGAAGACTATAGCTAGGTTAGAAGGTGGGGCTCAAGACTTTTGTAAGAAATTCTCATACATATATTCCCAAGGCCCACGTGCCTACGTGCCTAGCTATCGATCACAAACCTAAAAAGCAACCCAAAGAAAGGAAAGCAAATGGAACTAAAGGGATAGAGAGAGAAGAAGTCAAAAACGTACCATTGTAGTTTGACTTGTATTATAGTCCTTGGTGTGTGCAATTACCGAAATGACCTTGAGCTTTTATTATCCACACACACATACAAGCACGACTTCTATTTACATCAACTCTAAATCCTGAGAGAATAATGGACCTAGTCATGAAGTGTAGGTTGCTTTGATATATCAGGAGTGAGATTTATAAGTTACGATCAAAACCTCAGTATGTTGGGCAGCCGCATTTAGTGTTGATGGAACATATATTCTCAAGATGGAATTCATAATCTCTTAACGAAGATATAAAATATTCCCTTGAGATAAGTTTAATGGGTTTGGTTATTCAGAGTGTTGGGCCCAACCACTTTAGTAAAGAGTTACTAAAGTATATATTTATGAAATTGGATTTCATAAATATATGATGAATAACGTAAAGGATTAAACCGGGTACTCAAGGATTAAGATGTAGTAATCTTCAAAGTGGCAGTCTACATTCATGACTTTGTATTACTACGAATATTTTAATAAAGGGTTGCATGTGTAATAAAGTCTTGGGATATAATTTATTAATAAGGTCTGGAGTGCAATTATATTCTTATAGTGGTATTGAATATAATTAATGGTAACTTTGGACTTGTCAAGAGTTAACAGAAAAGCCCAAGGCCCGTTGGAGCTAGAGTCTTATTTGTTCCCTTTTGGTCCCACTCCAAGCCACATACTAGAGCCCAATTGGAATGGCCTAAAAGGCTAGTCCAATTAGATAATCGGTTGTATATAAAGAGAGAAACATACAGAATTTCATTATAGCTTTTCATTAAGGTCTTTTATAAGATAGTTCTCATAAGAAATGAAATACTTTGTATGTGAGTGTTGGACACTCTTCTATTATCTCCTTGGAAACTGATTGAGAGACCACACTTCTTGGGCATCAAGTGGAATTGGAGTGAAGATTAAAAGTATTCCCAAGTACTTCTAGATCTTTGGTTTTGAATTTCACCGCACCAAGGTACGCTTTCTTGTTCTTAAATTCTGAAACTTACATAGTACATGTTATTAATTGCGAATGAAGTAGATCCATTAATTTTCCGCTGTGTATGTTTTGTATGCGTTACAAACTTGTATTTTTCCTACAGCCTTGATATCATGGTACCATGGCGTCCCGTCAATTTCAGCTTCAACATTCATGCATTCTTCGATGTTCATGTAGTGGGCCGGCATGCCGCGGACCTCTATGCGCAATTGTCACATCTCATCTCCTTCTGCCAATTTAACCATGCTAGCCAAGGTGGCTAAAGCATCCGCGAACTGTTTGTATGTTTAGGGCACGTAAGCAAAGGTAATCTTCTAGAACTTTGGGATTGAGTAGCTGACGCACTTCTGATTCGGAATCAACTTGGTGTCTCGGGCTTGCTACTTCCCCTCTATTTAGGAGATGATCAATAGGGAATCTCTAAAGACGCTAAGATCATACACGCCGAATTCTCAGGTAACTTGTAGGCCCAATATGCATGCTTCGTACTATGTGACATTGTTCGTGCAATCAAAATTCAGCTTGACTAAAACAGGGATTTACTGGCCTTTCGGGGATACTAAAACTGATCCCACTCCATTTCCAATGCTATTGGCATGAGAACATTGTTGGCAATCCAATCACAATATGCTATGACGGTAAGAAAACTGACTTTCAACTGCTTTTCTACCTCTTCATTGATTTTTAGGATAATCTCTGACTTCATCCTTCGAAGGGCTTGTCGCACTAGAGGGCATTCAAGTTTAACTGGAATCTTGTGTACAACGATCTCTGTATCCAGTCCTGGCATATCTTGATAAGACCAAGAAAAGATCTCCTTGAATTCCTTCAACAATACTATGAGCTCGTCTTTCATGTCTTTGGGAAAGTTTACCTCGATCTTGACGGGTTTTTCTGTCTCGCCTTCGTCGGGTAGGTTTATCACCTCTGTCTCTTCTATATTAGGCTTGGACCATTCGCTCTCTCCATTTAAAGATTCTAGGATGTCTTGAGGTAAGTTCGGGACCTCTTCCATTCCTTCAACATTATGATCCAACTCTGTTGTCTCATTCACATCATCCATACCCTCATTATGGCAAAGGGACAATGTATCCACTTGGGAATCAGAATAGATCCTATAGAACGGAACATATGCAGAGAAACATAAGATAATTTGCACATACATATTCATAGGAAAGCAAATAAAGAGAGATGCAAGAATTTCCTAAATAATCGCTAAATATTTCATTAATGGATTATAGGTAGGGGGAAAACAAAGTTCATGCCTGATAATGAAAGAAGGGAAATGTTTTATTTATTTATTTATTTTTGTTTCTGGGAAAACAAAATGGGGAACAGGAAATACAAATAAAGCAAGAAATAACATATGCATGCAAAACAAACTAGATATACTATTCCAACCCACTCGGGTGATTGAAAGGCCCAATCACTCGATGATGAAATACTCCTTACTCAGCCGGTGAAACCACAAAGCAAGGCTCGATGGTCCAAAGGCCTGCCGCCTCGCCTAGCATCCCTGGTCGATAGTAGAAGTCAAATCATCTTCGAAAGATGTGATAGCGTTCACAATGAACTCTTCGAGACAGAGCCGAATAAGGCAAGCTAGATCAGACTCTTCGTCATCCAATTCCTTGAAAGGTTCTAGTATAATGATCTCAGCCGGAGATGGGAAAGTGGTTCTAATATGGGGAATAGACATCCCTGAAGTGTCACACTTCCTCTTCTTGCCTTTGGAAGCTTGAAAGAGTTCTTCATGAGTGGGTTCGTACCCCAAATCGAACCTTCCTTTGTTATCTGAGAGTTCAATGAGTGCAGGGCTCCCACGTCCTACAGCTCCGAGGCCTTGGCCTAGTTGGTACCCAAACTTAAGCATTTCCTTTACGGCCATCAAAATTGCTGTGGGCTAGCCGAACTCAGGCTCTGAAGCATTATAAATCATAGAAACTAGCTCGAAGCTATGGAAACACGCTTCTGGAAAAGCATTAGCATTGATGCTGGGGATAGATGTCTTTTGGAAGATAGTCATGGGCTTTTTAGCCATAATAGTGATTAACTAATTTTTAGAGATGAACATGAGTCTCTGATGGTGGGTAAACGCGACTGCACCTGTGATGGAAATATGCATGTACGCAGCGAAAAATTAACGAATCTACTTCATTCGCAATTGATAACATGTACTATGTAAATTTCAAAAGTTATGAACAAGAGAGTGTACCTTGATGCGGTGAAATTCAAAACCAAAGATGAAGAGTACTTGGGAATACTTTTAGTCTTCACTCCAATTCCACTTGTGCCCAAGATGTGTGGTCTCTTAATCAGTTTATATGAATTTGTTCAAGGGAGAATTCAAGAGTGTCTAACACTCACATACAAACCATTTCATGTTACTACAACTTATGTATGTTTCTCTCCTTATAACTGATTATCTAATTGGGCTAGCCTTTTGGGCTTTTCCAATTGGGCTTTAGTATGTGGCTTGGAGTGGGACCAAAAGGGAACAAATAAGATACTAGCTCCAATGGGCCTTGGGCTTTTCTGTCAACTATTGACAAGTCCAAAGTTACCATTAATTATATTTAATACCACTATATAAATATAATTGCACTATAGTCCTTATTAATAAATTATATCCCAAGACTTTATTGTGCATGCAACCCTTTTATAAAATATTCGTAGTAATACAAAGTCATTAATGTAAACTGCCACTTTGTAGATTACTACATCTTAATCCTTGAGTATCCGGTTAAATCCTTTATGTTATTCATCATATATTTATGAAATCGAATTCCATGAATATATACTTTAGTCTTACTAAAGTGGTTAGACCTAACTTTCTGAATAACAAACCCATTAAACTTATCTCAAGGGAATATTTTGTATCTCCGTTAAGAGACTATGAATTCCATCTTGAGAATATATGTTCCATCAACACTAAATGTGGCTGCCCAACATACTGAGGTTTTGACTGTTACTTTAGATCTCACTCCTGATATATCAAAGCAACCTACACTTCATGACTAGGTCCATTATTCTCTCAGGATTAAGAGTTCATGTAAATATAAGTCATGGGATTTATTATTCAATTGACAGTCATTAGGAGAATAATAAATCTCATAGCGGTCCAGTTCAATATGTCTTAACTCTTAAAACATATCAACATATCAACTTGAAGTCTCCACTTCCATGATCAAGACAAATCATCTTAGTTAATATGTTATAGTCTTCGGAGATGAAATGCCTAATTTCATCACCAACTACGAACTACAATTCTGAGTTTACAAAGAACTTGTGACTTATATCTTCTGTGACTAAATCACATAAATCACATACTATGCATCATATGGACTATATGATAATGTTTGAATATTCATGTTACCATTATTTTAGATAATAATAAAACAACTTTATTAAACACAATATTAAGTCATACATAATGTCATACATAATGTCATACATAATATCATACATAGCATCATACAATAGGATTTACGGGTACTAATCCTAACAATCTCCCACTTGCCCTAAAGACTATTGTGCATTAATCTAACTCACATTCCCTTCAAATGTGACTCGAAAGTCCTTTGAGGCAAGACTTTGGTAAATGGATCTGCTAGATTATTTGAATTTTCAATCTTTGCTACCACCACATCTTCATGAGCAACAATATCTCGAATGATGTGGTACTTTCTCTCAATGTGCTTTCCTTTCTTGTGATTCCTTGGATCTTTAGATTGTGCAACTGCTCCACTATTGTCACAAAACAATGTAATTGGAACTTGCTCCATTCTCATTACACCAAGTTCAGAAAGGAATTTCTTGAGCCAGACAGCTTCTTTTGCTGCTTTAGAAGCAGCAAAATACTCTGCCTCCATGGTGGAGTCTGCAATACAAGATTTCTTAATACTCCTCCAACTTATGGCTCCACATCCCAAGGTGAAAACACATCCTGATGTGGATTTTCTAAAATCTAGATCCGATTGAAAGTCTAAATCTGTATACCCAATGGGAATCAAATCCTCAGTACGGTAAACAAGCATATAATCTCTCATTCTCCGTAGATGCTTGAGAATTTGCTTTACAGCTTGCCAATGTTTTGGTCCTGGATTTGATTGATATTGGCTGACCATGCCAACTGAATAACAGATATCTGGTCTAGTACAAAGTATGGCATACATGAGACTTCCCACTGCAGAAGCATAAGGAACTTGTCTCATCATATCTACTTCCTTTTGAGTCTTAGGCCTTTGGTCATCAGACAGAGGAACTCCATGTCTGAAAGGAAATAATCATTTTTTGGAGTTTTGCATGCTAAACCGTTCTAGAACCTTATCTATATATCTAGCTTGTGATAAGCCTAACGTCTTATTCTTGCGATCTCGTCAAAGCTTGATTCCTAGAATAAAGTTAGCCTCACCCAAGTCCTTCATATCAAATTGGCTTGACAACCAAACCTTTACCGATAACATTACCCCTACATCGTTTCCAATGAGTAGAACATCATCAACATAAAGCACTAGGAACATTACTACTTTATCTTGATGTCTTTTGTACACACATGGTTCATTAAGATTTTGTTCAAAACCAAATGACTTGATTGCTTGATCAAATCTAATGTTCCATGACCTAGATGCTTGCTTAAGTCCATAAATGGACATTTTCAACTTGCATACCATATGCTCTTGGTTGTTTGCTATGAAACCTTCCAATTGCATCATATAGATTTCTTCTTCAAGATTGCCATTGAGAAATGCAGTCTTGACATCCATTTGCCAAATCTCATAATCATAATGAGCAGCAATGGATAAGGGAATTCTGATAGATTTAAGCATTGCTACTGGTGAAAAGGTTTCCTTATAATCAATACCTTCTTTTTTAGTATACCCTTTCGCCACTAGCCTTGCTTTAAAGGTTTCAACCTTTCCATCTATCCCTCTCTTCCTCTTGTAAACCTATTTTCAACCAACAGGTTTAATGCCGTTAGGCGCCTTTACAAGATCCCAAACTTGATTGGAATATATTGAATCTAATTCAGATTTCATAGCTTGGACCCCATGATGTGCATCTATATCATTCATTGCCTCTTCATAAGTGTAGGGATCTGATTCAGCCTCTTCTGAGATAGTTTCATAAGTTTCTCCCAAACCAATAAATCTTATAGGTGGCCAAACAATTCTCCCACTACGACGAGGCACCTGTGTACTAGACATCTCATTAGTAGTATCTTGTGGTGTATCTAATACAGCCACATCCTAATTTCATCCATTGGTTATTCATTTACAAGTTCATTCATTTCAGCCAAAACAACTTTACTTCTAGGATTAAAATTATTCACATAATCATCTTCCAAAAATTTGGCATGGGTGCTAACAAACACTTTGTTATCCTTATAATTATAGAATAAATAACCCTTGGTTTCTTTTGAATAACCTAAAAACATGCATACTTCCATTTTAGCTTCCAACTTATTAGACTTCCCTTTCAACACATGTGTAGGACATCCCCAAATGTGAAGATAATTCATACTAGGCTTGCGCCCACTCCACAATTCCTTAGGTGTGTTGGGAACAGATTTTGATGGAACTAAATTTAAAATATGCATTGCAGTTTTTAGTGCATATCCCCAAAAAGAAATCGGTAAAGTTGAGTAACTCATCATGGACCTAACCATTTCTAAACGAGTCATATTCCTTCTTTCTGCTACACCGTTCTGTTGGGGAGTTCTAGGTGTAGTCAATTGGGATACAATCCCATTTTGAGTTAAGTAATCCTTGAAATCCCCAAGAAGGTATTCGCCACCACGATCAGATCGAATGGCTTTTATGTGTTTACCCAATTGATTCTCAACTTCAGCCTTAAACTCTTTGAACTTTTCAAAGGCTTCGAACTTTCGTCTCATTAGGTACACATAACCATATCTTGAGTAATCATCGGTAAAGGTGATGAAGTACTTATAACCTCCTTTTGCTTGGGTTGACATAGGACCACATACATCAGTATGAACTAATTTAAGCAACTCTTGAGCTCTTCTACCTTTTGCATTAAAAGGTTGTTTGGTCATTTTACCTTCCAAACAAGATTCACAAACTGGAAATTCATCAAAGTCCAATGCCTCTAAGAGACCGTCTTTGATCAGTCTTTGAATCCTATTTGAATTAATATGACCCAAACGCAAGTGACAAAGATATACATCATTAGTAGAAGGAAACTTTCTCTTTAATGATTTTACATGAGAGTTTTTATCTAATTCAGAATTATATAATTCATGCTTATCAGGAGTTAAAATATAAAGACCATCCACAATATTACCAGAACAGATAAACAATGTACCCTTCTTTATTACAACATTGTCTTTAAGGATAACACAATATCCATGTTTACCTAAATAAGTTGCAGAAATTAAATTCCTACGAACATTAGGTACATACAGACAGTTTTCCAATATTAAAACTCTAGATTCAAAACATAAATTAAATACTCCAACAGCTACAACTGGAATCCTGCTCCCATTAGCCAAAGTAAGAAATAATTTCCCTTCATTAAGCTTTCTAGTTTCTTGGAACCCCTGCAAAGAATTGCAGATATGATTAGTACAACCTAAATCCATACACCAGGAATCTGTGGGATTTTGTACTAAACATATTTCAAGGAGGAATGAACTATTCATACCCTTATTATTGGCAGCCTTGAACTTTGGACAATTCCTCTTCCAGTGTCCTTTCTCACCACAATGGAAACATTTTCCTTTGAGCTTCTTTCCTTTGTCGGCAACCCCTAAGGCAATTTGTTTACCCTCTTGCTTGGTGAAGTCCTTCTTCTTCTTCTTTTTACCCTTGCCTTTTGACTTAGGTTGAAAAGTAGAAGATTCACCAATATTGGCTTCAACATTAGAAGTACCAAGGATGCCTTCTACCGCTACCAACTCATTCATTAATCAGACAATGTATAAATCTTTTTGTTCATATAATAGTTAAGTTTGAATTCCTTGAATGATTCTGGTAGTGACTGGAGTATCATATCCACTTGGGATTCTCCATCAATATCGGCACCTAAAACTTCCAATGTATTCAAATTAGAGATCATTGTAAGACAATGCTCCCTTACTGAACTACCTTCAGTCATTTTGGTATTATAGATTTGCCTCATGGTCTCTTGCCTTGTAGAACGACCTTACTCACCAAACATCTCCTTCAGACTTAGCATAATGTCTTAAGCTAGTTCTACATCCTGCATTTGATGATGTAGAACATTTGAGATAGATGATAGGATGTAGTACTTGGCCATTTCATTAGATTTCTGCCAACGATCATATCGCTGTTTTTCCTTAGGAGGAGCATCTAATGAAGGAAAGCTAGGACATGGTTTAGTAAGCACATATTTGTGCTCTTCAGCAGTAAGAACAATGTCCAAATTTCTTTTCCAGTCGACATAGTTGGATCCAGTCAGTTTGTTTTGATTAAGAATGGTTACAAGTGGGCTAAATGATGCCATGTTCAAATCTGAAAATAATAAACATGAATATAATAAGTAAACTGGACATTATCTATTTAGCATATAAACATATAGTATGGAACCTTAATAAAACCATAATATAATATATGCAACGACAACCCAATCCATGTCTATAATTCCTTGATAGCAAGTTTATTATAAACACATTAATTGATTGAGAACTATTCTCATTATTAGTGCTATCATGATAACTCTTATCAAACACTAATAATATGCCGTATTAATTTTAGCCTCTAAGTAATAATGACATAGCTCCTTTGGGAGGTTAACATTACACTTAGTCTAGTGTATACCATTATCTAGAATCATGTGTAGCCACATTTCATCTCCCTTTATAGTGTTTAAACTTGTAGTACCATGGAACAAAACACGCTCCTTTGGGATCGCGAGGCATATACGCCAAGACGAGGTGCTTGTCCACACTACTTTAAATGGGTAAGTTCAATCTTGTAGTACTATGAAGTAAACACCCTCCTTTGGGATCATGAGGCATATATGCCAAGATAAGGTGCTTACCAACACTACTGTGAACTGATAATGGAGGCCGTGAGATCCAACCCTTGTATCTCTCTCCCACTAGATGTTTTAAAATGAAGGTTTTTTAAATTTAAAACATGCATAATCTAATTACACATTGCCTTGCTCTTTATACATGTGAAAACACCTAGAAAAAATTCTGAATTTCCTTCTTTCGATCAATCGAATGTGCCCCTCGATCGGTCGAAAAAATTAAAAAATTCGAACTTGACCATCTGCCTTGTTCGATCGATACTCGATCGCCTCTCGATCGATCGAAAAGCAAATTCGATCGATCGACTAGCAATCAAATATCAATTAATTAAAAAAGACTGGTCACTGTTTCACTCGATCGAAACTCATGAAACTCGAATTTCCAGAAATTTTCTAAGGCAGTTTTCTACAATTTTTCTTGGACAAACAACCATCATATGAACATGATAGACATAGGATGATATCAAAACTGAATTCCATTGATGCTATAGCCTTAAAGTTCAATTTAACATACTTAAATTCAAATTTAAACAAAATCATAACATCAATATCAGTTTTTTATCAAAACATAGTTTCAATAACCATGCAGAAAATTAAATGCATAATCTTCTAACAGCATGAAACTATAATCTCTAATTCCAAAGCTCACAAAACATGTTATACAGATTCGAAATTGAAGACCGCTCTGATACCATTTGATGGAAATATGCATGTAAGCAGCGAAAAATTAACGGATCTACTTCATTCGCAATTGATAACATGTACTATGTAAATTTCAGAATTTATGAACAAGAGAGTGTACCTTAATGCGGTGAAATTCAAAACCAAAGATGAAAGTACTTGGGAATACTTTTAATCTTCACTCCAATTCCACTTGTGCCCAAGATGTGTGATCTCTCAATCAGTTTATATGAATTTGTTCAAGGGAGAATTCAAGAGTGTCTAACACTCACATACAAACCATTTCATGTTACTACAAATTCTGTATGTTTCTCTCCTTATAACTGATTATCTAATTGGGCTAGCCTTTTGGGCTTTTCCAATTGGGCTTTAATATGTGGCTTAGAGTGGGACCAAAAGGGAACAAATAAGACACTAGCTCCAATGGGCCTCGAGCTTTTCTGTCAACTCTTGACAAGTCCAAAGTTATGATTAATTATATTTAATACCACTATATAAATATAATTGCACTTTAGGCCTCATTAATAAATTATATCCCAAGACTTTATTGTGCATGCAACCCCTTCATAAAATATTCGTAGTAATACAAAGTCATTAATGTAGACTGCCACTTTGTAGATTACTACATCTTAATCCTTGAGTACCCGATTTAATCCTTTATGTTATTCATTAATATAAAGGGGTAAGGGGACACACAGCTGAAGGGAAGAGACGGAAGCACAGTAATAATATAGTGAAAGTAAATGTTAGAACGATAATAAGGCGGTAGAACCAGCCAAGCAGTATATATCAAAGTAATTGAAAACAATAGTTCAAAGTAAATGAAAGCAATTTAGAACCATCCGTTATGGCGGTAATCCGTCCAAGGTGGTGGTAGCAACAAGTAGAATAATGAACATAAAACTGAAAATACTTGTTATTGAAAGTAGAACAAACACTTACAGTAGTAGTAGTGAATACAAGATCTCAACAGTTACAGGTTAACAATTACAAAGCTTGTTCTAGTCCTAGATACAAGGATTGTAGAGAGATAGTGGTAGTAGGAACAGGGTAATAGGAGCAAGGAACACTTTCTAGAGAAGTAAGGAGCTCTCAAGGAAGAATTCTGAAGAAAAAACTTGTTTTGAACATAAGGGACATCCCCCCTTAAATAGGCAAAATACTTGAGTGAATAGTACAACAAATAGTAAAAGTGAACAGTGTGGTGAACAGTAAAAGCTTGTCAAAGCGAGTGTGTCACATGAAGCATCTCCTTTTCAGCAGGAAACATGGAGAAACTTCTTTTCAGCAGAAAACATGGGGAATCTTCTTTTCAGCAGGAAACATGGGGGATTAACATCATTAGAGGTGGAAAACAATAGTGGAGTTTGACCAGAAAGTAAACATTGCAATAATCAACAATTTTGGCCATTATGCAGGCCAGACAAATAGGGGAACCAAACTCCCAATTAATCTTTTGCTAAGTCATCAGCGTCTTCATCATCATGACCAAACCACTCCTGATTACAGGGGTAGTAAGGGTCCTTTGAAACAGAGGCTTGAGAGGACCGTTCATCATCTGAATCAGCAACTTCATGGTCCTTAATCATCTTGGTGAGCAGGGCAAATGAAGCCTCAGGGTCCTTGCGGATTGTATCTAAAGGAGAACCCTTCTTCTTGGACTTTACAGGTGGTTTAACATTTTTAGTAGAAGAGGAAGCAGGTGCATCAGCCATAGCTTTTTGTATTGCAGTAGTGATTCTGATTGGGGAAGCACTTGGGGAAGGGAATTCTCTGGCAACATTATTAATGATGGATTGGATGTGAGAAAACTTATCCCACCATTTAACATACCAACAGCGGACGAGAACGTCACCTTCCTTAGCATACTGCCATTTTAGAATCCAAGGAATCTTATATTTCTTAGAGAAATGAAGCAGGGGGGTAAACTTGGCTCCATGAGCATCAACTTGGAACCTTAATGTAAAATTTTGGAAGAATCCTTCAATGGCGCAGAGAGTATTTCAACAGTTGAATCAAACTGGGACCACCAGCGGATGAACCAGAGAGGGAACTCAGATTCGAAATCTTTGTCAAAATTAACAAACCATGAATGGGACATATTTTCATTTTGGTGGAGCATGAACCTGAACCAGGCAGTAATATAATCATGATATGAATAGGGAATAGGAGATGTTGGCATCCTTCTTGTGGCAGCAGGGTTGGGGCCCCACATTTCTTCAGAAATAATGTGGTTTAAGTAAACACTGTGATAAATAGTCTTAACACTATTTGCTTTATCTTTTATGGCTTTGATGGTAATTGATTTCTCATGACGTAGAATGTCAGAATAGTATTGAACAATCTTTTGGCCGTGCTCAGGAATCCAGTGAAATTGTGGAGGAAAATAACTAGTGGCAAGCCTAAAAGGGTTAGTAATGGAGGCCCTATTTGGCTCAACAGAAAACAGGTTTTGGATAGATTGTTTTTTAACATACTGGGAAGCATTGGAAGCATTAGGGTAAACAGTTTTAACAGGTTGGTTAACAGTGACTAGAGCATAAGGATCATATGGTGAGGCTAAAACAGAGGAATAGTTAGGCTTGGGAATAGTACCTAATGGAGTGAAACGGTTAACAATGTCCAATGAGGAAACAGGTTCTTTTTTAACAATTGGATTAGAAGTGGCAGGTGTTATGTCTTTCGACCGTCTACTTGCCATTGTAACACTGCAGAAATTCACGGGTAAGGAAATCAGGGATAGCATTTTGAGATCCTTTAATATATTCAATGTCAAAGTAAAAAACACTCAAAATAGCTTGCCGTCTAGCAAAAATATGTTTTGAAGCAATATTTTCAACATCTTTTTCAATAACATATTTAGCACTTTTGCAATCAATACGTAACAAAAACTTTTGGTTTAATAAATCACTTTGAAATTTTGAAATACATAGCACTATAGATAAAATCTCTTTTTTAATAGTACTATAATTTAACTGTGCATTGTTCCAAATACCAGAATGGAAACGAACAATTTGTTCTGGTGACTCAGGAGAAACTCTTTGTTTTAGAATACCCCCATAACCAATGTCAGAGGCATCAGTTTCAACAATTTTAAAAGTACCAACAGTGGGAATACCAAGACAAGGCAATGTCTTAACATGAGATTTGATTTGTTTAACTAGGGAAGTATGAACATCAAACCAAGGAGGAGGATTACTTTTTAATCGGTCATACAAGGGTTTACATTGTTTTCTCATATCCTTGTAGAAATCTGCAACATAGTTTAATGACCCAAGGAATCTTTGGAGTTGTGTTTTATCAATGATAACATCAGGAAACTTATCAGCAAATTGGATGGCTCTATCTATAGGACGAATCTGTCCTTCAGAGATATCATAGCCAAGGAAACGAACTTTGGTTTGAAACAATTTGATTTTCTTAGCAGAGACAACAAGACCATTTCTTTTAATAGTATCTAGAAACGAATACAAATGTTTCCAGTGTTCATCAATAGAGCTAGAGTAAACAAGAACATCATCAATATAAACAATGGTGAAATGACTGAAGGAATTAAAAATGTCATTCATGATGTTTTGAAACTCACTCGGGGCATTCTTAAGACCAAAAGGCATAACATTCCACTCATAATGTCCAAAAGGAGTGGTAAAAGCAGTTTTGTACCTATCATTCTCACTAATCTGGATTTGCCAAAACCCCGATTTCATATCAAACTTGGAGAACACTACAGCTTCACTTAATCTATGGACCAGGTCATTCTTGTTGGGGATAGGATACCTAATCCACTCCAAAACCTTATTCAAGGGTTTGTAGTTAATTACTAATTTAGGGGTTCCTCTTTCAATCTCAGCATTTTTCTAGACATAAAAGGCGGAACAAGACCAAGGAGACTTGCTATTCCTAATTAATTTTTTCTACAGCAAATCATGGATTTCTTTTTTGCAAAATTCAACAGTTTCAGCATTCATTTGAATAGGACGAGCTTTAGTTGGAATATTTTTCTCATCAAAATCTTTAACATATGGCAAGTCAACAATATGTTTTTTCCTATGCCAGAAAGCATTAGGAACATCAGAGCAAACATCATCGATCAGCATTTTTTGAAAATTATCAATTTTGGATTGCAACAATTTATCAGAAATTTGTTTAGAAATTTTCTTGTATCTAACTTCTTGCTGAAGGAAGTTTAGATGTTTAATTTTAGCATGAATCATGTTTGAAGCAGCATCAGCATCAATTTCAAATTTTGAAGCAAATTTGAATTTTACTTTTTGTCCAAAAGGATCAGTAGTAATTCCATCATGTTCAACAAGAAAGGGATACAACGCATTTATAAAAGGCAAACCAAGGATCACTTTATCAGTCATGTTTTTAACAAGAACAGAAGGAATCTTGAAACAAACATTATCATGGCATACATGAGCATTATTCAATTCATATTTAATTTTCATCTGAGAACCATTAGCAGAAACCAATCTTTCAGTAGATTTTTCAAAATATTTTGAAGGAATCATTCCTTCTTGGATACAGTTCATATCCGCACCAGAATCAATCATGGCAATAACAGTAAAATGATAATCAAGAGAAACAACAATTTTAACTTTTGTAAACCATTTTGGAGGAAGTATTTTATTAACAAGAGTAAGTTGAGAATTAGTGAAAACATCAGCAATACCTGTATCAGAAAGAAGGGCCTGTTGACAGGATTCATCTCCATCTTTGTGCTCATCTTGTTTACTGTTATTGTTATCACTATTTATTATTATTTTTAAATCAAGTTTTAATTCGCTTATTTCTTGTTTAACAATATTAATTTCATGTTGTAAATCGTTAACAGTTAAATCTTTGGATTTCTTTTTATTAAATTTTTCCAAAGTTTCTTCAAAACTTATAGTTGATTTTAGTTTTTTATCTTCTTCACTCTTAATGAGGGTTTTAACAGATTTAACAACATTGCAACAGGAATCTCTACAACCAATTTTAATATTAGGAGAATCAGAAGAATCAGTAGCAGATTGATAGCAAGAATTAGGAGAAGAAAACTCATCTTCCAAGGAAGTAGACGAATTGTTTGATTCAAGGATTTTGAATAATTCTTCTTGCTTTTTATCATCAATGTTTAATATGTTGAACTTATTTTTTAACTTACCAGGTTGTTGTTTACAATCTTTACTAAAATGTCCAGGTTTTCCACAGTTAAAGCATTTACCTTTACCTGATCTTTGTTTAACATTTTTCTTTTTAGCATAAAAATCATCAGGTTTAACAAAGTTGGTTCTGTATCTTTTATGCTTTTTATCGCTATAATTTTTGTGACCTTTATCATGTTTTTTCCCTTTTTGCTTGGAAGGAGCAATAGGGGGTAAACCATATTGTTCGCAGAAATTACCCATTTCGTATTTAGCTTTTGCTTTGTTCTTTAATTGGTGTTTTAACAATTTTTCATCATTGCACATATTAATACCAAGTTTTTTAATAGTGCTTAAAATATCACCATAAGTCAAATTATCATAATCAATAGAATCATTTTTTCCAATTAACTCTTGTTTTACCTTATGAGCAAAGATAGGAGGCAGATTGTTAATAAACTTTTCTTTCCAATAAGGCTTGAAACAGTCCTTCCGATGCATTACTCTGGAAAGGAAAACATCTTGGTACCATCTGTAATCAGTCATAGTAGGACATCTCAAATTATTTAGCAAGTCAGAAATTCGAGATGAAATATTAGATGGAGTACCAACAAAATGTTTGATAATAGAATAAATCGAGGTATTAACACCATCAGGAATTCCTCGACCAATACTTTCATCAAAAATAGGAAAACCTTCATCATTCTTTTTAACAGCGTGTTTAATAGATTCTCTGGAATCTTCTGTGAGATATGAATCCCACCATCCGCGAAGAGTACCAGAAAAACCAGAAGCAAGAAGGTCAACAATTTCAGGGTGATCAAGATTATGGTTGTTAACATAAGCAATTCCAACCATAGACATATGACCATTTTATTAATGATTTCTTGTTCAGACAAACCATCAATATTCCATTCATAAATCTTATCAGCAGAAACAGAAAACTGAGTTTGAAAAGGTCTTTCTTCAAACTGCATATCAGGGGGAGTAGGTTTTGAATACCAATTTTTTGTAAGAAACATAGGTTTGGAATTTCCAACAAATCTTTTAATTTCTGGTAAATTATCATCAAAAATATTTTTGGAAAAAACAGAAGATACAGTATCAGAATCTGTACTTTCATCAGAAACAATTTCTTTTCCATTTCTTGAAATAGTGCAGGCTGTACTTCGGGAAGTACTTTCAGTTTTAACTTTTAAATCAGAAAGCACTTGTTCAAAAATTTCAAGAGTTTTAGATTGGGAAGTTCTGAACTTGAAATTTTTATCATGAATGGGTAAATTAATCAAAGGTTCTTCAACAACCTTGATAGAAGCATGTTTTTCAGAAACAGATTTTTCAACAGAAGTTTTGTCAACAGCAATTTTGAAAGGAGAGGCCTTCATATCCTCTTTTGACACTTCATCTTTCTTAGTAGTTATCAAAATTGGCTCAAGAGGAGGATGACTAGACCTAATAATTGTTTCATCAGTTTTAACAAAATTTGATTTTTTTATCACATTTAAATGTTGTTTTGAAACCTCACATTTCTTAGATGTATCGAAACCGAGTGGAGGTGGACCATCTTTGGGCTTCGCAAATACTAGAGTCACTAGCTTCTTCTCCAACAGATAAGCATAAAGCTTTGCCATGGGCATAGGTAACGGAGAGAATTTCTATAGTTCCACCTTGGGATATCTGGGTGGATCGGGCCTTCCCCTCTGATTGAATGCTCGTTAAGGCGCCTGGGCTAGCTGAACTTGTTGTTGATAAGGCTGGGCATTTGGGGCTATATAAGCAAAGTAACACCCCTTGGCCCTTCAAGCATTTTGTCAATCATATGAACATCGGCTTTCTTCCCTTTGCGGCTAGTTGCCTTCTTCACCTATTGTTCTATCATAGAATTCAAAGCCTCAAGATCGACTATTTTCTTGCTTCTAATACCCATGTCAATATGCTCCCCAATAGGAATTAGGCTTACGAAGTGAGTGACTTGGGCACTGATCATCTTCTCATAGTAAGGAGGCTTAAGGTTATCGATGAAGCACTTGGGCTACTAGCTCACGCCACCTTTGGGCATACTTATAGAAAGATTCCCCACTTTTCTTTTCTATCATCTGAAAAATGGTGCAATCGGAGCTATCTCAATGTTGAACTGGTAATACATTGGCCATCTCTCTCTAGCTGGAGGTCTTTTCCAATCTCACATACCATGGGGTGTAGAGCCCTCCAGAGTGGGACTAGATGAATCTTGGTTTCCTCCTACAAGCAGCTGTTGTGTCATGCGCATCATTTCTGCCATCTGCTCTTTCAGGGGAGCGATCTCATGAGTACTTTCCTCAATGGGGGAAGGACCACTAGTAGAAATCTCTTTAGCATGAGACTTAGTGATGATAGGATCACGGTGTGATGGTAACTTGGACTGTTTCCTTTGAGCAATCTTTTCCCTTTATAATCCTGTAAAGGAAAAGAACGGGATGGGAAAGAAATGGGGTACATTTGAAAATTTGACAATGTGGAAACATAAAACAAACATGTAGTTAGTTTAGGTTCTTGCTCATTTAAAATGCACCTATCATTTTTTAGAACATTTGCTTGAACCCTTGAACGGGTTTTTATCATAGTGAGTCTCTATAGTTATGCAGAATTATTGCACAAGCTTGGCAAGTAACTGGAACTTTCATATCATGCTTGAAATTGCAAGATGGACCCTTCTCTTTTCATTACATGGAAAAGTAATGCTTTTACAAATCATGGCTTTTTACAATGCCCACAAATCATAAGCTATAGACAATGGCTCCAATAGTGGGCCTTTTACAATACAAGGAAATTCAAATTTACAATGAAGAGGCTTCATTCTGGATGGCTTTGCCTTCTCGGAGAGGATCTTGAACTTTGGAAATGTCCTCCTTGATGTGGAGTTCCAACTACTTCCCACAAATTTTATCTGGACACTTTTACATGACAGAGCCATTAGTGTATGCATGCATGCCCTTGTAGGGTTGGAAAACCTTAGGGATTGGGTATGATCTAATGTGTAAGCAACGGGGTTACTTTTCCCTAGGGGTTAATCACAGATGCTATGTAAACAGGATGGATAGAACCTGGAGTAGAGCACAACTCTTTGATGCAAGCAAGAAAGCAAACCTGCAAATGGAAATTGGACACTTTCCCCTTGACTAATTTTGAAAAAAATCCTATGAAGGATATCCTACCCTAGGCTGGGATGTTCACTCGGATTTGGCTCTTTCTAGTCCTCACGGGTTTGACATAGTCTAGGCCAACTCTATGAGACATAGCTTAATTGGTAAGTTGGTCCTACTCTTAGAGGGGACCTTGATCATCTAATCCTTCCCTTTATAGAAGTTATGGGATAGAGAGGATCAAGGGGGGCTTTTTTAGCTACTCATTTCCATCCATGGACCCAAAAGTGCCTACAAATCGGCACCCAGTAACTATCTATGGTTTGCGCTAAGCCCGAGTTCGACTTAAAATGAAGGGTGATGTCATGCATTTTGAAATGAAAGGGGAAAGACTTTCCAAGCACAACTGAAACATGCACAGATAAAGGTGTAGCAGAAACTAAATCTTACTACTTTAGGTTTGCACATGTAAAGGAAATCTGTAAAGCATGATTTAGGAAAGCAATAAAGCCTCACACATACGAAAATGCCTTAAAGCTAGTTTTTGGAAAACCATTTAAAAAACATTTTTGGAAAATAATTTTGAGTTTTGAAAATAGTTTACTTAGATCTAGTAAAAGCATTTTTCAAAAAAGGAAAGCCCCGGAGGCTAATGCCAATATAAACGTTTTTTGAAAGCCAATGTCCAACGATTAGGATTTTATCAATGGAACTATGGACACTCGATCCGTGTGATGTTGATATGCTTGCCATGCTTGCTTTGCACCACCCGTTTGGCTTTCTTTGCTTCTTTGCATCTTTACACACTTGCCTACATGTTCATGCATGAGACTGTGTGTCGTCCATTTTTCAATCCAATAGAAGTATGGACACTTGATCCAAACCTACATTTGTCCTCCTAGGACACCTCCTTTTGTTTGATAACATGCTTGTTTGCCCCCTTCATATACTTCACATGTTTGTTTGCCCCCGTTTGGCATTTTTTGCTAGCTTGTCTTTTAGTATGCCTTCCTTCTATTTGTTTATTTGCTTGTCTGCTGGTTTGTTTCCCTGTTTTTTGCATGTACACGCACAGAGTAAGGATGCATGGAGTGAGGGCACGACCTCCTAGGCGCAAGCAAAAAGGGCAAGAAGGCAAGTAAGAGGATGCAAGCCCACAAAGGGAAATGTTCAGTAGATTAGCGAGGGCCTAGCCCCTCTAGAGTGGTCTTCTCTTTCTCTCTCTCTAAGCCTCTTCTCTAGAGCATGTATTTGGGTCCCCCTCCATGTACCCCCTTTTATTTTCCTGCTCCTTGCTTGGGCCGCGTTCCCTGGGTATTGTAATCTTTATTTTGTATTTCCTATACCTTGATGGGCCATACCCTTGAAACATTGGCAATGTCTGATTTACTTTCCCGCTCTGTGTGGTTGCATTGTGCATGATGTGTATATATATATATATATATATATATGCCTGCGCGTGTGTGGGTGATTGTGCACTTTGTATAATGGACTCTCGTGGCTATGTGAGTCACCCTCTCTAGTCGTGATAGCTCTTGACCTTGTAGTATGGGTATGTGCTCAAGGCGATTGTCGTAGGTGCATATTCATGCTATATTGTGTGCACGATCATCGTGTTGTGATTGTCTTGATCCATGTCACCAAGTGACATTGGTTTCCCCGTGTATGCGACACGTATCAACATGGTTAACACTTTGGAGGGCTTTGGCTTGTCACGGTGCGAGCATGTCGATATGTGTCGTATACACAAACATGAAACCATGCCAGTGCACCATTGCACACCAAATGCGAAACTCTGCTAGATTCTCGCCGTGAAAATGGGGCACCCCCATTGCTGAATTCTCACGTCAAATGTTTGGTGGGAATAGCATTTTGCGTGCTATGACACATTTGAGGCGAAGTGCTGTCGGATTTTTTCCATAAAAATAAGGTGAAACACTTCTAGATTTTCGTCGTGGAAATTTGTCACCGACTTCAAACACACTTGGAAAGGATTGATCAGGATCAAACCCATTTTGAAACCAAACGTTAAAGCCCAACACATTTAAAGCCTCGAAAGCTAATGCCAATAGCTTGTTTTCAATTGCCAATGTCCAAAAATTAAGGTTTTACCAAAACAAAGGACTGTGTACAGACAGACATTGTAGGGTGCCTAACACCTTCCCCACACGTAGCCAGACTTTTGAACTCAAGAATCAAGATTTTTTACCCATCCACATTAGATTATGAGAAATCACTTTTTTCTTAGCCTAGGACCGGTAATAAAATCAAATAGAGTCAGGTGGCCAATCACACCTTAGAAAAAACCCAATGATTGGTGGCGACTTCACTTACCCTTGGTTATATCCTTAAAATCAACTCAAATTCCAGTCACACACTCGAGGTACAACACACCTCCACATATAGCGCACGAACACACCTCGACAGACTGGCGACTTCACTGGGGACACTTAGAGAGTTTAGCCTTTAGAGATTTTGATAAGATCCTAATCTTTGGACATTGGCTTTCAAAAATATTGAAATTGGCATTAGCCTTCGGGGCTTTCCCTTTTGAAAATTGCTTTTACTATATCCTAGTAAACTATTTTCAAAACTCAAAAAATGTTTTCCAAAAATGATTTTCAAAATGGTTTTTCCAAAAACCGGCTTTGAGGTATTTTCGCATGTGTGAAGCGTTACTGCTTTCCTAAAACATGCTTTACAGCATTCCTTCACATATGAAAACCTAGGGTAGTAAGACTTAATTTCTGCTACACCTTTATCTATGCATATATCTGTTGTGCTTGGAAAGTCTTTCCCCTTTCATTTCAAAATGCATGACATCACCCCTCATATTGGGTTGAACTCGGACTTAGTGTTAAAGGCTAATGTTGGTTGCGTACATCTTAGATAGTTACTGGATAAAGAATTGTAGGCTTTTCCTGGGTTCATGGGTGGACAGGATTACGCTGAAAAGGCCCCCTTGATTTGCTCTATCCCGCAACTTCTATGAAAATAAGGATTAGATGATCGAGGTCCCCCCTAAGAATAGGACCAACTCACCAGTTAAGCCGTGTGTCATATAGTTGGCCTAGACTATGTCAAACTTGTGAGGACTAGGAAGATCCAAATTCAAGTGAACATCCCAGCCTAGAGTAGGATATACTTCATAGGATTGTTTTTAAAAATGAGTCAAGGGGAAAGTGTCCAGTTTCAGTTTGCAGGTTAGCCTTTTTTGCTTGCATCAAAGAATCATGCTCTACTCCAGGTTCTATGCATCCTGTTTACACAGCATCTGTGATTAACCCCTAGGGAAAAGCAACCCCGTTGCTCACACATTAGATCATACCCGATCCCTAAGGGTTTCCAACACTACAAGGGTATGCATACATACACTAATGGCCTTGTCATGTAAATGTGTACAGATAAAATTTGTGGCAAGTAGCTAGAACTCCGTGCCAAGGAGGACATTTCCAAAAGTCCAAGATCTTCTCTGAGAAGGCAAAGCTTGCTAGAATGAAGCTTTTCATTGTAAATTTGAGTTTCCTTGTATTGTAAAAGGCCCACTGTTGGAGCCATTGTCTACAACCCATGATCTTAGGGCATTATAAAAAGTCAAAATTTTGTAAAAGCATTACTTTTCCATGTAATCAAAAGAGAAGGGTCTGTCCCACAATTTCGAGCATGATAGGAAAGTTCTGGTTACTACTAAGCTTGTGCATTAATTCCACATCATTATAGAAACTCACCATGATAAATAGCCGATCAAGGGTTTAGACCAATATTTTGAAAATGATAAGTGCATTTTAAATGAGCAAGAACATAAACTAACTTCGGGTTTGTTTCGTGTTTCCACATTGTCAAATTTTCAAATGTACCCCATTTCTCTCTCATCTCGTTCTTTTCCTTTATAGGATCCTAAAGAGAAAAGATTGCTTAAAGGAAATAGTCTAAGCTACCATCACGTCGTGATCCCATTATCACTAGGTCTCGTGCTAAAGAGTTGTCTACTAGTGACCCTTCAACTTCTGAAGTAAGTGCAGCCGAGTTCATGCAGATGAAAAACAAATGGTAGAAATGATGCGCATGATGCAACAGTTGGTTGTAGGAGAAAACTGAGAATCATTTGGTCCCACTCCAAAGGGCTCTGCGCCCTATTCTGAAAATGAGAACCAACCATCGCCAAATCCAAATCAAGGCCAAACCACACCCCCATTCACCCCATAAGGGAATAACCAAGAAGTGGATCCTCCTAAGGATAAGACCTCAGAGTCTGGTTACGGTCAGGTCAAAGGCCAAGTGGAGACCCTGATTGAGAAAATCTGTATCATAGAGGGCTCTGACGCTCGAGAAAGTGTTAATCTAGATAGTTTGACCAATTTCCCCTAGGTCATTATGCCTCTTAAGTTCAAGGCACCCAAGTTCGTCAAGTATGATGGCATTGGAGATCCTTGCGCCCATCTACGCATGTTCTGTAGGAAGATGGCACCTTATGGAGACAATCATCCTTTGCTCTACCAGATTTTCCTTGATAGCTTGACTGGCCCCACAACCACATGGTATGTGAGATTGGAAAAGACCTTAAGCTGGAGGGAGATGTCCAATGCATTCTTGGAATACTACCGGTTCAATACTGAGATAGCTCCCGATCGCACAGTTCTTCAGAGGACCGAAAAGAAAAGTGGGGAATCTTTCGTGAGTATGTCCAAAGTTGGCGCAAGCTAGCCACCCAAGTTCTTCCTCCTATGATGGAAGATGACATGATCAAATGGTTCATTGATAACCTCAAGCCTGCTTACTACGAGAAGATGATCAGTGCCCAAGTCACTCACTTCGTAAGCCTGATTCCCATTGGGGAGCATATTGATGAGGCTTTGAATTCTATGATCGAACAACAGGTGAAAAAAGGCAACCGAATGCAAAGGGAAGGAATCTAATGTTCATGTGATTGACAAAGCGCCTGAAGTGCCTTGGGGTGTTACTTCTGCTTATACAGCCCCGAATGCTTGGCTTTATCAGCAACAAGTTCAGCCAGCCCAGGCGCATTACCAAGCATTCAATCAGAGGGGAAGGCCTGATTCACCCCGATATCCTAAGGTGGAACCACGAAAATTCTCTCCATTACCCATGCCCATGGCAGAGCTTTATGCTTATCTATTGGAGAAGAAGCCAGTGACTCCAATATTTGTGAGACCCAGAGACAATCGTCCTTTGCTCAACTTTGATCCATCCAAGAAATGTGAACACCATTTTGGAGCCGAGGGATATGCCCTAGAAGAGTGTTCAAATTTGAGACACTGAATCCAGGACCTCATCGATAACAAGTTAGTACAGTTCAACAACACGGCCAGGGCGAATATCATCACTAACCCTTTGCCTCCTCATCAGGAAGGGAATGTGAATGCTATCTTTATAGTGGAGGAGAGGATCCCTGAAAAGTCACATTGTTCTCAAGAACATAGAAGCTCCAGGTTTTTACTGGGGAGTCTGCTCATTCTATGACAATAGGGACCAACATGCCTTGTTCGATTGTAGAGTGCTCCGAGCACTAGTTCAGAGTCTAGTTGACCATAATATCATCTAGATTGAAAGAGAATCTGTGCAAAGGAGTAATGGTATGGCAGCTAGCCTATACCCTCTGAATACCCAAGCAGGAACTAGCCATAGTGCTATGTGAATAGGATCAAGGAAGAATTGGGACGAATACTTGTAAGAGCACTTATGTAGGATTCCTCCAACTCTTCTGACATCGATCATATCGAAGAGATTATAGAATCACTTATGGATTTAGGGGTGCCAGTTCCAAAGAAAGGACAAGCTATGCTAGCCATTAAAGGCTTTACCTCTCTAGTCTTGGCATTGCCTATAGTCACAGAGCCGTCTCTAGGATTTGTCAAGAAAGGAACCTCTGTCATCCCGGATATTCGAGGTTTCGATCCTTTAATCCTGCCAAGCTCTATCCAAGGAATCTCTAGGGCTCCTAGACCAAATGTTTTAGAAGCTGCTCTGCCCAGCCCAGTCATCATCAGTCCAAAGATGTTCTCTCTGGCACCAAATCTGCAGACTCAAGAGGGTGTGGTCATCCGTATGCTGAAGCCCTTCCTTTTCCAAGATAGCTATTGTGTCCCATGGAAATATGATGCGACTTTGATTCCACCTGAACTGGAAAGGAAGAGGTTTGCTCTAATATCACTTCAGGCCTAGCCAGACTCACCAAGAGTGGTTGATGTTATACTCCTAAGAAACAAGAAAAGAGAAGGAAAGAGATCGGCAAGAGCATAACTGAGTGAGTCAGGAATAGGGTCACCACTGAAGAAGCCGAGGAATTCTTGAAAACCATCTTAAAGGCCAATTATAGTGTGACTTAGTAGTTGAACAAGTCTCTAGCTCAGAATTCTATTTTAGCCCCGTTGCTATCTTTCGAGGTCCATC
Organism: Notholithocarpus densiflorus; assembly: GCA_030021035.2. NCBI lineage: Eukaryota > Viridiplantae > Streptophyta > Magnoliopsida > Fagales > Fagaceae > Notholithocarpus > Notholithocarpus densiflorus. Next base: position 9,308,806 of record JARYZH020000006.1, on the reverse strand, counting down.
GTGAAGCTCTATTGAAGGTGTTGAAGGAAACGCATGTTCCTACCGGTATTATAGATTCCTTCTTCGAGGGTATGGTATCATTGGTGTTGGCCACTAACCAAGTCTCATTTTCAGATGATGAGTTGCTTCCAGAAGGTAAAGATCATACCTTGGCCATGCATATCGTAGTCAAGTGTGAAGACATGATTGTTGCAAAGGTATTAATTGATAATGGATCAGCCCTGAATGTCTGCCTGATGACCACTCTTGTGCACTTGAAGGTGGATATGTCTCTTCATAGTTGAGATCGAGATAATGGTTGAGATCGGCCCAAGATCCTTCATAGTCAACTTCCAAGTGATAAAGGTTGACTCTCCATACAACATGCTTTTAGGGAGACCCTGGTTGCATATAGCAGGTGCAATCGCGTCTCCCTTCCATCGGAGACTTAAGTTCATATCTGAAAATCAGTTTATTACCATTATGGCTAAAGAGACCATGACTATCTTCCAAGAGACAACTATCCCTTACATCGACGCCAATGCCTTCCCTAAAGTGTTTTTCCACAGCTTCAAGCTAGTTTCCATGATTCACAATGCTTCCGGGCCTGAGTCCGGCTGGCCCACAGCAGGTCTAATGACCGGGAAGGAAATGATCAAGTTTGGTTACAAACTAGGCCAAGGCCTCGGAGCCATAGGACGTAGGAGACCTGCTCTCATTGAACTCTCAGATAACAAAGGAAGATTCGGCTTGGGGTACGAACCCACTCATAAAGAACTCTTTTAAGCTTCCAGAGGCAAGGAGAGGAAGTGCGACACTTTAGGGATGCCTATTTCCCATATTAGAACCACTTTTTTGGCTTTGCCCGAGGTTATTATGCCAGAACCTTACCAGGGATGCCAAGTGAGGTGGTAGGCCTTTGGACCATCGAGCCTTTCTTTATGGTTGCACTGGCTGAGTAAGAAGTATTCCATCATCAAGTGATTGAGCCTTCTAGTCACCCGAGAGGGTTGGAATAGCATATCTACTTTGTTTTGAATGCTCATCTTGTTTCCTGCTTTATTTGTATTCCCTGTTCATTTCTAGTTTGTTTTCCCAGAAACAACAAAAAATAGCATTTCCCTTTTATCATTATCAGGCATGAACTTTGTTTTCACCCTACCCATAATATTAATGAAATATTTAGCATATTATTCAAAAAATTCTTGCATCTCTCTTTATTTGTTTTCCTATGAATATGTGTGTGAAAATTATCTTATGTTTCTCTGTATATGTTCCGCTCTATAGGATTTGTTCTGATTCCCAAGTAGGTACATCGTCCCTTTGCCATAATGAGGATGTAGATGGTGTGAATGAGACAACAGAGTTGGATCACGATGTTAAAGGAATGGAAGAGGTCCCAAACTTACCTCGAGACACCTAGAAGCTTTGAACAGAGAGAGCAAAGGGTCCAAGCCCAATATAGAAGAGACAGAGGTGATAAACCTAGCTGATGAAGGCGAGACAGAAAAACCCGTCAATATCAGGGTAAATTTTCCCAAAGACATGAAAGACGAGCTCATAGCTCTTCTAAAAGAATTCAAAAAAAAAAAAAAAAAAAAAAAATCTTTGCCTGGTCTTATCAGGACATTCCAGGACTAGATACCAAGATCATCGTCCACAGGATTCTAGTTAAATCCGAATGCCTTCTAGTGCGGCAAGCCCTTCGAAGGATGAAATCAGAGATTATCTTGAAAATTAAAGAAGAAGTAGGAAAGCAATTGAAAGCTGGTTTTCTTATCGCCATAGCCTACTCTAATTGGGTTGCCAACATTGTTCTCGTGCCAAAGAAAGATGGGAAAGTACGCATGTGCGTTGACTATAGAGATCTGAATCAGGCTAGCCTGAAGGATATTCTTCCCTTGCCACATATCGATACCCTGATTGATAACATCGCGACCAACATGTTCTTCTTCTTTATGGACGAATTCTCGATTTATAATTAGATCAAGATGGCTGAAGAAGACAAAGCCAAAACAACATTCGCCACTCATTAGGGAACTTATGCTTACAATGTCATGTCGTTCGGCTTAAAGAATGCTGGGGCGACCTACCAGTGAGCTATGGTAACCATGTTCCATGATATGATGCACAAGGAGATTAAAGTCTACGTGGACGATATGATTGCCAAGTCGCGCACTCCTAGAGATCATTTGATAGATTTGAGAAAGCTATTTAAGCACCTCGCCAAGTACAGGTTAAGGCTTAACCCTAACAAGTGCGTCTTCAGAACCAATTCAAGGAAATTGCTTGGCTTCATAGTCAGTCAGAGAGGAATTGAAGTGGATCCAGCAAAATTCAAGGCCATCAAGGACATGCTTACGCTGAAAATCGAGAAATAAGTTCGAAGTTTCTTAGGAAGAATCAATTACATAGCTCACTTCATAGCGCAGTTGACCACCACGTGTGATCCCTTGTTCAAGCTCTTAAAGAAGGATACGAAGATAGAATGGACAGATGAATGTCAAGTGGCTTTTGACAAGATTAAGCAGTATTTGTTGAACCTCCTATTCTGGTTTCCTCAACGCCGGAGCATCCATTGATTGTCTACCTAGTGGTGCAAAAGGCATCCATTGGTTGTATGTTAGGCCAGCTAAATGAACCCAATAAAAAAGAGGAGATTTACTACCTGAGTAAGAAGTTAACTAGTTGTGAGATAAATTACATCGCCATTTAGAAGACGTTTTGCGCCCTAGCATGGCCCTCACGCAAGTTGTGGTAGTACATGCTCTACTTCACCACGCAATTGATTTCCCACATGGATCCCATCTGTTGGGGTTTATGCCCTAAAATCTAATTTATTGGCATGTCATAAATAATTAAATTGTTTAATTATATGAGACTATTTATAAATGAACTAATGGGACATTATCATAGTCCTTGAGATGCATTGTATGTGATTTATGTGATTTAGTCACAGAAGATATAAATCACAAGTTTCTTGTAAACTCAAAACGTAGTTCGTATTCGGTGATGAAATTGGGCGTTTCATCTGTGAAGACTATAACACATCAACTAAGATGGTTTGTCTTGATCATGGAAGTGGAGACTTCTAGTTGATGTGTTGATGTGTCTTAAGTGTTAAGACATATTGAACTGGACCGTTGTGAGATTAATTATTCAATCAACAACTGTCATCTAAATAATTAATCTCACAACTTCTAATTTCATAGACTCTCAATCCTGAGAGGATAGTGAACCTGATCATGAAATATAGGTTACTTTGATATATCAGGAGTGAGATCTAATATTGACGGTCAAAACCTTAGTATGTTGGGTAACCACATGTAGTGTTTAGGGAACACATATTCTCAAGATGGAATCCATAATCTCTTTTTATAGAGACATGAAATATCCCCTTGAGATAAGTTTAATAGGAACTAGTTATTCAGGGCGCCCACTTTAGTAAGGAGTTACTAAAGTTTATATTTATTGAAATTGGATTTCATTAAATATGAATAACTAAAAGATTAAACCGGGTACTCAAGGATAAAATAGTTGTTCATAAAGTGACAGTTCATTATGACTTTGTTCACTATAGATATTTCATAGAGGGGTTAAATGATATCATTAGAGTCTTGGGATATAATTTATTAATAAGGCCTAGAGTGCAATTATATTTATATAGTGGTATTAAATATAATTAATGGTAACTTTGGACTTGTCAAGAGTTGACAGATAAGCCCAAGGCCTATTGGAGCTAGAGTCTTATTTGTTCCCTTTGGTCCCATCTCAAGCCACAAACTAAAGCCCAATTAGGCATGCCCAAAAGGCTAACCCAATTAGATAATCAGTTTTTATTTAATAAGAGTTATTAAATAAAGTAACTACCAAGGTAGTTAGTAAGTACGTATGATGAAAGGAAAAGAAAACAGTTTTTTCTCTACAAGAAGAAGAAGAACAACATCTTTTAAGAAGAACTTTTCTTTGAGAATCAACGTACATAAAGACTGATTGAGAGACCACTCTTCTCGGGCACGTGGAATTGGGATGTTAATTAGAGGTATTCTCAAGTCTTGTTTTTGAATTTCACTTCATCAAGGTACGCTTCCTATTCTTTGTTCTAGAATTCAAGGTTATATGTTATCTCTCATTAATGAAGTAGATCCATGTTTATTGCTTCCGCTGTGTGTTTTGTATGAGATGCAAAACCAGATTTTCCAACACCATCAAGTACATCTTTGAAAAGCCTGCCCTAGCAGGGAAGATCTCTCGTTGGCAGATGTTACTCTCCGAGTTCGATATCATATTTGTGACATGAAAGGCCATCAAGGGCCAAGCCATAGCTGATTACCTAGTGGACCAGCCGTTGAATGATATAGATTTCTTAGAGTCCTTCTTTCCAGATGAGGATGTTTTGGCAATAGAGCCAGAACTAAGCAATGTAGAACCATGGCGTTGGAAGCTTTATTTCGATGGAGCTGCTAATAGCACTGGAAATGGAGTGGGAGTAGTTCTAGTATCCCCGAAGGGCCAACAAATCTTCTTTCAATCAAGCTAAATTTCAATTGCACCAATAACGTCACAGAGTACGTGGCATGCATAGTAGGCCTGCAAGTTGCCTTAGATTTTGGCGCGTACAATCTAAGCGTCTTTGGAGATTTCCTGTTAATCATCTCCCAAATAGAGGGAAAGTGGCAAGCCCGAGACACCAAGTTGATTATGTATTAGAAATGTGTCAACTGTTTAATCCCGAAGTTCTGGAACATTACTTTTGTTTATTTTCCTTGAGCACACAACCAGTTCGCAAATGCTTTAGTCGCCTAGGCTAGCATGGTTAAGTTGGTAGAAGGAGATCATATGCGACAATTACGCATAGAAGATCGCAGCGTGCTGACCTACTGCATGAATATCGAAGAATGCATGAACGTTGAAGCTAAAATCAACGGAAAACCATGGTACCATGATATCAAGGCTTATATCAAGAATGGTGAATACCCGTCCAAAGCCACGAACATTGAAAGGAAGTTTATCAGGTGTTGTGAGAGACCGAAAAACTAGGGTGCTCTCAGGAAAGGGGTTAGGCATCGGCAGCACCTTCCTTTTTCAGGATTGAGTGTGGAGTCGCCACTTATTTTTTTATTACAAAACAATAAGAAAAAAAGAAAAAAAATACACAAGGTACATATTTGAATAATACAACCTCTCATTAATTTGAATGAATTACAATCTGATAAAATGAAATATACATGGCTTTGTTTCCTAGATTACAATCTAATAAAAAAATTACAAAACTTTGTTTCCTAGATTAGAATCTTCCTAGATTACAATCTAATAAAAAAATTACAAAACTTTGTTTCCTAGATTAGAATCTAAAAAAGAAAGAAAGAATGGGAATGTGTTAGGTAACCATTCTACCCAAACAGAGTCTGGTCTTCTAGACTCAAAATTACCATTTATATACCCATTTGAATGATGCATTATAATGACATATTGAAAATCCCAAATTTAAGATTAATTCATTCTTTAAGAATTTGAAATTAGCAATTTTGTTTAAGAAGAAACACAAAAATTGGTGATATTTTACATTAAAGAAAAAAATTTTATTATAAAAAGGATCATATCTGTATTTAATGAAAATACAGATCAGTTTTTTTATGTGGAAAAATTCAGATCTATATTTAATGAAAATGCATATCTGATATGTAGAAAAAATTTCAGATCTGTATTTAATGAAAATACAGTTCTGTTTTGTGAGCGTTTGGATAAGTGAGAGTTTGCGTTTGCTGCGTTTTTTTTTTTTTTTCAGCTGAGCGCTTCTTGCATTGTTCATTGTCCATGAACAGTGAATTTAGGCATGTGAACAGTAAAAATTTTGTGAACAGTAATTTTTTTTAATTATTTTAATGTTTTCAGTTTTCAGTTTTCAGTTTTCAGTTTTCAGCAAAATAAGTTGTATCCAAACGGACCCTTTATATGCAGAAAAAATTTCTAATCTGCATTTAATGAAAATACAGATTTGTTTTCTTATGCAGAAAAAATTTTAGATCCATATTTAATGAAAATACAGATCAGTTTTTATATGTAGAAAATTTTGAGATATATATTTAATGAAAATACAGATTTGTTTTGTCATGCAAAAAAAATTTCAAATCTGTATTTAATGAAAATACAGAAAAGTTTTTGTTCAGAAAAAATTTTCAGATCTGTATTTAATTAAAATACAAACCAGTTTTTATACAGAAAAAATTTCAGATCTGAATTTAATGAAAATACAGACCAGTTTTTATGTGTAGAAAATTTTGGATTTGTATTTAATGACAATACAGATTAGTTTTGTTGTTTTTTTTTTTTTTTAAAAAAAAATTAGTAGTTTATTGCAGATCTTGAAATTTAAGGAAGAACTAATTCTTAAACCTAGACATGTTAATCAACTATTAAACAACAAATTAAACATGTGAACATGGCATAAAAAAAATATATGAACAAGATTGTATCAACAATGAATAAAATCAAACATACATTCCTGAAAATCATGGAATGAACAAAACACATATATTAGATAAGAAAGAAAAGAATAAACAAAGAGTGAGAGTAAAGACATACTTGCATGAGTTTACCCTTCAATGAAAGAATATATATATATATATATATTTTTATACAAGATAGAATTTTTAATCTAGCCTAATCTAAGTGTATATATGTGTGAAGGTCCCTCCTAGAGACTTGAACCCCGGCTCTTGCCCTTCACACCCCACAAGCACTTATACTTGTGAAGTGACCATCGCATCAAGGGTGTGCGGTGGTAATGAAAGAATATTTTAGAAATCAAAGAAGTTTAACCTTTTTGAGATCTAAAATATGTTCACTTACGGAAAAGAAATTCTTAAAGCCAAGGCTTCTAGAACGTCTTTAACATAAGGGGAGCAAAGAAGTCAGAAAAAGGAGTCTTGAATGTTGGGAGGCCTCCCCTATTTATAGAGGTGTTAGTTGCTTAAAAAATAAGCTAGGTTTGCTTAAAAATTAAGTCCAATTAGCTTAAAAAATATGCAAAAAAACGTATAGGGGAAAATCCTGAAAAAAATGGAGATTTGGATAAGAGTAAGCTAATTTTTCAAATTAGAACAAGTTTCAATGTTTTGATCATATCTTTTTACTAAAAATTTGGATTAAGGCGAAATTTTGACAGCCAGATGGAAATTCAATTTTCTACAACTTTATCAGAAATAGCATAGTCCGAATTTTGAGTTCTACTATGGAAAAAGTGCCTTGGAACGTGAATCTGAAATCTGCTACTTGATTAGCACGTTTTTGAAGTGTTTTCCAACTCTAAAACTGTATTTGGACGAATTAGAGTTATTTTCATGATAAATCTCATCCCAAAGTGATAATTAGGATTTTTAAAATAATTATTTTGAATATAATTATCCCAAAAACCTAATTATCTATAGCCTTTAAATATTATCAGCTTAATTGTTTTAATCCCATGCAACAAATCTCACTTTAAGAAAAATAGTCCACCAATCACATAAATTCATTTAATTAATTTCAATCATTAACCAATCAAAATTAATTTCAATGAATCACACGTGATCAGCTTCACCCTCATACAATGCATGCAGACTGTGAAAACTTGTTTTTGTGATATCTTTCAATCTGACGATCCGATTTGGGGATTGGGCATACTATCGTGACCGTTAGAATCTCAAGATCATTTTATGATATGCAAGGAATGATTTAATGCTTGAAATGCAATTATGATTTTTGGGTATTTGAAATGGTCATTTTGATCATCTTCCAACATTAAATTATGGGTGCAAAATTGAGTGTCTACAGATATATGGCATGCCAATTCTTCTTGAGTGGGGAAGTCCTATACAAAAGGAACCACGATACAACTTTGCTTCAATGCATAGATGCTCTTGAGGCTGACCATTTGATGGAAGAGATGCATGAAGGCTTGCTTGGAGCCCATTACAGTGGACCCCTGTTGGCCTAAAAAATCATAAGATCCGGCTACTATTGGCTCACCATGGAAAGCGACTACATTAAGCATGTTAGCACGTGCCACCATTGCCAAGTCTATGAGAATAGAAAGAATGTACCTCCCCAACCTCTGCACTCTTTAGCAGCACTGTGGCCTTTTTCAACCTGATGAATGGACGTCATCGGACCTATTATTCCGAAATCGATTACTTCACCAAGTGGGTGGAAGCCGCTTCCTACAAAAGCGTCACCCAAGCTGTGGAGGCCCGATTCTTGGGACATAACATCATTTTCTGCTATGGCATACCAAGAGAGCTCATTACCGATAATGGGAAAAACCTAAATGTGAAAATGATCGAGCAACTTCGCCAACAGTTCAAGATCAAACTCCAGAATTCGGTTCCTTACTGTCCTTAGATGAATGGTGCAATAGAATCTGCCAACAAGAACCTAAAGAAGATCTTGGTGAAGATGACAGACACCTATAAGGATTGGCACGAGTTCTTGCCATTCGCCTTGTGCGCTTATCGCACTTCTGTTCGTACTTCCATAGGTGTAACCCCATATTCCTTAGTCTACAGCATGGAAGCCGTCCTCCCAACAGAGGTAGAAATCTCATCTCTAAAAATCATATCACAAACAGAGCTGTCAGAAGATGAGTGGGCCTATTCCCGATATGAACAACTGAACATGATATACGAGAAGCGCATGACCACAATGTGCCATGGACAGTTGTACCAATGCTGCGTCGAGCGAGCATTCAATAAGAAAGTTAGACCTAGAGTCTTTGAAGAGGGCGACCTAGTTTTGAAAAAGCGCAACCAGGTCATGCCTGATCACAGAGGAAAGTTTGCCCAGACCTACGAGGGCCTGTATGTGGTGAAGAAGGCCTTCTCCGGAGAAGCCTTGATCCTACCCGACATGGATGGGCATGACTTCAATATGCCCACCAATTCTGATATTGTCATATAGTACTTTGCATGAAGGAGCTTCCAAGTGCAGCCTCTTTTTCTACATTCCTATGTAAACAAACAAAGTAAAAAAAAAAGTATGAAAAGGTAGATTGAAATCCCGAAAGGGCGGTTTAGGCAAAAGGAGAGCAAAAGAAAGAGTGTGAGGGAGCCTGCTAGATTGAAAACCCGAAAGGGTGTTCTAGGAAAAAATTAAGGCAATAAAAAATGTCAGTTGAACCACATGATGACTTGATCCTTCCTAGTGGAGGTACGTAGGCAGCCACCTTGGCCCGATCTCATTTTAACAGAAAAATCAGTCAGTTGAATCCGCTTGGGTTTATGATCAAGATCAATGGAAGAAGCATGCACCCTCTTGGGTTACTCTATGTTTGCAACACGTGTGGCCCGCTATGGTTTTATTCAAGGATGTTGTGACCCATGCTAATGGAAGATGTACCCCAATGGGAAAGGAAAATATCCTTCTAGAACATGATGTATCCTTTGGAACCTGAGATATTGATATGCAAAGACTTACATTTACCATTTTATTTGTATGATCTTGCATTTTCAAAGCATTTACGCACATATTCATTAAACATGCTTGTTTTGTGCCTTTCTAATCCTTTCATGCATTCATCATATGCATCCAAAATAAAAATCTCATAGATATAAATACCTCCTAATAATCAATATACACAAAAACATATTTGTTTCCACCTGTTTTCTGTTTTTAAGCATGCCTTACAAACTAGACTATGCTTTAAAAATCGAAAAGTGGAAGGCTGTACTCAATTGCCTAGCAATTTACGACGGACCTTTCCATACATGGTGGAATATTAACTACATAGCTCATGTGTAGAAATGAAAAGAAACAGAAAGACTACAACAAGTCAAATATGGCCTAAACGGTTTGACACCGCCTTGCATAGCCTTCCAAAATTGGTGAGAAGAATCGAATCATCCGAGGAAATGGTACAAAGCAACCCTGCTGCATCAAAGCCCAGAACTCTCCTCTCTCTAAGTCGGCCATATGAGTGTCGAAGACGAACTAGCTCCCTCTCCATACTAGGACTCGAGGTGCAACCCTGCCTCTCTGTATCAAGCAAAGTCTGCAAGGTGCCAACCTTTGCAGTAGCAACTCTCAATACCTCCTCCTTCTCAGCTACCTCAGCCTGAAGGCAACAAAAAGCCAACTGAGGCTCATTAGGCTCATCAGCCAGCCCATACTCCAAGCTCAAAGTGGAATGGATGAAGGATCTAGCCTCCAATAGCCTCAATGCTAAATCATCAGCCCTTCTGCTCGCTTGAGTGCGACTGGCCTCCACTATGGCCCTCTCCTCATCACTTGTCTGGCCCAAGACAGTGAATCTCTGAGTAAGATCTGCCAGCTCACTCTCCAAGCTAGTGACTCGGGATCTTAACTAAATACACTCCACCTTCATGGCTAAAGGAGCCAGACTCCTCTACTTTAAGGGTGGCGAGCTCAGGATCATAGGCTCTCCCCATCTTATCATAATCCTCCACCATGGCATCAAAAAGCTCCCTGTAGTAATCCTTATCCCTGATAGCCTCTGACAGGCACTCTCTCAAGTCTCTAAGAATACTCTCAACTCTGACCTTAAACTCCAATGCATAATCCCACAATATGTTAGCCGAAAAGTGAGGATCAAGAGGATTCAGAACCGATAGATCAACAATGAAGCATGGGTCCCTGTTGGCCCTTGACTCTCTAAACTTCACAGCGTACCACTCATGATCGTCCCTAGGACAAGAAGGATAGTCGATAGTCGACTTGCACTCCTACCAAAAGCCAAAAGCGCGATCTATGATGATTATGTCGATATCCTGGAGCCCATAATCACAAGTGATGACATAAAGATCACTAAATCAAGGGACATTCTGATCTCCCCCGAACTGCCTCGTGGCCATACTTGGAAAGTACCCTGTACAACCCTAGATGCCCACCAAAGGGATGCCAACCAAACCAACACAATGGGTCCAACCCTTCCACCTAGCAATTCCCCACTTGACTCTCCATGTCTAGTCAGTGGGACGCAAGCCAAACAAATGCCGCAACCAACCAATGGTGTCCCTAGTAAAAGGAAGATCAAGGGTCACAATGATCTTAACTTTATTCTTCCTCAAGAACCTAGTAGGCTATGCCCTCGATATCACATTCAGATGACTACAGAACCATAACTACAACAGATGCACACAATAACCAAGCCTACCATCACCAGTCTCACGACACAGAGAAAGAGACCGAATAGTCTCAGAGAGGAGAGAGGGAATAAAAGAAGTGTTATGAGGCAAAGTACTCACCATGGGTAGAATTGCAAAGTTGATAGAACTCGACTGAGAATGGAATAGTGTTGAGCCAAAGAAGGCCACCATGAAGGCTTGTGGCCTGTAAAAGGTCCAATGCTCCTCAAAATCCATAAAGTCTCCTCGGTAAGCAGAAGAGCACTCAACTTTGCCAAATCAACAAAGAAGAAAATAAAAAGGGATGCTACCTCCCAAACCACTCCCATATTAGGTCAACACATCCACAACAGGCGTCTTCAGGCCTAATAGCTTTGCCAACCGCTTGTGAAAGTGAGATCGAGTCAGTGGTCAATAAACCTAACTCACAGGGGTAAGAAGAGAAAGAAAGCAATCATACTCCTCCAAAGTAGGGACCAAGTCCTCATCCCTAATGGTGATGCACCTTAGAGCAGGATCCCAACAAGTAACTATTGTCGACGCCCAGCCTCGAAAACAGAAGCGAAAAAAACCACCTCCGTCGTGGGCCTTCGTTCGACCACCCTCCGTGGCGAGGCTCCAGCGTGCGCGGGGGCCCGTTGGAGGCCCCTCTCTCGGATGATTGGTATGTGTGTGTGTAATAGTGTGCGGCATGGTTCACGCAGGGCTTTGGGTACTTTCTCTCTCGATGGAGGAAGGTAGGTCTACCTTTGGCATTATGGCAGGAATCTGGGCCAAATTTTAAGAGATTACCAAAGGTAAGTGGAGTCGCCACCAATCATTGGGTTTTTCTAAGGTGTGATTGGTCACCTGTTTCTAGTTGATTTTATTACCAATCCTAGGCTAAGAAAAAGGGCATTTTTCCTATTCTAATGTGGATGGCAAAAAATCTTGATTCTTGAGTCCGGAAGTTTAGTTACGTGTGGGGAAGGTGTTAGGCACCCCACAATGCCTGTCCAAGGACATTCCTTTGTTTTGATAAAATCTTAATTTTCGAAAATTGGCAATAAAAAACATGATTTTGGCATTGGCTTTCGGAGCTTTGAGGTTTGGCTTTTGAATGGGTGTGGTCCCAATCTATGCTTTCCTAAGGCATTCGGGCAAACTACCAGATTTCCACGGCGAAAATTTGGCGACATGTCACCTTACTTTCGCGGCGAAAATTAGGCATCGCTTTGCCTTAGGTGACACAGATTGTGACAATCACACCGGAAGGGGCGAGTAGGTATATATATACATACATCATGCACAATGCAAGCACACAGAGCAAGAAAGTAAATGCCTACATTCCTAGAGCATGGCCTAAATATAGGTGCAGGAAAGTAAATAGGGGTCGCCATACTCCAAAGATGAGGACAAATGGTACATGGCATGATATACCTAATACAACCCATTTAAGAGAGAAAGGAGTGAGGAAGGAAGGGGGTTTAAAAGAGTACATAACCAAAAGGGAGAGGCTAGACCCCTAAAACTACTGAACATAGCCACTTGGCTCATATCTACATCTTGTGTCTGGGAAACCGTGCCCTAGCTCCATGTGTTCTCGCTTCATGTGTGTACATGCAAAGGCAAAGAAAGAAACCAGCAGACAAGCAATGGAAGGAAAAGATGCAAAGAGCATATGAAAAGGCATAAAGTGGATAAGCATGATAGGCATGGAAAACAAAGAAGCAAGAAAGCAAGCAAACAAGCAAGAAGGCAAACAAGCAAGAAGGCAAACAAGCAAGAAAGCGAACAAAAGGTGGTGTCCGCGAGGGACAAATGTAGGTTTGGATCGGGTGTCCATAGCCTCATTATGTTGAAGCATGAACGACATACTAGCAAGCAAGACTCATGCATGAACATGTAAGAAACGGGTAAAGATGCATAGAAAGCCAACAGGTGGCACAAACAAGCATGGTAGGCATAGCATCGCACGAAACGAAAAAGGGGAAAGGTATGCACGAAGCAACCAGCATCATGGCGATGCATCCCAAATGGTTACATCCAAACAAGGCCTTATAAGTGTCGGATGTAACCACACAACCACAAACCCGCTAAGGGTGTCAAGCATGGCAAAGCCTAGAACTAAAGAGGCTAGCACAAGCATAAAGTATAGAAGCAAGCAAGCATAGACATGCAAATAGGGGTGATCTAAACCCTTTGATATAGGCCTTGGTGTATGGACGATGACAAAGACCATAGGGTCTAGATCGGGTCCGAACCAATAGGCCAAAACACAAGAAAGAAAGACAAAAGCGACGAAAGGGCTACAATAGCACATGGCATGACAAACAAGGCCTAGGTCTAGGCACACAAACATGGCATGGAGCAATTAAGCACATAGACGATGGCATAAAGCATGTAGAGAACATAGATCCAAGCACACAAGCATGTGAAAACATAGATCTAGACATATAGGCATAGAAACATACATGTAAACATGTAGAAACCGGGCACATAGACATGGAAGAACATGAATCCAAGCATATAAGCATGTGAAGATGCAGATCTAACCATATAGCATGGAAATAAACACATAAAACAAATAGATCTGCGCAAGGCATAACCAAAAACATCATACAAGCATGTGAGCATGTAACCTTAACATCAACCTAGAACAAAAAGAGGAACAAAGCAAAGGAAAACATGGCATAGGGTACAAAGCATGTAGATCTAAACATATAGGCATGTAAGGATGTAGATCTAAGCATGAAACATGGCAAAAAGCATAAAAGCAAGGAGATTTAGGCTAGAAACACAAATAAAGCAAGCAACATGCTAAAGAAAACAATAAAACATGTTATTCAAGCAAAAAGTGCAAGATAAATGCTAGAAAAAGATTTAGAAGGTTAGGGATGTGGATAGTAGCTAAAAAACTACATCCACACCCCTAAACCCCAAATCCCAAACTGTAGAACCAAGGAGAAGAAGATTGGGTATAAAAACAATGCCTTATGTTTTTGGTGAAGAGAAGAATCAAGAGGCTTTGATGTGTTTTTTGTGAGTTTTTTTGTGTTTGGAAGAGAGGAAAAACATGTAGAAGATGTTCAAGCAAAGAGCAGAACCAAGGGAGGCCTCTCTTTTTTTTGGTCTGAAGGGTGCTTGGGGCCTTTTATAGCCCCGTCACGCTTTTCGAGGCGACGACCCTTGTAGGGCCGCCACCTCCAAAAAGCCATGGATTGGGTTGAGCTTAATACCCCTGGCAATATTTTGACTTCTTGTTTTTGAAAATGTATGGATCTTGAAAATCCAACGGTCGGATCAAAAGTTATGGCTCTCGGAAGTTAGAGGTGCATTAATTAGTGCATTATCCCGGTTTTCGTGATATCTCAGCCGTTCTAACATCGATTTTGACCCATGAATAGTCGTTGGAATGAGAATTCGATCATCTTTGCAATGGGGTTGGTTCTAACCCATTCTGATGGCTGGATCAAAATTAGGGTTTTGGGCCCACCTAGAGTCAACTCCAAGTCAACTTGGTCAAACTAGGTCAAAGTTGTTAATAATCTTCGAGAAGCTCGAGTTTGATGAGAAACTATGAAAAGTATTGTTTTGTGAGGGTTTTGATCTCGTTTGACCTTTGGTCAACCCAGGGTTGACTAGGGGCGTTTTGGTCATTTTGGCTGAAAGAGGCACTTTGAGTGCTTCGGTGTCCAAACGGGTTGTGCCACGTCATTCTAGATGTTTTCGCGGCCTCATGGAGAGAAAATAATATTTTTGGATTTTTCAGGGTTTGACACGCAAATCGAGGGTAGACAAAATACGGTATCAACAACTATGGCCTCTAGTAAGTGCTAATCCAAAGAAGTACGAAAGAGTGAAGTGGCATCTCCAAGGAATTGCTTAATGTAGGCCCGATCAATGGAAGAGAATGAAGTCCACCATCTCTTGAGCACCCTCTTATGAAAAGTCTCCCGCTCAAGCTTCACCACAGTACCATAAGTCTTGAGCCCAAGAACATCCATGCTCAGATTTGAAAGAATTCGGTGTTTTGATGTAGATCTGTGCAAAAAAGTGAAGAAAAATGGTGTTTGTAGGAGTTTTCAGTGAAGAAAAAGGGTAGGAGAAGACCTTAGGAGTCGTAGACTAGAGTGTGGAAGGTTTGGGGAGGCGCCCAGCCTTTATGCACACTTCCCGAGGCCGGTGCACGTTGTAGGGCCGCCGGCCCCAAGCGGCGCACCTACAAGGGCCGCCGCCCCTCAGGACACGTGTCAGGGTAAACCCCCCTAGCACAAACCCATACCTATTCTGAACTTAAATCCAAAGGATGAAGGGTTTTAGACGGCTCTGAAGCAAAGATTCCTTCAGTTTTTGCACTAACAATGGTGCGCTGCAGGTTTAACATCAAACTTGTCCTTTAAAAGATTTTTTCACACAGTCGAGCCTGTACAAAGCCTACACTAGGGCAGTTTATCTTTGTGCGCCTCGTCCGGCATCCCGGAATATCTTGAACCTCATTTTCAAAACCCGATTCACCCGATTTAGGGGTTGGTTCAACCCCCGTCACTAAGACAAGTAATGGGACAGAGCCAAGGCCTTTCCCAATCACTAACAGTAATCCATCCAGCATGGTATGAAGATCACAATGATCAATTTCTTAAGGGAACTTTTCTCAAAGCATCGGTCGATTCAGTTGAGAACCGAGACAATCAGTACATTACACCACACGACGAGTCCGAAATCCACTGGGGAAATCCATGATCATCATTAGGGTTGTCAAGAAACTCATATCATCCAGTGAGATTCTAATCTCACTTCAAGTCAATTGAACATTTCTGAACCACACAAAACCCTACACTGGGGTAATTTATTTTGCATGGTTCAGTCCATTTTCTACTAATCAATATGCTCAAGAACAAGTTTGTCCTGCCAAGAACCTTTCCTCTCATGATAAGAACCGTATAAAACCTACACTAGGGCAGTTTTGTTTTATGTGGTCTCCCTCTTTTAAATATCCCTTAGTGGGTCAATCAACATCAGATTCTATCGATAAACTTGTGAAAGTACGGTGCGATGCGAAGTGACCATAGTGGTGCAACCGGCTCTTAAATGCTAAGTGCTACTAGCATACATACATGAGGACTATCGAATGGCAATGTCTAATCATACATTCGAGCCTACCAACAGGCAAAATCTAGAAACATACACGTAAGACCTACTAAGAGGAAATGTTCATACACACATCGAGAGCCTACCAACAGGCAAAATCCAGAGTCATACATGTAAGGCCTACCAAGAGGCAGTTTTCATAAATACATCAAGAGCCTACCAACAAGCAAAATCTAGAAATATACATGTAAGACCTACCAAGAGGTAATGTTCATACATACATCAAGAGCCTACCAATAGGCAAAATCTAGAGTCATACATGTAAGACCTACCAAGAGGCGATGTTCATGCACACATCGAGAGCCTACCAATAGGCGAAATCTAGAAACATACATATAAGGCCTACCAAGAGGCAATGTCCACACATACATCAAGAGCCCACCGAGAGGCAATATCATACATTAGGGTCCACTATGGGGCAGTATAATACATACATGTCTAAAGTCTACCAAGAGGAAATATAATACATACAGTCCAGGCCTACCAAGAGGCAATCTAATATATACATGTCTGGCCCACCAAGGGTCAATGTCTACGAAGTACAAGAAAAATGAGAAAAACATGCCCATGTAGGGGCTACATCATCATGGTACAACAATACATGGCTGGCCTAAGGGGAATCATCATTTCTAATGGCATCATCAGCAAAGTGCCCAGTGTTGCCATCATCGACAGTGGGACCTGTAGAAGGACCAACTCGATTCGTCGAACTTGGGACATAACCCGAAGCTTGAAAGGGTTCTTGATTAGGTGTAGGGCCTCGTGCCCAATCATTTAAGGGGGCATATCCCCAACTACCAGCTAGTCTAGTTGGAGCAAGCATGTACACTGACTCATGTAGGCGAATAGAAGGATCTCTACCAGGAATATGAGGTGCAGGAGGTATAGGCATCCTATGCCCCCTCATCTCGCCAATCAGAATGTCGATGTACCTACGAAGCAGGTTTGTCTCAACCTGGAGCTGACCCCTCTTTCTCTGAGGCAACGGTATGGGTTTCTCTCTCTCTCTCTCTCTCTCTCTCTCCCTTAGGTCCTTCTCATAGGTAAGCGACCTAGCAATCTTCTCCTGTATATACCCTTCTCTAGCGGCAGCCACGCCCTCAAGAGCTGTCACCCTAGCTTGTAAGGTATCTATATGCAACCTCAAATGAGCCTCTAAAGCCCGATGAGCGCATGCTATGCCACCAAGCACTCTGGCCCCACTTACAAGGCAATCATCCATGATAGGTCCAACTGAGGACTACAGGAACCAAGTGAAGTAATCGGTGTCCTCCATGACAAAGCCGTCAAAGGAGCCTGTCGTATAGTCAGGATCGTCCAAAATCACCTCAGAACACGAAAGCTCCTGAGGTGGGTCCCTGGGAACTCTAAAGACCAACATAACATGATGAAAGGACCTCTCAGCTAAGAAAAACTCCCAATCATAGGCCCTTATATCTGACACTACTCTCATTGTTCCTAGTAGCCTTCAAGTCAGCACTGACCGGATGTTTCCAAATAGGTAACTACCAATAAAATAGAAGAAGAACCACCTGAGAGCAATGTCATCCGGCTCTACCTCCTATGGTATGCTCACTTTTAGCCACTCCATGCAGATCTGAGGCTTGTCGGTAGGCCCAAAGTACTGTCGCCTCGCTTGAGTAAGGGGATAACGAATGCCCAAGAGCTCACTCGCTATAGCAAAATCTACAAGATTGGTTGGGACCAGATAGCCACCGAATCTAAGGCCTAGAATGGCCGTCTAGTTGAGGGGAAGGACTGCATACTCCCCACAACTCAAATGAAAGGTGCCAGTCTCTACATGGAGTTGTTGCGCCAAAGTTTCTGGTATCACATGCCTCATAGAATAAGGAGAATCCTTAGGAGATAGTGTCTATTCGTCTCAAGGTCATACAAGCGAAGGAGAAATAAAGACCAAACTCCCCGACCACGAATCTTGTCAATGGCCTGCGCTTAAAGCCCTATCATCGGCCTCCAAGTCAGCATCTACATCAAACATGAGCTCCTCAGCTTTGGTTGTCAAGCCAATTTGATATGAAGGACTTGGGAGGAGCTAACTTTATTGTAGGGATCAAGTTTTGGTGAGATCGCAAGAATAAGATGTTAGGTTTGTCACAAGCTGGGTATATAGATAAGGTTCTAGAACGATTTAGCATGTACAACTCCAAGAAAGGATTGCTTCCTTTCAGACATGGAGTTCCTCTGTTTGATGACTAAAGGCCTAAGCCTCTTGAGGAAGAAAATATGATGAGACAAGTTCCTTATGCTTCTGTAGTGGGAAGTCTTATGTATGTCATGCTTTGTACTAGACTAGATATTTGTTATTCAGTTGGCGTGGTCAGCCGATATCAATCAAATCTAGGACCAAAACATTGGCAAGCTATAAAGCATATCCTCAAGTATCTACAAAGAACGAGAAATTATATGCTTGTTGATCGGTGTGAGGATTTGATACCTATTGGCTATACAAATTCAGATTTTCAATCAGATCTTGATTTCAAAAAGTCCACTTCAAGTTATGTATTCACCTTAGGAGGTAAAGCCATAAGTTGAAGGAGTGTTAAGCAATCTTGTATTGCTGACTTCACCATGGAAGCTGAATATGTTGCTGCTTTTGAAGCGGCAAAGGAAGCTGTTTGGCTTAAGAAATTCCTTTCTAATCTTGGTGTTGTGAGAATGGAGCAAGTTCCTATCACATTGTTTTGCGACAATAGTGGAGCGGTTGCACAATCCAAAGATCCAAGGAATCACAAGAAATGAAAGCACATTGAGAGAAATTACCACATCATTCGAGACATTGTTGCTCGAGGAGATGTAGTAGTAGCAAAGATAGATAGTGCAAAAAATCTAGCAAATCCCTTTACCAAAGCCTTGCCCCAAAGGACTTTTGAGTCACATTTGGAGGGAATGGGAATTAGATTTGTGCATAATAGTCTTTAGGGCAAGTGGGAGATTGTTAAGATTAGTGTCCTTAAATCCTATTGTATGATGCTATGTATGACATTATGTATGACTAATTGTTGTAATTTACAAAGTTGTTTTATTATTATCTAAAATAATGGTAACATGAATATTTGGACATTATCATATAGTCCATGAGATGCATAGTATGTGATTTATGTGATTTAGTCACAGAAGATATAAGTCACAAGTTCTTTGTAAACTCAGAATTTTAGTTCGTAGTTGGTGATGAATTTGGGCATTTCATATGTGAAGACTATAACATATCAACTAAGATGATTTGTCTTGATCATGGAAGTAGAGACTTCTAGTTGATATGTTTTAAGAGTTAAGACATATTGAACTGGACCGTTGTGAGATTTATTATTCTCCTAACGATTGTTAAATGAAAAATAAATCTCACGACTTCTATTTACATGAACTCTTAATCCTGAGAGAATAATGGACCTGATCATGAAGTGTAGGTTGCTTTAATATATCCAGAGTGAGATTTAAAGTCATGATCAAAAACTCAATATGTTGGGCAGCCACATTTAGTGTTGATGTAACATATATTCTCAAGATGGAATTCATAATCTCTTAACGGAGATATAAAATATTCCCTTAAGATAAGTTTAATGAGTTTGGTTATTCAGAGTGTTAGGCCTAACTCCTTTAGTAAGGAGTTACTAAAGTATATATTTATGAAATTGGATTTCATAAATATATGATGAATAACTTAAAGGATTAAACCGAGTACTCAAGGATTGAGATGTAGTAATCTTCAAAGTGGCAGTCTACATTCATGACTCTGTATTACTACGAATATTTTATGAAGAGGTTGCATGTACAATAAAGTCTTGGGATATAATTTATTAATAAGGCCTAGAGTGCAATTATATTTATATAGAGGTATTAAACATAATTAATGGTAACTTTGGACTTGTCAAGAGTTGACAGAAAAGCCCAAGGCCCATTGGAGCTAGAGTCTTATTTGTTCCCTTTTGGTCCCACTTCAAGCCACATACTAGAGCCCAATTGGAATAGCCCGAAAGGCTAGCCCAATTAGATAATCAGTTATAAGGAGAGAAACATATAGAATTTTATAAGAGAATGAAATTGTTTGTATGTGAGTGTACGACACTCTCTTATTCTCCCTTGAACACACACATAAAAACTGATTGAGAGACCACACTTCTTGGGCATAAGTGGAATTGGAGTGAAGATTAAAAGTGTTCCCAAGTACTTCTAATCTTTGGTTTTGAATTTCACCACACCAAGGTACACTCTCTTGTTCTTATATTCTGAAATTTACATAGTACATGTTATCAATTACGAATGAAGTAGATCCGTTAATTTTTCCCCTGCATATGTTTTGTATGCGATACAAACATGTATTTTTCCAACAAATTCGGCCATGACCATTTAATCCTGTACATCTTTTCGAGATTCAATTCGACTGTGCTCATTTAATCTCACATGGATTCAATTCGGCCATGACCATTTAATCCTATCCTCCTTTTTGAGATTCAATTTGACCGTGTTCGTTTAATCTCACGATGATTCAATTCGGCCATGACCGTTTAATCCTATCTATCTTTTTAAGATTCAATTCGACCACGTTTGTTTAATCTCACACGGATTCAATCCAGCCATGACCATTTAATCATACCTTTCCCAAAAAGTACTCTCATTTAAAATTGCATTGTTCCCATGTTTACAAATCTCCCAAAATTTCCTAGTTATCATGCGTAGTTTCTCATGTTTACCTAGCATTTCTCCTAGTTTTTCATTGTTTTTCTATGAGTTTTCATAGCATCCAACATTCTCATGTCCATCCATGTGGCCTAAAATTTAAGTTTTTCTCACGCAAATAGGTGCAAACATAATTATGCATGACATGTGAAAGCATGCAAGTGTGATTATGCAAATACCCAAGGATGTGAACAAAAATATTTTTCCTAACAGCATCATGGCATAAATGATAAAAACAAAAAAACATATATGTGCAAAAATACCAAAAATAAAATAAACACTAACCTACTTTCCTACTTGCTTGGCTACTAACATACTTGCAGAAAATAAAAAGGAAGAAGAATCGACACTGACCTCAAGTGCAGAACTGGAGACTGAAGCTGTGGACTAAAGCTAAAAGCTGGACCCGCTAGACTGCAACTTGCTCCAGAGAACGTTTTAGAAGTGAGAATTAAGAGAAATAGAAGTGAAATGGTCAAAATGAAGCCTCGAGACTACTTCATAGGGTCTTATGCGGCCTGGGCTGCCCGGTGCACCTTAAAGGGTCTTTAGGTCTGCCCAGCGCACCTACAAAGGTCGTCGGTTAGTGTTGACCCGGTCAACGTTGACCGGTTGACCTTTGACCAAAAAAAAGAAAGAGACAAAGTTTCTTGCCCAGTTCCGAGGACCAAGTCAGAGAAATTTTTCCGAATCAGCTGAAGCAGCTTATTCGTGTTAGGTAAAACCAGTCTCAATCCATGAATAACACAGTTTTCGCACGCAATTTTGGGGCAACAAAATACAGAATCACGTTCTTTATCCAACACCTCTCATTGCACTCGAGATATTAGATAAAGAAGGGGCAGCTGTAGACACCGTATTTTGTCCGCTCTCCATTTGCATGCCAGATCCCAAAAATTCCAAAAATATTATCTTTTCTCTAAGGGGCTGCGGAAACATCTAGATTGACGTGGTGTAACTCGCTCAGATATTGGAACACTCAAAGTGCTATTTCAGGTCAAATTAACCAAAATGCCCCTGGTCAACCCTAGGTTGACCGAAAGTCAAAGTCAGTCAAAATCATCCCAAAATGACATTTGTAAGGACATATGTGAATCATGTTAGGAACATATGTCAATATAGAATTGGCTAATCTTTTGACAAAATGCACTTTACTTGTAATTGGGTAGATCTAGGATGTGTTTAATACTTCAAGGAACAAGAGTTCAAGTCCAAGTATTAAAGCCATGTAAATCTATCCAAGAAACAAATGAAGAAGTGTTGGATTTTAAAGCTCGACAGCTAGTATCTATTGAGGCTTAAAAAACTGTTTCAGTCCGATGCTCGACAGTTGCTCGACAGATAGGGCATCTATCGAGGTTTATGAAAATCAGTTTTTTAGATCTGATTTCACTCCAATCCATGAATAGATGTTTGGGCTTTCTTTTCTCACAACCCTAAATATATATAAGGATTGTTTTAAGGGCCGTCACAATTGATGCAACTTAATGAAAAAGTTTTTCACAAGCATATTGTAAACCGGAGACATATGCCCTAGTTCATATTTCTCTTCAAGAAGCTGCTGTGTTTGTACACCGTAGGGTTTTGTAACCAAGGAGCTTCGTGATCTTCGTCGTGTGAATGAACTGAAGAACTTTGCAGCCAACATCTTTCTTAAGTTGGTGAGTAAGCCGCGTACTGGAATCCGCGCATCAAATTGGTTAGTCATGTACTAGGAGCCGTGCATTGAAAGGAGAGATTGTCACTACAGAACAAGTCCAATTGGGTATTAGGGTAAGGGTTCAACTGTAGGTTGGTATAAGGTACTGAGATTCCTTTACTTGTAACCGCTTGTTGTGATAATAGTGGATTATCGGGAATGGTGACCTTAAAATCACTCGGTGAGGTTTTTGCCGTGTTGGTTTTCCCCATTTGTAAACAAATCACCAAGTCAATTTATTTTCCGCTGCATATTAACTTATTGGTGATTTGTTTGTGCTACCACGCACCTATTGCATGCTAATTGAATTAACTAATTAACTTGGCTAATTAATCGGTTAATTCATCATAAGGGGTCGATATATTCTTGGCCTATCAAGTGGTTTCAGAGCGGGCACACTTTGATTAGGGTTAATCTTTGCTGTGTGATCCATTGACCCCTGTTTGTCATGGCTGCAACCGGCTTAAAAAGATCTTTGTTTTCAAATACATCTTGTTTTTCTAATCTCTACTTGTTTGAGTGTATCAGAAAATGCAAGTCTAAAAGTTATTTGAATTCTATCATGATGATTATTGGTAAAGATCTCAACTTGACAAAGAAGAAACTAGACTGTCTTAGAATGAAAATGTGCAAAGGAGTTCGTCTGAGAAGAGTGAAAGTTAAAAGCTTTGTTCATAAAAGGCAGATGAGAGAAAACACCATTCCCACTGATCTGTCATCTAAGCACGGTGTGCTTCATGATGAAGTCTGCATTTAAGGTTATGGACACGTGATTGGAGACCGATCTCTCTTCAAGATTTTCATGTCTAAGAAAGGTGGTAATGTCACTTTTGGTGATGGGAGCAAATCACAGATTAAAGGAAAGAGAATCATCTCTTTACCTGGACTGCTAGACATTGCAAATGTTCTATATGTAGAAGGTCTGAGAGTAAGCCTATTGAGCATAAGTCAGATATGTGATCAAGACTTCATGGTACTATTCTCAAAAGGGAAATGCCTTGTCATGGATAAGTCTGGGAAGAAACTCATAAGTGGTGTTCGCACTCTAGAAAATTGTTATGGTTTGGTTCCTGATACTGATATTGTGTGCAATAGCATTCGTTTACTAAATGAAGATCTATGGCACCAAAGGATGGGACATGCTAGTTACAAACATCTTTCAATTGTTTCTAAGCATGAGTCAATCTTGGGGATACCAAAGCTTAGTAGAGTGAACAATGTGGTGTGTGGACCATGTCAGCTTGGAAAACAAACGAAAGCTAAACATCTAGGCACTCAGACATCCACTACATCTAGACCATTGGATCTCATTGGTCCAACCAGAATCGAGTCTTTTGGTGGAAAAAGATACATTATGGTTGTGGTAGATGACTTCACTAGGTACACTTGGGTCATCCTCCTACGATCCAAGTCTGATGCTCCTGAGCACATTGAAGCCTTGTGCACAAGATTGCAGAATGAGAAGAGCTTGAAGATTGATCGAATTGAAGTGATCATGGTAAAGAATTCGAGAACTTATACATGGAGTCCTTTTGCATGAGATTAGGTATATCTCAAGAATTCTCTGCTCCTATTACTCCTCAATAGAATGGTGTAGTAGAAAGAAAGAACAGGGTTATTCAAGAGATGGCTAGAGCCATGTTGCACAACAAGGATGTGGCTAGAAACTTGTGGGGAGAAGCCGTTAACACTGCATGTCATACGGTTAATAGGGTGTATTTTATACCCGATACCAAGAAGACTCCATATGAGTTATGGAAGGGAAGGAAGCCAAATGTTAAGTATTTCAGAATCTTTGAAAGTACTTGTTTCATTCTCAAGGATGGAGAGAATATGGGAAAATTTGACTTCCGAAGCGATGAAGGAATATTTCTAGGAAACTCCTCTACAAGTAAGGCTTATCGGGTATACAACAAAAGAACCAATAAGGTAATGGAAACTGTAAATGTTGTTATCGATGAATCTTCAGAGTCTGGTTCTGAGAAATTTAGTGAGGAAATCCCCAAAGAAATTCTTCCTCCCGAGCTCAAGGACGTTCAAGAAATTATTGATCAAGAGCTAGCATCTCCAAGTACTCCCGGCACTCTAAGTGTTGTAGAAGATTCAACAGACATATCTACTTCACTTGATTCTGAATCCCATGAAGAGAAAGGACCTTCCTCCAGGATCAAATTGAATCATCATCCTGAAGTTATTGTGGGAAACATGAATGAACTTACATTAAGGAAGCGTACAGTTGATAAATGTGTTGCTAACTTTGTGTCTTATTCTTGTTACTTGTTGCAGGTTGAACCTGCTAAGGTTGAGGAAGCTCTTCAGGATGAAAGCTGGGTTGAAGCTATGCATGATGAACTACTTCAGTTTCAAAGGAATGATGTTTGGACTCTAGTACCTAGACCGGAGGGTGTGCACATCATTGGCACAAAATGGATATTCCGCAATAAGACTGATGAGAAGGGTAATGTGATCCGCAATAAGGCTCGTCTTGTAGGTCAAGGATACTCTCAATTGGAAGGAGTAGACTATGATGAGACATTTGCTCCAGTAGCCCGTATGGAGTCCATCAGAATTCTCCTAGCCCTGGCATGTCACTTGAAGTTCAAGTTTTACCAAATGGACGTAAAGACA
The DNA here is from genome assembly GCA_030021035.2 of Notholithocarpus densiflorus. NCBI lineage: Eukaryota > Viridiplantae > Streptophyta > Magnoliopsida > Fagales > Fagaceae > Notholithocarpus > Notholithocarpus densiflorus. Next base: position 9,283,555 of record JARYZH020000006.1, on the reverse strand, counting down.
GCTTTCTTGAATGGGTTCCTTAAGGAAGATATCTATGTAGCTCAACCAAAAGGATTCATTGATCCACACTTTTCGGATCATGTGTTGTACCTCAAGAAGGCACTTTATGGTTTAAAGCAAGCCCCTAGAGCTTGGTATGATCGGCTCACACAATACTTGGTGTCACATGGGTTCACAAGAGGAAAAGCTGATCAAACTCACTTCATCAAAAGGGAAGACGACGAGTTGATAGTTTCTCAAGTCTATGATGATGATATCATCTTTGGGTTGACTAAGGATGAACTTGCTCATAGTTTCTCAAAATTCTTGCAGGCCGAGTTCGAGATGAGCATGATTGGAGAGTTGACTCACTTCCTTGGTTTGCAGATCCGTCAACAAGATTTAGGTATATTCCTATCTCAATCTAAATATGCAAAAAATCTTGTGAAAAAGATTGGTTTGGAATTTGCTAGTTCTGTTAGAACCCCTATGAGCCCAAATGTTAAACTCGCTATTGATTTGTTGGGTAAAAGTGTTGATTCATCTCTTTATAAAATCATGATAGGTAGTCTTCTTTACCTTACTGCTAGTAGACTTGACATTAGTTACAGTGTGGGAGTGTGTGCTAGATATCAGGCTAATCCCAAAGAGTCTCATATGATTGCTTTGAAAAGAATCATAAAGTATGTCAAAACCACTGCTGACTTTGGTGTGTGGTACAGCAAGGACACAAATGATGTCTTAGTTGGATATTCTGACGCTGACTGGGCTGGGAATGCTGATGATAGAAAGAGTACATTGGGGGGTTGTTTTTATGTGGGTAATAATCTTGTCTCCTAGATGAGCAAAAAGCAGAACTCCATCTCATTATCCACTGCAGAGGCTGAGTACATCACTGTCGGTAGTTGTTGCACCCAACTTCTATGGATGCAAAAACTCCTCCTTAATTACGGTATTCATCAAGAGCATCTTACCATCTACTGTGACAATACCAGTGCCATCAACATCTCTAAGAATTCGGTTCAACATTCTCGAACTAAACACATAAAGATTCGACATTACTTCATTTGAGAGCTTGTCGAAGATCGTACTCTTACTCTTGAGTTCATTCACACCGATGATCAGAAGGCTGATTTGTTCACCAAACCTCTTGATAGCAAACGGTTTGAATTCCTTCATCAAAATATTGGTGTTATCTCCATGGATTGATCTCTTTTTCTCCTCCTTCTTTCTCATGCATTTGCATCTAGTTTTATGCTTTACTTTGTTTAACATGTTTTTGTTTGTTTATTTTTCAATTTTGCTTTATTTTGTTTTTCATAAAAGTTAAAAAAAATTTGAAAAATAAAAAAAAAATACAAAAACAATGTGTGTCTTGTGTACATTGGCACTTGTGTACCTTGGATAGCCATTGAAACAAAGTTTTCTAAATTTTGTATCTTTTGTAGCTTAGATGAGCATCTCTATGCACAACTAAGCAAGTGAGCTTTGTGGCTTGTGTTTGTGATGAGTAAAATTAAGTAATCTCTTGTACTTAATACTCGTATCACTCTTTTTGACGGGAAGGACTAGAAAATCCTAAAAGAAAGGCATAAATAACCATCTCACCACTGTTGCCCGCCAATCATGAAATGACATCTATATGATTCGACATAATAAAAGTGCAATGTCAAAAGCTTAACATCATTAGGTATTTCTTTTCTCTCTCTTATATACCTATGCATGATATGCTCAAAAGAAAACATGCAAAGAAAAATAAAAGAAAAAAGAATCAAAATGTTTTATATATGATTGCAAGCGTGTCTTCTAGGAGATGTAGGAGTTATAGGATGTACCTTAAATATGATAGTCCCCATCAAACAGTTATGATTGTGTGTGAGTTAAAGCGATTTTCTCATATCTCAAATCGTCATAACGTGTAGACACTTATGCAATCTTGTGATGTTTTTCACACACAACACGCAATATTCTTTGCTACTTTTGATATATGTGCAGGTACAATGTGATTTGGTCATCACAAGGAATACATGTGTTAATGTATGCTCACTAAACTCTCTTAACTTGTTTTTGAAAATAAAATTGGTTAGACTTGTTTAGTGTGTGTGTGTGTTTTAGATCTAAATGCTTGACATTTTTTCTTGTTGAGAGATGTTTTTGAGAGCTTAAAATTTTGTTTGGATCTTTGGTTGAGTAGCATGTTTAATTGCATTCATGTCTATGTTTTTCTCTTCTTTGAAAAACTATTTTTAGCAATCTCGACAGCTTCTCGATACCACTCGATAGCTAGGCTATCTATTGAGCCTTTTCAGCTTCCTTTCTCGATAGCTGTTATCACAATCCCGATCCATCTAGATTCAATATCGATAGCTGCTCGACAACTTCTCGATCCATCGAGGAAGTTTCTGGATGCTCGATAGCTTCTCGATCCATCGAAGTTTATTTGCTGTGGACACCTCTCAATAACTGCTCGATAGCTATTTCTCGCATTTTAATTCTTAACAGCTCCCGACACCTCTCGATCCATCGAGAAACTGGGTTTTCTATAAATAGGGTCCACGCGACATTTCTCTCATTTCTCCTCGATCTCTCTCGATCCTTTCTAACTTCTCACCTTCCCAAACACCTCTCTCTCACTCCAAATCACTTCCCCACTCAATCTTCAGTCTCAAGGTTGATTTCTTCCTCTGGTATGATTCTATTTCTCTCATTTTATCATGCATTTTATTCCTTTTGACCTAACTTTTGGGATTTTTGATAAACTTTGGGGTTTTTTCAAAATTTTGGAGTGTTTGTGAAATTTTTGGGATGGGTTTTTGTTCAAATGGTTTTAAATCATCATGCATTGCATCACATTTGCATTTTAACAATGTTACATGCATTATAGATGTGTGCTATATATGTTGAACTGATGTGTGCTGGTAGGATTGGATTGGGCTGAGCTCATGATGCTTTTTCTGTTGCATATCACATGCTCATGCATTTTCATGCATACGTACCTTCAATTCTTTATATTCTGATATTGATTTGTTTGATGCTTTTCTGCGTGTCTCTCTCTTTCTTTCTTGCATTAGTCTGCTTTATGGCACCTAAACGCAAATCCACTCCGTCCCAGAACCCACTTCGTTCTAGGGCATTTGTTGTGAAATTTTAAAGTACTCGCAAGTGTACGAACAGTACCGAAGTATAGTTTGACAAGAACGAGGTCAAACCCACAAGGACTTGAATGAATGTAGGAAAATTAATCAAATCTTAACCAAATTAATCCTAATCTAGAATTAAATAACCAAGCATTCAATTAATTAAGATAAATCCTAAATCATGAGAAAAACATGATTGAACTCATATCTAGAATCTCATCTTAGTCAATTGATATGAAGCAAGAACAATTTAAATCATTAAAGAATAACTATTGTGGGAAAAATTAAATCACATAAATATTACTGATAATCCTTAACAAGGTTTCATCCTCAACCTTAATTGAAAATTTAGCTACTCATGGTACTTGAGATAAAACATAAAAATAAAATACTAAACATTCAACTAGACAAATAAAATAGAGAAAGAAATAGTCACAGTGCTAGAGAAAAGCCATAAAAGAAACTACGTGCTGCTGCCTGCGCTCCAGTCTAGCCACCCCCCTATTTTTCTGTTTTGCTCACTATTTATACTTACATTCGGCTATGTGGTTGAGACCTAAAAGCTTCTTATTAAACCAACGTGGCCCAAGTACTCCTAGGTAGATCTTTCAGTGAACAAATCAAGAGGCCCACAACAACAGTACAATTATTGATTTCCAAAGCCCACTACGTTGACTTGTTTTCTATTGTGAAACACCTGTGCTTGATTGTAGTTTCTTTCCTAGCAAACTTCATCCATGTTGAATTGCATCTTGGGCTTCTCCTTGAATTCACGCTTGGGCTAGATCTTTACTTTGGGCTGAATTTTTCTTTTGTGGCAAGCTCTCTTCTCTTGAGTTTGCTTTATAATCGGCCTGACCCACCTAGCATTCAACTTATGACTTGTTCAGCTTCTCAATTGTGAATAGCCTTTATTTTCCACAAAACTAATATAATACATAATTAGTCACAAAATAATATAAAAATAAGGCTAACTATGAAAATCTGGTGGTACTTTATTGTATATATTTCATGCACATCAGCATCTTCTTCTTCTCCCTCTGATGATAAAGCCTGTAAGGACTTTATGGAGAACTTCTCTCGACAAGGCATTCATTTGGAACGCCAAGTCGTTCTATCGGATTTTTTCGATATTGACCTTCCCACTGTCATCTATAGTCCGGGTTAGGAGTCACTGTGTGACATCGCGGTCACTTGTCCCTCCGTGATCATACAAGAGTTTTACTCCAATATGCACGATTTCAATACTACAGTACCTCATTTTGTCACTCACGTTCGAGGTACACGCATCGTAGTCACTCCGGATATTGTATCCGAGGTACTACACGTTCATAGGGTAGCGCATCCTGACTACCCTGGCAGCGATCGTCTGAGGACTGTGTCCAAAGACGAACTCTCGTCTCTATTCTGTAAGACACCTTCATCTTAGGGTGACCGTCAAAACACCCCTTGCTCGGGCTTTGCAAAAGGTCTGAGATTCCTTAACATGGTGATGACATTCATTCTCCATCCATTGTCTCACTATAACTCTATCACAGAGCCTCGTGCTCGATTTTTGTTGTCCCTCCTTGAGAGGCTTCCCATTGATTTTCCCTCTCACTTCATCCTATCCCTCATAGATGTCTATAGGGATACGGCGATCCGTGATAAGCTCATTTTTCCTTCGGCTATCACGTGGATCCATCTCCATTTTTCTGTCTCCTATCCAGAGTCTACACACTTTTCTGTTATGTGTGCCATAGACGCTGCTACCATTCGACGGAGCGAGGCCCAGCTTCGATTGAGGCGACAACTCCTTCAGCTTCTTCCGCTCCTTCTTTTGTGGGTGGAGTGACTCTCGAGGCCATCATGGCACAGCTTGTGCGCATGGATGCTCGCCTTGACACTCTCAGTGATGAGTTGTGTCAAGTGAACACTCGTGTTAGTCGTATCGCACGATGACAAGCTGCCATGGGTGGTTTCACCGCTTACTCTTCTCCATCTCCACCGACTTCAGAGGATGAGAGTGATGATGGCTTCGACAGTGATGATGCTAATGAAGATGATGGTGCTAGCTCACCCAGTGATGATAAGATGACTACTTGATTTACTTACCCTTTGTCATTCGTGACAAAAAGGGGAAGTAGTTTTAGGATATGAGAGTAGTCATGTACATAGGGGGAGAGTTAGCATATGAGATTTTTGTTAGGAGGAGTGTTTATATTTTTTCTTTAGGGATGTAGTGAGGTTATTATGTATTTTTCTTTTCTTTCTTTTACATTTACCTTATGTATACCGGTTTTGTGACCATTTGACATACACTGTTCTTATCTTTGGATATATATATATATATTTATATATACTGATGTATGTTATTCACTTATCTTTTCATGTGTTGTTTCTTTTCTCTCTTTATGCACATGCTTCTTATAATTTGTATGCAATCTTTTGTTTCTGTTTCACACTAAGATATCATGATGAGTTTTGTTTAAAGTGTTTCAGAAATACAGGTTGTCAAAGTCTTTCTTGCCATGAACTCTCTTCTTGCAAAGTTTTTCAACAATTTGTGTTAGGATAGATTTTGTTGTATTTAACAAGTGAGTATAAGTTGAGTGATTTATGACTTCTCTCATATGTTCATTTGTTTGTTGTGGTTTTGTCATGGATTGCCAAAGAGGGAGATTGTAAGGACATATGTGAATCATGTTAGGAACATATGTCAATATAGAATTGGCTAATCCTTTGACAAAACGCATTTTACTTGCAATTGGGTAGATTTAGGATGTGTTTAATACTTCAAGGAACAAAAGTTCAAGTCCAAGTGTTAAAGCCATGCAAATTTGTCCAAGAAACAAGTGAAGAAGTGCTGGATTTTAAAGCTCGACTACTAGTATCTATCAAGGCTTAAAAAGCTGTTTCAACCTGATGCTCGATAGCTGCTCGACAGATAGGGTATCTATCGAGATTTATGAAAATTAGTTTTTCAGATCTGATTTCACTCCAATCCGTGAATAGATGTTTGGGCTTTCTTTTCTCACAACCCTAAACATATATAAGGATTGTTTTAACGGCCGTCACAGCTGATGCAACTCAATGCAAAAGTTTTTCACAAGCATATTGTAAACCGGAGACATATGCCCTAGTTCATCTTTCTCTTCAAAAAGCTGCTGTGTTTGTACACCGTAGGGTTTTGTAACCAAGGAGCTTCGTGATCTTCGTCGTGTGAATGAATTGAAAAAATTTGCAGCCAGCATCTTTCTCAAGTTGATGAGTAAGCTGCGTACTAGGATCCGCGCATCAAATTGGTTAGTCACGTACTGGGAGTCGTGCATTGAAAGGAGAGATTGTCACTACAGAACAAGTCCAATTGGGTATTGGGGTAAGGGTTCAACTGTAGGTTGGTATAAGGTACTGGGATTCCTGTACTTGTAACCACTTGTTACCTTAAAATCACCCGGTGGGGTTTTTGCCGTGTTGGTTTTCCCCATTCGTAAACAAATCACCATGTCAATTTATTTTTTACTGTATATTAACTTAGTTGGTGATTTGTTTGTGCTACCACGCGCTTATTGCATGCTAATTGAATTAACTAATTAACTTGGCTAATTAATCGGTTAATTCATCACAAGGGGTCAATACATTCTTAGCCTATCAACATTTTTCATGTTTCTACATCAAACCCGAGCTACTTGATGATGTTCATCAAGTTTGACTCGATGTTGACTCCTAGGGGCACTAGAACCCTAATTTTGATCTGACCGTCAGAATGGGTTGGGACTATTGCCATTGTGAAGATTATCAAATTCCTTTTCCAACGACTATCCAGAAAATCGTAAAAGTGCATCAGCATGCTTCCTGAGTCCATAACTTTTCATCCAACTGTTGGATTTTCAATTTCTTTAGTGTTTTGGAAACTAGATATCCAGAGCTTTCTAAGGACACCAAGATAAGCTCAATCAATGTCTAGGAAGGCCTTTAAATATGCGTCCAAAGTTGAATTGGGAAAAGGCCAAAGCTGCTGATGTCAACAAGGTGGTCACGCAGCCCTACAAGGTGTGCCAGCAGCCGAAGAGTCACTTTTCAACTATAAAAGCCTCCAGAGCCTTCATTTTGCAAAAAAAAAAAAAAAAAAAAAAAAAAAAAAAAAAAAAAAACTTCAGGGAAGTTTTGGGCAAATTCTCTCTCTCTCTCTCTCTCTCTCTCTCCTCTCTCTCTAATTTCTCTCTGAAACACATCAAAACACCCTCAAACACCTTAGATTCTCATCTTTTTCCTTCAATCTTCAAGGTAGTGTTCTTGCACTCAATCTTCCTCTCCTTAGTTCCATACCTTAGATTTGAGGTCTAGGGGTGTGGATGTAGCTTTTTAGCTACAATACACACCCTTTTCTCTTTATAGATTTTCCTAGCTTCTTTTTGCTTAATAAAATGCTTTTATTGTTTTCCTTAGCATGTTCTTTCTTCCTAGCATGTTCTTATAGTTTTACTAGCATGTTTCCTTGCTTATGCCATGATTTATCGCTTTGATGTTGTTGGCCTAGCCTTCTTGGGCTAGGATATGTCTAAATTTAATGTTTGTGCTTACATCCACATGTTTTTAGACTCCTTGTCATGTTTATGCTTAAATCTACATGTTTTTAGACTCCTTGCCATGCTTATGCTTAGATCTACATGCTTTTGTGCTCCTTGCCATGTTTTTGTTCAGATCTGTACACCTATGTGTTCTTTGCATGTTTATGCTTAGATCTATGTTGGAAAATCTGGTTTTGTAACTCATACAAAACACACAGCGGAAGCAACAAACATGGATCTATTTCATTCATGATTGATAACATGTACTATGTAAATTTCAGAATTTAAGAACAAGATAGCGTACCTTGATGCAGTGAAATTCAAAACCAAGACTTGAGAATTACTTGGGAACACTTTTAATCTTCACTCCAATTCCACTTAATGCCCAAGAAGTGTGGTCTCTGAATCAGTTTCTAATGAGAGAATAAAAGAGTGTCCAACACCCACATACAAACCATTTCATGCCTTTTGATCTTAATGAAAGACTCATATAAAATTCTGTATGTTTCTGTCCTTATATATAACTAACTATCTAATTGGGCTAGCCTTTTGAGCCATTTCAATTGGGCTTTAGTGTGTGGCTTGGAGTGAGACCAAAAGGGACCAATAAGACAATAGCTCCAATGGGCCTTGGGCTTTTCTGTCAACTCTTGACAAGTCCAAAGTTACCATTAAATATATTTAATACCACTATATAAATATAATTGCACTCTAGGCCTTATCTATAAATTATATCCCAAGACTTTATTATACATACAACCCCTTCATTAAAATATTCGTAGTAATACAAAGTCATGAATGTTGACTGCCACTTTGAAGATTACTACATCTTAATCCTTGAGTACCTGGTTTAATCCTTTATGTTATTCATCATATATTTATGAAATACAATTTTATAAATATATACTTTAGTAACTCCTTACTAAAGTGGTTGGGCCCAACACTCTGAATAACCAAACCCATTAAACTTATCTCAAGGGAATATTTTATATCTCCGTTAAGAGATTATGAATTCCATCTTGAGAATATATGTTCCATCAACACTAAATGCGGCTGCCCAACATACTGAGGTTTCGATCGTGTCTTATAGATCTCACTCCTGATATATCAAAGCAACCTACACCTCATGATCAAGTCCATTATTCTCTCAGGATTTAAAGTTGATGTAAATAGAAGTTGTGAGATTTATTATTCATTTGACAGTCGTTAGGAGAATAATAAATCTCACAGTGGTCCAGTCCAATATGTCTTAACTCTTAAAACATATCAACATATCAACTAGAAGTCTCCACTTCCATGATCAAGACAAATCATCTTAGTTGATATGTTATAGTCTTCGCAGATGAAATGCCCAATTTCATCACCGAGTACGAACTAAAATTCTGAGTTTACAAAGAACTTGTGATTTATATCTTTCTATGACTTTTCACATAAATCACATACTATGCATCTCATGGACTAAGATAATGTCCCATTAGTTCATTTATAAATAGTCTCATATAATTAAACAATTTAATTATTTATGATATGCCAATAAATTGGATTTTAGGGCATAAACCCCGAAAATCTACATGTTAGTGCCTAGATCTATGTGTTTATGTGCTCCATGCCATCCTTGTGTGCTCAAATCTATGTTGGTTGCTATGCCATGTGCTACTTTAGCCCTTTTTGTCCCTTGATATCCCTCTTTCTTGTGTTTTGGCCGTTCCGGTAGGGTGTAGATCTAGATCCTATGGTCTAGGTCTACATCCATATACCTAGGCCTATATCAAAGGGTTTGGATCATTTCCTTTATGCATGTCTATGTTTGCTTGCTTCCATGCATCTTTGTATGCTTGCTTACATGTTCATGCATGAGTCTGTGTGTTGTCCATACTACAATCCAATGGAACTATGGACACTCGATCCAAACCTACATTTGTCCTCCTAGGACACCTCCTTTTGTTTGATAACATGCTTGTTTGCCCTTTTCATATGCTTCATATGTTTGTTTGCCCCCGTTTGGCATCTTTTACTAGCTTGTCTTTTGGTATACTTTCCTTCTATTTGTTTGTTTGCTTGTCTGCTGGTTTGTTTCCTCGTTTGTTGCATTTACACGCACGGATCGAGGACGCTTGGAGCGAGGGCTCGACCTCCTAGGCGCAAGCAGAAAGGGCAAGGCGGCAAGCAAGAGAACGCAAGCCCACAAAGGGCAATGTTCAGTAGATTAAGGGGCCTAGCCCCTCTAGAGTGGTATTCTCTTTCTCTCTCTCTAAGCCTTTTTGCTAGAGCATGTATTAGGGTCACCCTCCATGTACCCCATTTTATTTTCCTGCTCCTTGCCAGGGCTGTGTTCCCTAGGTATGGCAATGTCTGTTTTAAATTTCCTGTACCATGCTGGGCCATACCCTTGGAATGTTGACAATGTCTGATTTACTCTCTCGCTCTGTGTGGTTCCATTGTGCATGATGTGTATATATATATATATGCCTGCTCGTGTGTGGGTGATTGTGAACTTTGTATGATGGACTCTCGTGGCTACATGAGTCACCCTCTCTAGTCGTGAGAGCTCTTGACCTTGTAGTATAGGTATGTACTCAAGGCGATTTCCATAGGTGCATATTCATGCTCTATTGTGTGCACGATCATCGCGGTGTGATTGTCTTGATCCATGTCACCAAGTGACATTGGTTTCTCCGTGTATGCGACACACATCAACATCTTAACACTTTAGAGGGCTTTGGCTTGTCACGGTGCGAGCATGTCGATACGCGTCGTATACATAAACGCAAAACCCTATCGGTGAGCCATAGCGCACCCAACACGAAACTCTGCCGGATTTTCGCCGTGAAAATGGGGCATCCCTGTTGCTGTATTCTCACGTCGAAAGCTTGGTAAAAATAGCGTTTTGCGTGCTATGACGCATCTAAGGTGAAGCACTACCAGATTTCCTCCATAAAAATAAGGCGAAATGCTGCTGGATTTTTGCCATGGAAATTTGGCATCGACTTCAAACACACTTGGAAAGCATCGATGCTTCCCTAGTGTGTTTGGAATCTGTGCCAAATTTCCATGATGAAAATCCGGTAGCATTTTGCCTTATTTTTGTGGTAGAAATCTAGTAGCGCTTCACCTCAGGTGCGTTATAACACACAAAACACTATTCTCACCAAGTTTTCGCTGTGAGAATATGGCAACATAGGTGCCCCATTTTCACAGCGAAAATCCGACAGAGTTTTGTGCTTGGTGCGCTATGGCGCACTGGCAGGGTTTCATGCTTGTGTATACGGCTCGCGCTAGGACGAGTCAAAGCCCCTCAAAGCATTAAGCATATTGACACTTGTCGTATACACGAGGAAACCAATGTCACTTGGTGACATGGATTGGGATGGTCACACTACGATGATTATGCACACAATATAGCGTGAATATGCACTTACAGCAATTTCCTTGGGCGCATACCCACACTACAAGGTCAAGAGCACTCATGGCTAGAGAGGGTCGCTCACGTAGCCACAAGAGTCCATTATACAAAGTGCACAATCACGAATATACAAGCATATATAGATATACATACATCATGCACAATGCTATCACACAGAGCATGAAAGTGAAATAGACATTCCCAACGTCCCAAGGGTATAGCCTAGTAAGGTATAGGAAATGTAAAACAAAACATTGCCATACCTAGGGAATGTGGCCCAAGCAAAGTGCAGGAAAAGATAAAGGGTACATGGAGAGGGAGAACCCTAATACATTGCTCTAGAGAAGGGGCTAAGAGAGAGGGAGAAAGATGTAACCACTCAGGGAGGCAAGGCCTCCTAATCTACTGAACATTGCCCTTTGTGGGCTTGCATCTTCTTGCTTGCATCTTTGCCCTTGTTGATTGCACCTAGGAGGTTGTACCCTTGCTCCAAGTGTCCATGCTCCAAGCAGGTACATGTAATGACAAAGAAAACAGGCCATCAAACAAGCAAAGAAACAACTAGAAGGAAAGCATGCTAAAAGACAAACTATCAAAGAGAGCCAAACGGGGGCAAACAAACATGTTATCAAACAAAGTAGGATGTACTAGGAGGACAAATGTAGGTTTGGATTGGATGTCCATGGTTCCATGAGATTGGAGTATGGACAACACACAAACTCATGCATAAATATGTACCTAAGCATGCAAAATTGCAAAGAAGTAAAGAAAGCCAAATGGGTGGCACAAAGCAAGCAAGGCAAGCATAACATCATCGCACGGAGTAGAAAAAGGTGTGTATCAAGCACACCTACATCACAGAGGTGCAACCATACAAGCAAGTGGCCTCAAAGACCGACAAGCATAAGCCCACGAAGGGCACAAAGCATGGCAAAGCCTAGATCTAGAAAAGCAAACATGGATACAAAGCATAGAAGTAAGAAAGCATACACATGTATAAAGGAAATGATCCAAACCCTTTGATATAGGCCTAGGTGTATGGATGTAGTCCTAGACCACAAGATCTAGATCTACACTCCACCAAAAGGGCTAAAACACAAGAAAAAGGCTTAACAAGAGATAAAAAGGCTTTAGAAGCACATGGCATAGCAACTAACATGTAGATCTAGACACATAAACATGGCACAGAGCACATCAAGATATAGATCTAGGTATAAGCATGCAAAAAGGCACCTAGGCACATGGATCTAAGCACAAACACAATATTTAGGCATATCCTAGCCCAAGAAGGCTAGGCCAACATCATGAAAGTGGTAAAGCATGGCAAAAAGCAAGGAGATATGCTAGGAAAGCTATAAAACATGCTAGGAAGCAAGATAAAGCAAAGATATGCTATGGAAAGCAAATAAAACATGTTATGAAGCAAGATAAAGCAAAGGATGTAGATAGTAGCTAAAAAGCTACATCTACGCCCTTAAAACCACAAATCCAAGGTCTTAAGACCAAGGAGAGGAAAAAGGGTGCAAGAACACTACCTCTTGATTGTTGAGAAAAGATAGGAATCAAAGGTTTTTGGATGTGTTTGGGAGAGAATTTAGAGAGGCAAAGAGAGATAATCTGCCCTAAAAAATGCTCCAAAAATGGCCAAGACCTTTTTTTTAATTATCTAAGGGGGATTTGGGGGTCTTTATAGCAAAAAGGTGACTTTTCAGCTCTTGCGACCACTTAGTGGCTGCTGACTTGGGAGGCCTTTTTGAAGGCCTTACTAGGCTTGGATTGGGTTGATCTTGGTGTCTTTGGAAATTTTCGGATGTGTAGTTTCCATAACACTAAAGATATTGCAATTTCGACGGTTAGATCAAAAGTTATGGCTTCAGGAAGCGAGCTGATGCGCTTTGCATGGTTTCTAGGATATCTTAACCATTTTAACTCTGATTTCAAACCAGGAATAGTCATTGGAAAAGACATTCAATAATCTTTACAATGACCCTAGTCCCAATCCATTCCGATGGTCGGATCAAAATTAGAGTTTTTGGAGCCCTAGGGAGTCAACCTTAGGTCAAATTTGGTCAAACTTGACGAAAATCTCCGAGTAGCTAGGGTTTGATGTAGAAACATGAAAAGTTTTGTTTTGGGGTGATTTTAACTAACTTTGACGTTTGGTTAACATAGGGTTGACTAGGGGCATTTTGGTCAACTTGACCATAAACGGCACTTTAAGTGCTTCGATGCCCGAACAGGTTGTGCCACATCAATCTAGATGTTTCTACAGCCCCATGGAAGGAAGTTAATATTTTTGGAATTTTTTAGGTCTAGCACACAAATCGAGGGTAGACAAAATATGGTGTCTACACACCTCCTAACTTGAAACGTAATGAACGTTGCGTTGGTACAAATGGCATGGGTTATCCTTTGTAGTCAACAAGAAATGATCAAGTGACTTTAGGCTATGAATTGGTAAGTTCACCACTGGGTACCCGAATCTAAGGAAGACAGGTGATCCATGGTTACTAGAACCAAATTTTGAGATGGGTTCATGCATAATTTGTTATTTCATGGCATGCACAATGATAGTTAGGAAAAGCTACAAACAAACAATATGACATTTCAAACAACATTCCATACAATATCATACAAACATGAGCAATATTATACAAGCAAAAAATATCATACAAACACAAAGGTATGTCGATGCCTCGCGGCTGCTTGACCATCCATTGCGATGACGCTCGCACACCTCTCCCGGTGCGAGAGTTGTTACGAAGGTGTGTCATACCTCGGGTGTGTGACTGGAATATGAGTCGATTTTAAGGAAATTACCAAGGGTAAGTGAATTTGCCACCATCATTGGGTTTTTCTAAGGTGTGATTGGTCACGTGACTCTATTTGATTTTATTATTGATTTTGGGCTAAGAAAAAGGTCGTTATTCCTAATCTAATATAGATGGGTAAAAAATCTTGATTCTTGAGTTCGGAAGTCTGGCTACGTGTAGGGAAGGTGTTAGGCACACCACAACGCCTGTTCGTAGATAGTCCTTTGTTTTGATAAAATTATAACTTAAGGACATTGGCAATTGAAAACAAGCTATTGGCATTAGCTTTCAGAGCTTTAAACGTATTGGGCTTTGAGGTTTGGTTTCAAAATGGGTGTGGTCTTGATTAATGCTTTCCAAGTGTGTTTGGAATCATTGCCTAATTTCCACGGCAAAAATTCGGTAGCATTTCACATTATTTTCGTGGCGGAAATCCGGCCCCGCTTCGTCTCAGATGTGTCATAGCACATCAAATGCTATTCTCACCAAGCTTTCGAGGTGAGAATATGGCAATGGGGATTCCCTATTTTCACAGCAAAAATCCGGCAAAGTTTCATGTTTGGTGTGTTATGGCGCACGGCAGGGTTTTGCATCTGTGTATACGGTGTGTATCGAGATGCTCGTACTGTGATGAGCCGAAGCTCTTCAAAGTAGCAAGCATGTTGATGCATGCACATGGATCAAGACCTTCTCAATCGGGTTCTATCAGCTTTGCAGTTCTACCCTTGGTGAGTACTCTATCTCATAGCACTTCTTTTATTCCCTCTCTCCTCTTTGAGACTATTCGGTCTCTTTCTTTGTGTCGTGAGACGAGTAGTGGTAGGCTTGGTTATTGTGTGCTTCTGCTATAGTTGTGGTTCTGTAGTCATCTAAGTGTGATATCTAGGGCACAGCCCGCTGGGTTCTTGAGGAAGAACACAGTTAAGATCACTGTAACCCTCGATCTTCCTTTTATTGGGGACACCGCTGGTTGGTTACGGTATCTGGTTGGCTTGGGTCCCACTGACTAGACATAGAGAGTCAAGTGGGGAGTCGTTAGGTGGCAGGGTTGAACCTATTGTGTTGGTTTGATTAGCGTCCCTTTGGTGGGCATTTAGGTTGTACAGGGTACTTTCCAAGTGTTAGTACATATATGTTTCACTTGTTAAGAACATATGTCACTATTTTATGTAATTGGCTAATCCTTTGACAAAACGCACTTTACTTGTAATTGGGTAGATCTAGGATGTGTTCAATGCTTCAAGAAACAAGGTTTCAAGTTCAAGTGTTAAAGCCATGCAAGTCTGTCCAAGATTCAAGTGTGAAAAGTGTTGTTCATTAAAGCTCGACAGCTAGCATCTATCGAGCTTTGAAGAGCTGTTCCAGCCCGTGGCTTGACAACAGCTCTACAGATGGGGTATCTGTTGAGGTTTATGAAACTCAGAATTTCTGGTTTGTTTTTCATCCAATCCGTGATTGAATGTTTAGGCTTTCTTTTCTCACAACCTTAGACATATAAAAGGATTATTTTAAGGGCCCTCAAAGGAGACACAAGTTGCACAAGTGTTGAGAAAAGTTTGTTCATGCAAATTGTGACCGGAGATAGAATTTGCCCTAGTTCATCTTTCTTGTGAAGAAGCTGCTGTGTTTGTGCACCGTAGGGTTTTGTAACCAAGGATCTTCTTAATCTTCATCGTGTGATGAATTGAAGAACTTTGTAGCCAACAACCTTCTCTAGTTGGTGATTGAAGTCGTGTACTGGGATCCGCACAATTGGTTAGTCATGTATTGGGAGACGTGCATTGAAAAGAGAGATTGTCACTACAGAACAAGTCCAATTGGGTATTGGGGTAAAGGTTTAACTGTAGGTTGGTATAAGGTACTAGGATTCCTTTACTTGTAACCGCTTGTTGTGATAATAGTGGATTCTCGAGAGTGGTGACCTTAAAATCACCTGGTAGGGTTTTTTCCATGTAGGTTTTCCCTATTCGTAAACAAATCACCATGTCAATTTAATTTCCGCTGCATATTTAGTTTAATTGGTGATTTGCTTGTGCTGCCACGCATATTGCATGTTAATTTGATTAATTAATAAACTTGGCTAATTAATCAATTAATTCATCATAAGGGGTCAATTTGCTTTTGGCCTATCACCAAGTATGACCTTGAGGCAGTTCGGGGGTGATCAGCATGTCCCTCGACTTAGTGATCTTTCTATCATTACTTGTTGTTATGGGCTCCAAGACATCGATGTGGTTATGATAGAGTGCGCTTTTGGCTTTTGGCAGGAATGTAGGTCTACTATCGACTATCCTACTTGTCCCGGGGATGACCATGAGAAGTCCTGAGAAAGTGCTTGACATAGGCTATTAAGGATAGGGATTGCTGTAGGGAGCTTCTTGATGCCACTGTGGAGGATTATGACAAGATGGGGAGGACCTATGAGACTGAGCTTGCCACCATTAGAGTAGAGCTTAAGCAAAGGAGTCTGGCCCCTTTAGCCACAAAGGTAGAGTGTATTCAGCTGAGATCCTGAGTTACTAGCTTGGAGAGTAAGCTGGCAGACCTTACTCGAAGATTTATTGTCTTGGATTAGACAAGGGATGAAGAGAGGGCCATAGTGGAGGCTAGCTGTGCTGAGGTGAGCGGCAGAGTTGATGATTTAGCATTGAGGCTATTGGAGGCTAGATCCTTCATCTATTCCACTTTGAGCTTGGAATATGGGTTAGCTGTTGAGCCTAGTGAGCCACAGTTGGCTTTTCGTCACCTTCAGGCTAAGGTAGCCGAGAAAGAGGAGGCATTGAGAGTTGCTATTGCAGAGGTTGGCACCTTGTAGGCTTTGCTTGATACAAAGAGGTAGGGTTACACCTTAAGCCCTAGTATAGAGAGGGAGCTGGTTCATCTTTGACATTCGTATGGTCGACTTAGAGAGATTGCCAGGGATCTAGGCTTTAAGGCAGCAGGGTTGCTCCGAACCCATTTCTATAGGGTTACTGGAGTCTTTTCTGTTTCTTTTCATTTCTACACATGAGCTATGTAGTTAGTATTCCACCATGCATGGAAAGCTCTATCGTAAATTGCTAGGAAATTACATGCGGCCTTCCACTTTTGGAGTTTTAAAGCATAGTCTAGTTTTTAAGGCATGCTTAAAAATGGAATAAAGGTGGAAACAGAGATGTTTTTGCATATATTGATTATCAGGAGATATTTACGAGATTTGTGTTTAGATGCATAATGATGAATGCATGAAAGGATTAGAAAGGCACAAGACAGGCATGTTTAATGAATATGTGTGCAAGTATTTTGAAAATGCAAGATCATACAAATAAAATGGTAAATGTAATTCTATGCATATCACTATCTCAAGTTTCAAAGGATACATCATGTTCTAGACAGATCTTTTCCTTTCCTATTAGGGTACATCTTCCATTGGCATGGGCCATAAAATCTTTGAATGAAACCACAGCAAGCCATGCGTGTTGCAAACATAAAGTAACCTAAAAGGGTTCATGCTTTCTTACATTGATCTTGATCATAAACCCAAGTGGATTCAACTGACTGATTTTCCTTTGAAGATGTGACCAGGCCAAGGTGGCTACCTACGTACCTCCACTGGGAAGGATTAGGTCATCATGTAGTTCAACCGACATTTTTTATTGCCTTAATTTTTGCCTAGACCACCCTTTTGGGTTTTTAATCTAGCAGGCTCCCTCACGCTCTTTCTTTTGCTCTCCTTTTTCGTAGACCACGCTTTCCGGTTTTCAATCTACCTTTTCATATTTTTAGTATGTTTTGCTTTTTGCTTTTTTGTTTTTTTGTTTTTTGAATGTAGAAAAAGAGGTTACACTTGGAGGTTCCCTCATGCAAAGTACTGTATGACAAGATTAAAATTGGTGGGCATATTGAAGTCGTGCCCATCCATGTCGGCTAGGATCAAGGCTCCTCCGGAGAAGGCCTTCTTCACCACATACGGGCCCTCATAGGTCAGGGAAAATTTTCCTCAGTGATCAAGCATGGCTTGGTTGCACTTTTTTAAGACTAGGTCACCTTCTTCAAAGACTTTGGGTTTAACTTTCTTGTTGAATGCTCGCTCGACTTGGCATTGGTACAGCTGTCCATGGCACATTGCGGTCATGCGCTTCTCATCTATCATGTTCAGTTACTCATATTAAGTACGGGCCCATTCAGCTTCTAACAACTCTATCTGTGATAAGATTCTGAGAGATGGGATCTCTACCTCTACAGGGAGGACAGCTTCCATGCCGTAAACTAAGGAATATGAGGTTGCACCTGTGGAAGTACGAATAGAAGTGCGATAGGCGCACAAGGCAAATGGCAAGAACTCGTGCCAATCTTTATAGATGTCTGTCATCTTTACCAAGATCTTCTTTATGTTCTTATTGGCTTCTTTCACCACGCCATTCATCTGGGGGCGATAGCGAACCAAATTTCAGTGTTCGATCTTGAAATGTTGGCAAAGCTGCTTAATCATTTTCCCATTTAGATTTCTCCCATTATCAGTAATGAGCTCTCTTGGTACGTTATAGTGGCAATGATGTTTTGTTTCAAGAATTAGGCCACCACGGCTTGGGTGACACTTTTGTAGGAAGCAGATTCCACCAACTTGGTGAAGTAATCGATAGCCACCAAGATATACTCATGCCCCTTTGAGGCTTTCGGAATCACGGGTTCGATGACATCCTTTCCCCAGGCTGAAAAAGGCCATGGCGCTGCTAGAGAATGTAGGGGTTGAGGGGGAACATTCTTTCTATTCTAATAGACTTGGCAACGGTGGCACGTCCTCACATGCTTGATGCTGTTACTTTCCATGGTGAGCCAATAGTAGCTGGCTCTCATGATTTTTTTGGCCAACAGGGGTCTATTGGCATGGGCTCTAAGCAAGCCTTCATGCATCTCTTCCATCAAATGGTTAGCCTCGGGGGCATTTATGCATCGAAGCAAGGTTGTATTGTGGTTCCTCTTACACAAGACTTCCCCACTCAAAAAGAATTGGCATGCCATGCACCTAGTAAACTTCCTTTCATTGTCCGTGGCTCTGGACGGGTATTCACCATTTTTGATATAAGCCTTGATATCGTAGTACTATGGCTTCCCATTGATTTCAGCTTTGACGTTCATGCATTCTTCGATGTTCGTGCAGTAGGCCAGCATACCATGGACCTCTATGTGCAATTGTCGCATTTCATCTCCTTCTGCCAACTTGACCATGCTAGCCAGGGTTGCTAAAGCATCTGTGAACTAATTGTGTGCTCAGGGCAAATAAGCAAAGCTGATGTTTTGGAACATTGGGATTAGGCGGCTGATGCACTTTTGATACAAAATCAACTTGGTGTCTTGGGTTTGCCACTTTTCCTCTATTTGGGAGATAATCAACAGGGAATCTCCAAAGACGCTTAGATCGTACACGCCGAACTCTATGGCAACTTGTAGGCCCATTATGCACGCCCCGTACTCTGTGACATTATTGGTGTAATCGAAATTCAGTTTGACTGAAATAGGGATTTGCTAACCCTTTGGGGATACTAGAACTGCTCTCACTCCATTTCTAGTGCTATTGGTAGCTCTATCGAAATAAAGCTTCCAATGCCATGGTTCTACATTGTTGGGTTTTGGCTCTATTGCCAAAACATCCTCATCTGGGAAGAGGGATTATGCGAAATTTGGATCGTTCAACGGCTGGTCCGCCAGGTAATTGGATATGGCTGGGCCCTTGATGGCCTTTCGTACTACAAATACAATATCGAGCTTAGATAACAACATCTGCCAATGGGAGATCTTCCCTGTGAGGGCAGGCTCGGATAATCATAGGCTCTTCAGCCATAATGGTGATTAACTAATTCTCAGAGACGAACTTGAGTCTTCGGTGGAAGGAAGACGCAACTGCATTTGCTATATGCAACCAGGGCCTCCCTAAAAGCATGTTGTATGGAGAGTCAACCTTAATCACTTGGAAGTTGACCATGAAGGATCTTCGGCCGATCTTAATCATTAGCTCAATTTCGATGATCATAATGCTAGGCTTAATAAGAGACATATCCACTTTCAAGTGCCCAAGAGTGGCCATCAGGTAGACATTCAGGGCTGATCCATTGTCGATTAGCACCCTTGCGACAATCATGTCTTCACACTTGACTACAATATGCATGGCCAAAGTATGATCTCTACCTTTTGGAGGTAACTCATCATCTGGAAAAGAAACCTGGTTGGTGGCCAACACCAATGATACCATACCCCTAAAGAAGGAATCTGTAATACCGGTAGGAATATGTGTTTCCTCCAACACCTTCAATAGAGCTTCATGATAGACCTCGGAAGATAGCAACAGGGCTAAAATAGAAATCTGAGTTGGAGACTTGTTCAACTGCTGAATCACACTATAATCGGCCTTTTGGATGGTTTTCAATAATTCATCGGCTTCTTCAGATTTGGCGCCAAGGAGAACATCTTCGGGCCAATGATAACTGGGCTAGAAGAACAGCTTCTAGAGTTATTGGGCCAAGAGCCCCAACAATTCCTTGGATAGACCTTGGCAGGATTAGAGGATCGAAACCTCGAATGGTGGGGACGAGAAGGATTCCCTCCTGGACAAATCCTAGAGATGGCTTTTCGACTGGAGGAAGTGCCAAGACTAAAGGAGTAAAACCTTCGATGGCTGGCATGGCTTGTCCTTTCTTTAAAGCCGGCGCCCCTGAATCCATAGGTGATTCTGTAATTTCATCGATAACGACGGAAGTCAGAGGAGTTGGAGGAACCTTACATAAGCGCTCTCGCAAGTATTCGTCCCAGTCTTTCCTTAATCCTATTGTCATAGTGTTGTGGTTAGTTCCCGCTTGGGTATTTAGAGGGCAGGCTGGCTACCATGCAATCGCTCCTTCGCACGACCTCTCTTTCGATCTAGATAATGCCATGGTTGGCAAAACTCTGAACCTGTGCCCTAAGCACTTTACAATCGAATAGGGCATGTCGGTCCCCATTATGACAAAATGAACAGATTTCCCAGTCGAATCCTAGTGCTCCTATGTTCTCGAGAACAATGTGACTTTCCTGGGCTAGGGCCCACATAAATTCAAAACCCTTTCTTCCATTATGGAAATAGCACTCACATTCCCTTCCTAATGAGGAGGCAAGGGGTTAGTAATGACATTCGGCCCAGTAGTGTTGTCAAACTATATTAGCTTGTTGTCAATGAGGTCTTGGATTCGATGCCTCAACTGTGTACACTCTTCTAAGGTATGCCTTTCTGCTCCAAAATGGTGCTCACATTTCTTGGATGGGTCAAAACTGGGCAAAGGAGGACTGCCTCTAGGTCTCGCAAATAATGGAGTCACTAGCTTCTTCTCCAACAGATAGGCATAAAGCTCTGCCATGGGCATGGGTAATAGAGAGAATTTTCGTGGTTCTGCCTTGGGATATCAGGGTGGATCGAGCCTTCCCCTCTGATTGAATGCTTGGTAAAGTGCCTGGGCTGGCTAAAGCTATTGCTAATAAGGCCGAGCATTCGAGGCTGTATAAGCAGAAGTAATACCCCTGGGCCCTTCAGGTGCTTTGTCAATCACATGAACATCGGCTTCCTTCCCTACCTATTGTTCTATCATAGAATTTAGAGCCTTAAGATCGACTATGTTCTTGCTCTTAATACCTTCATCAATGCACTCCCGAATAGGAATCAGGCTTGCGAAGTGAGTGACTTGGGCACTAATCATTTTCTCGTAGTAAGGAGGTTTAAGGTTATCAATGAACCACTTAATCATCTCATCTTCCATTATGGGAGGAAGCCCTTGGGAGGCTAGCTCGCCCCACCCTTAGGCATACTCATGGAAAGATTCCCTGCTCTTATTTTCTGTCCTCTGAAGAACTGTGCAGTTGAGAGCTATCTCAATATTGAACCGGTAATACTGCAGGAATGCATTGGCCATCTCTCGAAAGCTGAAGGCCTTTTCCAATATCACATACCATGTGGCTGCGACACTAATCAAGCTATCAGGGAAAATTTAGCAGAGCAAAGGATGATTATCTCCGTAGGGTGCCATCTTCCTACAGAACATGCGTAGATGGGCACAAGGATCTCCAGTGCCATCATACTTGACGAACTTGGGTGCCTTGAACTTGGGAGGCATAATGACCTAAGGGAAATTGGTCAGATTGTCTAGATCGACACTTCCTCAGGCACTAGAGTCCTTTATGATATGAATTTTCTCACTCAGGGTCTCCACTTGACTTTTGACCTAACCGTAACAAGACTCTGAGGTCTTATCCTTAGGAGGATCCACTTCCTAGTTATTCCTTTGTGGGGTGAATGGCGGCGTGGTGTGGCCCTAATTCGGATCTGGCAGTGGTTGGTTCTCATTTTCAAAATTGGGCGCAGAGCCCTTTAAAGTGGGACCAAAAGATTTTCAGTTCCCTCATACAACTAGCTGTTGCATTATGCATATCGTTTCTGCCATCTGCTCTTTCAAGAGAACGATCTCATGAGCGTTTTCCTCAATGGGGGAAGGACCACTAGTAGACATCTTTTTAGCACGAGACCTAGTGATGATAGGATCACGGTGTGATGGCAGCTTAGACTGTTTCCTTTGAGCAATCTTTTCTCTTTAGGACCCTAGAAAGGAAAATAATGGGATAGGAGAGAAAATGGGGTACATTTGAAAATTTGACAATGTGGAAACACAAAACGAACAAAATGTTAGTTTAGGTTCTTGCTTATTTAAAATGCCCCTATTATTTTCAAAATATTGGCTTGGACCCTTGATTGAGTATTTATCATGGTGAGTTTCTATAGTGATGCAAATAATGGACAAGCTTGGCAAGTAACCGGAATTTTCATATCATGCTTGGAATTACGGGATGGACCCTTCTCTTCTGATTACATGGAAAATAATGCTTTTACAAAGCCCCCAAATCACGAGCTATAGACAATGGCTCCATCAATGTGCCTTTTACAATACAAGGAAATTCAAATTTACAATGAAAAGGCTTCATTCTGAATGGTCTTACCTTCTCGGAGAAGATCTTGAACTCTTGGCAATGTCCTCCTTGGCGCGGAGTTCCAGCTACTTGCCACAAATTTTATCTGTACATATTTACATGACGGAGCCATTAGTGTATGCATGCATGCCCTTTCAGGGTCGAAAACCCTTAGGGACTGGGTATGATCTAATGCATAAGCAACAGGATTGCTTTTCCGTAGGGGTTAATCACAGATGCTATGTAAACAGGATGGATAGAACCTGGAGTAGAGCATGACCCTTTGATGCAAGTAAAAAGGACAAACCTGCAAGCGGAAACTGGACACTTTCACCTTGACTCATTTTGAAAACAATCCTATAAAGGATATCCTACCCTAGGCTGGGATGTTCAATCGGATTTGGCTCTTCCTAGTTCTCATGAGTTTGACATTGTCTAGGCCAACTATATGAGACACGGTTTAACTGGTAAGTTGGTCCTATTCTTAGGGGGGACCTCGATCATCTAATCCTTCCCTTCATAGAGGTTGTAGGATAGAGCGGATCAAGGGGGCCTTTTCATCATAATCCTATCCACCCATGGACCCAAGAAGAGCCTAATATTCGACATCCAGTAACTATCTAAGGTATACGCATCTAGCATTAGTGTTCAACGCTGAGCCCGGGTTCGACTTAATATGAGGGGTGATGTCATGCATTTTGAAATGAAAGGGGAAAGACTTTCCAAGCAAAACAGATATAAGCACAGATAAAGGTGTAGCAAAAATAAAATCTTACTACCCTAGGTTTGCACATGTGAAGGAAAGCTGTAAAGCATGCTTTAGGAAAGCAATAAAGCTTCACACATACAAAAATACCTTAAAGCCGGTTTTTTGAAAACCATTTGAAAAACAACATTTTTGAAAAATATTTTTGAGTTTTAAAAATAGTTTACTAGGATATAGTAAAATTAGTTTTCAAAAGGAAAGCCTTGGAGGCTAATGCCAATTTCAATGTTTTTGAAAGCCAATGTCCAAAGATTAGGATCTTATCAAAAGTTCTAAAGGCTAAACTCTCTAAGTGTCCCTAGTGGAGTTGCTAGTCTATCAACGCCTCGTAGTTGCTCGACCACCCATCACGGCAATGCTCGTGCGCCTTCTTTCCTGGTGCGGAAGTTGTTACGAAGGTGTGTGACTAGAATATGAGTCGATTTTAAGGAAATTACCAAGGTTAAGTGAAGTCGCCACCAATCATTGGGATTTTCAAAGGTGTGATTGGTCACATGATTCTATTTGATTTTATTACCGATCCTAGGCTAAGAAAAATGTCATTTTTCCTAATCTAATACAGATGGGTAAAAAATCTTGATTCTTGAGTTTGGAAGTCTAGTTATGTGTGCGGAAGGTGTTAAGCATCCCATAACGCCTATCCGTAGATAGTCCTTTGTTTTAGTAAAATCATAATTTAAGGACATTGGCTGTTGAAAACAAGCTATTGGCATTAGCTTTCGGGGCTTTAAATGTATTGGGCTTTAAGGTTTGGTTTCAGAATAGGTGTGGTCTCGATCGATGCTTTCCAAGTGTGTTTGAAATTGTTGCCTAATTTCCACGGTGAAAATCTGGAAACATTTTGCCTTATTTTCGTGGCGAAAATCCAGCAACGGTTCGCCTCAAATGCGCCATAGCACATCAAACGCTATTCTCACCAAGCTTTTGACATAAGAATACGGCAATGGGGATGCCCCATTTTCACGGCAAAAATCCGGCAAAGTTTCGCGTTTTGTGCACTATGGCGCACCTGCAAGGTTTCACGTCTGTGTACACGACGCGTATCAACATGCTCATATTGTGATGAGCCAAAGCCCTTCAAAGCATCAAGCATGTTGATGCATGTCGCATACATGGGGAAACCAATGCCACTTGGTGACATGGACCAAGACAATCACACTGCGATGATCATGCACACAATATAGCATGAATATGCACCTACGACAATCGCCTTGAGCACATACCCACACTACAAGGTCAAGAGCTCTCATGACTAAAGAGGGTCACTCACGTAGCCATTTGAGTCCATCATACAAAGTGCACAATCACCCACACATGCACGGGCATATATATATATATATATACACATACATCATGCACAATGCTATCACATAGAGCGGGAAAGCAAAATAGACACTGCCAAAGTTCCAAGGGTATGGCCTAGCAAGGTACAAGAAATGTAAAATAGACATTGCCATACTAAGGGAACGTGGCCCAAACAAGGAGCAGGAAAGTAAATGGGTACAAGGAGAGGGGATAACCCTTATACATGCTCTAGAGAAGAGGCATAGAGAAGGAGATAGAAAGACATAACCACTTGGGGAGGCTAGGCCTTCATTCTACTGAACATTGCCCTTTGTGGGCTTGCGTCTTCTTGCTTGCATCCTTGCCCTTTTTACTCGCGCTTAGGAGGTCGTGCCCTCACTCCATGTGTATACATGCAACAAACAAGGAAATAACCCAGCAGACAAGCAAAGGAAGAAATAGAAGATAAGCTAGCAAAAGATGCTAAATGGGGACAAACAAACATGTTATCAAACAAAAGGGGGTGTCTTAGAAGGACAAATATAGGTTTGTATCGAGTGTCTGTAGTTCCATTGGATTGGAGTACGAACGACACACAGCAAGTAAGAAAAGCATATCAACATCGCATGGAGCGGAGAAAGGTGTGTATCAAGCACATCAACACCACGAAGGTGTATCTCAAAAGGGGCTGCATCTCATCAGGCTACGAGGGGAATGGATGTAACCACACAAGATCAAGCCCACGGGGGGGCACAAAGCATGGCAAAGCCTAGATCTGGAGAGGCTAACATAGAGATAAAACATAGAAGAAAATAAGTAAACGTAGACATGAATAAAGGAAAATGATCCAAACCCTTTGATATAGGCCTAGGTGTGCGGATGTAGGCCTAGACCACAAGATCTAGATCTACACCCCAAAAATAAGGGCCAAAACACAAGAAAGAGAGATATCAAGGGACAAAAGGGCTATAGAAGCACATGGCATAGCAACCAAAATAGATCTAAGCACACAAGCATGGCATGGAGCACATAAACACATAGGGCTAAGCATGAGGACGTAGATCTACGTATAAACATGTAAATCTAAGCAAAAACATGGCAAAGAACACATAGGCATGTAGATCTAAGCATAAACATGGCAAGGAGCCTAAAAGCATGTGGATCTAAGCATAAACATGGAAAGGAACCTAAAAGCATGTGGATCTAAGCCCAAACATTAAATTTAGACATATCCTAACCCAAAAAGGCTAGGCCAACAACATCAAAGCGATAAATCATGGCAAAAGGAAGGAAACATGCTAGAGAAAATATAAAACATGCTAGGAAGCAAGAAAATGTTAGGAAAAGCAGTAAAGCATATTATTGAACAATAAAAAGCTAGAAAACCTAAGAGAAGAAAAGGGTGTGAATTGTAGCTAAAAAGCTACATCCACACCCCTAAACCTCAAATCCAAGGTATGAAACCAAGGAGAGGAAGATTGGGTGCAAGAACACTACCTTGTAATTATGGTGAAAAGGGAAGAATTAAAGGTGTTTGGATGTGTTTGGAAGAGAAAATAGAGAGAGTGGAGAGAGAATCTGCCTAGAAAACTACCCAAAATCTTCTTATTTTTTCGAAATGAGGGGTCTGGAAGCTTTTATAGCTGAAGACTGACCCTTTGGCTTCCGGCGCACCTTGTATGGCCGCCGGCCACCCCTGCTAACACTAGCAGTTCCGGCTTTTCCCTGGTTCAGTTTTGAATACGTATTTGAAGGTCTTACCGGACTTTGATTGAGCTAATCTTAGTGTCTCTGGAAAGCTATGGATGTCTAGTATCCATAACACTAATGAAATTGAAAATCTGATGATCGGATCAAAAGTTATGGCACCGAGAAGCATGCTGACATGCTCTGCACGGTTTTCTGGATATCTCAACCGTTTAACTTCGATTTTGACCCATGAATAGACTTTGGAAAGGGAATTTGATAATATTTGTAATAGTTCTGGTCTCAACCCGTTTTGAAGGTCGGATTAAAATTAGGGTTTCCAGTCCCCCCGGGAGTCAACCTTAGGTCAAACTTGGTCAAAGTTGATGAAAATCACCGAGTAGCTCAAGTTTGATGTAGAAACATGAAAAATGTTTTTTTGGAATGATTTTGACCGACTTTGACTTTCTGTCAACCTAGGGCTAACTAGGGCATTTTGGTCAATTTGACCTAAAATGGCACTTTCGAGTGCTCCAATGCCCAAACAGGTTGTGCCACATCAATTTAGATGTTTTTGCGGCCCCAAGTGGAAAATATAATATTTTTGAAATTTTCGGGGTCCAGCACACAAATCGAGGGTGGACAAAATACGGTGTCTACAGGGTACTTAATTGATCATCCTAAGTCTAATATGAAGCTTAGCTCTCAACATCCCCAATGAAGTCGCCATTGTGAAAGACTGGGACTTGGCTCTAAAAAAAAAAAAAAAGAGATTAGGCATCAGCGCCTCTCTTTTCGGGATGATGTGGAGTCGCCACTTATTTTTTTATTACAAAAAAATAAGAAAAAAAACTATAATATACAATTTACATATCTAAAATACCTCAAGTTTCGTTAATTAAATATACAAATACAATTTGGTAGAATATCATTACAAGGCTTTGGTCCTAAATACAATATATGTAAAACAATAAAAATACAAAGCTTTGGTCCTAGATACAATCTACCCAAAAAAAATATAGCACTAGTTCTACCAACCTAAGTTTCTAATGTTCGGGGGCTAGGTTATAGAATAGGAAGGTGTTAAGTACCCATTATGCCCGAACAGAGCCCGGTCTTCTAGACTTTTACGATCAATTAAGTATCCTTAAACAATGCAAATTGTTGTATTAATATTCTTAAATCTATGGTTAGATATTATACAAAAATCTTAGATCTATAGCTCTTTTGTATAAAGAAATTAAATCTGACTTTTTATAATAAAAAAATGATTTTTGAGAAAAAATTTCATATTAAATTTCAAATTATGAAAAAGAATAATTTAAAAGAAAAGTTTCAGATCTAGTTTTTTTAACTAACAAAAAGGGAATAAATTTTAAAGAAAAATTTTAGATTTGATTTTTTAATTAATTATAAAAAATTTCAGATCTTATTTTTGGTTACGAAACTGATGGATTTCGAAAAGAATTTTCAAACCTGATTCTTTAATTAAAAAACAAAATGGATTTAAAAGAATTTTCAAATCTTATTTTTTTTAATTAAAAAACAAAATGAACTTCGAAGAGAAATTGTAAATATGATTTTTTTTAATTAAAAAATAGAATGAATTTTGAAATAAAATTTCATATCTAATTTTCTTTTAGAAAACAGAATGGGTTTTGAAAAGAATTTTCAAATCTAATTTTTTAATTAAAAACAGAAGGAACTTCAAAGAGAAATTGCAAATTTGATTTTTTTTAAATTAAAAAACATAATGAATTTTGAAATAAAATTTCAGATCTGAATTTTTTGTTAGAAAACATAATGGAATTTGAGAAGAATTCTCAAATCTGATTTTTTTTAATTTAAAAACAAAAGGAACTTCCAAGAGAAATTGTAAATCTGATTTTTAATTAAAAAACATAATGAATTTTGAAATAAAATTTCAGATCTAAATATTTTGTTAGAAAATAGAATGGATTTTGAAAAGAATTTTCAAATCTGATTTTTAATTAAAAAACAAAATGAACTTCAAAGAAAAATTGCAAACCTGATTTTTTTAATTAAATAACAGAATGAACTTCGAAGAGAAATTGCAAATATGATTTTTTTAATTAAAAAACAGAATGAATTTTGAAATAAAATTTCAAATCTGAATTTTTGTTAGAAAGCAGAATGGGTTTTGAAAAGAATTTTCAAATCTTATTTTTTAATTAAAAAACAGAAGGATCTTCAAAGAGAAATTGCAAATCTGATTTTTTTTTTAATTAAAAAAAAGGAATAAAATTTGAAATAAAATTTCATATTTGAATTTTTTGTTAGAAAATAGAATGGATTTTGAAAAGAATTCTCAAATCTAATTTTTTAATTTAAAAACAGAAGGAACTTCCAAGAGAAATTGTAAATCTGACTTTTAATTAAAAAACATAATGAATTTTGAAATAAAATTTCAAATCTAAATATTTTGTTAGAAAATAGAATGGATTTTGAAAAGAATTTTCAAATCTGATTTTTAATTAAAAAAGAGAATGAACTTCAAAGAAAAATTGCATACCTGATTTTTTAATTAAAAAACAGAATGAACTTCGAAGAGAAATTGCAAATCTGATTTTTTTTAATTAAAAAACAGAATGAATTTTGAAATAAAATTTCAAATCTGAATTTTTGTTAGAAAGCAGAATGGGTTTTGAAAAGAATTTTCAAATCTTATTTTTTTAATAAAAAAACAGAAGGATCTTCAAAGAGAAATTGCAAATCTGATTTTTTTTAATAAAAAAAAAGAATAAATTTTGAAATAAAATTTCAGATTTGAATTTTTTTTTAGAAAATAGAATGGATTTTGAAAAGAATTCTCAAATCTGATTTTTTTTAATTGAAAAACAGAAGGAACTTCATAGAGAAATTGCAAATATGATTTTTTAATTAAAAAATAAAATGAATTTTGAAATAAAATTTCAGATCTGAATTTTTTGTTGGAAAACAAAGTGGATTTTAAAAAAAGAATTTCCAAATTTGATTTTTCACCAACAATGAACAACAGATCTAAGATTATATCATATATATCCTACGTCTATATGATCAAACGTATGAACACACATGACCAAACAATCATTACATTTTTTCATGAAATAAAGATTCAAAAACAAGAAAATCATATTAAAGATTAATGTTCACAAGGAAAATGTAATTAGATACACATGCTAATGAAAGAATAAACATGTAATAAGAGAGTAGAAGTGATACCTGCGTCAATGCATGAATAAATTTTGCAAGGGGGAATTATTTTAGAGTTAGAGAGAGTGAATCTCTCTAAGTCCTAAAGAATTTTTACATAACAGGAAAGAAAATCTTAAAGTCAGACTTCCAGAGTTTCTTTAACGTTAAGGGGCAAAGGGGTGCTGAATTTCAGATTTTCTCATCTATTTATAGAGGCAAGTCTGCTTAAAAAATAAGCTAGGGTTGTTTAGAAAACCAGTAGATATGAATTAGGTTAGGTTTTATCCCTAAAAAATCGAATCTGATGGGTCTAGACTTGAACTAATTGTATCTAGACCCAATTTAACATCTGTGCTAACCGGCACTATGGAAGTGCCGATTGGCACTCTATAAGTGCACAGTGCCAATTGGCACTCAACAAGTGCCGATTGGCACTATTGGAGTGCGGTTTGGCACCCCTCAGTGCTCGGCCTAGTTTCTTCTTCTTGTATGTTTTGAAATCTTTTTTGGGCATTTTTCTGAGCTAGGAATCGTATTTGGATGTATTTTGAATTTGTATTCTTAATAAAATTCATTTAAACTTGAAAATAAAATCTTTAAAAATAATTATCTCAGAGATAATTATCTTAAAAACTTAATCATAAATCCAATTTCAAAATTATCAGACAATTCCTTTCTATTCCTATGCAACCAAACTTACTTTTAATCAAAATCACCAACCAATCACATAAATTTATTTAATTAATTTTAGTTATCGACCAATCAAAATTAATTTCAATTAATCACACGTGATTAGCTTCACCCAATAAATGCATGTAGACCATGAAAACTTGATCTTGTGATATCTTTTGATCCGACGGTCCGATTTGGAAATCGAACGTATTTTCGTGATTGTTAGAATCTCAAAATCATTTTATGATATGTGATGAATGATTTAATGCATGAAATGCAATTATGATTTTGGGTACTTAGAATGATCATTTCAGTCATCTTCCAAGATTAAATTGTGGGTGCAAAATTGAGTGTCTACAACAAGAAATATATATTGACGAACTCTCGTATTCAAGAGGTCATCCACAATCATTTTTTGATATCTCTTAAATCTGTGTAATTACAGTAAAACAATCTCACATATATATATATATTTATTTATATATATATATATAGCTTTAAGATGTTTCTTGAGGGATAAGAGATAAGGCTATAATAATGAACACATTCCAAGTAAACCTTTCAATGTCCAAACTTTACATTCGAATTAGACTTTATTTGTAACACAAAATATGTTTTTTTTTTTTTTTTTTTTTTTAATGTTAAAATGCAAAACTTATTTCCTATATTTTACCGAAATTCATTTTAATTTTTATATATACATATATATTTTTTAATTTAGTCTTCAAAATTTCAAGTTTATTCAATTAAGTACATTTTGACAGGGCTAAACAAAAAATTCCATTAGACATTTGACATTTGTCATTGCCTTGTAAAAATGGCATTATAAACCGAACTCTAGACAGTCAGAACACAGGCGTGCAAGAGTTCAACGGAGCGGTGTTTGGCAGCAGAGCAGTAAGTAAATGTTGCATGCGTCGTTGCCTAAGCCTACATGTATAAACCAAACTCTAATCACCGTTCTTGATCAATGCAAATCAATGCACGAGCTTAAGCAAATTTATGCTCTCATAACCACTCTTGGCCTCTCCCAAGATGACCCTTTTGTATCAAAAATTCTTTCTTTCTCTGCACTATCTGATTGGGGTGACATCAATTACTCTCACAGGCTATTTTCACAACTTCACAATCCAAAAACCTTCTATTGGAACACAATCATAAGAGGCCACTCGAACAGCAAAAACCCCAATCCTTCTGTATCAGTTTTTATTAAAATGTTGCGAGTTGGGGTCTCCCCGGATTATTTGACATACCCTTTTCTTGTAAAGGCTTCCGCACGCCTTTTGAAGCTGGAACTCGGTGCGGCAGTTCATACCCATGTCCTGAAAACTGGGTTTGAGTCTGATAGGTTTATTCAAAACTCTTTGATTCATATGTATGCTTCTTGCAGGGATATCAGATATGCACGCACAATATTCGATGGAATGCTTAGAAGAAACTTGGTTTCATGGAATGCAATGTTGGATGGGTATGCCAAATGTGGGGATGTGATATCTGCGCGGAGAGTGTTTGAATTGATGCCAGAGAGGGATGTTGTGTCGTGGAGCTCTTTGATTGATGGTTATGTTAAGAGTGGGGAGTACCAGGAGGCTATGGTTGTGTTTGAAAAAATGCGTGCTGCTGCTTCGGGAACCAAGGCCAATGAGGTGACTATGGTGAGTGTTTTGTGTGCTTGTGCTCACTTAGGTGCACTTGAGCAGGGGAGGATGATGCATCAGTATGTTATCGAAAATGGGTTGCCTTTAACTTTAGTCTTGCGAACATCTCTTGTGGACATGTATGCCAAATGTGGGGCGATACCAGAGGCTTTGAATGTGTTTCATGGGGTTCCAATGAGTCGTACTGATGTTTTGATCTGGAATACAGTAATTGGAGGTCTTGCAACACATGGATTGGTCAAAGAGTCCCTTGAATTGTTCACCGAAATGCAAATTGTTGGGATCACCCCGGATGAGATCACATACCTGTGCTTGCTAACTGCTTGTGCTCATGGAGGATTAGTAAAGAAAGCTTGGGATTTCTTTGATTGTCTTGGTAAACATGGCATGACACCTAAGAGTGAGCACTATGCTTGCTTGGTAGATGTGCTGGCTCGTGCTGGTCAAGTAGCAGAGGCATATCAATTTATAAGTCAAATGCCCATGGAGCCAACAGCTTCAATGTTAGGTGCTCTACTAAGTGGGTGTATGAACCATGGAAAATTAGATCTTGCTGAAATAGTTGGGAGGAAGCTTATAGAGCTGGAGCCAGATCATGATGGTAGATATGTTGGCTTGTCAAATATTTATGCAGCTGAGAAGCGCTGGGATGATGCAAGAACCATGAGAGATGCCATGTTGAGGAGAGGGGTGAAGAAATCTCCGGGTTTTAGTTTTGTGGAGATATTTGGAAACCTTCATAGGTTCATAGCTCATGATAAAATACATCCTGATTCTGAAAAAATTTATGTGATGCTGAAGTTTATTATAAGCCAAATTCAACATGATACCAATTATGAAAATCTAGAAAATTGTTTGTATGATATGAATGATGTCTGAGTATTTTGCTCTTCTTCTGCATAACAAATCTAGTTCATAAAACTTAATTTTTATTATTTATTAGATATTTTTATATGATTATTGAGAAAAAATTAAAATTTTCTTGGTAAAGGGATTTGATATCTGATCTTTTGAGTAAAATGCTATGCCGCTATGCTGCTTGCAAGTTCAGACTTGATAGGGGGAGTGGAGAAGTTTAAATGAAGCCTTCCCTACATTTGATCTTTGGTCCCTCATTCTTTTAAGAATCAAGCTCCTTATGTTTTGGGTCTTCACCCAAGAACTTAAAGAATAGTCCAATCATATACTCTGGTACTTCCTGTAGGAGGTAAAAAAATGAAGCTCCACTTTATACAAAAAAATCATCATTAAAATTGTACAAAATGCATGTCAGTGGTGGACTAGCAGCATTTTGCGTGGGTGTGTGTTAGTGTTAAGAGAATGTATTATATATTCTCAGTTCCATGTGAGACTCAGAGAGATTTGGGCGGTGACAAAATAAAAACAAAAATTGGTGACCAATGGAACTAAGCACCTTTCATTGGCAATGGCATGAGTTGAGGGACACTACTTGTTAAATGGTAATTGGATGCTCGAAAGGATTAATCATTTGTACATAACCATACCCAAGTTACCATGGAGAAAATTGTGTGTGATGATCACGTACGGTTGCTCAACTCAACAGGATATACAAATTACAAACTCTGTTTACTTACAAAGTATTATAGCAAATTATAAAATTATAGGTAGAAAGATAGGGTAGGCAAAACTATGCAACTGATACAGACTCCAACAAAGCATCCACATATTCCTTAAGCTTCACTTTCGTAATTGCACCTTCCCTCCTGCTTTTTGGAACTTCCTCCCCATTCTTGAAGAAGATCAAAGTTGGCAATCCATAAACTTTGTACTCTTCAATTAGCCCTGGATTTGTATCATGATCTATTTTTACAACCCTCAATCTGTCTCCGTATTCCTAAAGTTATAAAATTATATATATTAATGAATAAATAATTAAATATAGAAATTACTCATAATATGTATATAAAAGTAATTGGGATAAATAATTAGTTACCAAAGAAACATTGACATAAATACTTGTTTATTAGTTGTAGAAGTGACATCAATCACATTCATTATCAATTTGTCACGTTGATTCGTGAATTTCATAGCAAATTCATTATCAGATTGTTATGTTAATTTGAAAATTTTTATAGTAAAATTTATAATAACTTCAATAGTATTCATTAATCATTATATTACCATATGAGTAATTACTTAGTATGTACTCCTTTCTCTAGTATATTAATAATGAATCCTGCTAATTAAATTCATAATTATTTGTTGATGCCTATTTTTGACAAAAAAAAAAAAAAAAAACCCAATGGTAGAAGAAGCCCAACAATAGGGGAAGGTGAGAGAAAAAGGGAAATGGAAAAGGTAAAAGTAAAGTAAATGGGCCATGGAAGCCCAAGAAAAGAGGTAATAAAACCCAATGGGCCAACATGACAAGAATGACAGCCAGCAGGCCTATGGGCACAACAAGAGGTAAAAGTAAAGTAAATGGGTCGTGAAAGCCCAAACGAAGTGGTAATAAATCCAATGGGCCAACATAGCAAGCCCATAGGCATGGCAAGAAAAGGAGCAATAGAAATGGAAGCCTAGCGGGCTGGACGGGCAAGGGCTTCTGCCAAGACAATGTCCAGGCCCACGAAGGGAATAAAAGGAGGCAATACGAGCCCAAGAGCCCACGCTCTTCACACCATGAGGGATAGCATGAACCCAAGACACGCAGCAGAATGAGACAAGGCAAGAACAGTAGAAATGGCGTGGGAGTAAAAGAAGACAAACACAAAGAATAGTGGAACTCACACAAAGAATAGTGGAACTCACACAAGGGCTGGAGCACCACCTACTTGTACCCAGCCAATACAAGAGAGGTGGACCCTTTATCAAGGATTTAGAGGGTGTGGTTTGATGGTGGGGAGAAAAGGGGTCTATTTTGGAGTTCCTGCCGAGGCTACTTTTGGGAAAAATGCCTTGTTGGGATGACATTTCACCCAAAAGAAGCAAGTAAAGGGTCGGAGCCACTTAATGCATACCATAGGGGTAAGTAGAGAGAGAGCCTCCAATTCTTATACATTCAGGTAAGGCAGAGAAGGGAAGGGGGAAAAACAAAACAAAGAGTTTTGTCCTGGAATCAAGAGTGGTGCAATAAGTACGCTCTGAGCAAAGGTAGTGGTCGGGCAACCAACGGGTTAGTGGGTAATCCTGGAAAGATGCCCACAAGAAACCAAAAATGGTTAGTGAAGCCTTAGGGACAAAAATGAGAAATCCCATGGAATCAAGCAATATAAAAGGAAGGGAGGTAGCAATTAATAGGGAGGAACTCACGGAGGGGAAATGAAAGTAAGAGAAAAAACTAAGAATCAGAGAAGAAAAGAAAAGAAAACGAAGTGGTAAAAAAAAAGAAAAAAGGAAGAGATAAATCACGGTAGAAATAGAGGCATGTATCGATAGACCATCTTTTCTCTCCCTCATGACATTGCCACCCTCTGAAACTCTATGAATCGGAACCCAAAACCATTTAGGCCCTTTCTCCAGCATGAGTAACTTTAATAGCAAAAACTTGTAACGAGGTTACCCGTGTTGGCGTTTAGTTCCCTTCTTGGACCCATTCTTGCTGAATGACTCGGCCAAAGATTGGGAGAGCGAGCTAACGCTATTGCACTTACTTAGAATTGTAGTTATTCCCTTGTTACGACATATTTTAGCTTATTTGATATTCACGCTGCTATTCATTTTGTTGTAGTGTTTTCAAATTATTAATTATTCTATTGTGACATCCTTACTCTATTTGCTTTATCAGTTGTTTTGTTGTATTATCTTTTATTTTATTCACGGCAATAGTTGTCTTGCAGTAGTTTCTTTTGTTATACTTTATTATAAAAGTTATGTTGTCGTAGTATCTTTTGTTGTGCTCGTTGTAACAGTTATTTTGTTGTAACTACATCTGCCGCGTCCAGCCTACCGTATTGTTTCCATGCCGTCTAAGTATTAGGCATGTCTGGCTTGCGTACAAGCTGGCCTACAGTATAACCCCACGAGGCCAGTCCCAACTCCCCTACCAACTCACTCACAGGCCTTGATGTAGCAGACGGGCTTTGGCCCATTAACGCGAAAAGGCCCCCACATTATTATTATTTGATTACTACATTTTTACTCCGTGATTACTAAATAAGTTTCTAGTTAACAAGACAAAAGCAAATTTATGTGCATGTTACTAAAGTAATTCATGTGTCAACATTTGCTGAAAAGTAATATATATATATATATATATATATATATTTATTAGTTGTTGAAGTGACACCAACGATATCTGTTGTCAGTTTTTCAAGTTAATTTAAGATTTTTTTTTATAATAAAATTTATAGTAAATTCAATATTATTCATAAAATTTTATTTCTACAATCATATGTTAGAATAAGTAGCAGTTTCTCAGTGTGGATAAATGATGTTTCTTTACACTTTAACGTTGTAATTTTAGCCAATGTAGTTAGTCTTTCTTAATAAAGTATACCACCTTCTCAAAAATTTAAAAAAAAATGTTAGAATGAGTAATTATTTAGTATATGCTCCATTCTCTCATATGAATGAAGAATTTAACTAATTAAAATAATTATGGTTTACTATTCATGTGAGATAGAAGAAAAAATACAAAATTTAGCTACAAAATTGGTTGTTACTGAATATCTTATTATTGGAGGTAAATTTTCTTCTTATATCATTCATATTTGCAAAATTTCTATAAAATTAAATATCAATAACTATGTCATCAATAAATTGTTTAAATTGCAAGGTTTTTTTTTTTTTTTTTTTTTTTTTAAATTATGCATAAAATATAAACTTATAGATCATATAGTAAATAAAAACCAATAGGCATAAAATTTGATGTGTATTAAGAATATAAAGAACATACAATTCAATAGTTAGATTTTTAAAATATGTAGTAACGTGAATGATATTGAGTAAAGTTGTAATCTTAAGTTACAACTAATTTTATAACTAAACTTTGTCAACGAAGAAATACTACTGTTACTGCTACTACTACATTAACCCTACTTTGCAAGTAGTGATACTTTTGGGTTAGAATGGAGGTGATGTTTTGTGTAACAATGCAAAAGGTAAATATAAAAATAGATAGATAAATTAAATACCTGGGCAATTGATTCGATAGCAGGGGAGATTAAGCGGCAGGGACCGCACCAATTGGCAACGAACTCCACAAGAACAAGACGGTCTGACTTCAACACCGCGTCCGAGAACTCCTTCTCCTTTATCTCCCTAATACCACCACCACAACTTATTATTGTTGATGACTTATTATTACCAACAGCAACAACTACTGTGTCAGCACAAGGATTTTTACGGAACCTAACTACTCTTCTTCTTTGGAGCTTCTTGAAGAAATAAGTGGTTGTTGAATTCAAGGTTATTGTTGAGGTAACCGTTCTAACAGGAAGGAGTGGTCTTGGAAATAATGTTGAATTTGAGAGAACAGTCTCCATCATCAAACTCGATCAGTTGAGCGAAACAGAGAAAGAGAGAGAATGGGATCAGAAGAGAAAGTGTGCGTGTGGGTGTGAGGAAGAAAATGGTGCTTGAGTTGTGGAGTGGAAGATGATGAGGAAAACCCTCATTTGATTTGCGGTCATATGAATGTCACGTGGAATCAAGCCTTTTGTGACTTGCACCAGATGTGGCAAAGTTGGCCTTTTCTTTTCTTTTATTTATTTTTCTTCCTTTCACAATTTAGGAAATACTAATCCCAACTATTCAACCAAATTATATCACATATAAAAATTACTCTAAGAGCACTAGCATCGGCTCTTCTATCCCAAATGTCATTTTTCCATACCAAAGCTTACTTTTTCTATTTTAACACATCATTTTATAATGCATTCTACATCACACATTTTATTTTAAGATTCAACACATTAAAATATCTTAAAATAATATCTCTAAAAAAAATAAAAAATAAAAAAAAAACACTCAACAACCCAACTAGTCAACCACCACTGTGGCCATCACCAAACCACCATAACCCAACCAAAAACCCATCACAACTTGCAACACAACCAAATCGGAATTCACCACTGTGAGAGACTGTGCCCCCAGCCCTTTTTTAGGATGTTGGGCCAAACCCACGTAAATAGGTGAAGTCGTGTTATTGCCTCTCAAAATGGAGGTTTGATTGATTATATTTTCTCATTTAGATTAAAGGTTTTACAATGGAGTCGCCACTTATTTAATTATTGGAATAAATAAGAAAACCAAAATTGAAAAATTCCCCATTTTATTGATTTGCAAATGAATTTACATTGGTACTAAGAAATTACATAGTTTTGGTCCTAAATACAATCTAAGATAAAAGTACATGGCTTTGTTTTCTAGTTACAATCTAAAAATTAAAAATTACAAGGAAAAAAATTGATCTATCAATCCTTGATCTAAGCTTGGAGGCTATGTTATAAGGTGGGAAGATGTTAGGCACCTACCTTGCTCGGTGAAACTGGTCTTCTAAACTATGATGACCAACATTCATATCATATCATCCAATATGTCAATAAATTTGCATGTTGAATTTAATGTGTGTGTATGTGATATAATTCAATTTATTAAGCATTGCATTTGGATTGAAAAATAAATTCTAGTGAATGTGTGTGGATGATGATATCCTAGATTCAAGGATTTGAAAGAATTATGAAACAAACATATTTTTCATATTTTTGTGTGGATTTAAGATCAAAACTAGTGTTATGCATGAACATGTGATAAACAACGAAAAACATGTGAAGAACGCATATGAACATTTAAGAACATTCAAACATATTCAAGAGAATTTAAATAATGACTATCATGCTTTAATCTTAAATACTCATCATAGCAACATAAAAAACAAGTTAGGGAAAGGGATTATACCTTCATGAAAGATCCACACGATGGAGGAGGAGACTCTTAGTGGAGGTCCTAAGGGTGGAGTAGAAAAAAAAAAAGGTAGGAGAGGGAGAGTGAGTCTCACTCAATACCTTGAGTTTCAAGAAGACCAAGATATGACAAGACTACTTTACTTCACTAGAACTCAAGAGATGAGAAGACAAGGGGTTTTTATATGTGCTGGAATGAAGGAGATGGGGGGTTTATATAGTAGTGGTGGAGAAAATATGAATGGAATGTCATTTAATGAGGATTCACAAAGGATAAAAAAGAATCATGAACCTAGATCTTATTTTAGACTTTAGGGAAATCTAGTGCATTAAATGTAGAGATTGGTAAGAGTGAAGAGTAAGCAAAATTCGGTTTTCCCGTAGCTACTGTAACAGCTTGCAGAGCCAAATTCAAAAAATCATATCTTACTCAATTCATATCAGAATTGTCTCGTTCTTGTGCTCAAATTGAAACCCTGGATGTCTAGTGTCTGAAAACATTAATCTCATTCACAGATTCAAAATATTCTGAGAGATATCAACGAAATGGTGAGCAAAGGTTGATAGGCTAAGAATGTATTGACCCCTTATGATAAATTAACCAATTAATTAGCCAAGTGAATTAATTAAGTTAATTAACATGCAATAAGCGTGGTAGCACAAACAAATTACCAACTAAATTAAATGCAGCGGAAAATAAATTTGACACAGATGATTTGTTTACGAATGGGGAAAACCACCGAGGCAAAACCCCACCAGATGAATTTAAGGTCACCACTCCCGAGAATCCACTATTATCACAACAAGCGATTACAAGTAAAGGAATCCTAATACCTTATACCAACCTACAGTTGAACCCTTACCCCAATACTCAATTGAACTTATTCTGTAGTAACAATCTATCATTTCAATGCACAGCTCCCAGTATGTGACTAACTCCACAGCAACCCTCTGATTGTTGTAGTTGATTTGCAGCAGCTTCATATAGAAACACCAATAAGATCTTCAATGTTGGTGCAAGAGACTTTGCTTGGTTACAGAACTCAAAAGGCATACAAGAAACGCAGCAAGAACTCTTTCTTCTGTAGGAGGAGGCTAGGGTTTCAAAAAGAAAACCTTATGAAGCTCTCTAGGGTTAGGTTTTTCTTTTTCCACATCCTTTAAATAGGAGCTTAATGGGCTCTCCTATTCCAAATAGGTTTACACAAACTTTGGGCTTTCCTAGTCTAATAAGGATTATACAAACCCATAAACCTTGAGTTTTCCTAGTCCTATGAGGATTATACAAACCCATAAACAAATAGCTTTTTAGAATAAAAACGTTGCTGGCTATAGTCTGAATCTCGTAAGCTTGATAAATCGAGACATGTGTCAAGCTTTATTGAATCTCGACAGATCGAGAGCTATCGAGACCTGTAGATTGCACTTTTCTTGAGCAGTTCTTGAGTAATCTTCATGTCTTCAATTTAACCACTTGTAATGATCATCTTGAACCTACTTAGATTTACCAAAATACAAGTAAAGTGCGTTTTGTCAAAGGATATGCCAATTACATAAAAATATGTCCCTAACAATCTCCCCCTTTGACAATCCGTGACAAAACTGCAAGAGTACATTGAATGTCCTAGAATACATTCTACTCAAGATTACAGAATAAATAAGCCTAGTCTAAAAGATCTGAACCTTGGAAATTGCTGCAAGAAGAAGGTTTAGAATCTTGACTTGGCTTTAACTTGTCTTTCCTGAAATGCACTAAACAAAACACATCAAGGTACCATGTGGAAAATAATGACAAGTTAAATAAACAAGAAACATATGTATAAAGAGAGAAAAGAAACAACACATGTGAGATAAAGAGTGAAACACATACATCATCATCAAATATAGAAACAACACATGATGTATGTAAATAGTTACAAAACCAAAAGATACATAACAAAAAAAAAAATATATATATCAATATCAAAGTATATCAAACTAACTCTCCCCCTAAGTTAGTTACAACAAAAACTTTCTTCCCTTTAACATGAAATTCTCCCCCTAAATCTATTACTCCCCCTAAGGAAAGACATACATTCAATTTTCAAATTTCTCCCCCTTTTTGACACGATTGTCAAAGAGCATAAAAGCCAAAAGACTTGACGGAGACAAATAGAAAACTGACATAGAGGGAATGAGGAGAATAAGGAACCATAGACCTACAAGAAAAAAAAAACAAGATGCTATGGACACAAAGGAAAAAAAATACAAGACAAAGAAAAATGAAATGCATGCAAGGGTATCTCGATCGATCGAGGAGGTGTCGAGAATCTATTGAGCATCTAGAAAGTTCCTCGATGGATCGAACTAGCTATCGAAAGGTATCGAGAATGCGATAAAAAGAAACTAAAGGGTCTCGATAGATAGCTTATCTGTTAAGAGGTATCGAGAAGCTATCAAGATAGCTTAAAAACAGTTTTTCAAGAAGAGAAAAACACAGAAATGAATGCAATCAAGCATGCTACTCAAACAAAGATTCAAACAACATTTTAACCTCTCAAAATCATCTCTTAACATGAAAAAATGTTAAGCACATAGATCCCAACACACACACACACACACACACACTAAACAGGTCTAACTAATTTTATATTTCAAAAACAAGTTAAGACAATTTAGTGAGCATACATTAACACAAGTATTCCTTATGACGGCCAAATCACATTGTACCTGCACATGTATCAAGTGTAGCAAAGAATATTGCGTGTTGTGTGTGAAAAACATCGCAAGATTGCATAAGTGTCTACATGTTATGACGATTTGAGATATGAGAAAATCACTTTAACTCACATACAATCATAACTGTTTGATGGGGACTATCACCTTCAAGGTGCATCCTATAACTCCCACATCTCCTAGAATACACGCTTGCAATCTTATATAAAGCATTTTGATCTTTTTGCTTTTATTTTTTCTTTGCATATTTTTCTTTCAAGCAAATCATGCATGGGCATATAAGAGAGAAAAAAGAAATACCCAATTATGTTAAGCATTTGACATTCCACTTTTGCTATGCCGAAGCATACAAATGTCATTTCATGATTGGCGGGCAACAGTGGTGAGATGGTTATTTATGCATTTCTTTTAGGATTTTCTAGTCATTCCCATCTGTTAGGACATATGTGTTTCACATGTTAAGGACATATGTCATGATTTTATCTAATTGGCTAATCTTTTGACAAAACGCACTTTACTTGTATTTGGGTAGATCTAGGATGTGTTTAAATACTTCAAAAAACCATGTTTCAAGAAAAAGGGTTGAAGCCTTCAAGTCTGTCCAAGAAAACAAGCTGAAAGTGCTAAATCATTAAATCTCGACAGCTAGCTCGACAGCTATCATGTGTCGAGGTTTAAGGAGCTATTCAGCCCGTATGCTCGACTGCTATCTCGACAGATGCTCGACACCTCCTATCTATCGAGGTTTAAGAAAACAGCAATCTGATCTGTTTTTCTTAGGATCCGTGATTATGTGTTTGGGCCTTCTTTTCTCCTAACCCTAAACATATAAAATGATTGTTTTAACGGCTGTCAAAGTGTT
Source organism: Notholithocarpus densiflorus (assembly GCA_030021035.2). NCBI lineage: Eukaryota > Viridiplantae > Streptophyta > Magnoliopsida > Fagales > Fagaceae > Notholithocarpus > Notholithocarpus densiflorus. The sequence continues at coordinate 9,241,005 of JARYZH020000006.1, read as the reverse complement.
CACAAGTTGTACAAGCATTGAGCAAACCTTGTTCAAGCAAATTGTGACTGGAGACAAAGTTCTTGCCCTTGTTCATCTCTTTCTCTTGAAGAAGTTGCTATGTATTTGCACCGTAGGGTTTTGTAACCAAGCATCTTCTTGATCTTCATCGTGTAGATGAACTGAACAACTTTGCAGCCAACAACCTTCTTAGTTGGTGATTGAAGTTGCGTACTAGGATCCGCGCATTGGTTAGTCACGTACTTGGGAACCGTGCATCAAAAGAGATGAATTGTCACTATAGAACAAGTCCAATTAGGTATTGGGGTAAGGGTTCAATTGTAGATTGGTAAGGTACTTGGGATTCCTTTACTTGTAACCGCTTGTTGTGATAATAGTGGAGTTTCGGGAGTGGTGACCTGAAAATCACCCGGTGAGGTTTTTGCCGTTAGGTTTTCCCCATTCGTAAACAAATCACCGTGTCATTTATTTTCCGCTGCGTATTTAGTTGTTTGGTGATTTGTTTGTGCTACCACGCGCTTTGCATAATAAATTGATTAATTAATAACTTGACTAATTAATTAATTAATTTAAATCACAAGGAGTCAATCTATTTGTGGCCTATCACCGTAAAAAAGAGTGATACGAGTGTTAAATACAAGAGATTCTTTAACCTTACTCATCACAAACACGAGCCACAAAGCTCACTTGCTTAATTGTGCATAGAGATGCTCATCTAAGCTACAAAAGATACAAAGTTTAGAAAACTTTGTTTCAATAGCCATCTAAGGTACACAAGTACCAATGTACACAAACACACACTGTTTTTGTATTATTCTGATTTTTCAATTTTTTATATATTTTTATATGAAAAAATAAAATAAAACAAAACTGAAAGGTAACCAACCAAAAACATGTTAAACAAGGCAAAGCATAAAACTAGATGCAAATGCATGAAAGCATGATTCCAAAAACAAATAAGAAATCAAGAAAGAAAGTCCAACTTTAGATAGAAAGAATTAAAGCAAAGGATAAACAGAAAGACAATTAAGTCTTAAGATCCTTTATCACCCACACAGCACGAGTCCTTGGCTGTGAAGATGAAAATGCACGTGTCCTAGTATGACTACTAAAGGACATAGAGGAATTAGAATTCCCCTGAAATTGAGTCAAAAAGCTCAAAGCTTTTAATAACTCACCAAGAATAGGTACAAAGCCTTTAGACAAAGGATGAGACCTATTGGACACTCGCTTATGAGGAAAAAACTTGAAACAATTAGGACGAGTGTGACCTGAAGCACCATAATGGTGACAAACATGAGTAATTTTAGAACTACTCGGTTTCCAAGAAGGAGGTCTAACCTTAGAGGTTGACCAAGACCTTAATTTAGGACAATTTGGCCTAATATGACCAACAATATGACAATGATGACAAATGGGGACAAATTCAGAATTTTTATTCTTCCTAGGGGAGTTTTAGACATAGGTTTAGAAACTTCAACGTTAACATCAGATATTTTACCTTTGTCTATCTTAGCAAAATTAGCCTTCAACTCTTCATTATTCATTTTAAATGGAGGAATATAAAAATGTTTTTCTTTTGAGTTAAGCTCAACAACAAGTTTGACACTAGTTAATTTTTCAACTTCAGTTTTAAATTCAACTAGTTGCTCTTCCAAACTTTTAATTTTGTCCACCTGAGATGAAATTTGATTTTAAAATTCTCATTCAAATTATTGGCTTCATCCAATTTTGCAATCAAATCATCTTTTTCAAGTTTGACATTTTTAAATTTAGCTTTTAATTTTGTAAAACATTCAAGAGATTTCATACAAAATTATAAAGCTTGCAATAGGCATCTTGAATATCATCATCATCATTCAACATAAGATCATGCAAATCAAACACAATCAAGAGTTTCCATAACAACGGGGGTCCATGGATCACACAGCAAAGATTAAAACCTAATCAAAGTGTGCCCGCTCTAATACCACTTGATAGGCCAAAAATGTATTGACCACTTATGATAAATTAACCAATTAATTAGCCAAGTGAATTAATTAAGTTAATTAACATGCAATAAGCGTGGTAACACAAATAAATCACCAACTAAGTTAAATACAGCAGAAAATAAATTTGACACAGGTGATTTGTTTACGAATGGGGAAAACCACCGAGGCAAAAGCCCACTGGGTGAATTTAAGGTCACCACTCCTGAGAATCCACTATTATCACAATAAGCGGTTACAAGTAAAGGAATCCCAGTACCTTATACCAACCTACAGTTGAACCCTTACCCCAATATTCAATTGGACTTGTTCTGTAGTGACAATCTTTCCTTTCAATGCACGACTCCCAATACGTGACTAACCAATGATGCACAGATTCCAACATGTGACTAACTCCACAGCAACCTTTTGATTGTTGTAGTTAATTTGCAGCGGCTTCACTTAGAAACACTAATAAGATCTTCAATGTTGGTACAAGAGACTTTGCTTGGTTATAGAACCCAAAGGCATACAAGAAACGCAGCAAGAACTCTTTCTTCTGTAGGAGGAGGTTAGGGTTTCAAAAAGAAAACCTTATGAAGCTCTCTAGGGTTATATTTTTCTTTTTCCACATCCTTTAAATAGGAGCTTAATGGGCTCTCCTATTCCAAATAGGTTTACACAAACTTTGGGCTTTCCTAGTCCAATAAGGATTATACAAACCCATAAACCTTGAGTTTTCCTAGTCTTATGAGGATTATACAAACCCATAAACAAATAGCTTTTTAGAATAAAAACGTTGCTAGCTATAGTCTGAATCTTGTAAGCTCGATAAATCGAGACATGTGTCGAGCTTTAATGAATCTCAACAGATTGAGAGGTATCGAGACCTGCAGATTGCACTTTTCTTGAGCAGTTCTTGAGTAATCTTCATGTCTTCAATTTAACCATTTGTAATGATCATCTTGAACCTACTTAGATTTACCTAAATACAAGTAAAATGCGTTTTATCAAAAGATATGCCAATTACATAAAAATATGTCCCTAACAGAGGTCATTTGTTAGAAAATAATTTCAGCACAATTAACATTAATAGGTCCCAAATTAGTTTCCAATTAACATTAATAGGCTCCATTCACTTCCATTTCAGACTTTATTAGTTCCAAATTTACTCTAATTAAAAAGATAATTACACAAATAACTCATTGAATAGTTAATGTTTGACTATCTAATTAACTAGTCGCAAACCCGTGCTATGCACAGGAACCTACCTATTTGTGAGGTAGAATAAAATAATTTTATAAAAAATTTAAGAAATTACACCTTTGCATGATTTGCTCTTGTATGACTTCAATTTGTGTTACAATTTGATGAAGAAGCTATTGCTTGAACGTGCAATGAATTATAAAAAATTTGACAAACAATTTCAAATAATGCAAAAAATAACTCAAAAATCCAGATATTAAAACTTCTGAAAGACCAAAAAATACTAAAGAATCAGATGATTCACTGCTTAGAAATTATTGAAACAAAACAAAATATATATGACTAAACAATAGAGAAATATATGAGAAAGATGGGTTACATTCGAAATAATAATTTCAATTATTGCAAACTTTTTTATCTTGTAAAAAACGCCTAAAGAGAGTTTGTGGTTCATGTACGAAAATTACTTTTTAAAAAATACATGAAAAACCATAAAATAAATTTTTTTTTTTAACAAAATAGAGGAGAAGAAAATAACATAAGAAGAGCTCATACCTCTACTTGGCTTAATATATATATATATATATATATATTTATATTGGGGTTTGCTTTGCTTTTATAGTGTTTATGATCAACCTCGTAAATTTGGAGATAAATTATCAATGTTTGAGTTTGAGTTTAAGTTGGATTTGTTAGAGAGATAGAATTTCACTCCTTATTAAGTTTGGATTGAGCAAAAATAATTTTGTTTTTAAAAAATGATAATGATTAGTTTGAGTTTAAGTTGAACTTGTTAGAAAGATTGAGTTTCACTCCTTGTTAAGTTTGGATTAAATAAAAATAATTTTATTTAAATATCGTGTTGACGTGGAAAATTGTGAGAGCTTCAGAGGGTTCGGTTATATATATATATATATATATATATAGATTACATGCAATGCTCATAGACATGGCAAAATGGGTCAGAATTTTTTGACTTGACCCGAAAAATACCTGACCCGTACTCGATTTTTTTTTACCCGAAGCAAAAACGGGTTGACCTATGACTCGACCCAATCCGAACCTGAACCATTTTTAAAACTTTTTTTTTTTTTGGTAAAAAAAAAATAAAATTAATACAATATTGGTTTAATTGTTTGTTGTGAGGTTTAAAAAAACAATTGAGACATTTACATAACTGTATGCAAATTAATTGAAAGATGAATGATTGAGCATTCTGTATTGAGTAAAGATTTTTAGATATCAAATAGCAAAGTACATGCCAAGATAATCTAGTTACAGTACAGTTAAAAATATAGATTTAAAATTGTAGATATGTGTGAGAAACATTCATAAGTGTGAAAATAGTGAAGCCAAAGTATCAAATTAACATAAATTATGAATGCTTAGACCTATTTTTAACAATTTATGTCCAAAATAAACGACTTTTAAAAATAAATTATGATATTTCCAAGAGTGTGTGTTGCTTAACAATGATATGATATTCATAGAAGAGACCATGTATAAATAAATAAACAATCAAATTTTAATGTATATCTCAAATTGAAATAGAGTGCCAACCACAATTGACAATAGATTATAAAATTAATTTTCAAGATTGTAAATTTCTTAGAATGTTTTTATTCTTTGTCAAATAAATTATCCAATAAGTCATTTGTAATTTTATTTTATATTTTGGGATGTTGATATTGTGTAGAAATAAAACTTGTGTATTTGTTTTACTTATCTTTGTGTTATTTTGTTTTAGATAGCAATGTTAGGATTTGTATAATTTTAAAATTATTGAATAGGTATTAATAAGTGTAGTTCATTCTTGATATAAGTGGTGAATTCAAAGTAATGCATTTTACATCAAGTAATTTGTTGCATGACTTTCCAAACGACAAATACATGCTGTTTTCTTTATTAAAAAATATATATATATTCATGTGAAAAACCCGACCCAACCCGACCCGCAACCCAATTGACCTGAACCCGTTTTTAACCCGCTTAAAATGACTCGTTTTGATCCGCAACCCGATTGACCCGACTCGACCCGACCCGCCCGTTTTGCCATGTCTAAATGCTCAAAATTTTCCATTTCCACCAAGTTCATATATGCTATCCTTATCTGTATTAGTGTGTACACTAACAACTAGCTAATATACAATGCCCCAATAGTTTAGAAGAAAATACTTTAACTTGTCCATTTTCTATCCTTTTCCTGCAATTTCTTATCTACCCAACAAAAATTAAAACAAAAGGGTCTCAAAGTGCAGAATTACCTTCCAACACTCCCACCAATTCCAACTCACAAATTCGGGCACTAACTCAGTCCTAAACCGTTCCAACTCACCTCGACCTTTGTTGACCCCTTCCTTAGCTTGCCCCACAAACTCACCCACCTTCACATTGGCATCTTCTAAGCAAACCCAGTTTCCTTCTTCCTTGACTCGCCGAGTTTCAACCATAACCGCTTTGAGCCACACCGGACCGACCGAGTTAGACTCTGCCATGAAAACCCATCAAACCCATTTGGGTTTGCAGAAGCTAGAACACTAAAATTGGGTCTGTGGTGGGAATTTTTGGACTTGGGGTTCTTAGGAAGCTTGAGAAGAATGAGAGTTTGAGAGTTGTGTGTGAGTGGAGCTAAAGAAAATAAAAGTGGGTTTGGTTTGTATGGGACTGTAAGCTCCATTGGTGGGTTTTGATTGAGGAATCTGTAGCCATGGGCTGGATGAGACCCACGACAAATGGGGCGCCGTTTCTGGGTTGTAGAAGTTGGATGTGGGTGGTTTGTGGCAAATGGTGGTCTGAGGAAGGAGATTGACCTCTGTTTTGAGGAAGAAGATAGTTGTTGGTTTGTGGGTATGGTGGGTTTTGATTAAGGAATCTGTGGGTCTTTATGTGATGCAATGCTTTGCTGTTGTTTTGCCATGGGTCTGATCGAGGAGGAGCTAGTAGAGGAAGGCAAGGAAGAGAAGGCAGAGCATTGGGAGGCAGAGCATCGGGTTTAGAAAAGTTTTATTACTTTTTTTTTTTTTTTTAATATTTTACTGACGTGGAAAATTTTTGGAGCTTCAGAGGCTTCGGTTTTATATATATATATATATATATAGATTAAGTGTGTGCAACCTTACCATGAGATGTAGTCCTAGCTAATTAAATTATGACACGTCATTAATCTCAAATTGATTATAATCATAACCGATTGGAATCAATTGTTCATAATCAGATATAGTCTGACTCAATTTGTGACAGCGCATCTCGGCAATTAAAACTTGATTTGATGATAACTTTCAATTTGAAGATCCGATTTAGGCTTATAATCATTCGATTTGATCGTTACAATATCAAGATCATTTTGATGAAATGAGATTAAGGATCTAATGGTCATAATTAAGATGCCTATTTCCAAGGTGAAATTACCCTTTTACCCTCCATGTGAGGTTAAATGTGGGTTGCAAAATGGGGTTTGTCAACAACCACTAACACAGACCCGATGTGGATACCCCAAAAATCGAATTTTTAGGTAGTATCGCATATTGGGTCCTTAGCGATTTGACTCTTTGTGTGCTTTTGTCTTTAGGGTGAGATGTGTGGTAGTTCCTTTTTCTTATTTTTATTTTAGGAGTTATCACCAACCATTGGTTTTGTATTAGGTGTGATTGGTCATCTATGGGTCTAATTCATTTTAAGTTACCTAATTAACTAAACCAATTTTAAAGCTTTATTAATTAAGGTAAACCAAAAGTCTCGAACCAAAGATCTTGGACTCCGAAGTTCGGTTTCGTGTGGAGAAAGTGTTAGCCACCTCATAACGCCTATCCAAAGGATAGTACCCCATTTTAATTTATTTCAAACATTATCTTTTTAGTGAAGAAATTAGATACTTGACATTTTGATTTTGAAAAAGGTTTTGTTTAAACTATATATATATACACATACATGTGAGTATTTATTTACGTATAACATATCATGTGAATGTTTACGTCAAAGAATATATACAATCAAAACAAGTGAAATTAATATATAAATAGCATGTGAAGGATATTTACCACACAGCTAGAAATAATTTATGCAATAGCATGTGTGTGAGTCCAATTTTCTTATTTTTATTTTAGGAGTTGCCATCAATCATTGGTTTTGTATTAGGTGTGATTGGTCACCTATGGGTCTAACTTATTTTAAGTTACCTAATTAACTAAACCAATTTTATGGGTTTATTAATTAAGGTAAACCAAAAAGCCTTGAACCAAAGATCTTGGACTCAAAAGCTCGATTACGTGTGGGAAAGGTGTTAGACACCCCACAATGCCTATCCAAATGATAGTACCCCATTTTAATTTATTTCAAATATTATTTTTTAGTGAAGAAAAATATGACAATGGAAATGTATAAGTGCCAAAGAAAAGAAAGGGACTATGCAAGCTTGATTGGTGCCTATGGGTTCGATGGAATTGAACCATAGGTACAAATTCCCAAATATGCAATCCTCAGGAAAGTTTTAAACAACAATGCATGAGCAAGTTTGAAAAGAAATTTTTCTTTCAAAACGTTAATTTCATATTTTTTGAAAGAGAAGTTTTGGAAAAAACACACATATTTTTAAAGAAAAATTTGGTTATTTTGAAAAGAGAAATTTAAAAAAAAAAGCTACTTTCATCATGTTTTGGAAGGAACGATTTCTTTTGAACAAGAAAAATTTGAAATAGGAAACAAATCTTATTTTTTAAAAAGGTTTTAGGAAAGAGTTTATTTAATTTTTTGAAAAGAAAGAGACCATTTTTTTTAGGCAAACCCAAAAATGTTGGGACATTTTGTAAAAAGACATTAGTTTTAAGAAGACAAAAGAAAAGTAGGTTTTAACAAAAAGATTCATGGGTTTAGTTTTTAGGGAAAAATGGTTTAACTTTAAAAAATAAATCCCATGATTTTATTTGAGAAAATAGTTTGAAGGAAAAAAGCTTTATAAAAAGGGAAGGATAGGAAAAAAGTTTTTTTTTTTTTTTTTTTTTTTTTAATTTCATGAATTTTCCTTTTGAAAATATTTGAACAAAAAGTTCCCATAATTTTTGTTAAAGAAAGAGGCATATGTTGAAAACATTTTTAGTGGGGAAAAATGATTTTGAACACAAAAGATTTTAAAAGAAAAAGCTCTTGGGTTTTACTTTCAAAAGAAAAAGTTTAGGTTCCCAAAATCCCATGACTTTGAAGAAAAAGAAGTATTCTTTTTAAAAACTTGCTCATTCAAAAGATTTCCTTTATTATATTTTTGAAAAGAAATTCCAACATGGTAAAAAAAATCATTTTTTTAAAGAAAAATACATTATTTTTCGGATAAAAGAAAAAAAGAAAAAGGTATATTTTTTTTAGAACATTTTAAAGGGACAGAAAAGATTTTTTATTTTTTTTGAAAAGAACAATTTAAAAAAAAAAGGAAGTTAAAGGAGGATTTAAAAAAGGGTTTCATTATTTTGAAAAAACACTTTTGAAAAGGGAATAAAATTCTTTTTTTTTCTTTGAAAAACCATGTCCTTGGAAAAGCATACTAAAGGAATTTTTTTATCCAAGCTATTAATTTAAGGCCACATTATTAATGAGAAAAAGGTAAAGAGCAACAATAGTATATAAGTGCTATGAATTTAAAGACATGAAAATAAGAGCAAGAAAGTAGAATTGCTAGGAAATTTAAATGACAAGTAAATGTAAAGTTCTTGAATTTAAATGACAATAAAAGTAAAGGTTCGTTAAAAATGTTTTTTTTTTTTTTTTTTTTTTTAGAGATCCCTCTTAAATAAGCTTTAATCTATTTCAAGTCTTATGGGTTTTTTGTCAAAAAGAGATGGGATTTCTAAGCCATCAACCATCCTTAAGACAACATACCGATATTGTGATTTAATTAAGGTTTAAAGCTCATTTAAAAGTGATAGATATAAAATCCTTTTCTTAGGTGATGAGATAGTAATATATGTGTGTATATATGTGTGTGTGTGTGTGTCTATATATATATATATCGTTTCCCGAGGCCATAACTTTTGATCCAGCCGTTGGAATTCCAATTTTTTAGTTTTTTTGGAAACTAGACATCTAGATCTTTCTAGGGACACCAAGATCAGCTCAATCAGAGTTCGGGAAAGCATTCAAATATGTAGTCAAAGTCAGAACCAGAAAAAGTCAAACTGCTGTCGTCAGCATATGGACCCGGCGGCCACTAAAAGGCAACCAGCCTAGCCTAACGCACCTTAAGGGTGCGCCAAGCCTTAGGAAGTGTGCCAAAAGTTTATTTGACCCCCCTTAGACCCCTAGATTTAAAAAAAAAGGGCAATTTGGAGCATTTTATGGGCATATTCTCTCTTTTCCTCTCTAAATTCTCTCTCAAACACATCAAAAAAACCTTTGATTCTGCTATTCTCTCAAAAATCAAGAGGTAGTGTTCTTGCACTCTTTTTCCTCTCCTTGGTCTTAGGTCATTGGATTTGAGGTTTAAAGGGTGTAGATGTAGCTTTTAGCTACAATCTACACTCTTTGCTTTATCTTTGTTCATAGCAAGTCTATTTGCATTCCATAGTATATCTTTGCTTTATCTTGCTTCTTAGCATGTTTTATACCCTTTTTAGCATGTCTCCTTGCTTTTTGACAAGTTTTACCGCTTTGATGTTGTTGGCCTAGGATATGCCTAAATTTTATGTTTTTGCTTAGATCCATGTGCTTAGGTTCCTTTTAGCATGCTTATGCTTTGATCTACTTGTTTATGTGCTCTTTGCCATGTTTGTGTTTAGATCTATATCTTTGAGTGCTCCATGCCTTGTTCATGTGTCTAGATCTACATGTTGGTTGATATGCCATATGCTTCTAAAGCCTTTTTTTAAATTTTATTTATTTATTTATTTAATTTTTTTTTATCTCTTGTTATCCCTCTTCCTTGTGTTTTGGCCCTTTAGGAAGGGTGTAGATCTAGATCTCTTGTTATCCTTCTTCCTTGTGTTTTGGCCCTTTGGTCACATCCATGCACCTAGGCCTATATCAAAGGGTTTGGATCATTTCCTTTATGCATGTCCATGCTTGTTTGCTTGCTTCTATGCTTTATCTCCATGTTTTCCTGTCTAGATCTAGGCTTTGCCATGCTTTGTGCCCTCTGTGGGCTTGTGCTTATTGGTCTTCAAGACCACTTGCTTGCATGGTTGCATCCACCCCTCTTGTGGCTTGTTGGATGTGACCACTTGTAAGACGCATCTCCATGATGTTGATGTGCTTGATACACATCTTTCTCCATTCTGTGTGATGTTGTTATGCTTGCCTTGCTTGCTTTGTGCCACCTGTTTGGTTTTCTTTGCTTCTTTACATTTTTGCACGCTTGCCTACATGTTCATGTATGAGTTTGTGTGTCGTCCCTATTCCAATCTCATGGAACTAGGGACACCCGATCCAAACCTACATTTTTCTTGCTAGGACATCCCCATTTTATTTGATAACATGTTTGTTTGCCCCCGTTTGGCACTTTTCAACAGCTTGTCTTTTTAGCATGCTTTCCCTCTGCTTGTTTCTTTGCTTGTCTGCTGGCTTGTTTCCTTTGTCATTACATATACACGCGTGGAGCATGGACACATGGAGCAAGGGTACATCCTCCTAGGCATAAGCGAAAAAAGGCAAGGATGCAAGCAAAAGACACAAGCCCACAAATGGCAATGTTTAGTAGATTAGGAGGCCTAGCCACCCCAAGTGGTTATATCTTTCTCCCTCTCTCTTAGCCTCTTCTCTAGAGCATGTATTAGGGTTCCCTTTCTCCTTGTACCCTTTATCTTTCCTGCACCTTGCTTGGGCCGCGTTCCCTGGGTATGGCAATGTCTATTTTACATTTCCTGTACCTTGCTGGGCCATACCTTTGGAAAGTTCCTAATGTCTGTTTACTTTCTTGCTCTGTGTGATAGCATTGTGCATGATGCATGTATATATATATATATATATATAAATGCTTGTATATGGGTGATTGTGCACTTTGTATGATGGACTCTCATGGCTACATGAGCGACCCTGTCTAGCCATGAGTGCTCTTGACCTTGTGGTATGAGTATGCGCTCAAGGCATTTGTTGTAGGTGCATATTCATCTCATACTGTGTTCATGGTGTGCTGTCGTAGGCAACCAAAATTAAAAGCTATACTCCTAAAAATACATGCAGTGGTGTGAGTAACGATCGTTCCCACGGAGAGTAATAGCCTAGTTTTATGCTACGTGAACAAGGATTGGGGGGGGGGGGTTGAGTATAACAAAAACAATTTTTAGAAAAACAACTAAGGAACAATTCAAATTAAAGTATCGAAATCAATCAAAAGAACAAACCTTGGTCTAAGTCAACATCCACCATCGGAATTTTACAACTGATTATTGATGCAAGTATATATCAATTCACATTTTGAATATTCACCATTGGAACTATTTTCCTATTTCTCCTTAGTCGCAGTTAATTAGAAAACAAGCGATCTAATTAACCCTAACTACTAAACAACCCAAGACAAGCGCTAAAGGTTTAATCTAGTAGCAGCCTTAAGAATTAGAAAGATTGATAAAGCTAAACAACACAAGCACAAGCAGTTGCATTTAATTTAGTCAAGCGTTCTTCCTAAGATCTAATAATTTCCTACGCAACAAATCATTAAATCTTGGTTGTTTCACAAATTAGAGGGATCAAACAATTACATATTTGATATCTAATTTAGCAGTAGATTGCAACGAATAATAAACTAGTAGGCCTCTTAGTAATTAAATGAGACAATCATGAAAATATGCACAGAAGAACATCCGATACTCAAAGCATAAATTGAACAATAAAAACAAATTAGATCTCACATTTTTATTGATTCCAAGGCTTCTGTTTCCTTCGACTAATTATAAAAGTTTAGCCATGTAGGGCCATGATGAAAACTTGAAGGAGAAGTTAGAGAAGAGGGGAGAGAGAGGCGTGTGTGAAGTCTAATGATTTCTCCTCCCCCCTTTACATGTTAATTATCAGTATTAGAAGCCTACAAAATCTCCTAAAAATATTCTAAATATTATCCTAAAATAACAATATGCAAATTTGACTAATTAAGGAAAATATTAAAAATAAAATAAAGTCCTAATATAACTAGGAAAGTAGTGTTTTCAGCTGAAATTTTCGTGCACCAGATCTGGAAACTTCCAAAAATAAACCGCATCAGATCCGCGTATTAGAATTGCAAGCTAAGGAACGTTCCAGAATGTCAACAGTGCAAGTGTAGCAACTTCAAGCCCGATTTCGACCTTGATGTAGCCAGTATCTCTCAAAACTCGAAACATGAAAGTTGTAGAGATTTTTCTTGGCGTTCCATATCATCTTGAATCATCTCAATTGGAGTTTGGATGAGAGAGTTATACCCAGATTACGAAGCAATGTCGAAACTGTCCAAAATCGCCCAATTAGCTTCGTTTTGCACTTAACGCCTCCATTTGCATCCTAAATCAAAATATAAGAATAATGAGTACATTTAGGCACCAAATAAGTATAAAAGACTAAACATTAAGGGAGAAAAATATGACATTTTGCATTCTTATCAAATTCCCCCACACTTAACTTTTGCTTGTCCTCGGGCAAAACTCAAATTCACTTTCCCAAAAACACCAAGGTTGCAACGCCATCAACAAAGAACAACCAAGCTCTTCAAAATTCATAACATATCATGAACAAACATTCTTAAACAACATACAATTACTTATTTTCACTCAAAGATGGAGTAAACTAAATACGTAGACCCTCACGGCAATAAACACCCGACTCTCATATGTTTGAAGGGTATGTGTTTTGCTCAAATTCATTCCAATGGAAATGGTCTACCAAAGGCTTGCATATCTTCTCATTCTCCACTACTGGGATCACATGCATAACACGAATCATAAGGACTTTTCAAGGGTTGTAACAGGGTTTAGGATCAAGGTGGGAAATATTTGGGAATGTAGCTCAAAAGCCATCGAAACTAGTGGAGCAAAAATGAATCAACTCAAGCTCGAATATATAAGACATGTAAAACCAATCACTCCATTCAGCAGCCTCTTCAATTTGGCTTTAAAGCATTTAAACCATGTAAAACTCCTGCATTGAAAAAGAGATTGTTCAAAAGGAACACTTTTCATTTGCAGCAGGGAACGATCCTTCGCAACAGCTTCCACCTTTGTATATATCATGTATAAACAGACCCCCTTCTTGGAATTTTAGAAGGAATTATGAACATGGATAGTTTGTAACATTAAAAACAACTAGTGTTTAACCCGCGCAATGTGCGGGGTCATTTTACATATTAATGAACTTTGTATCCAACATAAACTTAGTTATCATACTTCTACTACATATATTCAAACTTTAATAACGTAGTATATTTAAGCATATAGTGTCCAATATCCCCTAAAAATTTTAAAAATTAGTTTCTTCGAATCACTTCTTGTGTGTACTTTCGAGCTGTGAGAGACTTAAAAAAAGAATCTGACTTTAAGCAATTAAAATTTACATGACAACTCCTAGGAACCAAAATAAATCACACCGAACTAAAACTTCCAAGAAAATTTCAAATACCAAATCTACCACAATGAATTAAACCATGAGATTAGAGAAAATTTTACAAACAAAATGTTTAAAAGAAAATAATGGCTACAGGTTTATGAAAGCAATTTTCCAAAACTAATGTCTGGTGCGAAGTATCAATACCATAACCAACTAATGATATTTGACAGGCCAAGAATGTATTGACCCCTCGTGATGAATTAATTGATTAATTAGCCAAGTTTATTAATTAATCAAATTAACATGCAAGATGCGTGGTAGCACAAACAAATCACCAATTAAACTAAGTATGCAGCGGAAAATAAATTGACATGATGATTTGTTTACGAATGGAGAAAACCTACAAGGCAAAAACCCTACCGGGTGATTTTAAGGTCATCACTCTTGAGAATCCACTATTATCAAAACAAGAGGTTACAAGTAAAAGAATCCCAGTACCTTATACCAACCTACAGTTGAACCCTTACCCCAATACCCAATTGGACTTGTTCTGTAGTGACAATCTCTCCTTTTCAATGCACGGCTCCTAGTACGCAACTAACCAATTGCGTGGATCCCAGTACGCAACTTAATCACCAACTTAAGAAAGATGTTGGCTGCAAAGTTCTTCAGTTCATCCAAACGATGAAGATCAAGAAGCTCCTTGGTCACAAAACCCTATGGTGTACAAAACACAGCAGCTTCTTCAATTGAAAGATGAACTAGGGCATATGTCTCCAATCACAATATGCTTGTGAAAAACTTTTGCATCCAGTTGCATCAGCTATGACGGCTCTTAAAACAATCCTTATATATGTTTAGGGTTGTGAGAAAAGAAAGCCTAAACATGTACTCACAGATTAGAGTCAAAATAGAACTGAAAATTTGTTTTTCATAAATCTTGGCCGATACCCTATATGTCGAGCAATTGTCGAACCTCGGGCTGAAATAGCTCTTTTAAACCTTGATAGATACTAGTTGTCGAGCTTTAATGAACAACACTTCTTCTCTTGATTCTTGTACAGACTTGCATGACTTTAACACTTGAACTTGAAACCTTGTTTCTCGAAGCATTAAACACATCCTAGATCTACCAAATTACAAGTAAAGTGTGTTTTGTTAAAGGATTAGCCAATTTCATAAAATAGTGACATATGTTCCTAACATTGAATCACATATGTCCTAACAATATTCTCTTTATTCTGCTTATTCTTGTAAGATTCAATTGTGTAGAGTAGTATTGATGCCACAGCCAGCTGATGATGTAAAGGGTAATTTCAGAATGTTGTTGTTGGTCTTGACCGAGAGAAAACTCATGGATTTACATCTAAGAATAAATTGTGGCAAGGCAAAGTGTTCAGTTCCAGAGAGTTCAAGTTGAATTCTTTGTACGCCTGAATTTACTGTATGGGACAACCATGTGTCGACTCTGTGTGCCTTGTTTGCAAGGAGTAGTTCAAAAAACCAATGGAGAATAAAGGTGTGTAACTTAGCACTATGACAATTGCAGCGAGACATAAACCCATTGACAAATTTATTGAAGGTGGTTGGATTTATTTTAAACCTTCAGTTTACCCTGATCTAGTGGCTATCTCACCAGAGGTTGACTCTGTTCTATTATTATTTTTTTTATCAAATTGATACTATTTTTGATTGGTGTATGTTTCTTGTTTTAAATTTTGTGTTGTGCTTCAAGAATGTGTGTGTGTATATATATATGTATATGCTTTTTATTGGGTCCAATTTACCTGGATATGGAAAGCCCAGTTTTGAAACCGTTGAGTTTAATTATTTATTGAGTGATAATGACCACACCTGAGATCAATTTAGGGGATAAGGTCAATGTGCAAAATGTAATTTTGGTAATTCCATTTCCCCCCCTCTTACACATAGAAATACAATAAACAGCTACTAGTTTCTATTGATGTTGATTGACTAGTGTAAGTGGCTCTCTTTTTTTTTTTTCCTCCCTGAGATGGCAGGATTCATGCATTTGAAAAACATTATATCTGATGCTTTGGATTTGTTATTTTTAATTTATATTCCAAGACACCATAAGGACTTCCCAATGACTCTTATGAGCAGGAATACTGTGAACAGTTATTTTTTAAAAGATTGCATCTAGAATCCTAGTAGTTGGCTCAATGGGTGATACAATAGAAATTGATGCATGTAATATATGTGTTTCAATTCCTAGGAGTTGACATTATATATTATAAAAGATTGCATATAGAATCCCAGGAGTTAGCTCAATGGGTGATACTGTAGAAAAATGTAAATAAATAAATAAATATATGACGTAAGTTTAACAGAAAATAATGGCTACAGGTTTATGAAACAGGAAGTCTGAAAAATATTAGTCAAATAATAATGCATAATTAATAGTACATGGGAAGCTCAAATTCTAAAGCCAAACCAATACATTACCCTTCTATAACTTAAAAGGGACATTGAATCCAACTTTTTAATCGCAAAAGGAAAAAGAAAAAGCTGTAGTGCATCACGAATCCACAATTCCAAAAGAGCTGCAATGATAGACATAAAATCTAAAAACAAAACAACAACCCTCAACCCACAATATATAATCAATACAGAATTCCACATGTCACATATAAAATGCATTATCAATTAGATGGGAATCTCAAATTCTAAAACCAAACCAATTCATAACCCTTCACTAAAATTCATGGCAATATGTACAAAGAAGATGACATACAATAACTTAACAATACACTATCACAACCTTATTAAAGTAAACAATTCTGCCCTACAAATATTTATAAACTCAAAATTTTAAGTGATGCCAGACAGCCAAAAGAAGCAAAAAGGTTCAGAGATTTTGCAATATAGGAATAATATAAATGATCAAGGTAAAGAATTGAGAGACCATTGTAATAATTTAAACAGATGTAGAAGCTGAAATTTAGGTAAAGATGTGAAGAAAATGTAAAAGACATGCAAACAAAAGCTTATTGTAGGTGTGTTATTATTATTATTTTCAAATCTAAAGTTTGTTTGAAATCAAATCAGACAAACATGATAGAAAATCAACACAAACAGCAAACACCAGTATCTAAAACCTGTAACACCTAACCAAAAAAAAAAAAAAAAGCAAGCAAGAAACTAAATAAAAGCTGCAACTAAACTTACAGAGAATCAAACTAAAACCCTCAATTATGGGAAACTCAACTGAGGCCTTAATGGCTTAATGCCTCCTCATACTTGACATTATTACAGAATAAATAATGAAAAATAACAGAGTCAACAGACACAGGAATACCCCCAATATCTGTATATTTCAAAATCACAAATAGTAATAAAAAATTCCAACCAAATTTAGAATTATAACCCGGTTATAATAGAATTTTTTTTCCCCAAAGCCAAAACTTATCAACAAAAATAAATGAACTTATGTTGGGGGTATTGGTCTTTTTTTTCCCCCCTCTCTTCCCTTAACTAATCAAAGATAACTTGTATTAAATACTATTCAAATTCATTACATCAGTGTTTACCAATCAATAAGCAAGCCATACCAATACATATGCATGCTGATTCGCCTCTCACCTAGAATAGCATACCTTCCATGGCTTGAATAGATTCATTCTTAGTATTGCTTCCTCCACCATAGCTCCTAGCATGAATCATCTTCCTACAAACATATGACCTCTTGATATGCTTCACCTAATACCTACAAACATAAAAAATAATGAATAAACTTTGACTTTTAAAAATAATCCCTTTGCGTGGTTTTAATATTGGGAACAAAGTTCTGAGAATGAAAAAAAAAAAATGAAGCAATAGATGACAGTGCAAGACACTTTGCATCAAGCATATGAACTTCTAATTCTACTTTAAATAACATATAAATTTTTAAGCAACTTTTGGAGTTCCATTCAAGCAAATTTATTATAATTTACACCAAGGACCGTTCATCATATATATATGATGGGTTAGATTATTTTGTTATGATCAAATTGGTCCCACTAATACACCAAGGATCATTCATCATATTATAAATTATCTATGAAGACAAGTGGTTGTCCCATTGAATATAAATCTAACAAAATCATTGCTGTGAAATAATTTTCATTCAAGACCTAGAGAGAATTCTAATAATATTTTGTCTCACTGAAATCTGATAAATGCTAAGTAAATGCTCAATTCCCCAATTCACTCTATAATAATATTAAATCAATCACAGGAACCAATCAATACAGGGGAAATTATAATCAATTAAGTAGGATGGAGTGGGAACCTGTAGGTAGATCACTTTCTGAAATATAAAACCACAAAGGAAATTCAAACAATAAAGAGTAGCCCCTTTCTCATTAAAAAAATAGTTATAAGCAATATACCAATCAAAACTTACTCCAAACCGATCAAGCTTGCAAAGGACAGAGATGCTCTTAGTAGATCACTTCTTTGCTTAGTTACCATTATCTATCAAATCATAAAAGAGAAAAAAAAAATCAGAGGAAATTAACGTGGTCAAAATTGCACAAGTTGTGAACATATTTATCATCTCCATATTTGTTCCATCTTTTAATTAGTCATGGATAAAAGCAATCCGATTTCTTTTCTCCACCATGCTTTCCTCTTCTAGCTTTGATTTTTCACAAAAAACAGATGCACTTCATTTGCCATGTACTGATGTCCAATACCCAACAATAAGTAGAAAATTTTCAACCCAAAAATAGATGTGCTACATCTTCCATATACAATATCAAAGGAATATTTCCACAGAATTTGCTTTACTTTTGATTTTTCACACAAAGTTTGGGCGATGGAGAAGAATACACCAGATTATGCCATCCCACAAAAACAGTTGTCAAAATATAAATATGGAGATTAAGCCAAAAACTCAAAAGAAAACTAATTCTAAACAAAGCAGAAGAAGATTAAGCCAAAACTACTCCCCTCCTTCCCCATCTTCATCCAACATGTAAGAAAGAAAATCGTAACCACAAATGAATTGAACCTTAACTTAATATAAAAAATAAAAGAAAGAAAGAGAGAAAGAAACAATGGTGATTTATGAGTCAAAAACACCTGGTTATATTCTTGCAAAAGGATACGGTTAGGAGATGCAGTTTTGATTGAATTATTGAAATATGAAAGAGAGAGCAATGCACCCAATCAAATTAGTACATGCTGAAGTGAGATCAAAACCCACTACCTCTGCTAATCATTCAAAAAAACAAATACATATCCAAACGTAACTCTAAACCAAAATCAAGTCAACTGAAAATACCAAAGCCTAAATCATATTTAAAATTGAGAAAAAAAAAACATTTTGATAGAGAAGAGCAGAGAGAGAGGCGCGTGTGAAGTCTAATGATTTCTCCTCCCCCCTTTACATGTTAATTATCAGTATTAGAAGATTACAAAATCTCCTAAAAATATTCTAAATATTATCCTAAAATAACAATATCCAAATCTGACTAATCAAGATAAATATTAAAAATAAAATGAAGTCCTAATATAACTAGGAAAGTGGTGTTTTCAGCTGGAATTTTTGTGCACCAAATCTGGAAACTTCCGAAAATAAACCACGTCAGATCAGCGTATTAGAATTGTAGGCTAAGGAACGTTCCAGAACGTCAACAGTGCAGGTGCAGCAACTTCAAGCCCGATTTCAAACTTGATGCAGCCAGTATCTCTCAAACTTGAAACATGAAAGTTGTAGAGCTTTTTCTTAGCATTCCATATCTTCTTGAATCATCTCAATCGGAGATTGGATGAGAGAGTTATGCCCAGATTACGAAGTGATGTCAAAACTGTCCAAAATCGCCCAATTAGCTTCATTTTGCACTTAACACCTCCATTTGCATCCTAAATCAAAATATAAGAATAATGAGTACATTTAGGCACCAAATAAGTATAAAAGACTAAACACTAAGGGAGAAAAATACGACATTTTGCATTCTCTTCAGTGCATAGTCATCACGGTGTGACCGTCCCGATCCATGTCACCAAGTGACATCGATTTCCCTGTGTATGCGACACGTATCAATGTGCTTGATGCTTTGAGGGTCCTCGACTCATCCTAGCATGAATATGTTGGCACACACCGTACACATAGGCATGAAACCCTACCAGTGCGCCATAGTGCACCAAATGCGAAACTTTGCCAGATTTTCGCCGTGAAAATGGGGCATCCCCATTATCGTTTTCTCACGGAAAAAGCTTGGTGAGAATAGTGTTTTTTGTGCTATGACACACCTGAGGCAAAGCGCTACCGCATTTCCACCTTGAAAATAAGGCGAAATACTGCTAGAATTTGGCAACAATTCCAACACACTAGGGAAGCATCGATCGAGACCACACCCTTTCCAAATCCAAACCTCAAAGCCCAATTCGCTTAAAGCCCCAAAAGCTAATGCCAATAGCTCATTTTCAACTGCCAATGTCCTTGAATAAAAATTTTACCAAAACAAAGGACTGTCTACGGACAAGCATTGTGGGGTACCTAACACATTCCCCTCACGTAACCAAACTTCCAAACTCAAGAATCAATATTTTTTACCCATCCACATTAGATTAGGAAAAACGACCTTTTTCTTAGCTTAGGATCGGTAGTAAAATCAAATAGAGTCAGGTGACCAATCACATTATAGAAAAACCCAATGATTGGTGGTGACTTCACTTACCCTTGGTAATTTCCTTAAAATTGACTCATATTCTAGTCACACACCCGAGGTACAACCTTCCTCCACAGCACCCAAGCTCTCGAGCCTTTACACTCCAGCGCACTCGAGCATCGCCATAATGGGTGGTTGAACACTCGCGAGGCATCGACAAACTGACAACTCCATTGGGGACAGTTTGAGAGTTTAGCCTTTAGAGCTTTTGATAAGATCATAATCTTTGGACATTGGCCTCCAAGGCTTTCCTATTGAAAAATTATTTTACTATATACTAGTAAACTATTTTCAAAATTCAAAAATATTTTCCAAAAACCGGCTTTGAGGTATTTTTGTATGTATGAAGCTTTCTTGCTTTCCTAAAGCATGCTTTACAGCTTTCCTTCACATGTGCGAACCTAGGGTAGTAGACTTAATTTCTGCTATACCTTTATCTGTTCATATATCTGTTGTGATTGGAAAGCCTTTCCCCTTTCATTTCAAAATGCATGACATCACCCCTCACATTGGGTTGAACTTGGACTTAGCGTTGAAGGTGAATGCTGGATCTGTATACCCTAGATAGTTACTAGATGCCGAATTGTAGGCTTTTCCTGGGTCTATGGGTGGATAGGATTATGCTGAAAAGGCCCCTTTAATCCACTTTATCCCATAACTTCTATGAAGGGAAGGATTAGATGATCGAGGTCCCCCCTAAGAATAGGACCAACTTACCAATTAAATCGTGTCTCATATAGTTGGCCTAGACTAAGTCAAAACCCATGAGGACTAGGAAGAGCTGAAGTCAAGTGAACATCTAAGCCTAGGGTAGGATATCATTCATAGGATTGCTTTCAAAATGAGTCAAGGGGAAAATGTCTAGTTTTCATTTACAAGGTTGCCTTTTTGCTTGTGTCAATGATTTGTGCTCTACTTCAAGTTTTATCCATCCTATTTACACAGCATCTGTGATTAACCCCAAGGGAAAAGCAACCCTATTTCTTACACATTAGATCATACCCAATCCCTAAGGTTTTTCAACCCTACAAGGGCATGCATGCATACACTAATGGCTCCATCATGTAAATGTATAAAGATAAAATTTGTGGCTAGTAAGCGAAACTTCGTACAAAGGAGGAAATCACCAAGAGTTCAATATCTTTTCGAGAAATCAAGGCCATCTAGAATGAAGCCTCTTTATTGTAAATTTTAATTTCCTTGTATTGTAAATGGCCCACTCTTGGAGCCATTGATTATAGCCCATGATCTAGGAGCATTGTAAAAAGCCAAAATTTTGTAAAACGCATTGCTTTCTTCGTAATCAAAAGAGAAGGGCCCATCCCGCAATTTCAAGCATGATATGAAAGTTTTGATTACTTGCCATGCTTGTGCATTAATTCTGCATCACTGTTGAAACTCACTATGATAAAAACCCGCTCTAAGGTCCAAGCCAATATTTTCGAAAATGATTGGTGCATTTTAAATAAGCAAGAACCTAAACTAACTTCGTGTTTGTTTTATGTTTCCACATTGTCAAATTTTCAAATGTACTCCATTTCTTTCCCATCACTTTCTTTTCCTTTCCAAGATTATAAAGAGAAAATATTGCTCAAAGAAAATAGTACAAGTTACCACCACATCATGATCCTATCGTTACTAAGTCTCGTACTAAAGAGATATCTACTAGTGGTCCTTCCCCTATTGAGGAAAACACTCATGAGATCGCTTTCTTGAAAGAGCAAATGGTCGAAATGATGCGGATGATGCAACAGCTGGTTGTAGGTGGGAGCTGAGATTCGTTTGGTCCCACTCTAGAGGGCTCTGTGACCCAATTCGAAAATGAGACGTAACCGCCACCAGATCCAAATCAAGGCCAAGCCACACCGCCATTCGTCCCACAAGGGGGTGACCAAGAATTGAATCCTCCTAAGGATAAGACCTTATAGTTTAGTTACGGTAAGGTCAAAAGTCAAGTGGAGACCTTGATTGAGAAAATCCATATCCTAGAGGGCTTCAGTGCCCTAGGAAGTGTCGATCTGGATAGCTGATCAATTTCCCTCAAGTCATTATGCCTCCCAAGTTCAAGGCCCCTGACCAATTTCCCTCAGATTTTCCCTAATAGCTTGATTGGCCTTGCAGCCACATGGTATGTTAGATTGGAAAAGACCTCTAGTTGGAAAGAAATGGCCAATGCCTTCTTAGAGTATTACCGGTTCAATACTGAGATAGCTTTCGACCGCACGGTTCTTCAGAGGACTGAAAAGAAGAGTGGGGAATCTTTCCATGAGTATTCCCAAAGGTGGCGCGAGATAGCCACACAAGTGCTTCCTCCCATGATGGAAGACAAAGTGATCAAGTGAGTCATCGATAACCTTAAGCCTCTTTACTTTGAGAAGATAATCAGTGCCCAAGTCACTCACTTTGCAAGCCTATTTCCTATTGGGGAGCATATTAATGAGGGTATTAGGAGTAAGAAAATAGTCGATCTTGAGGCTTTGAATTCTATGATAGAACAACAAGTGAAAAGGCAACTGGCTGCAAAGGGAAGGAAGCTGATGTGTATATGATCGACAAAATGCCTGAAAGACCAAGGGGTGTAGTTTCTGCTTATACAGCCCCAAACGCCCAGCCTTATCAACAACAGGTTCAGCCAGCCCAGGCACCTTACCGTGCATTCAATTAAAGGGGAAGGCCTGATCAACCCTGATATCCCAAGACGGAGCCACGAAAATTCTCTCCTTTACCCATGCCCATGGCAGATCTTTATGCTTATCTATTAGAAAAGAAGCTAGAGACTCCAATATTTGCAAAACCCAGAGATGGTCATCCTCTGCCTGGTTTTGACCCATCCAAGAGATGTGAGCACCATTTTGGGGCCGAAGGGCACACCTTGGAAGAATATGTGCAATTGAGACGTCAAATTCAAGATCTCATTGACAATAAGCTAGTACAGTTTGACAACACGGGCCGAATGTCATCACCAATCCCTTGCCTCCTCATTCGAAAGAGAACTTGAACACTATTTCTATAGTAGAGGAAAGGATCCCAGATTTCTCGTCTCCCTCATTCCCTTGGAAAGCCATGTTGCGGGCTCTAGCCCAAGAAAGTCACATTGTTCTAGAGAACATAGGCACCCCAGGTTTCAACTGGAAAGTTTACTCATTCTGTGACAGTGGGGACCAAAATGCCCTATTTGATTGTAGAGTGCTTAGGGCATAATTGCATGGCGGCCAGCCTATGCCTTCCAAGTACCCAAGCGAGAGCTAGCCACAACACTATGTCAATAGGATCAAGGAAAGATTGGGACGAGTTCTTACAAGAGTGCCTTTGTAAGTTCCCTCTAGGGATGAGGACACTAGCTCCTCTGACTTCGGTTGTTATCGAAGAGATTATGGAATCACCTGTGGATTCAGGAGTGCCAGCTCCAAAGAAGGAACAAACCATGCCAGCCATTGAGGGTTTTGCTTATTTGATCTTATCTTTGCCTGGGATCGCTGAATCATCTCCAAGATTTGTCCAGAAGAGAACCCCTATAGTCCCCGCCATTTGATGTTTCGATCCTTTAGTTCTGCCAAAGCCTATCGTAGGAATCTTTGAGGCTTCTAGCCCAAAGGCTTTAGAAGCTGCTCTGCCCAGTCTAGTCTTCATTGATCCAAAGATATTCTCCCTGGTGCCAAATTTGCAGACTCAAGAAGGCGTGGTCATCCGCCTGCTGAAGCCTTTCCCTTACAAAGATAGCCATCGTGTCCTATGGAAGTACAATGTGACCTTAATCTCCATTCGAACTGGAAAGGAAGAGGTTTTCACTATTGTCTCTTCAGTTCTATCTGGACTTACCAGAAGTGGTTGATGTTATACTCTTGAGGAACTAGAAAAAATGAGGAAAGAGATTGGCAAGGCCACGGTCGAGGAATTCTTGAAAACCATCCGGAAGGCTGATTATAGTGTGATTCAACAGTTGAACAAATCTCAAACTCAGATTTCTATTTTAGCCCTATTGCTATCTTTTGAGGTCCATCATGAGGCTCTATTGAAGGTTTTGAAGGTAACGTATGTTCCAACTGGTATCACGAACTCCTCCTTCGAGGGTATGTTATCATTGGTGTTGGCCACGAACCAAGTCTCCTTTTCAAATGATGAGTTGCCTTTAGTAGGAAGAGACCATACTTTGGCCATGCACATCGTGGTCAAGTGTGAAGACATGATTGTCGCAAGGGTGTTAATTTGACAATGGACCAGCCCTGAATGTTTGCCCGATGACCACTTTAAAGAACCTGAAAGTGGATATGTCTCTTATTCGGCCTAACAACATGATCATCAGAGCCTTTGACGGCATGCATCGCGAGGTGCAAGGCAAAATTGAGCTAATGATTAAGATCGACCCGAGATCCTTCATGGTCAACTTCCAAGTGATTAAAGTGGACTCTCCATACAATATGCTTTTGGGGAAGCCTTGGTTGCATACAGCGGGTGTAGTCGCATCTACCCTCCATCAGAGACTCAAGTTCATATCTGAGAATCAATTGATCACCATTATGGCTAAAGAGCCCATGACTATCTTCCGGGAGACAACTATCCCCTACATCGATGCTATTGCTTTTCTAGAAGCATCTTTCCATAATTTCGAGCTAGTTTCCACGATTCATAATACTTTAAAGCTTGAGTCCAGTAGGCCCGCAGTAGTTTTGATGGCCGCTAAGGAAATGCTCATGTTCGGGTACAAATTAGGCCAAGGCCTCGGAGCCGTAGGATATGGGAGCCCTCCTTTCATTGAACTCTCAAATAACAAAGGAAGATTCGTTTTGGGGTATGAACCCACTCATGAAGAACTCTTACAAGCTTCTAGAGGAAAAAAGAGGAAGTGTGTCACTTCAGGGATGTCTATTCCCCATATCAAGACCACTCTTCTGGCTTCAGCCTAGGTCATTATGCCAAAACCTTTCAAGGAATTGGAAAATAAGGAGCCTGATTTGGTTTGCATTATTCGGCACTGTCCTGAAGAGTTCTCCGTGAATGCTATCACATCTTCCGAAGATGATCCGACTTCTACTATCTGACCACGGATGCTAGGCGAGACAGCATGTCTTTTGAACTATCAAGCCTTGCTTTGTGGTTGCACTGACTGAGTAATGAGTATTCCATCATTGAGTGATTGGGCCTTCTGATCACCCAAGAGTGTTGGAATAGCATATTTAGTTTGTTTTTCATGCTTATGTCATTTCTTGTTTTATTTGTATTCCCTGTTTGTTTTCCCAGAAACAACAAATAAGAGTATTTCTTCCAGTACTACTGCTTTTGTTTATCCTACTAATAATGTTGAATCTGAGAACAATGATGTGAAAAATGTGTTAGCTAGTGAGAACATAGACAATGGTAAATCTATCGTAGGAGCACCCCCTAAGCTGGATAAAAAAGAGACCAAAAACCCTAGGGCTAAGAAGAGAAATGCTCAAAAGCCTAAAAAGAAGAAGCAACATCTCTGTCATCACTGTGGAGCAGCTGGACATACTCGACCTAATTGCTATAAGTGGTTAGCCACTCAACAGAGCAACAGTATGATCTCATCGGGAAACCAGAATTAGTTTTCATCCTCCTTTGCTCCTCTTAGAGATCTACTGAAAGCCCTCACGTTCCTTTCGAACTTGAACAGTTTCAATTCTTCCCCCTTATCGCCGAATCAAGGGTTTGCAAAACAGAAAGGTTCTTCCAAGGTGTGGAAGGAAAAAGGCTCCAAGTGATTTAGTCATTTTTTCTCTCTCTCTCCCCTTCTTGTTTTTGATTTTGCATTACTTGTGTGTTTTGCTTTCTTGTTCTTGAGTCAGTCTAGTTTTATGCATTGCTTTGTTTAACATGTTTTTGTTTGTTCTTTTTTCAGTTTTGCTTTATTTTGTTTTTCATAAAAATTTAAAAAAAAAATTAAAAAATCAGAAAAATACAAAAAAAAGTGTGCGTTTTGTGTACATTGGTACTTGTGTACCTTGGATGGCCATTGAAACAAAGTTTTCTAAACTTTGTATCTTTTGTAGCTTAGATGAGCATCTCCATGCACAACTAAGCAAGTGAGCTTTGTGGCTCGTGTTTGTGATGAGTAAGATTAAGTAATCTCTTATACTTGACACTCGTATCACTCTTTTTGATGAGAAGGACTAGAAAATCCTAAGAGAAAGGCACAAATAACCATCTTACCACTGTTGCCCGCCAATCATGAAATGACATCTGTATGCTTCGGCATAGCAAAAGTGCAATGTCAAAAGCTTAACATCATTGGGCATTTCTTTTCTCTCTCTTATATGCCCATGCATGGTTTGCTTAAAGAAAAATATGCAAAGAAAAATATAAAAGCAAAAAGAATCAAAATGCTTTATATATGATTACAAGCGTGTCTTCTAGGAGATGTGGGAGTTATAGGATGTGCCTCAAAGGTGATAGTCCCCATCAAGCAGTTATGATTGTGTGTGAGTTAAAGTAATTTTCTCATATCTCAAATCGTCATAACATGTAGACACTTATGCAATCTTGCGATGTTTTTCACACACAACACGTAATATTCTTTGCTACTCTTGATACATGTGCAGGTACAATGTGATTTGGTCATCACAAGGAATACATATGTTAATGTATGCTCACTAAACTGTCTTAACTTGTTTTTAAAATATAAAATTGCTTACACTTGTTTAGTGTGTGTGTGTTTTGGATCTAAATGCTTGACATTTTTCTTGTTGAGAGTTGATTTTGGGAGCTTAAAATGTTGTTTGGATCTTTGATTGAGTAGTATGTTTGATTGCATTCATGTCTGTGTTTCTCTTTTTCTTGAAAAACTGTTTTAAGCAATCTTGACAGCTTCTCGATACCTCTCGACAGCTAGGCTATCTATCGAGTCTTTTGAGCTTCCTTTCTCGATAGTTGTTATCGCAATCTTGATCCATTGAGATTCTTTAGATTCAATCTCGATAGCTTCTCGATAGCTACTCGATCCATCGAGGAAGTTTCTAGATGCTCGATAGATACTCGATAGCTTCTCGATCCATCGAGCCCTTTTTGCTGTGGATACCTTTCGATAGCTCCTCAATAAATATTTCCCACTATTTTAATTCTCGACAGCTCTCGATCCATCGAGAAACTGAGATTTCTATATAAGGGGTCCACGCAATTTTTTCTTTATTTCTCCCCGATCTCTCTTGACAGTTTTTGTCTTTTCACCTCCTAAAACCTTTCTCTCTCTCACTCCAAACCTCAAACCCAGAAATCTTTCGGTCTAAAGATCATTTCTTCATTTGGTATGATCTTATTCTCCCTATTCTTATCATGCATTTCATACTTTCTGACCTAAGTTTTGGGTTTTTGAAATTTTTTTGGGGTTTTTCAAGTTTAATAAGGTTTTTGTGAAATTTTTGGGACGGATTTTTGTTTAAATTTTTTTAAATCATCATGCATTGCATAACATGTGCATTTTAACTAATGTTCATGCATTTTAGATGTGTGATTACTATGTTATGTGCTGGTAGGATTAGATTGGGCTGAGCCCATGATGTTTTTACTATTGCATATCACATGTTCATGCATTTTTCATGCATACGTACCAATCTCTGTTTCTATCATTTGATACTAAACTGTTTAGTGCTTTTCTGCTTGTCTCTCTCTCTCCTTCTCTCCTTCTTACGTTAGTCTGCTCTATGGCACCTAAACGCAAATCTACTCCGTCCCGGAACCCTCTTCGTTTCGAGGCATCTTCTTCTTCTTCCCCTTCTGATTCTACTCCATCTCATGTCAGGTTCCATGATGATAAAGCCCATAAGGACTTTTCGGAGAACTTCTCACGACGAGGCATTCATTCCAAACTCCAAGTCATTCTATCAGATTTTTCCGATACTGACCTTCTCATTGTCATCTACAGTAGGGGTTGGGAGTCACTGTGTGACATCCCGATCACTTGTTCCTCCGTGATCATACAAGAGTTTTTGTTAGGCATAGTTTTTTATGGCATAGTTTTGTATGTTGAATAATATGATGGGTTGTATGGTTTTGTATGTTGTATAATATGATGGGCTGTATGGCAGTAGTCTATGGAGTAGTCTGGATAGTGTAAAGGTTGTGATGTAGTGCTGTGCAAGCTATGATGCAGTGCTGTGCAGGCGATGATGCAGCAGTGAGTATACGTGCCTAAGTGTCCATGTGTGAGATACATTAGAGTTGGTTAGGACTGTGTAAGTCAGTTAGAGACTGATGGGTCTTTAACAGTTGTCTTAGTATTGTATAAGAGACCAAGGAGTTGTATAGTGGACGATCAAGCAAAGTGTATTTTTTTTCAATGCAACCTTTTCCTTTTCTCTTCTCTGTTCTTTCCTTTCTCTCAATTCTGGAGGCCTAGCTGACCTCGAATCCAGTTATACAATAAATCCATAAATTCAATCCTAACAATTGGTATCAGAGCATCAATCCTGTGACAACAATGGCTGAAACTTGTTTTGCCATTCAGACCAAGATCTTGAATGAGATGAATCAGAACATGAAGTCCATGACTCAGAATATCAATGTCATTCTGCAAAAGCTAAATTCCAAGGAAGCTAGACCGCATTCTCCCCAAGAACCTATAACCCCAGTCAGAAATTCTTTAGCTATATCCTTTATGAAACCCATTAAGCTTGAATTCCCTCGTTTTTCAGGGGAAGATCCTGCTAGTTGGGTTTATAAAGCCAATCAATACTTTGGCTATTATCAAACACCAGTTGCAGAGAAGTTGTTGGTTGCTTCTTTTCACATAGATCAAGAAGCTCTGGTCTGGTATCAAGAAGCTAAGGAAGCTGGGGTGTTCTCAAACTGGGAAACATTGGTACAAGCACTACATGTAAGGTTTGGTTCCATAGCATATAATGATCCTATGAAGGCCTTGGCTTGGCTGAGATAGATTTCAACAGGGGTATGTATAAGGCAGAATTGGAAGCTTTGTCCAGTGAGAATCATATATCAAGCAATGCTCTAGCCATCGCTTTGCAAAAACCAATCAAGATTGATTTGGCTTTTCCAAAACCAATCAAGATTGATTTTCCTAGGTTCAAGGGTGAAGAACATGCTGTAAAGCAAACCAATACTTCAACTATTACAAGACCCCAGATCATGAAAAGCTTTCGATGGCCTATTTTCACATGGATGGGGAAGCATTAGTGTGGTTCAAAAATGCTGAAGATATTGGGCTATTTGATAGTTGGGATGCCTTTGTTCAAGAACTACACGTCAAATTTGGATCTACTGCTTGTGACAATCCAGTGAAGGCTAGTATTCAAGAAACACCTATTCTTGTGAGTAATACAATGTTCATTGGCGTTAACCAAACTCATGTTCCACCAAATGGGTTTGTTCATGTAATAAAGAATGAAGACGCAAACTTACCACACACTCATGCTCATGTTTCACCAAATGGGTCAATTCATGTAATCAAGAATGAAGACAGACTTACCACACATTCTCGTTGAAGGCCGAATCTCGCTACTTAGTGGCTGTCATAAAGCCAAGGAACTAGATGTTCCTTTTCTTGGTGACAGCTGTGGGATAAATGACTGATTCCATAGCCGAAATGATCACAATTTTTATAAGAAAATAAGTTCTACATCGACTTATGGTGTTGGTAGCAGTAGTGCGTTACTTGCCAAGTTCTATAGCCAAGGTGGTCATAACTTTTGTAAGAAATCAAATCTTGATTCAAGGGCTTTACGTACTAGGAAGCAAGATTACTTGGTGGGAAGCAAGATTGGTAGTTCTACTTTTGATTGTACAGGGAAGAAATTTGGTGTTGCTGATCTTTTGAAGTTTGCAAGACCTTTCACTATTAAGGTTGCTGTGGGTAGGGATGTGAAAAGGAAATTACTAGCATATCCAGTGTACATGGAGTCAAGGCTATCAACTATTGGCGTTGATAATTATGGTCTATGGATTACTTTCAATACGATTGCCTTGGGTTATGCTCCTATTTCATGGGCTGTGATTCATTGCGATGGAGCTGCTATGAAGAAATGGGTGTATGCAATTGTGGTGCTGCTGGGGTATGCATTTTTGGTGGAGTACAAGAAAGGGAAAGAAAATCTAGTGGTTGATGCGCCATCCAAAAAAGTTGAGACTAGTGGGATTGTTGTTGATTTTCATGTAGAAGATCCTCCAGCTGATAGCGTTTTAGAAGATTTTCCAGCTAAGGGTGGTTTAGGTGATTCTGTTTTATGTCAAATTTATTTTCCAACTCCAACTTGGTTGGATGATCTTAAGGCTAGTAACGTCCATGGTCAGGAGATACAAGACATTTTACAGGGTCCAGCTGGTTTACTCCAGCCATTGCCCATTCCAGACTCAAGACTTCATCCCACCTTCCATGACTCAAGGCCTAAATCCTTCCCACCTATGGATTTAGATGGCACTCTTAATCCAGAACCCATAGCTATTCTGCAGGACAGAACTCATCAGCTAAGGAGTAGGACTATCACTCAAGTTTTAGTCCAATGGCAAGGAGGAAGTCAGGAAGATGCTACATGGGAAAATCTATATTTACTTTGGAAACAATTCCCTCACCTTGTGGGCAAGGTGTTTTAATGGGGGGTATTGTTAGGCATAGTTTTGTATGGCATAGTTTTGTATATTGAATAATATGATGGGTTGTATGGTTTTGTATGTTGTATAATATGATGGGTTGTATGGCAGTAGTCTATGGAGTAGTCTGGATAGTGTAAAGGTTGTGATGTAGTGCTGTGCAGGCTATGATGCAGTGCTATGCAGGCGGTGATGCAGCAGTGAGTATACGTGCCTAAGTGTCCATATGTGAGATACATTAGAGTTGGTTAGGACTGTGTAAGTCAGTTAGAGTCAGTTAGAGACTGATGGGTCTTTGACAGTTGTCTTAGTATTGTATAAAAGACCAAGGAGTTGTATAGTGGACGATCAAGCAAAGTGTATTTTTTTCAATGCAACCTTTTCCTTTTCTCTTCTCTATTCTTTCCTTTCTCTCAATTCTGGAGGCCTAGCTGACCTCGAATCCAGCTATACAATAAATCCATAAATTCAATCCTAACAGTTTTACTCCAATATGCACGGATTTGATTATTTAGTACCTCATTTTGTCACTCGTGTTCGAGGTATGCGCATTGTAGTCACTCTGGATATTGTATCTGAAGTGCTACATGTTCTTAGGGTAGCGCATCTTGACTACCCTAGCTGCGATCGTCTTAAGACTGTGTCTAAAGACAAACTCTTGTATCTTTTCTGTGAGACACCTTCTTTTTGGGGTGACCGTCAAAACACCCCTTGCTCGGGCTTTGCAAAAGGTCCGAGGTTCCTTAACATGATGATGACATTCGTTTTCCATCCATTATCTCACTATAACTCTATCACAGAGCCTTATGCTCGATTTTTGTTGTCCCTCCTTGAGAGGCTTACCATTGATTTTCCCTCTCATTTCATTCTATCCCTTATAGATGTCTATAAGGATACGGCGACCCGTGATAAACGCATTTTTCCTTCAGCTATCACGAGGATCCTTCGCCATTTTTCTGTCTCCTATCCCAAGTCTACACACTTTTCGATTATGTGTGCCATAGACGTTGCTACCATCAGTCGGAGCGAGGCCCAGCTTCTACTGAAGCGGCCATGGACAGAGACAGCAACTCCTCCAGCTTCTTCCGCTCCTTCCACATCCACACCTTCTTCATTGGCGGGTGGTGTGACCCTCGAGGCAGTCATGGCGCAGCTACAGTGCATGGATGCTCGCCTTAACACACTCAGTGATGAGTTGTGTTAGGTGAACACCCGTGTCGGCCGTATTGCTCGACGGCAGGCTTGCCTTGGTGGCTTCATAGAGGATGATGATGATGGGGATGAGGATGCTAGCTCACCCAATGACGATGAGATGACTGCTTGATTTACTTACCCTTTGTCATTCGTGACAAAAAGGGGAAGTAGTTTTGGATATGAGAGTAGTCATGTACATAGGGGGAGAGTTAGCATAGGAGATTTTTGTTAGGGGGAGTGTTTTCTTTTTGAGGGATGTAGTGAGGTTGTTATTACTGTTCTTTCACCTATCTTTTCATGTGTTGTTTCTTTTCTCTCTTTATGCACATGCTTCTTATATATTGTATGCAATCTTTTATTTTTGTTTCACACTAAGGTGCCTTGATGAGTTTTGTTTAAAGTGTTTCAGAAATACAGGTTATCAAAGTCTTCTTGCCATAAATTCTCTTCTTGCAAACTTTTTCAAGAGTTTGTGTTAGGATAAATTTTATTGTATTCAACAAGTGAGTATGAGTTGAGTGATTTATGACTTCTCTCATATGTTCATTTGTTTGTTATGGTTTTGTCGCGGATTGCCAAAGGGGGAGATTGTTAGGACTTATGTGAATCATGTTAGGAACATATGTCAAGATAGAATTGGCTAATCCTTTGACAAAATGCACTTTACTTGTAATTGGGTAGATCTAGGATGTGTTTAATGCTTAAAGGAACAAGGTTTCAAGTTCAAGTGTTAAAACCATGCAAGTCTATCCAAGAATTAAGTGAAGAAGTGCTGGATTTTAAAGCTCGATAGCTAGCTCGACAGCTAGTATCGATCCAGGTTTAAAAAGCTGTTTCAGCCCGATGCTCGACAGCTGCTCGACAGATAGGATATCTATCGAGATTTATGAAAATCATATTTTCAGTTCTGATTTTTATCCAATTTGTGTATAGATGTTTGGGCTTTCTTTTCTTACAGCCCTAAACATATATAAGGAATGTTTTAAGGGCTGTCACAGCTGATGCACTTGAATGCAAAAGTTTTTCACAAGCATATTGTGAACCGAAGACATATGCCCTAGTTCATCTTTCTCTTCAAGAAGCTGCTGTGTTTGTACATCGTAGGGTTTTGTAACCAAGGAGCTTTGTGATCTTCATCGTGTTGATGAACTGAAGAACTTCGCAGCCAACATCTTTCTCAAGTTGGTGTGTAAGCCGCGTACTGGGATCCGCACATCGAATTGGTTAGTCAAGTACTGGGAGCCGTGCATTGAAAGGAGAGATTGTTACTACAAAACAAGTCCAATTAGGTATTAGGGTAAAGGTTCAACTGTAGGTTGGTATAAGGTATTGGGATTCCTTTACTTGTAACCGCTTTTTGTGATAATAGTGGATTCTTGGGAGTGGTGACCTTAAAATCACCCAGTGGGGTTTTTTCCGTGTAGGTTTTCCTCATTAAAAAACAAATCACCGTGTTAATTTATTTTCCACTGCATATTTACTTAGTTGGTGATTTGTTTATGCTACCACGCTTATTGAATGCAAATTGAATTAATTAATTAACTTTGCTTATGAATTGGTTAATTCATCACAAGGGGTTAATACATTCTTGGCCTTTCACCCAAGAAGTGTGGTCTCTCAATTAGTTTATATGTGTGTGTTCAAGGGAGAATAATAGAGTGTTCTACACTCACACACAAACCATTTCATTCTCTTACAAAATTCTGTATGTTTCTCTCCTTATAACTGATTATCTAATTGGGCTACCATTTTGAGCCATTCCAATGGGGCTAAGACTCTAAATAACCAAACCCATTAAATTTATCTCAAGGGAATATTTTATATCTCCGTTAAGAGATTATGAATTCTATCTTGAGAATATATGTTCCATCAACACTAAATGTGGCTGCCTAACATACCGAGGTTTTGATCGTGACTTTAGATCTCACTCCTGATATATCAAAGAAACCTACACTTCATGATCAGGTCCATTATTCTCTTAGGATTAAGAGTTCATGTAAATAGAAGTCGTGAGATTTATTATTCATTTGACAGTCGTTAGGAGAATAATAAATCTCACAACGGTCCAGTTCAATATGTCTTAACTCTTAAAACATATCAAAAAATCAACTAAAAGTCTCTACTTCCATGATCAAGACAAATCATCTTAATTGATATGTTATAGTCTTCGCAGATGAAATGCCCAAATTCATCACCGGCTACGAACTAAAATTCTGAGTTTACAAAGAACTTGTGACTTATATCTTCTATGACTAAATCACATAAATCACATACTATGCATCTCATAGACTATATGATAATGTCCAAATATTCATGTTACCATTATTTTAGATAATAATAAAACTACTATATTAATTACAACATTAAGTCATACATAATGTCATACATAACATCATATAATAGGATTTAAGGGCACTAATCCTAACAATCTCCCACTTGCCTTAAAAATTATTGTGCACTAATCTAACTCTCATTCCTTCCAAATGTGACTCAAAAGTCCTTTGGGGCAAGGCTTTGGTAAAGGGATTTGCTAGATTATTTGCACTATCTATCTTTGCTACTTCTACATCTCCTCGAGCAACAATGTCTCGAATGATGTGGTACTTTCTCTCAATGTGCTTTCCTTTCTTATGATTCCTTAGATCTTTGGATTGTGCAACCGCTCCATTATTGTCACAAAACAATGTGATAGGAACTTGCTCCATTGTCACAACACCAAGATCAGAAAGGAATTTCTTGAGCCAAACAGCTTCCTTTGCTGCTTCACAAGTAGCAACATATTCAGCTTCCATGGTGGAGTCAGCAATACAAGATTGCTTAACACTCCTCTAACTTATGGCTCCACCTTCCAAGGTGAATACACAACCTGAAGTGGACTTTCTAAAATCAAGATCTGATTGAAAATCTGAATCTGTATAGCCAATAGGTATCAAATCCTCACACCAATAAACAAGCATATAATCATCTTCCAAAAACTGATTATTTAATTGGGTTAGCCTTTTGGGCCTACCCAATTGGGCTTTAGTTTGTGGCTTGAGATGGGACTAAAGGGAACAAATAAGACTCTAGCTCCAATGGGCATTGGGCTTATCTATCAACTCTTGACAAGTCCAAAGTTACCATTAATTATATTTAATGCCACTATATAAATATAATTGCACTCTAGGCGTTATTAATAAATTATATCCCCAAGACTCTAATGATATCATTTGACCCCTCCATGAAATACCCATAGTGAACAAAGTTATAATAAACTGTCACTTTGTAAACAACTATTTTATCCTTGAGTACCCGGTTTAATCTTTTAGTTATTCAAATTTATTAAAATCCGATTTCAATAAATATAAGCTTTAGTAACTCTTTACTAAAGTGGGTGCCCTGGATAACCAGTTCCCATTAAACTTATCTCGAGGGGATATTTCGTGTCTCTATAAAAAGAGATTATGGATTCCATCTTGAGAATATGTGTTCCCTGAACACTATATGTGGTTACCCAACATACTGAGGTTTTGACCGTGAATATTAGATCTCACTCATGATATATCAAAGTAACCTACATTTCATGATCGGGTTCACTATCCTATTAGGATTGAGAGTCTATGAAATTAGAAGTCGTGAGATTAATTATTCAGGTGACAGTTGTTGATTGAATAATTAATCTCACAGCGGTCCAGTTCAATATGTCTTAACTCTTAAGACACATCAACACATCAACTAGAAGTCTCCACTTCCATGATCAAGACAAACCATCTTAGTTAATGTGTTATAGTCTTCGCAGATGAAACACCCAATTTCATCACCGACTACGAACTATATTTTGAGTTTACAAGGAACTTGTGATTTATATCTTCTGTGACTAAATCACATAAATCACATACAATGCATCTCAAGGACTGTGATAATGTCTCATTAGTTCACTTATAAATTGTCTCATATAATTAAACAATTTAATTATTTATGACATACCAATAAATTGGATTTTAGGGCATAAACCCCAACAGGTGAGGCGTACGGCGCGATCACTATTTAACCTCGAGATGGAATGTGAGCCTAGGGCGCGACTGCTAGTTTACCCATTATAGATCAGGAACTTGAACTTTAAGTGACTTGGAAGCTGTGTGAGGGTGAAGCGTATGGCGCGGCTGCTATATAACCTCAAGATGGAATGTGAGCCTAGGGCGCAGCTGGGGGAAGGCCCTCATTTACGCTACGTCCCATGGGGACACTTCTTTTGATGATGAGACTGCTTCAACTGGTGACCCGGCAGCTCGAGCTCTGCAGAGCCACTTTGACCGCGGGAGTGATGACACTAGGCCCACCGGCGGGATCCTTATGGAGACTTGATCTAGGAGGCGGCGTTCAGTTGGGACAGTTAGTGTCTCCTCTGAGCCTCGCACTATTTCCAGTGGAGCTTCCTCACGGCGTAGGCCGGAAACAGGGAAAGGGGCCTCTAGAGGAGAGACGCTAGCTAAGGATCTCATTTTTGATATAGAGGCTAATTTGTCTAGGGAGGAGGAGATCTATTCGGGTGCCTGAAGGCGCAGCTTGAGGCCGAGATTCCCGCCACGTTAGGCCAGGGCCGATGCTTATACTGAAGCGATAGACGGCGATATCAGAGACATTCACCTTCAGCGCAGGCTGAAGGATCATCCTTCTGCCCAGGCGCGGAAGGGAGAGGTATGTTGTCTTTCTTCTTTTGTTGTTTAGATTCCTATTATATGCATATGCTAACAGATAGCTCCTGATTCTGAATGCAAGGGCCCGACAAGATCTGTGGTCGAGGTGCTTGGTCCACCTTTCCTCGGCTGCTGTCCGATCCTAGGACCTACCGGCACTTTGCGGATTTCCTGAGAGAGCAGGGGTTCGAGGATTTCCTGAGGATCCCTCCATATACCATGAGGCACAGGATTGGGGAGGCTTTGGTGCTCTTTTGCTCAGACACAAGGGCCTTCTCAGGACTCAGGATTCACTCCCGGCACTTTAGGCGGTACGGGTCCTTCCACCAGTTCTCTTGCAAGCGATGATGATGATGACGACCAGTATTTTAGGGATAATGATTCTCAGTAGGGTTAGCCTTTTGTTGTAGCATGATGTAGCCCATGTGTGGGCATGTATGTATTCTTCATGTATCTTGTAGACATTACCCCATGGTGGGCCTGCTATGTATGTATATTATGTATCGCCTCTTGATAGGCCTGGACATGTGTGTATTATATTGCCCCGTAGTGGGCCTTGATGTATGATATTATCTCTTTGTAGCTTCATGGTGTATGTATGAAACAATGCCTCTAATTAGGGCTTACATGTATGATTCTGGAAAATGCCCTTGAGAGGGCTGATGTATGACTTTAGGAAAAGTGCCTTTAAGAGGGCTAATGCATAGCTCTAGGAAATCACCTTCAAGAGGGCTGCTGATGTATGGCTTTAGGAAAAGTGCCTATGAGAGGCCTGCTGATATATGTGAAAAACAATGCCTCTAATTAGGACTTACATGCATAGCTCTAGGAAATTGCCTTTGAGAGGGCTAATGTATCACCATAGAAAAATCGCCTTTAAAAGGCTACCAACGTGTGTGAGAAACAATACCTCCAGGTAGGACTTACAGGTATGATTTTGGATGTCGCCTTTAAAAGGGCTGCTAATGTATGCATGAAACCATGCCTCTGGGTAGGACTCACATATATGATTCTAGATGTCGCCTTTCAAAGGGCTGCTACCGTGTGTATGCACTATCATATTTTCATTGTGGATGGTGGTTTTGAACCAGCTTGTGTCACACTCACTTGTTTTGCACCACAATTTCACGGGTTTATCGGTGGATTTTGACGATGATCGTCCCACTACGGTGAAAGGGGATGGAGAGATCACGTGAAATAAACTGTCCCAGATTAGGGTTTCATGCGATTCTTAAAATGAGGGATACATCCTCAGTGGGACGGACCTATTCTTGTCTTTTGGATAAGGTGGAGGGAACCGCGCAAAATAAACTACCCTAGTTTAGGGTTTTGCGGGGTTCTAAGCTTGCAGACTGGCTGAAAATGGCCTCGAATTTATAGACCATACCAAATGATGGTAATGAATGTAGATATTCTGAATGAATTCTCTTAAACACGCCATGAGGCGGTTTGCACTAATCGCTCCTGGTATTGCCTGGGCCAGCTATCAATTCAAAGACGGGTTTCTTAGGGTGACCTTTATGGGAAATGGCTCCCTCCAACCTCAAAATAAGCTGAAAAAGCTGCCACATGGTTGAGAATGGGCTCTAGTGTCTTTTTGTTATGAGCTCTGATTACTAAGGTTGAACTGACCCCTAAACCGGGTGAATCAGGCTTTAGAAAATGAGGTTCAAGATATCTAGAGGTGCTGACCGGGACGCACAAAGATAAACTGCTCTAGTGTAGGATTTGTACGGTCTTGGATGCACGAGTGGGAGTTCCTGACAATCTGGTTCACTACCGGGCCGACCGCGCACTATGGCGGGTGCTGAAATAGAGGAATCTTTGCTCCAAGGTGGTCAAAAACATCCCAAACCCGGGGGAGTGGTCAAAATACGTGTCCCGAGGGTTGGTAGCCCTTGTAGGGCCGCCGCCTCGATTCTCGTGCATAAAAGGTTTGGTTTAGCCCAGCCCCAGCCTATTCAAGTCTGCGATTTTCTAGGGTCATTTTCTACCCTTTTCTTCATCCAAAACATGTAGAAAACACTGTTTTCATCATTTTTTTTTTGCGTAGATTCTCATTAGATCATCAGATTTAACAAGATCTATTCATGGATGCTCTTGGTGCTCATTCCTACGACACTTTGGTCGAGCTTGAGAGGGAGTCTTACTATGAGAAGAAGCTTAAGAGGTGGTGGAGCTCCTTTTCTTGTGGTGACCAAGCGTTCATCCGGCGACTTCTTGGAGATGATACTGCTCTTCTTCACACCACACTAGATTGGCATTTATTGGAGGTCATTACCTTTTGTTGGGACCTTGTCTTGTAATGTGTCACCATTGGAGATGTTGATCTGGTGCCTACCTTGGAGGAGTATGATTGTTTTCTTTCTCTTTTTACCCCTCTGAGCACTATTTTTGTTCCATCGGTGCGGCCACACTACCGCAAGAGACTCACTGATCTGTTGGCCTTCAAGAGGCCCGTTGTGGAGGCGCTGACTTGGTATGGCAGCGAGATAGAAGGGAGTATGTCATTTGATTTCTTGTATGATCGATTCCACTCATTAAAGTGCTTTGTTGGCTACCAAGATGACTTTGTGGACTTAGAGGAGCGGTGGACATCCTACCGGTGTCAGGCCTTTTTTGGTACAATACTATTTCCTTCATCATCTGGAGCCATCAGTCTTGTCGTTCTCCCTCTAGTGAATGCCCTACCTCATGGTATCTCTTTCATTCCTACTCTACTTTCTAAGACGATTAGGACCTTGTCTTTATATCGGGAGACTGGTAAGGGTAGGCTAGGCTGCTGTGTTCATATGTTACAGCTGTGGTTCTGTAGCCACCTGAGTGTTATTGCTAGGGATCAACCTGTGGGCTTTATGAGTAGGAATAGAGTCTGGGCTACTGTAGTTCTTGATCTTTCTTTTTCTGGGGATACTGAGGGTTGGCTGAGGTACTTATGCAACCTGGGTCCTGCGGATTAGACCTGGAGAGTTAAATGGGGTATCACTAGATGGCAAGGGCGGACCCATTGCGTTAGTTTACTTGGCATTCCCCTAATGGGTATCTAGGGGTGCATGGGGTACTTTACAGGTATGGCCATGCGGCAACTCTGGGGCATCCAGCATATCCCCCAACTTAGTGATTTTTCTGTTGTCACTTGCGAGTATAGGCTCATGGATATCGATGTAGCAGTGATAGGGTGTGCCTCTGAGTTCTAGGAGGTGTGCAAGTTGAGCATTGACTTCCCCCTTTGTTCTAGGGATGACCAAGAGTGGTTTTATGCTGAGTTTAGAGTGTGGCAAGACACTAGAGATCCCAGCTTTATGTTTGACTTATCATCACCAGTCTTAGCCGAGCTGCCACTTCCGGCTAATGTTTTGAGATACTATACTCTGGAGTTTGAGATCAAGGTTGAGAGGGCCCTTATGGATCTGAGGGAGTGCCTGAGAGAGGCTGTTAGGGATAGAGATTATTGCAGGGAGCTGGCTGATACCCTTATGGAGGATATTGAGGAGATGAGCAATGCTCATGAGAGTGAGCTCGCTAATCTAAGGGTAGAGCTTGATCGAAGGGGGCTAGCCCCTCTAGGCACAGAGGCAGAGTGTGTTCAGTTGAGATCCTGAGTTGCGGGTTTGGAGAATGAGCTTGCGGATCTTACTCAGAGATTTGCTGCTTTGGATCACACTTGGGATGAGGAGAGGGCCGCACTGGAGGCTGGCAAAGCCAAGGCTAGTAGATGGCTTAGCATTGGAGCTAGTCCAGGCGAAGGCCTACATTCATTCCACTTTGAGCATGGAGTATGGGCGAGAGGGTGATGAGCCTAGTGAGCCACAGTTGGCCTTCTGTTGTCTTCAGACCGAGTTGGTTGAAACGGAGGAGGCTTTAAGAGTTGCTACTGTAGAGGTGGGCACCTTGCAGGCTTTGCTGGAGACTGAGAGACAGGGTTCTGCTTCTGATTCCATGATAGAGAGGGAGCTTGTCCATCTTCGACATTCTCATGACAAACTCAGAGGGGTTGCTAGAGATCTGGGCTTTGATGCAATTGGGTTACTTTGCACTTATGCTTATGATGACCCGATTCACTGTACTGGTTTTGGGAGATTGTGCTAGGCCATGTCTGATCGCTTGGGCCATGTTTGACTTGCTGATGTTCTTTTCTGCTTATTTTGTCTCTGCACATGAGCTATGTAGTTAGTATCCCACCATGTATGGAAAGGTCCTTCATAAATTGCTAGGCAATTGCATAAGGCCTTCCTCTTTTGTTTGAGTTCTTAAAGCATAGTCTAGTCTGTTAGGCCTGCTTAGAAACTGAGAGATGGTGGAAAGAGATGCTTATGATGATATTCAGGATATATTTATAAGATGAGATTTCATTTTTTGGTATCAGAATGCACGAAAGAAATTGAATGGCACAATACAAGCATGTTAATGAATATGTAGGCAAATGCTTTGAAAATGCAAGATTATACAAATAAGTGGTAAATGTAAAATCCAAGCATATCAATGTCTTATTTTTCTAAGGATACATCCTGTTCTAGACGGATCTTTTCCTTTTCCCATTGAGGTACATTTCCCATTGATATGAGCCAGAACATCTTGAGCAGACCACCGAGTCGTGGCAGTATTGTAGACAGAGAGCGATCTCAGAGGCGTCTTCATATCTTGTCATAGATGCTGGATCCATCTAATTTTCTAATCTTGAGTAAAAATTCAAGTAGGCCAAGCTGACAGATTTTTCTTTTAAGACGTGACCGAACCAAGATGGTTGCCTACGTACCTCTACTAGGAAGGATCAGGTCATCACATAGTTCAACTAAATTTGATTGCCTTAATTTTTTCGTAGATTGCCCATTCAAGTTTTCAATCTAGCAGGCTCTCTCACACACTTTCTTTTGCTCTCCTTTTGCATAGACCACCCTTTCGGGTTTTTAATCTACCTTTTGCATATTCTCACGCTCTCTTTCTTTTGGCTCTCCTTTTTGCATAAACCTCCCTTTCGGGTTTTTGATCTACCTTTTACATATATATTTTTTGTTTTTGTTCTTATTTATTCTTTTTGTTGACATAAAAATATAAAAATGAGGTGCACTGAGAGGATCCTTCATGCAAAGTACCGTATGACAGCGTCAGAATTGGTGGGCATATTGAAGTCATGCCCGTCCATGTCAGCTAGAATCAAGGCTCCGCCAGAAAAGGCCTTCTTTACCACATATGGGCCCTCGTAAGTTGGGGAAAACTTTCCTCTGTGATCAGGTATGGCCTGGTTGCGCTTCTTCAAGACTAGATCACTAGATCGCCTTCTTTGAAGACCCTCGGTCTAACTTTCATGTTGAATGCTTGCTCGACACGGCGTTAGTACAACTGTCCATGGCACATTGTGGTCATGCGCTTTTCATCTATCATGTTCTGTTGTTCATATCGAGAATGGGCCCATTCAGCTTCTGACAGCTCTGTCTGAGATAAAATCCTAAGAAATGGGATCTCTACCTCTGCAGGGAGGACGGCCTCCATGCCATATACTAATGAATACGTGGTCGCACCCGTGGAAGTACGCACAGAAGTATGATATGCGCACAAAGCAAACGGCAAGTACTCTTGTCAATCTTTATATGTGTTTGTCATCTTCACTAAGATTTTCTTTATGTTCTTGTTAGCGGCTTCCACTGCACCATTCATATAGGGGCGATAGGGAACCGAATTTTCTGTGCTCGATCTTGAACTGTTGGCAGAGTTGTTGGATCATTTTCCCATTTAGGCTCACCCCATTATCTGTAATGAGCTCTCTCGGCATGCCGTAGCGACAAATAATGTTATGTTTCAAGAACCGGGCTATCACTACTTGAGTGACACTTTTGTATGAAGCGGCTTCCACCCACTTTGTTAAATAATCAATGGCCATTAAGATGTACTCATGACCATTTGAAGCTTTCGGAATCACGAGTTCGATGACATCCATACCCTAAACTGAGAAGGGCCATGGTGCTACTAAAGAGTGCAAAGGCTGAGAAGGAGCGTTCTTCCAGTCTCGATAGACTTGGCAACGGTGGCATGTCCTCACATGTTTAATGCAATTACTTTCCATGGTGAGCCAATAGTAAATGACTTTCATAATCTTGCGGACCAACAGGGGTCCACTGGCATGAGCTCCGAGTAAGCCATCATGCATCTCTTTCATTAGATGATTAGCCTCAAAGGAATCTACGCATCGAAGTAGGGTAGAATCATGGTTCCTTTTGTACAGGACTTCTCCTCTTAAGAAAAATTGGCAGGCCATGCGCCGGATAAACTTTTTTTCGCTGTATGTTGCATCGGATGGGTATTCACCGTTCTTGATATAAGCCTTGATATCATGGTACCATGGCTTTCCGTCGGCTTCGACTTCGACACTCATGCATTCTTCGATGTTCATGCAATAGGCTAGAATGCCACGGACTTCTATGCATAATTGCCGCATATCATCTCCTTTCGATAACTTGACCATGTTAGCCAAGGTAGCCAAGGCATCTGCAAACTAGTTGTGTGCTTGGGGCAAATAGGCAATTGTGTGTCTCGAAATTTTGGAATCAAGCGGTTGACACATTTCTGATAAGGAATTAACTTGGTGTCTCGAGCTTTCCATTTTCCTTCGATTTGGGAGATGATTAATAAGGAATCTCCAAAGATGCTCAAGTCATAGGTGCCAAGCTCTAGGGCCACTTGTAGGCCGACTATGCACGCTTCGTATTCTGTGACGTTGTTGGTTCAATCAAAATTCAGCTTGACTGAAACAAGGATTTGCTGGCCCTTTGGGGGAAACTAAGATTGCTCCCACTCCATTTCCAGTAGAATTGGTGACTCTATCAAAATAAAGCTTCCAACGCCATGGTTCCACACTATCTGGTTCTGGCTTTAGTGCCATGACATCCTCATCAGGGAAGAAGGATTCTGAAAGCTCAGGATCATTCAGCGGTTGGTCCGCTAGGTAATTGGCTATGGCCTGGCCCTAGATGGCCTTTCTTGTCACAAACACAATGTCGAATTCCGAGAGCAACATTTGCCAACGGGACATCTTCCCTGTAAGAGCTAGCTTTTCAAAGATGTACTTAATGGGATCCATACAGGAAATGAGCCGCGTGGTGTTGTAGAGCATGTATTGCCACAATTTGTGCGAGGCCCACACTAAGGCGCAACACGTCTTCTCAATGGCGATGTAGTTGATCTCACAACTGGTGAACTTCTTGATTAAATAGTAAATCACCTTTTCTTTTTGATCGGGCTCAATTAACTGGCCTAACATGCAACCCATGAAAGTTTCTTGTATCGCTAGGTAAAGGATCAACGGATATCCCAGCGTCGGGGGAACCAAAACAAGAGGGTTCAACAAATACTGCTTGATCTTGTCAAAGGCTGCTTGGCACTTATCTATCCATTCTATCTTTGTGTCCTTCTTCAAGAGCTTGAACAACAGATCACATGTGGCGATCAACTGCGCTAAGAAGCGAGCTATGTAATTGACTTTGCCTAAGAAGCTATGAATCTATTT
Organism: Notholithocarpus densiflorus; assembly: GCA_030021035.2. Lineage (NCBI taxonomy): Eukaryota > Viridiplantae > Streptophyta > Magnoliopsida > Fagales > Fagaceae > Notholithocarpus > Notholithocarpus densiflorus. Next base: position 9,196,736 of record JARYZH020000006.1, on the reverse strand, counting down.
CTCAGTTTGCGGTGTTGGCATATCTTGGATGGCATGGACTTTTGCTAGGTCCACTTCAATTCCTCTTTGGCTGACTATGAAGCCAAGCAATTTCTCTGAACTAGCTCCAAAGATGCACTTGTTAGGGCTTAGTCTCAACCTGTACTTGATAAGGCGTTTGAACAGCTTTCTCATATCTACCAAATGATCCCTGGCAGTGCGAGATTTGGCAATCATGTCGTCCACGTAGACTTCAATCTCTTTATGCATCATATCATGAAACAAGGTTACCATGGCTCTTTGATAAGTAGCACCAGCATTCTTTAAGCCGAATGGCATGACATCATATGCTTAGGTTCCCCAATGAGTGGTGATTGCTGTCTTAGCTTTGTCTTTCTTGACCATTTTGATCTAACTATAGCCTGAGAATCCGTCCATGAAGGAGAAGAACCTATTGGTAGCGGTATTATCGATTAAGGTATCGATATGTGGCAATGGAAAGTTATCCTTGGGGTTGGCCCAGTTCAAATACCTGAAGTCAATGCACATGCGTACTTTCCCATCTTTCTTAGGCACGGAAACAATGTTTGCGACCTAATCTGAGTAGGCTATCGTGGTAAGGAAACCAACTTTCAATTGTTTTTCTACTTCCTCCTTGATCTTCAAAATGATCTCAGATTTTATCGTTCGAAGGGCTTGCCACTGGGGGGCATTCAGGTTTAACTGGAATTTTGTGCACGACAATCTCAGTATCTAACCCTAGCATATCTTGGTAGGAACAAGCGAAGATCTCTCTGAATTCCTTAAGTAGCGCTATAAGCTCATGTTTCAAGTCTTTAGGAAAGTTCACCCAATCATGTTTCAACTCAAAATTTCCTCTAACCCTTCAACATCATGATCCAATTCTATCGTCTCATTCATGTCATCAATATCCTCGTTATGGCAACAAGACGATGTACTTGCTTGGGAATTAGAATAGATCCTATAGAATGAAACATATATAGAGAAACATAAGATAATTTGCACACACATATTCATAGGAAAGCAAATAAAGAGATAAATTCAAGGATTTCCTGAATAGTACGTTGGATAACTTTTTTTAATAGGTTATAGAGAGGGAGATAACAAAGTTAATGCCTGATAATGATAAAAAGGGAAATACTCTTTTCTTTTTTCTTTTTTTTGGAAAATAAACTGGGGAAATGCAAACAAGGAATGCAGAAAATAGGAAATAAACATGAAAAACAAACTAGATATGCTATTCCAACTCTTTCGAGCAATTGGAGGACCCAACCACACGATGATGGAACACTCCTTACTCAGCCAGTGCAACCATAAAGCAGGCTCGATGGTCTAATGGCCTACAGTCTCACCTGGCAAATAAGGCCTAATAGTAGAAGTTAAATCATCCCCTAGGGATATGATGGCATTTACTGAGAATTCTTCAGGGCACAAGCGAATGAGGCAAGCTAGATCTGATTCCTCCTCGTATGATTCCTGTGCCATTTCTGATTGGATGACCTCGGCCGGAGTTGGAAAAGTGACCCTGATGTGGGGAATAGATATCCCTTGGCCAATGCACTTCCTTTTCTTTCCTCTGGAAGCCTAGAAAAGTTCTTCATTGGAAGGGTTGTACCCTAGACCGAATCCTCCTTTGTTGTCTGGGAGTACAATCAGAGAAGCATTCCCATGTCCTATGGCACTGAGGCCTTGGCCTAATTGATAGCCAAATTTGAACATCTCCTTGGTAGCCATTAAAGTAGTAGAAGGCCATGCTGACTCAAGTTTCGAAGCTCTGGAGATCATGGAGACTAGCTCGAAACTATGGAAAGTTGCCTCTAGAAAGGCATTAGCACCAATGTAAGGGACATAAGTCTCCTTGAAGATAGTAAAGGGTTCTTCTGCCATTATAGTCAGAGCTTCCCTAGGAGCACATTATATGGGGAATCCACCTTGTTGACTTGGAAGTTGACCATGAAAAACATGGGGCCGATTCCAATTGCTAATTTAGTCTCGCCTTGCACCTCCCGGAGGGTGCTATCAAAGGCTCTAATAATCATGGTGGTAGGGTGGATAAGAGAGGTATCCACATTCAAACGCTCTATAGTAGACATCGGGCAAACATTCAGGGTTGGTCCATTATCAATTAGTACTTTGGAGACGATCATATCTTCATACTTTACCATAATGTGCATGGGCAAAGTATGCTCTCTACCTTATGGTGGTAGCTCATCATCTGTAAAGGAAATCTAGTTGGTGGCCAACACCATCGAGACCATACCCTCAAGACTTTCAAGACTTGTAGGAACACGTATAGAAACACGTCTCTTTTAAGACTTTCAAGAGAGCCTTGCAGTGGACATCAGAGGATAGCAATAACGCTAAGATGGAAATCTGAGCTAGTGACTTCTTTAGCTGCTGAATCACACTGTATTCTGAGTTTCTGATATTTTTCAAGAATTCCTCGGCTTCTTCAGTTGTGACCCTATTCCTGACGAGTTCGGCTGTACTCTTGCCAAGCTCTTTCCTTCTTTCTTCTAGCTCCTCGAAAGTATAGCAGCGGCAACTCCTAGTAAGCCCAGATAGACCTAAAGAGATATTGGAGTAGACCTCTTCTTTTCCAGTTGGAGTGGAGATCAAGGACACGTCATATTTCCATGGGACACGATGGCTATCTTCATAAGGGAACGGCTTTGGCATGCGAATGATAACACCCTCCTGAGTTTGCAAATAGGGCGCTATGGAGAACATCTTCGGATTAATGACCACTGGACTTGGTAGAATGGCTTCAAGGGCTTTTGAGCTAGATACGCCAGAGTTTTCTGAGGCAGGCTTTGGCTGAATAAGAGGATCGAAACCTCAGGTAGCGGGAATAATAGCGGTTCCCTCCTGAGCTGATGATGAAGCTGGTCCTGCAACTGCAAGCAAGGCAAGAACTAGAGGAGTAAATCCCTCGATGGTTGGCGGGGTTTTCCCTTTTCCTGAATCAGATAACTCTGGATCCGCAGGTGATTCTATGTTCTCCTCAATGAATACTGAAGAGAAAGATACTGAAGTAACCTTACCAAGGCGTTTCTATAGATATTCTTCCCAATCTTTCCTTGACCCAATTGATATAGCATTGCAGCTAGTTCCTGACTAGGCAGCTGGAGAACACATGCTGGCTGCCATGCAATCATCTCTTCGCACAATTTCCCTTTCAATCCAGATAATACCACGATCGGCTAGACTCTGAACCTGTGCTCGAAGAACTTTATAATCAAATAGGGCATGCCTGTCTCCATTGTCACAAAACGAGTAGATTCCCCAATTAAATCCCGGAGTTCCTATACCCTTAAGATTAAGGTGGCTCTCTTGGACCAAGGCTCGAAGCATAGCCTTCCATGGGAATGATGGTGAGAAGAAATCTGGAACCCTTTCTTCCACTGTGATGATGGTATTCACATCCCTTTCCTGATGAGAAGGCAAAGGATTGGTGATGATATTCGGAGCGGCTGCATTATTGAACTGTATCAACTTGTTGTCTACGAGATCCTGGACACGGTCCCTCAAATGGTAACATTCTTCCAAAGTATGCCCCTCGGCCCCAAAATGGTGTTCAAACTTCTTGGACGGATCAAAGCCAGGTGATGGAGGGCCTTCTCTGGGCCTGGAAAACATTGGGGTCACTAACTTCCTTTCCAACAGGTAAGCATAGAGATCTGCCATGGGCATGGGTAACGGAGTGTACTTCCGGTTTTCCCTTCTTAGGGGACGAGGTGGGTCTGGCCTCCCTCTCTGATTAAAGGCTCAGTTAGGTGCTTGAGTAGATTGAACCTATTGCTGATAAGGTCTAGCAGCTGGGGTTGCATAAGCAGAAGTAATACCTCTAGGCCTTTCTGATGTATTGTCAATCATATGCACATCGGCTTCCTTAGTCTTGCGGCCGGTCATTTTCTTAACCTCTTGTTCGACCATGGAACTCAAAGACTCGGGATCCATGATCTTCTTGCTCCTAATACCCTCGTCAATATGCTCCCCGATAGGGATAAGGCTAGCATAATGAATGACTTGGGTGTTGATCATCTTCTCATAGTAAGGAGGCTTAAGGTTGTCAATGAACCATTTGATCATCTCATTTTCCATTATAGGGGGTTGCACTTGTGCGGCTAGCTCACGCCACCTCTGGGCATATTCTCGGAAAGATTCCCCACTTTTCTTCACTATTCTCATAAGGACCGTGCGGTCAGGAGCTATCTCAGTGTTGAACCTGTAGTATTCTAGGAAAGATTTGGTCATTTCCCTCCAACTAGAGGTCTTTTCCAGTCTCACACACCATGTGGCTGCAGGGCCGGTCAAACTATCAGGGAAAATCTGGCAAAGCAAAAGGTAATTATCCCCATAAGGAGCCATCTTCCTAAAGAACATGAGTAAGTGCACGTAAAGGTCTCTAGTACCATCATACTTGACGAACTCTAGTGCCTTGAACATGGGAGGCATAATGACCTGGGGGAAGTTCGTCAGACTGTCTAGATCAACACTTCCATGGGTGCTAGAGCCCTCTATGATTTGAAGCTTTTTGGCCAGAGTTTCCACTTGGCTATTGACTTAGTCATACCCAGATTCAGGGGTCTTATCCTTAGAAGGATTTTTTTCTTGGTCATTGCCTTGGGGTGGTATATGGCGGCCCTGATCCTATTTTAGTGGGGGCGGATTTTCATTCTCGGTTTAGGGACCTCCTTGACTATGACCGGAAGAGTTTTGTCCTCCTCCTAAAACTAGCTGTTGCACCATATGCATCAATTCTAACATTTGCTCTTTCATTTGAGCGAACTCAGCAAGACTCACTTCGAGAGTCGAAGGCCTATTGGTATGTTGGGATTTGTGCCCTAAAATCCAATTTATTGGCATGTTATAAATGATTAATTTGTTTAATTATATGAGACTGTTTATAAATGAACTAATGGGACATTATCCTAGTCCATGAGATGCATAGTATGTGATTTATGTGATTTAGTCATAGAAGATATAAATTACAAGTTCTTTGTAAACTCAGAATTTTAGTTCTTAGTCGGTGATGAAATTGGGCATTTCATCTGCGAAGACTATAACATATCAACTACGATGATTTGTCTTGATCATGGAAGTGGAGACTTCTAGTTGGTATGTTGATATGTTTTAAGAGTTAAGACATATTGAACTGGACCGTTGTGAGATTTATTATTCTCCTAATGACTGTCAAATGAATAATAAATCTCATGACTTCTATTTACATGAACTCTAAATCCTGAGAGAATAATGGACTTAATCATGAGATGTAGGTTGCTTTGATATATCAGGAGTGAGATCTATAAGTCACGGTCAAAACCTCAATATGTTGGGCAGCCGCATTTAGTGTTGATGGAACATATATTCTCAAGATGGAATTCATAATCTCTTAACGGAGACATAAAATGTTCCCTTAAGATAAGTTTAATGGGTTTGGTTATTCAAGAGAGTTGGGCCCAACCACTTTAGTAAGTTGTTACTAAAGTATATATTTATGAAATTGGATTTCATAAATATATATTGAATAACATAAAGGATTAAACCGGGTACTCAGGATTAAGATGTAGTAATCTTCAAAGTGGCAGTCTACATTCATGACTTTGTATTACTACGAATATTTTAATAAAGGGGTTGCATGTATAATAAAGTCTTAGGATATAATTTATAAGATAATGCCTAGAGTGCAACTATATTTATATAGTGGTATTAAATATAGTTAATGGTAACTTTGGACTTGTCAAGAGTTGACAGAAAAGCCCAAGGCCTATTGGAGCTAGTGTCTTATTGGTCCCTTTTGGTCCCACTCCAAGCCACATACTAGAGCCCAATTGGAATGGCCCAAAAGGCTAGCCCAATTAGATAATTAGTTGTATATAAGGAGAGAAACATACAGAATTTGATTAAGGGGTTTTTCATAAGAGTCTTTCATGGGAGTTTTCATAAGGAATGAAATGGTTTGTATGTGAGTGTTGGACACTCATTATTCTCTCCTTGAAAACTGATTGAGAGACCACACATCTTGGGCATTAAGTGGAATTGGAGTGAAGATTAAAAGTCTTCCCAAAAACTTCTAATCTTCGGTTTTGAATTTCACCACACCAAGGTACGCTTTCTTATTCTCAAATTCTGAAACTTACATAGTACATGTTATCAATTGCGAATGAAGTAAATCCGTTAATTTTTCCGCTGCGCACATGCATTTTTCCTACAATTGGTATCAGAGCGGTCTTCAATTTCGAATTGTATAACATGTTTTATGAGTTTTGGAATTAGAGATTATAGTTTCATATTGTTTGAAGATTATGCAATTAATTTTCTGCATGGTTATTGAAACTATGATTTGATAAAAACTGATTTTGATGTTATGATGTTGTTTAAATTTGAATTTAAGTATGTTAAATTGATCTTTAAGGCTATAGCATCAATGAATTTCAGTTTTGATATCATTCTTTGACTATCATGTTCGTATGTTAATTGTTTGTTCAAGAAAAACCATAGAAAACTGCCTTAGAAAATTCTGGAAATTCGTGTTTCATGAGATTCGATCTATCGAAAATCACTTTCGATCGATTGAGTGAAACAGTGATCAGACTTTCTTAAATATATTGATTTTCGATTGCTAGTCGATCGATCGAATTTTTTTTTTCGATCGATCAAGAGGCAATTTCGATCAATCGAAGAAGTCAAATGGTCAAGTTCGAATTTCTTAACTTTTTTGATTAATCGAAAGAAAGAAAATCTGAATTTTTCTAATTGTTTTCACATAAAGAAAGCAAAGAAAGCCTTTTTCGCGGGAAGAGCTTAGTCGTGAGATTCTCACGAAAATGCATTTGAAGGGAATTTTGAAGATTTTCTAAATGTTTTCAAATGTATAAGGTGTAAGGCAATGTGTGATGTGATTACACATGGTTCTAACTAAAAGACCTAATGAGATCAAAGATGGTAGTTAAATAGAACTATTAGTCCTAAATTGTTTTATGATTAAAAGTCCTTAATTTATTTTAATTGGAGGTTTTAATGAGATTAAAATTCTAATTAAAGTTATATAGTTTCTAATGAGATTAGAATACTTTATCTAGTAAACTAAGGATAGAGTTCTATATAACTAATTTTTGATCCATTAGTGTTTAAGGAATCCTAAATAGTTTAGGACTTCCATTTTAGTTAGTGATTCTAATAAGATTAGAGTCTTCAATAAGTGCAAGGTTATTAATTGTGATGGGATCACAATTATTTAAAGAAAAACCGAAATAACGAGTGGGACTGTTGAAATAGCCCTTTTGTTAAGTTTATTGTAATGTGAATAGATACCTTGTCTTGACTTCCAGTCTTGCATTCCATGCGGAGGGTATTTACTTCACGGATTACAAGGTTAAACTTCTTTGTGATTGTGCGAATGTTCGTTACGCTGTTGTGACGTGACTTAGTAACATCACATTGAATTTAAACAATTAAACACATTTGATGTGTAGGGTTAAAATTGTGATTAGATCACAATGATTTCATGACAATCCACTTGTTTTAAAATTTCTAGTGGGAGAGAGATACAAGGGTTGGATCTCACGGCCTCCATTATCGGTTCATAGTAGTGTGGGTAAGTACCTCGTCTTGGCGTATATGCCTCGCGATCCCAAAGGAGGGTGTTTACTTCATGGTACTACAAGATTGAACTTACCCTTTTAAAGTAGTGTGAACAAGCACCTCGTCTTGGCGTATATGCCTCGCAATCCCAAAGGAGGGTGTTTTGTTTCATGGTACTACAAGTTTAAACACTATAAAAGGAGATGAAATATGGCTACACATGATTCTAGATAATGGTGTACACTAGACTAAGTGTAATGTTAACCTCCCAAAGGAGCTATGTTATTATTACTTAGAGGCTAAAGGTAATACGGCATATTATTAGTGTATGATAAAAGTTATCATGATAGCACTAATAATGAGAATAGTTCTCAATCAATTAATGTGTTTATGATAAACTTGCTACCAAGGAATTATAGACATGGATTGGGTTGTCGTTGCACCTAGTATAGTATGTTTTTTGGGTTTCATACTATATGGTTATGGATGCAAAATATAATGTCCCTGTAATTACATTCACAGTCTCAAAATAAAGTTGTCATTAATTTTGTTCTCTAGCTACTATTTTAAATGAATCACATTAATTAAAAAATAATTTTGGACATGGTGCTTAAAGGAGCTGAAGTACATATTTATGTTTCGATTCAGCATTGTCATAATTTCCTATGCATGATGCATTAATGGAAGATAGCTTATGATGTGATCATAGTTTCCATTGAAATGCTAAAATTTTACATTGGCTTCTATCTCAATAGTACTACAGCACGAGATGCAAGAGTTAGTACTAGACTTAGACTTTATATTAAGTCTAAATGAGATGTTTTGGTATGAATCATATTGAGTGCTAAGAAAAACTTAAGGAGTTCCATTTCCACATCATTTATGAAAATATTTTTATTTTAAAATGAAATGGAATTCTTGGATGTAAAGATTAATTGTTAATCTCATATGGATATGATCCACGAGTCCTTGTTAGAATCATTTGATCAATTTAGATTGTTTTGAATTTTTTTTTTTTATTATCTGAATTGATGAGTGAGTTCTACGCAACGGAAGACATCCTAAAAGCTAAGGCTAGGATCAATGTGATTTAATTCAAATTCTTAGCCTAGATAGAAAGGTAAAGGTGATAAGAAGAGGAATTATAATACCAAACAGTTGGGCAAACAAGTTGCCCTAGTAGTTGCCAAAAGGAAATTAGACTCAAAAGTATGACCAAAGGAAAGTGTTTCTGATTTGGTTAAACTAAGCATTGTCCATAATTATTTTCTAGATGGAGATTTACATGTTTTACTTTTTAAAGAGAAAGTTTCCATCGTTTGGTATTGTATGTTTTGGCACTTATGTCTAGATCTTATTAATCTAAATGGTATTCAAGATTGGTGAAAGATGGGCTTTTAGAACCATTATTTTGTTATATTCCCAATCTATGAATTCTATTTAGAGGATAATATGATCTAGGACTCCTTTATTCTAAAGGAATATAGTATTAATGACTTCTTTAAGTCAGTGCATACATGAAGGAGGAATAAGACTCTTTTAGAAATAGTAAAGTACATGATAAGTATTTCCATTTGCTTATTTCTTTTGGAGATATACTCTAATAATTATTATACATTTTCTAAAGTTGATTTCAAAAGTTTGTTCCTATGACATTTATCAAATTGTGGATTGGGTGAAAACCTAGTATATGATACTTCCACTTTTGGAAATGTCCAGCACTTGTGCTAGAAAGGAAGTCTAACAAATTGAAATAAAAAAGTAGAAAAATGTATGCTTATGTTGGGTATCCAAAAGAAATTGCAGAAGATTGTTTTGGTAGTCATAAAGAAGACAAGATGTTTGTAAAGTACAAATACAAAGTTCTTACAAGATGTTTGTAAAGTACAAATACAAAGTTCTTACAAGATGTTTGTAAAGTACAAATACAAAGTTCTTGATGATGACTATGTGAATAATCTTAAAGAATTGTTCTAGAAGAAAATGTCAAAATTTTTTGTAAGAAAACTATAAAATACATTTAGAAATGAGATGGTTGTATTAGATACACCACAAGGTATTATTCTATATATATATAGCTAGTACACCGGTACAATATCGTAGTGGGAAGATTGTAAATTCATACTTTTGGGATAAACTTTTGAAGTCATTCCACAAGGATATGAATTTGATCCTTGGTCCTACGTTGTGGCCATAGATGATATGAATATGAATTATTGGATCAATGTTATGTGAATAGAATTAGATTCTATTTAAAGTCTAGAACTTGTAGAGGCGCCTATTGGCATTGAACCTATTGTTCTCAAATAGGTCTACAAGGAAATGAGATTGATAGATTTGAAGGTGCAAACCTTTAAAGTCAAGACTAGTGGCGAAAAGATTTATTCAGAAAGAAATGGTTCGATTATGAAAAAATCTTTTCACCAATAGTCAAGTTTGACTTTATCTAGATTCTCTTATCCATTATATTTCATTTGGATGAAATATAGCAATGGATATCAAGAAAACTTCTTTTAGTAGCAATCTTGAGGAAGACATCTATATGATGTACCTAGACTTGTACATAGAAAAGAACCAATAGTGATTAGTATGTAAGTTGCTTGAATTCCATTTATGGACTAAAGCAAGCATATGAATCATAAAATATCATCTTTGATCAAGCAATCAAATTTTTTGATTTTAATCAAGTATTAAAAGACCTTATGTGTGTAAAAGCTATATAGAATAATAAATCTCATAATGTATGTTGATGACATTCTAATCATTTAGAATGATGTAGAGTTATTGTCATCAATAAAGTTTTTGTTGTCTAGTCCAGTTTGATATAAAAGTACTTGGGAAAGACTAGTCACATCCTAAGAATTAAACTTTGTTAAAATTCAGAAATTAGGATGTTGGGTCTATCTCAAACTGCTTAAAAAGATTAGATTCTAGCCAAGTATAGCATGTAATACTTTAAGAAAGGATTTCCTTCCTTTTAAGTTTGAAGTTCCTTTATAAAGGATTACGGTCCTAAGACATATAAAAGGAAGAGCATATTAAGACGGTTCTTAAAATCAATAGGAAGTCTTTATGCTATGCTATATACTAGGCTAAATATCTATTTTGCGGTGGGCATGGTAAGCAAATATCAATTGAATCAAAGATCACTTAACTTAGTGGGAGTAAAGCATATACTCATATATATTAGGACAATGAGGGATTATATGCTTGTCCACGAAAGTGAGGTATTGATAGTTATTAGATGTACAAATACTGACTTGTAATTTGATTGTGATTCATGAAGTTGGACTTCAAGATATGTGTTCATCCTAGATGGTGAAGATACACATTAAGCGTAAGTATAATCTCATTAGAGAGATATGAATACTTGTGAAGTAGTAGTAGAAAAGATAGTTTATGCAATAAATCTGGCTGAAACTTGTTTCCAAACCTTGTCTTAGAGTGACTATGAATTACTCTAGTGAGAGATAAGTGTCGGATATATAGGAAATTGTCTTTGAGGGCAAGTGGGAGATTGTTGGGATTTGTGCCCTAAAATCCAATTTATTGGCATGTTATAAATGATTAATTTGTTTAATTATATGAGACTGTTTATAAATGAACTAATGGGACATTATCTTAGTCCATGAGATGCATAGTATGTGATTTATGTGATTTAGTCACAGAAGATATAAATCACAAGTTCTTTGTAAACTCAGAATTTTAGTTCGTAGTCGGTGATGAAATTGAGCATTTCATCTGCGAAAACTATAACATATCAACTACGATGATTTGTCTTGATCATGGAAGTGGAGACTTCTAGTTGGTATGTTGATATGTTTTAAGAGTTAAGACATATTGAACTAGACCGCTGTGAGATTTATTATTCTCCTAACGACTGTCAAATGAATAATAAATCTCACAACTTCTATTTACATCACTCTAAATCTTGAGAGAATAATGGACTTGATCATGAGATGTAGATTGCTTTGATATATCAGGAGTGAGATCTATAAGTCACGGTCAAAACCTCAGTATGTTGGGCAGCCGCATTTAGTGTTGATGGAACATATATTCTCAAGATGGAATTCATAATCTCTTAACGGAGACATAAAATGTTCCCTTGAGATAAGTTTAATGGGTTTGGTTATTCAAGAGAGTTGGGCCTAACCATTTTAGTAAGTTGTTACTAAAGTATATATTTATGGAATTAGATTTCATAAATATATATTGAATAACATAAAGGATTAAACCGGGTACTCAAGGATTAAGATGTAGTAATCTTCAAAGTGGCAGTCTACATTCATGACTTTGTATTACTACGAATATTTTAATGAAGGGGTTGCATGTATAATAAAGTCTTGGGATATAATTTATAGATAAGGCCTAGAGTGCAACTATATTTATATAGTGGTATTAAATATAGTTAATGGTAACTTTGGACTTGTCAAGAGTTGACTAAAAAGCCCAAGGCCCTTTGGAGCTAGTGTCTTATTGGTCCCTTTTGGTCCCACTCCAAGCCACATACTAGAGCCCAATTGGAATGGCCCAAAAGGCTAGCCCAATTAGATAATTAGTTGTATATAAGGAGAGAAACATACAGAATTTGATTAAGGGGTTTTTCATAAAAGTCTTTCATGAGAGTTCTCATAAGGAATGAAATGGTTTGTATGTGAGTGTTGGACACTCATTATTCTCTCCTTGAAAACTGATTGAGAGACCACACATCTTGGGCATTAAGTGGAATTGGAGTGAAGATTAAAAATCTTCCCAAGAACTTCTGATCTTCGGTTTTGAATTTCGCCACACCATGGTACGCTTTCTTGTTCTTAAATTCTGAAACTTACATGGTACATGTTATCAATTGCGAATGAAGTAGATCCGTTAATTTTTCCGCTGCGCATATGCATTTTTCCTACATGGTAGACATCTTTCTTGCACGGGACCTAGTGATGATGGGATCACGATACAATGGTAGCTTAGACTGTTTCCTTTTAGCAATCTTTTAATCCTAGTAAAGAATAGGAGGTGAAAGAAATGGGGTGCACATGACAATGTGGAAGCACAACACCAAAATCAAGTTAGTTTATGCTCTTGCTATTTAACATGCTCCTACCATTTTCAAAAAAAATTGGCTTTGCACCCTTGGACAGCATGGATCTCCTGGACCTTTGGATCTCTTAGGGGAGCCCTTGGATTCTTGACATCTAGGACCTTTGGCAATCTTGACATCTTGGGAATTTGGATCTCTTGGCAATTTGGATCTTGGACCCTCTTGGCAATTTTGACATCTTGTGATCTCTTTGATGATTTAAGCTTCTGGGCAATCTTTTGGATCTTTTCTAGGAAAGCTCTTGAACTTTGGATGCTTTGGAATTCTTGATAGCCCTTCGGCAGCATTTCCTCCTGAATAGAGTTTCAGCTACTTGCCACAAATTTTATCTTTGCACAATTAGGTGACTAGACCATTTAGTGTATGCATGAATGCTCTTGTAGGGTTGCAAACCCTTAGGGATAGGGTATGATCTAGCATGTATAAGCAACGGGGTTTCTTTTCCTAGGGATTTAATCATGGATGTTATGTAGGTAGGATAGAAAGAACCTGGAGTAGACCACAATTTCTCTGGCACAAGCAAATTGGGCGCACCTGTTAGAAAACACTTTCCCTTGACCTCTAGCCAAATAAGGGTATCCTTTCCTAGGCATGGATGTTCACTCTTTGGGCTTCACCTAGTCCTCATGGGCTCTGGGCATGATCTAGTCCTCACGGGTTTGACATAACTAGGCACACTATATGCAAAGGCTTCACTGGTAGGTTATTCCTATCCTAAGGGGACTCAATCACCATACCCCTCCCTTCATGGAAGTTGTGGGGCAGGAAGGATCAAGGGGGCCTTTTTAGCTACTCATGTCCACCTATGGACCCAAAAGTGCCTACAAAGTCAGCCCTGATCTAACTATGGTTAACACTGCCGATTTTTGTGTCTGGACATCTGCAAATGGGGTGATGAAATCCCCAAAGAGATGTGACTACGCCAGCAGTGTGGAGCTCGAGTTCGGCTCAAAAAGTGTGTATATGTCATGCAATCCTTAATGAAGGGGAAAGGCTTTTCCAAACACAGCAAAGATATATATATATATTTATATATATATATATATGAAAGCAGATAAAGGTGCAACGAAAATTAAGTTTTGCTACCCTATGTTTGCATGTGAAGGAAAGCAATAAAGTATGTGAGGAAAGCAGTAAAGTGTAGACACTAGATTTTGCACCTATGATTTGATCAAGGGGAATGACTTGAATGATCATTCGTGTACCTGAAAAATCATGATTGCATTACATGCATCAAATTGTTCTGGCAGTACATGCATTAACTCATTCATTGCATATCATAAAAATGATCTTGAGATTCTAACGGTCGCGATGGTATGTTCGGTTTCCAAATCGGACCATCGGATCGAAAGATATCGCATGATCAAGTCTGTACGGTCAGCATGCATTGTGTCTAGGTAGGGTCGACCACACACGATTAATTTAAATTAATTCTAATTGGTTAAACAATTAAATTTAATTAAATAATTTTGTGATTGGTTGATAATTATTGTTTAAAATAGGATTGCATGCATAGGAATAAAAGGGATGATTGGATAACAATAAAATTGTGGATAATCTAAACTTTATCAAGATTTATTTTAGGGTATTTATCTACAAGATAATTATTCCTGAAAAAGCCTGAATTATCCAAGAAAAGAGATAAAAATCATAGACTAAGGATGAAAACACGTCTAAGTGCGGGGACCAGATCAAAAAAACCCTAGAAGGATAGTCCAAAACGCACCCGAACACGGAAGAACGTTCGGTGTCCAAAAGGCCATTCGACACTTTTGGAGTGCTAAACGGCATTTTAAAAGGGCCGAATTTCTCCCTTTTGGACTTTGGCCTAATGCCCTTCGGGTGATGATAAGGCACACCATTTTCGATCTATACGCAAAAGGATGAGTCCCGATTCGCGTTCTACACATCAGAGCTATTTTTTAGAGTCTTCTAGCCTCTATAAATAGAGGCTGGGTTTCATAATTCAGCATCTTTTTTCTACACTCTGAGAGGCATACGTTTTGAGACTCTCAAATTGCCGATATTTGCTGCTTAAATTAGGGTTTTTAGTTTTCAAAGATAATTGAATAAGTTTCTTTGAACCCTAAAACATCCTCTCAAGAACAAGGAGCGCTCATGCAAGAGGTTGTTTCCAATCACCCTCTCCTTTTCTATGCTTCTTTTTATGTTGATGAATGTTTTTATCCATAACATGAATGATTCATCATTGTTTTGTTTAAAGCATGATTATTTTTTATGTGATTGTTGTAATTTCTTTCTTAATTCCAATAATCTGCATGTGAATAATTCTTTTTCTTAAAACAAAAACAGATCTGCATCTTTCTTAGATGTAGATCTGAATTTTTCTCAATAAAAAAAAAATAGATTTGCATCTTTCTTTGATGTAGATCTGAATTTTTCTTAAGTCAAAAATAGATCTGCATCTTCATTAGATGCAGATTTGAATTTTTCTTAAAAAAAAAAAAAAAAAAAAAAAAAAAAACTGATATGTATCTTTCTTTAGATACAGATCTAATTTTTCTTTAACATATGCAGATTTTTGAAATAAAGAAAAAGATTAAACATGATTGTGTTTGTGTTTGTTTTATTTAATTCATGTTGCATAAATTTAAATTATGAGTGAAACTTTCTTCTTAAAAAATCTTTTTCATTCTTTTAAAACATATAAAAAACAGATCTGATTTTTCTGTTATCAAAAACCATTTTTTAGTTCTTAAAAACACAGATTTGATATTTTTCAAATCAAAAGAATTTATTTCATGTGATAAACACAGATTTGAATTTTCTCTCCAAAAACCACATTTTTCTACATCCTATAAAATAGATCTGGTATTTTGACAAATCAAAATCAATTTTTTTTTACTAATGAAAATAGATTTGAATTTTTTAAACAAAAGAAGAGACTTCATTCATAAATAAATTTATGTGATTTAATCTTTATTTAACATGTTTAACATATCATTCATGACATGCATAAAAAGGTACATTGGTCATAAGAGTCTAGAAGACCAGACTCTATCTGGGCGGAATGGGTGCCTAACACCTTCCCATTCCATAACCTAGCCTCCGGATTTAGGTCTTTGGTTAAGTAGATCTAAGCCTTGTCTTTACTTTTTATTTTGGGTAGAATGTAACTAGGACAAAGAGCCATGTAATTATTTGGTAGTTTGTAACTAGGACCTAAAGCTATGTAATTTTTCAATTTTCCAAATATGTAATTTTTTGTTCAATCAATGAAGAGAATAATTCAGTCATGTATTTAGTTTTTCTTATTCTTTTGTATAAAAAATAAGTGGCGACTCCATACCACTTACCCAAAAAGAAGGTGCCCTAAAAAGCACTCCAAAAATCTCTCTTTTTTTTAGAGGCAACTTGTGAAGTCTCTCACAATGGCGACTCCACTAGGGTTGTTGAGGGCTAAGCTTCGTATTAGACTTAAGTGACCAAATATGTACCCTTGTTTTGCATGGTCTTGCATGGTATAGTTGTTTGTTTGTTTATTTATGGTTGATGGGATGTTGTATAATATTTTTGTTGTATGATATTTTGTTGTTTGTATTGTTTGTTAAAATCTTTCCCTAACTGTCATAATGTGGGCCATCCAAACAACAATGTATGCACCCCTTTTCAACAAATTTGTGGTGGTAGTAACCACGGATCACCGGTCTTCATTAAATTCAGGTACCTAGTGGCGAACTCACCAATTCATAGCCCAAAGTCACTGGATCATTTCCTGTTGACTATAATGGACAAACCATGCTGTTCGAACCAATACAATGTTCATTACATTACAATTTGGGAGGTGTAACGTCCTAGCTATGGGAAATAATGAAACAACAAACCCACCCTACAACATAATGACTTAGAACCTACCTTTAGGTCAGTCCCAGTTTAAATTGCATTGCATGTTGTGTGTGTTTGTTTTGGTTGATTGATGGATGTGGATGGGGTTTTAGCTTTGATTAACCCGACCAAGCCTGTCATTAGGAGAGAATCTGGTCAAGATCTGAAGGAAGGCTACAAAGAGAACCTAAGCCCAACGCTCAAGCCAGTAGCTCCAGTTCCAAGCCCGTCACTCCCATTACGATATTGAAGCCCTCAAGCATAGAAGAAACTCCGCCGCTGCAACACCATAATCCCATATTTGACCTACAAGATACTTCACACCCCAACCAAATCACCTAATAGCCATAAATGGGGGGAGACACTTCAAACCCCAAGTAAATCACCTAACATCCACAAACGAGGGGAGAGACTTCAAACCCCAACCAAATCACCCAACACTAACAAATGGGGGGAGACACTTCGAACCCCAATCAAACAACCCAATACCCACAAAAGAGGGGAGATACTTTAAACTCCAAGACACCGACCTAAATGACCCAACAAAAATTGCCCACATTACAAAGGGGGGAAACAGTTCAAACCCCCACATTTGGTGATTGACAAGCCTACAGATGTGTAGGTTGATGATGAAGCTACGAATTATATAGATGTAGATCCCTCGGTACTGATGCTGAGGGAAGAAGAAGATTACTGGGAGCCATCTGCCATTGTGGAAGCCACGACCGAGTTGAAGAACTGGGCATGGGAAGGAGCCGCCCATGCCATGGAGGACTCTGTGACGATGAGTCAAAGCATCTCCCTCAACCCACCTACTTGGGCAACAGAGGCAAGCACAACCTATTTGATGAATGGATGGATAGCATAGAGCACCTAGATGCTTTTGTGACCGACAATCCTACAAACATGGAGGTTGAAGAAGAAGATACAGATTATATGGATGTAGATCCCTCGGTACTGATGCTAAGGGAAGAATAAGCTTACTAGGAGAAACCTGCTATTGTGGAAGCCACGACCGAGTTGAAGAACTGAGCATGGGAGGGAGCCGCCCACCCCATGGGGGACTCTGTGAGGAAGATCAAGACTGTCAAGTCAGTCACTTTTGCTAAGAGGATCAAGACCGCCAAGCCAGTCACCCCTGCTAAGAACATTGTTTCTGTTCCTATTTAGTCTAGTTTTGCTAATATTGTTGTTCCTGTTAAGTCTGTTTGTGATAGTTTTCCAATTGAGTTTGTTGAATCTATAAAGTCTGTTAAAAACTTTTTTCCTTTTAATATGATTTATGATTCTGCATATTTGGTGGCTTTGAATGTTTTTATTTCTGAAATTGGTAAAGAAACTCTTAATAATAAGGAATTAAAACATGGATACCTAGAACCTATAAAAGAAGAAACCTAACCCATTAACCTGGGAACTGATGATGAGCCCAAAATGATCCAAGTGGGCAATACCCTAACCACTTCAAAGAAGGATGCATTAGTGGCACTGCTAACAGAGTTCAAGGAGGTCTTTGCCTAGTCATATGAAGACATGCCTAGGATTGATGCAGATATAGTACAGCACTACATTCCAAACAGATCCAACTATGAAGCCAGTCAAACAGAATTTGAGAAGAATGAAGCCAGAGTGGACTCTCAAGATTAAGGAAGAAGTAGAGAAACAGTATAATGCGGGATTCCTGAGAGTAGTCAACTATCCAGAGTGGTTAGCTGATGTGGTTCTGGTGCCAAAAAAGGATGGGAAGGTCAGAATGTGTGTAGATTTTTGAGATCTGAATAAGGCCAGCCCGAAAGATGACTTTCCATTGCCTCACATTGACGTCCTGGTTGACAACACAGCAGGTCATGTTTTGTTTTCGTTTATGGATGGATTTTCATAATACAATCAAATTAAGATGGCTCCAGAAGATATGGAGAAGACTTCCTTTATCACATCATGGGGGACATACTGCTACAAGGTCATGCCATTTGGCCTTAAAAATGCTGGTGCAACTTACCAACATGCAGCCATTACTTTGTTGCATGATTTGATCCACAAAGAAGTAGAGGTTTATGTCGATGATATGATAGTGAATTCCAAAGACCGTGAAGGGCACATACCAGCTTTGAAGAAGTTCTTTGAAAGAATCCAGTTCTACAAGTTACGGTTGAATCCAAATTAGTGTGCTTTCGGAGTCACATTCGGAAAACTGTTAAGGTTTATGGTAAGCCAGAGGGGAATAGAAGTTGATCCTGAGAAAATCAAGGCAATTGTAGAGATGAAGCCTCCAAGAACAGAAAAGGAGATCCGAGGATTTCTGGGAAGGATACAGTACATCAGCAGGTTTATAGCTCAACTTACCATGACATGTGAACCAATCTTCCGACTACTTAAGAAGGAGGTCCCAACAGTGTGGAATGAACAAAGTCAAGAAGCATTTGAGAAGATCAAGAACTATCTGATGAAGCCACCAATACTTGTCACACCAGTTCCTAAAAAGCCATTGTTGTTGTATCTTACCACTACGGATACAGCAATGGGGGCTTTAATTGCTTAATACCTAGAGGAGACTAGAAAGGAGAATGCAATTTACTACATCAACAAGAAGTTGTTTCCTTATGAAGAGAAGTATTCACCATTAGAGAAGACATGTGTAGCACTTGTATGGGCAACTTGTAAACTCAGACATTATATGCTTACTTACAAGGTTTTGTTGATTGCAAGAATGGATCATTTGAAGTACTTAATGGAAAAACCTGTGCAAGATGGGAAGACAGCTAAATGGGTTTTGCTTTTGTCAGAATTTGATATTAAGTATGTGACTCATAAATCTGTGAAGGGGAGAGCAATTGCCGATCACCTAGCCCATTGTTCACCAGTAGAAGCTGAAGAGATCCAAGGAGATTTTCTGGATGAAGACATCATGGGGATTGAAGTAGAATCATGGAAGATGTATTTTGATGGAGCAACAAATCAAAACGGAAGTGGAACTGGAGTTCTCTTAATATCTCCAAAAGGGGCACACATCCCATTTTCTGGCAGACTCAATTTCCTTCCTACCAATGAACTATGTGATGTCCTGATCCTTCTGCCAAGGGGGTACGTAGGCAACCATGCATTGGTTCAGTCACAATTTTGCAAAACCACCATTTGCCCATTAACCAAGACTTTTCAAAAAATTCAACCAATCCATTAAACCATGTCATTACACAAAACCCTAAATCAAACCCGAAACCAAACCAAAACTCAAGAACCCAAACCCTAAATCAAACCATAATAAAAAAAAAAAATAAATTAAAAAAAAAAAAAAAAACCAAAAGCCTACACTTTAAACAAAATCCCTAAATTGCAAATCCTAAATAATTCCTAAACATAAGAGTTTTTAAATCAACTTTTAAATAAACATTTTCAAAGCCAAAAATAAGAAGGTCACTTTGTCTTTAGTCTTTTCTCTTTCTGTTGATCACTAATTCCCCTGTGATAGGTACTTTGTCATCATTGTCCCTTCTTTTGAATTCATAGTTGTCTTCATCGTGTCTTTCCCGATTGTCTTTGAGAAACTGTTCTCTCATAGCAATCCTCTCAGCCTCCTTATCAACAATCTTGTCTATCAACCAGTTAGAGTAGTCTGTAGTCATCTTGTGAAAATGAACCTTGACAAAAGATTAGTCCACTTGGTCAGCCATCTCCAATCCCAATAGCATGTTTTGTACAGAAGTAGGATTTGTGTTTGCAAGAGTGAAGAATCTTCTTCTTTTTCCACCAGGCATTCCTTGATCATATTTGAATTGCCTCAAGAGTCTATCTCCCTTGTAGAAATTTACTCTCCGCAACCCAACAAAGAAGATGTGGCCTAATCCTAGAGGTCGCAATAAAGGGGGTGGGCACTTCCATAATAACAATCCCATTGAATGGAGGTACTGGATTTCTTGTCCAAGAATTTCACCCAGTCACTCTTAGCTTGGCACTCAATTTTGATTACAGCCCTGCTAAGAAAACTGCTAGGCCCATAATTACAGGTTGTAGGCTTGGCAATCATATTCAGTCACTCCATCAGCATATCTGCAAAGTCAAAGGACTCCCTAGGAAGTTCTGAGTTTCTCCCCCATGAAATACAGCATCTAGTCCTAGAAGAGTTTCGGCCAAGATCAAAGAAACAGGGTTATCACCATCTTTAATTTGATTCACAACACTTATGGCTCGGGCATCCACAGAGCCGCGTCTTCCAGAACAAAGCAAAAGTTTTCCCACCATGCATAAAGCCAAACCGAAGTTTTTTTGCATATTGTCGGTCACTCCATAGGTGCATTTGTCAATCAGCCGAGAGATAATGGCACGAAGATTCACCATATGACCTTTAATCATACTATTAGTAATGGAAGTAGGAAGACCGAGAGCATTAGATAAAGATTCCTTAAGCCTGGGATCACAAGAAACCGCTACAAATTTTTTACTTGGATCATAGCTCAGGATAGCAGAAAATTCTTCAATGTTGGACAGAGTACAGCGGTGTCAAACCGAAACACATAGTCTTCGGGATCCCAGAATTTCACAGCAGCATGAAGAAAATCCCATTTGATTTTGACATTCCTCAGAGCCTTGATTCCCTTTAGTTTGTAGGCCGTAAAATTGGTTTTGATACTGAAATCAAAGCTACGAACCCATCTGTTGATATCATGAATTGTTGAATGAGAAAAATTATGATTGCTAGCCATGGATGATTTTTGCTTGTGAATATTGTGTTTTCCTAACCTTTATGCAGAGAATTGTCACAGGAGAATTCATTTATATAAGCTGCATTAACTCCTAATCAGGTTTGAAATAGGTTTCGAAGAGTTTGTAGATGACTAGGAGAGTGTTTCATGATCACAAATGAAGTAAATGTTTTTTTTTTTTTTTTTTTTTTTATTATTTTAAAATAGCAAAAACGCAAAACATGCATTGGAAAATCGTAAGGAGTCGGCCTACCATGGCATGAGCATCGTGGCGTGGCCCAGTGCCATTCGGCATTCTAAAAGTGCCAATCGGCACTTTAAAAGTGCCTAACGGCACTCCAAAAGTGCCGAATGGCACTCTTCATGTGCCACGTGGCACGCAGCCCCTCCATCATACACTCATGCAACTCCATACAATTTTGCACCCTCGGACATTTTTTTTTTAAGATCGTTTAACATTCAAAAAGATCTTTCTGGTCAAACTAAGGCATCATTGTTTTCAAAAATTGATCAAATCAAGTTTTTTTAAGACTTATAGTTTTATGTTCCAAACTAGGGGCATTCGCCCATGCCTCATTCATTTTCAAAGAATCAAAGAAATCACCATCATTTATATATATATATATATATATATATATATCATCATAACTAAGATTTCAAAAAATCATGCATTCATTTTAAACTAGGGGCATTCGGCTCCACCTCATTCAAGTAAGTGCAGATTCTAGCAGAGCCAAGCCAAATAAGTCTAAATTAGCATTACAAGATCTCATCAGGTGAATTCTAAACTTGTCTTAGTTAAAGTTTTTACATGATCCAAGATGACTCCAAGGACAAAGAACTGAACATGGAAATTAATACAAGATTGTCTAAGAAACACTTCCATTTCTTTTGCAAGAAAAATGAAATATACAAGTCATACATCATTAGGACTTCAAGTCCGCCTACGTGAGGATCTCCTTGATCCACCTCTAGAGGAGCCACCTTCAGTATTTCCTTCTTGACTTGCGAAAAAGCGAGGATTGTACTGACAATTTTCAAGTTCAAGGCTCCTGATCCTTTCCTCTAAAGTTCTTTTGGTAATGTCAGCAGTTTCCATTCGATGTGCCTGAAGAGTCAGCAAAATCAGGTGTTACTTCCACTATCAAGCACAGTTCAAGCCAAAGACACTCAGAAAGCAACATGGCATACCCAGCTCGCATCATTGAGCACATATTGGGAGGACTGAGTGCGAGCCAATAACTCCAAGCCTCCAATCATGCACATGCTTTCTTCCACTAGATCCACATTAACCTGAAGCACAACTCTACCAGGTTAAGAGCCATTCATCAAGCTAAGAAGAAATAAAGACAAAGAACTGAAAATTCAAGAACATACCGGATTGGGCTAAGGAACATTTGGTACGTGCTCTGGCCTAGTCATAGGCATGGAACTATACATTCCATCAAGATTCATCATAGCCAAGTGCCAAAGATTTCAAAAGAAAGAGGAGGAAGAACTCACATCATCAACAATTAATTTATCAATCACCAAGTGCCCAATTTCCAAAGAACGTCTGGAAGGTGTAGACAAACGATGTTTGGGCAACCAATGCAGAATTCTAGGAAAAATGCTAGCAACTTCTTACCGGATTTCAGGACCAACTCCAAAGTACTCGTACATCCATACCTGAAAAATTCACAACAGCATTACAACATAGCCAAAATAACTTTCCAAAACCCATACATGGCCAAAATAATTTTTCACAACCTGTATAGCCAAAATAAATCCCAAACCTAACCTGCCATACAAATGAAGCCCCACCCAAGCTTGAAAGGCTCTACCTGGAGAGTTGGGTCATGAAATGCATCAGAGTACCATAAGCCATACCACCCCAGTCATAATTCCAGATCTGTTCAATTTTTCTCAAGCTCCCCAAGTAGCACAGATTCACAGTATTGCCTAAATCTGGACACAAGAAAGTCCCAATAAAAAGAAGCATGAACATACAAGCACCCTTTGCCACAGTCTCACATTGGGGAATATTATCACATAGCCAAGACAAAGGAATATTGTTACTCCTCATTCTAGAAAGCACTACACCTAGAAGTTTCTTGAGTTCAGTTGAAGTAAGGGAATCATTGACAAGAATTTTTTCACCGCCCAACCTCAGACCGGTGATACAGAGAAATCATAAGGTGTCAACATTACTTCTCCAATGCTTGTAAAATGGAAGGTGCAGGTAGTGTCCTAGAAGCACTCTGCCAAGGAAAGAAGTGAAGATCTTTGTATTCATGTGTCTCCTGATTCAACAGAGCTTCGAAGAAAGTGCCAAAGCCTGCTTCATTAATGATGTTTTTGATGCTAGGAGACATGTTGCCCATGCATTTTTCAACATTTGGAGACTGCCTCGACTCTTGAGGCTCTGCAAAAGTTTAGCTCATCATTTCCCATGCCAAAAAAAAAAAACTCACATGACAAAAAATTCCCATGACCTAAAATCACATGTCCAAAAATTTTCCATGACCGAACTCACATGTCAAAAAATTTCACAATCAAAACCCACATGACCAAAAAAATTCTCAAAAATCAATGCCCCACCAAAATTTTACCACAATCAAAATTTTCCACACATCCATACACAACTACCAAATTTTTTCATAGCCATGCAAAAAAATTCCTACATGTCCAACCTAAAAAAATTCCCACAAGTTCATGCCTATGCACAAATAAATTCTCACATAGCCAAAATCATAACCACAAAAATTTTCCATGAACCAACATCACATACCCAACAAAATTTTTCATAGTCGAAATTTTACCATAATCAAAATTTTCCATACCCATAAATTTACCCAAAAATTTTTGCCATGTCCATAAAACAAAGTTTACACATGCCAACAAGTTTTTCCTACATACATCATGAACATATTCATATAAGCCTAACATAAATTTTTCACAATGCCAATACTCCCAAAATCCAAACCAAAATTCATCCAACAACATCACCATCTACCTACATTGTCAAAATTCCATAAGCCACCAACATTGTCCAAATTGCACCATGATCAAAGAAAAAACAACACTTCAAGAATGCTCCAAAGCCAACATTCTCCAACATAATCAATCATGCAATGCCCCAAAATTTCAAAATAACCAAATGACGATATCTCACCATGAAACTTTCAATGAAATATGCAACAACATTTTTCCCAATCAAGGAAACCAAAGAAAAAAAAACTAACCTTGGTGTTTACATGACAATATGGAGCATGGGTCCTAGGGTCTTGAAGAAGTCCATCATCATCATGCCAATCAAATGTCAGATCATATTTCTTACCATGAAAAGCAAGAAAAGAAGATCCCTTGGAGGAAGAAGCCATCTTGATGCAAAGGAAATGGGTTTAGAAAATGGGTTTCACCAAAAATGGGTGTGTGATGAAAATGCTCAAAACACAAGGATCTAAAGAAATATTGATGAAGATGGATGAGGGAAAGTTAAGAAGCTTAGAAAGTGTTTTTTGTGAGAAGAAATGGTGAAATGAAGAAGAAAAATCAACGGGAAGAAGAAGGTGAATAATGTCAATGGAGGAAGAGAAGTTGATAAAAGATGAAGCAAAAAGGAAAAAGGAAGAAACAAAGAAGTGGGGGGCCAAAATTTCGGCCCCCACACTTAAAACTCAGCCAAAAGCTGAGTCAACCCAATTAAACTGAGTTGACTCAGTCAAACCAAAAAAAAAAAATATATTTTTCAAAGTTTTCATGTATCTTCCAAACTCCAAATTTTCAATTCAAAATTTTCAGTTCCACATTCTCAATGCCCAAATTTTAAACTCAAATCTTCAGTTTTCAAAAAATCCAAACCTCAGATTTCATGATCAAAATTTCAAGCCTTAATTTTCAAAATTCCAAGTTTCAAAATTTCAAATTTCAAGTTCCAAATTCCAAGTCAAAATCTCCAAGTTACAAAGTCTCAAAATTTTGAATGTCAATTTCAAAACTTCCAAGTTTCAAAAAATCAAATGTTTCTCAAAAATAGAATCTTTTGTCAATCAAAATTTTCTTGATAAAGATTCAAATCAAGAAGGAACAAATGAAAATCACACATCTCAAAAAACAGTGGGATCAAAAAGTTCTCATAATTTAAAAGTCTGGCCCCCCAAATTTTGACTTTTTGCAGGCAACACTCTAGATTGAAGTAGAGAAGCCCTGGATCGACATTTCAACAGTCCAGATTGAAGTAGAAAAGACCTTTGATCGCCATTTCAACAGTCCAGATTAAAGTAGAGAAGACCTTTGATTGCCATTTCAACAATTCCATATCGAAGTAGAGAAGACCATTGATCGACACTTCAACAAGTCCAGACTAAAGCAGAGAAGACCTTTGATTGCCATTTCAACAGTCTAGATTAAAGTAGAGAAGACCTTTGATCGCCATTTCAACAGTCCAGATTGAGTAGAGAAAACCTTTGATTGCCACTTCCACAATTCCAGATCAAAGTAGAGAAGACCTTTGATCGACACTTCAACAAGTCCAGATTGAAGTAGAGAAGACCTTTGATCACCATTTCAACAGTCTAGATTGAAGTAGAGAAGACCTTTGATCGCAATTTCAACAGTCCAGATTAAAGTAGAGAAGACCTTTGATTGCCATTTCAACAATTCCAAATCGAAGTAAAGAAGACCTTTGATCGACACTTCAACAAGTCCAGACTGAAGTAGAGAAGACCTTTGATCACCATTTCAATAGTTCAGATCGCAGTAGAGAAGCCTTGGATCGACATTTCAACAGTCCAGATTAAAGTAGAAAAGACCTTTGTTGCCATTTCAACAGTCCAGATTGAAGTAGAGAAGACCTTTGATTACCATTTCAACAATTCCAGATCGAAGTAGAGAAGACCTTTGGTCGACATTTCAACAAGTTTAGATTGAAGTTGAGAAGACCTTTGATCGACATTTCAACAAGTTCAGATTGAAGTAGAGAAGACCTTTAATCGACATTTCAACAAGTTCAGATTGAGCTAGAGAAGACCTTTGGTCGACATTTCAACAAGTTCAGATTGAAGTAGAGAAGACCTTTGGTCGACATTTCAATGACTCCGGATTGAAGTAGAGAAGACCTTTGATTGACATTTCAACAACTCCAAATCGAAGTAGAAAAGCCCTTTTATCAACATTTTAGCAACTCCAGATTGAAGTAGAGAAGACCTTTTATCGACATTTTAACAACTCCAGATTGAGGTAGAGAAGACTTTTGGTCGACATTTCAACAACTCCAGATTGAAGTAGAGAAGACCTTTGATCGACATTTCAAAAAGTCCAGATCGAAGTACAGAAGACCTTTGATCGTCATTTCAACAACTCCAGATTAAGGTAGAGAGGACCTTTGATCGACATTTCAACAACTCCAGATTGAGGTAGAGAAGCCCTTAGGTTGCCAAACAGCTTCAGATCGAGGTAGTGAAGCCCTTAGGTTGCAGACAACTCTAGATCGAGGTAGAGAAGCCCTTAGGTCACAGATAACTCCAGATCGAGGTAGAGAAGCCCTTAGGTCATAAATAACTTCAGTTTCAAGGTAGAGAAGCCCTTTAGTTACCTTTCGTCAATATCCAGGTTGAGAAGCCTTTCGGTCACAGACAACTTCATATTCAAGATTAGGATTGAAAAGCCTTTTGGTCACATCAATTGTCAAGAATCATTTCCAGAGTCCTCAACTACCAGCTAAGTCAAGTATTTTCATATTTTGTCAAAAGATAAGGCACTAATTCTATGTTCCAAAGTTTTAGGTTCGAGGGCTAGGGAATCTTTGAAAATTCAACCTCAATTAAATCATGGTCGCTAAAATCAGTGTCTTTGTTTTACATTGACATACGTTTTCCAAGCTCTGTCAATAAGGGGCATTCTATAGACACTCGATTTTGCACCCATGATTTGATCAATGGGAATGACTTGAATGATCATTTATGTACCTGAAAAATCATGATTACATTACATGCATTAATTTTTTCTGGCTGTACATGCATTAACTCATTCATTGCATATCATTAATTTGAGATTCTAATGGTCACGATGGTATGTTCGGTTTCCAAATCGAACCATCGGATCGAAAGATATCGCATGATCAAGTCTGCACGGTCAACATGCATTATGTCTAGGTAGGGTCGACCACACATGATTAATTTAAATTAATTCTGATTGGTTAAACAATTAAAATTTATTAAATAATTCCATGATTGGTTGATTATTATTGTTTAAAATAGGATTGCATGCATAGGAATAAAAGGAATGATTGGATAACAATAAAATTGTGGATAATCTGAACTTTATCAAGATTTATTTTAGGGTAATTGAAAGGCCAAAAATGTATTGACCCCTTTGTGATGAATTAACTAATTAATTTGCCAAGTTAATTAATTAATTCAATTTGCATGCAATAAGCGTGGTAGCACCAACAAATCACCAATTAAGTTAAAAATGCGGCAGAAAATAAATTGACACAGTGATTTGTTCACGAATGGGGAAAAATTACCCAACCAAAACCTCACCAGGTGATTTTAAGGTCACCACTCCCGAGAATTCACTATTATCACAATAAGCGGTTACAAGTAAAGGAATCTCAGTACCTTATACCAACTTACAGTTGAACCCTTACCCCAATACCCAATTAGACTTGTTCTGTAGTGACAATCTCTCCTTTTCAATGCACGGCTCCCAGTACGTGACTAACCAATTTGAAGTGCGGATCCCAGTACGCGGCTTACTCACCAACTTGAGAAAGATGTTGGCTGTAAAGTTCTTCAGTTCATCAACACGATGAAGATCACGAAGCTCCTTGGTTACAAAACACTACGGTGTACAAACACAGCAGCTTCTTGAATAGAAAGATGAACTAGGGCATATGTCTCCGGTTCACAATATGCTTGTAAAAAACTTTTGCATTGAGTTGCATCATACGTGACGGCCCTTAAAACAATCCTTACATGTGTTTAGGGTTGTGAGAAAAGAAAGTCCAAACATCTATTCACGAATTAGAGTGAAATCAGATTTGAAAAACTGATTTTCATAAACCTCGACAGATAAACTATCTATCGAGAAGCTGTCGAGCATCGGGCTGAAACAGCTTTTTAAACCTCGATAGATACTAGCTGTCGAGCTTTAAAATCCAGCACTTCTTCACTTGATTCTTGGACAGACTTGCATGGCTTTAACACTTGAACTTGAAACCTTGTTGCTTGAAGCATTAAACACATCCTAGATCTACCCAATTACAAGTAAAGTGTGTTTTGTCAAAGGATTAACCAATTCTATATTGACATATGTTCCTAACATTGATTCACATATGTCCTAACAATCTCCCCCTTTGGAAATTCGTGACAAAACCTCAACAAACAAATGAACATATGGGAGAAGTCATAAATCACTCAACTCATACTCACTTGTTGAATACAATAAAATCTATCCTAACACAAACTCTTGAAAAACTTTGCAAGAAGAGAGTTCATGGCAAGAAGACTTTGACAACCTGTATTTCTGAAACACTTTAAGCAAAACTCATAACGACAACTTAGTGTAAAACAGAAATAAAAGATTGCATACAATATATAAGAAGCATGTGCATAAAGAGAGAAAAGAAACAACACATATAAAGATAGGTGAAAGAACTGTAATAACAACCTCATCATATATATAACATCATAAGTACAAGGTTTGCTATCACAATGTAAGAACAATGTATCTCTAAAAGAAGAAAAGAAAAAAATACATAATTCCTCACTACATCCCTTAAAGTATAAACACTACCCCTATCACAAAAATCTCCTATGCTAACTCTCCCCCTATGTATCTGACTACTCTCATATCAAAACTACTTCCCCTTTTTGTCACGAGTGACAAAGGGTAAGTAAATCAGGTAGACATCTCATTATCACTAGGCGAGCTAGCACCATCGTCCTCATCAGCATCATCACTGCCGGAGCCATCATCATTCTCATCCTCTGAAGCCAATGGAGATGGAGAAGTATAAGCAGTAAAACCACCCATGGTAGCTTGCCGTCGTGCGATACGACCAACACGGGTCTTCACCTGACATAACTCATCACTGAGTGTGTCAAGGCGACGCACAAGCTGTGCCATGATGGCCTCAAGAGTCACTCCACCAGTAGAAGACGAAGGAGCGGAGGTGGAAGGAGCGGAAGAAGCTAGAGGAGTCGTCGTCTCGGTCCGTGGCCGCCTCGGTCGAAGCTGGGCCTTGCTCAGTCGAATGGTAGCAGTGTCTATGGCACACTTAACGAAAAACTGTGTAAACTTTGGATAGGAGACAGAAAAATGGCGAAAGATTCGTGTGATAGCCGAAGGAAAAATGAGCTTATCACGGGTAACCGTATCCCTATAGACATCTATAAGGGATAGAATGAAGTGAGAAGGGAAGTCATTAGAAATGTCCTCTAAGAGGGATAACAAAAATCGAGCACGAGACTTTGTGATAGAGTTATAGTGAGACAATGGATGGAGAATGAATGTCATCACCATGTTAAGGAATCTCGGACCTTTTGCAAAGTCTGAGCAAGAGGTGTTTTGACGGTCACCCCAAGATGAAGGTGTCTCAGAGAAAAGAGACGAGAGTTCGTCTTTGGACACAGTCCTCAGATGAGCACAACCAGGGTAGTTAGGATGCGCTACTCTTGGTACGTGTAGTACCTCGAATATAAGATCTGGAGTAACTACAATGCGCGTACCTCGAACGCGAGTGACAAAATGAGGTACTGAAGTATCGAACCCGTGCATGTTGAAGTAAAACTCTTGTATGATCACGGAGGGACAAGTGACTAGGATGCCGCACAGTGACTCCCAACCCCGACTGTAGATGACAGGGGAAGGTCAGTATCAGAAAAATTCGATAGAACGACTTGGCGTTCCGAATGAATGCCTCGTCATGAAAAGTTCTCCGAAAAGTCCTTACGGGCTTTATCATCACGAAACTGTATGTGAGAAGGAGTGGAGTCAGAAAGTGAAGAAGAAGATACCCCAGAACGTAGAAGGTTCTGGGACGGAGTGGATTTTCGTTTAAATGCCATAGAGCAACTAACCGAAAGAAAGAGAGAGAGAGAAAGAAACCTACAGAAAAGCACTAACACAAATCAATATCAAAATAAAGATAAATGAAGGTACGTATGCATGAAAAATGCATGAGCATGTGACATGCAAACTTAAAAACATCATGGGCTCAGCCTAATCCAAACCTACCAGCACACATCATTACAACAAAGTAAACACACATCTAAAATGGATGAAACATTGTTATAATACAGATGTGATGCAATGCATGAACATTTTGGATCATTTAAACAAAAACCATCCCAAAAATTTCACAAAAACTTCATCAATTTTGAAAAACCCCAAAAATTTTCAAAAAACCCCAAAAGTTAGGTCAGAATGCATGAAATGTATGATAAAAAGATAGAAAGAAGATCATACCAGAGTAAAAATGCAAGGATCAGACAGAAGAAAGAGTGCGGAAGATGAAGATAGTGATAAAGAAGTGTTTGGGAGAGAGAGATGTGATTTTCTGTCGAGAGAGATCGGAGAGAAATGAGAGAAAATCGGGCTGAAGCATATATATAGAAAATCATAAAGCTCGATGGATTGAGAGGTGTCGAGATTTAAAAACGCGAGAATTAGCTATCGAGGATCTATCGAGAGGTGTCCACAAGAAAAGGGGCTCGATGGATCGAAAAGCTATCGAGCATCTATCGAGCATCCAGAAACTTCCTCGATGGATCGAGTAGCTGTCGAGAAGCTATTGAGAATGCAATAAAAAAAAGCTAAAAGGGCTTGATAGATAGCCTAGCTGTCGAGAGGTGTCCAACAGCTGTCGAGATTGCTTAAAAACAGTTTTTCAAGAAGAGAAAAAAACACAATTATGAATGCAATCAAGCCTGCTACACAACCAATGATCCAAACAATATTTTAAGCTCTCAAAATCATCTCTCAACAAGAGAAAAAATTCAAGCACATAGATCCAAAACACACACACACACTAAACAAGTCTAACCAATTTTATATTTCGAAAACAAGTTTAGACAGTTTAGTGATCATACATTAACACATGTATTCCTTGTGATGGCCAAATCACATTGTACCTGCACATGTATCAAGAGTAGCAAAGAATATTATGTGTTATGTGTGAAAAACATCGCAAGATTGCATAAGTGTCTTCATGTTATGACGATTTTGTTAGGATAAGTGCCCTTAAATCCTATTGTATGATGCTATGTATAATATTAAGTATGACATTATGTATGACATTATGTGTGTGACTTAATATTGTGTTTAATAAAGTTGTTTTATTATTATCTGAAATAATGGTAACATGAATATTTGAACATTATCATATAGTCCATGAGATGCATAGTATGTGATTTATGTGATTTAGTCACAGAAGATATAAGTCACAAGTTCTTTGTAAACTTAGAATTGTAGTTCGTAGTCGGTGATGAAATTGGGCGTTTCATCTGCAAAGACTATAACATATCAATTACGATGATTTGTCTTGATCATGGAAGTGGAGACTTCTAGTTGATATGTTGATATGTTTTAAGAGTTAAGACATATTGAACTGGACCGCTGTGAGATTTATTATTCTTCTAACGACTATCAAATGAATAATAAATCTCACGACTTGTATTTGCATGAATTCTTAATCCTGAGAGAATAATGGACCTGATCATGAAGTGTAGGTTGCTTTGATATATCAGGAGTGAGATCTAAAGCAACGGTCAAAACCTCAGTATGTTGGGTAGCCACATTTAGTGTTGATGGAACATATATTCTCAAGATGGAATTCATAGTCTCTTAGCGGAAATACAAAATATTCCCTTGAGATAAGTTTAATAGATTTGTTATTCAGAGAGTTATGCCTAACCGCTTTAGTGAGACTAAAGTATATATTTATGAAATTGGATTTCATAAATATATGGTGAATAACATAAAAGGATTAAACCGGGTACTCAATGATTAAGATGTAGTAATTTACAAAGTGGCAGTCTACTTTCATGACTTTGTATTACTACGAATATTTTATGAAGGGGTTGCATGTACAATAAAGTCTTGGGATATAATTTATAGATAAGGCCTAGAGTGCAACTATATTTATATAGTGGTATTAAATATAGTTAATGGTAACTTTGGACTTGTCAAGAGTTGACAGAAAAGTCCAAGGCCCATTGGAGCTAGTGTCTTATTGGTCCCTTTTGGTCCCACTCCAAGCCACATATTAGAGCCCAATTAGAAAGGCCCAAAAGTCTAGCCCAATTAGATAATCAGTTATAAGGAGAGAAACATACATAATTTTGCAGAGAACCTTTTACATGAAATGGTGTATGTGAGTGTTGGACACTCTTGAACTCTCTCTTGAACATTCCATATAACTGATTGAGAGACCACACATCTTGGGCGTTAGTGGAATTTGAGTGAAGATTAGAAGTATTCCCAAGTGCTTACAATCTTTGTTTTGATATTCACCACACCAAGGTACACTCTCTTATTCTTGAATTCTGAAATTTACATAATGCATGTTATCAATTGTGAATGAAGTAGATCCGTTTTTTCTTATTTAATTTTTCCGCTGTGCACTCTTATATTTCCATCAAATGGTATCAGAGCGGTCTTCAATTTCGAATTGCATAACATGTTTTGTGAATTCTGGAATTAGAAGTTGTAGTTTCATGTTGTTAGAAGATTACACATTTAATTTTCTGCATGGTTGTTGAAACTATGATTTGATAAAAACTGATATTGATGTTGTGTTGTTGTTTAAATTTGAATTTAAGTATGTTAAATTGATCTTTAAGACTATAGCATCAATGGATTTCAGTTTTGATATCATTTTCTGACTATCATGTTTGTATGTAAGTTGTTTGTTCAAGAAAAACTGTAGAAAACTGCCTTGGAAAATTTCTGGAAATTCAAGTTTCATGATTTTCGATCGATCGAAAATCACCTTCGATCGATCGAATGAAACAGTGATAAGACTTCAAATTTCTTAATTTTTTCGATCGATCGAGGGGCACATTTAATCAATCGAAATTAAGAAAACCAAAAATTTTTCTAAGTGTTTTCACATGTAAAAGGAGTAAGACTACGTGTAATTAGATTATGCATGTTTTAGAATTAAAAATGTTTCTTTTAAAACATCTAGTGAGAGAGAGATACAAGGGTTGGATCTCACGGCCTCCATTATCGGTTCATAGTAGTGTGAGTAAGCACCTCGTCTTGGTGTATATGCCTCGCGATCCCAAAGGAGGGTGTTTATTTCATAGTGCTACAAGATTGAACTTACCCGTTTAAAGTAGTGTGGACATGCACCTCGTCTTGGCGTATATGCCTCGCGATCCCAAAGGAGGGTGTTTTGTTCCATGGTACTACAAGTTTAAACACTATAAAGGAGATGAAATGTGGCTACACATGATTCTAGATAATGGTGTATACTAGATTAAGTATAATGTTAACCTCCCAAAGGAGCTATGTCATTATTACTTAGAGGCCAAAGGTAATACGGCATATTATTAGTGTTTGATAAGAGTTATCATGATAGCACTAATAATGAGAATAGTTCTCAATCAATTAATGTGTTTATAATAAACTTGCTACCAAGGAATTATAGACATGGATTGGGTTGTCGTTGCATATATTATTTTATGGTTTCATTAAGGTTCCATACTATATATTTATATGCTAAATTGATAATGTCCAGTTTACTTATTATATTAATGTTTATTGTTTTCAGATTTGAGCATGGCATCATTTAGCCCACTTGTAACTATTCTTAATCAAAACAAACTGACTGGATCCAACTATGTTGACTGGAAAAGAAATTTGGACATTGTTCTTACTGCTAAAGAGCACAAATATGTGCTTACTAAACCGTGTCCTAGCTTTCCTTCATTAGATGCTCCTCTTGAGGAAAAACAACGATATGATTGTTGGCAAAAATCTAATGAGATGGTCAAGTGCTACATCCTAGCATCTTTCTCAAATGTTCTACAGCATCAAATGCAGGATGTAGAACTAGCTTCAGACATTATGCTAAGTTTGAAGGAGATGTTTGGTGAGCAAGGCCGTTTTGCAAGGCAAGAGACCATGAGGCAAATTTATAATACCAAAATGGCTGAAGGTAGTTCAGTAAGGAAGCATTGTCTTACAATGATCTCTAATCTGAATACATTGGAAGTTTTAGGTGCCGATATTGATGGAGAATCCCAAGTGGATATGATACGCCAGTCACTACCAGAATCATTCAAAGAATTCAAACTTAACTATAATATGAACAAAAAGATTTATACTTTGTCTGAATTAATGAATGAGTTGGTAGCGGCGGAAGGTATCCTTGGTACTTCTAATGTTGAAGCTAATATTGGTGAAGCTTCTATTTCTCAACCTAAGTCGAAAGGCAAGGGTAAGAACAAGAAGAAGAAGGACTTCACCAAGCAAGAGGGTAAACAAATTGCCTTAGGGGTTGCTAACAAAGGAAAGAAGCTCAAAGGAAAATGTTTCCATTGTGGTGAGAAAGGACATTGGAAGAGGAATTGTCCAAAATTTAAGGCTGCCAATAAAGGTATGAAAAGTTTATTCCTTCTTGAAATATGTTTGGTACAAAATCCCACGGATTCCTAGTGTGTGGATTCAAGTTGTACTAATCATATTTGCAATTCCTTGCAGGGGTTCCAGGAGACCAGAAAGCTTAAAGAATGGGAGTTGTTTCTTACTTTGGCTGATGGGAGCAGGATTCTGGTTGTAGCTGTTGGTGTTTATAAATTATGTTTTGAATCTAGAGTTTTAATATTAGAAGACTGTTTGTATGTACCTAATATTTGTAGGAATTTAATTTCTGCTACTTACTTAGGTAAACATGGATATTGTGTTATCCTTAAAGACAATGTTGTAATAAAGAAGGATAAAGTGTTTATCTGTTCTGGCAATATTGTATTCTTTATATTTTAACTCCTGATAAGCATGAATTATATAATTCTGAATTAGATAATAACTCTCATGTAAAATCATTAAAGAGAAAATTTCCTTCTACTAGTGATGCATATATTTGGCACTTGCGTTTAGGTCATATTAATTCAAATAGGATTCAAAGACTGATCAAAGATGGACTCTTAAAGCCCATGGACTTTGATGAATTTCCAGTTTGTGAATCTTGTTTGAAAGGTAAAATGACCAAACGACCTTTTAATACAAAAGGTAGAAGAGCCCAAGATTTGCTAGAACTAGTGCATACTGATGTGTGTGGTCCTATGTCAACCCAAGCAAAAGGAGTTTATGAGTATTTCATCACTTTTACCGATGATTACTCAAGATATGGTTATGTGTACCTAATGAG
This sequence comes from Notholithocarpus densiflorus, assembly GCA_030021035.2. Lineage (NCBI taxonomy): Eukaryota > Viridiplantae > Streptophyta > Magnoliopsida > Fagales > Fagaceae > Notholithocarpus > Notholithocarpus densiflorus. The sequence goes on along the minus strand of JARYZH020000006.1, from coordinate 9,161,152 downwards.
ACAAAATTCCGAAGCCTTTGAAAAGTTCAAAGAGTTTAGGGCTGAAGTTGAGAAGTAATTAGGTAAACACATAAAGGTCATTCGATCTGATTGAGGTGGCGAATACCTTCTTGGGGATTTCAAGGATTACTTAATTCAAAATGGGATAGTATCCCAATTGACTGCACCTGGAACTCCCCAACAAAATAGTGTAGCAGAAAGAAGGAATAAGACTCTTTTGGAAATGGTTAGGTCCATGATGAGTTATTCAACTTTGCCAGTTTCTTTTTGGGGATATTCACTAAAAACTACAATGCATAATTTAAATTTAGTTCCATCAAAATCTGTTCCTAACACACCTATGGAATTGTGGACTGGGCGCAAGCCTAGTATGAAATATCTCCACATATGGGGATGTCCAGCACATGTGTTGGAAGGGAAGTCTAATAAGTTGGAAGCTAAAACGGAAGTATGTATGTTTTTAGGGTATTCAAAGGAAACAAAGGTTTATTTATTCTATAACTATAAGAATAACAAAGTGTTTGTTAGCACCCATGCCAAATTTTTGGAAGATGATTATGTGAATAATTTTAATCCTAGAAGTAAAGTTGTTTTGGCTGAAATGAATGAACCTGTAAATGAACAACCAATGAATGAAACTAGGGATGATGTGGCTATATTAGATACACCACAAGATATTACTCAAGAGATGTCTAATACACAGGTGCCTCGTCGTAGTGGGAGAATTGTTCGGCCTCCTATAAGATTCATAGGTTTGGGAGAAACTTATGAAGCTATCTCAGAAGAGGCTGAATCGGATCCCTACACTTATGATGAAGCAATGAATGATATAGATGCACATCATTGGGTCCAAGCTATGAAATCTGAATTAGATTCCATTTATTCCAATCAAGTTTGGGATCTTGTAGAGGCGCCTAACGACATTAAACCTGTTGGTTGCAAATGGGTTTACAAGAGGAAGAGAGGGATAGATGGAAATGTTGAAACCTTTAAAGCAAGGCTAATGGCAAAAGGGTATACTAAAAAAGAAGGTATTGATTATGAGGAAACCTTTTCACCAGTAGCAATGCTTAAATCTATCAGAATTCTCTTATCCATTGCTGCTCATTATGATTATGAGATTTGGCAAATGGATGTCAAGACTGCATTTCTCAATGGCAATCTTGAAGAGGAAATTTATATGATGCAACCGGAAGGTTTCATAGCAAAGAACCAAAAGCATATGGTATGCAAGTTGAAAAGGTCCATTTATGGACTTAAGTAAGCATCTAGGTCATGGAACATTAGATTTGATCAAGTAATCAAGTCATTTGGTTTTGAACAAAATCTTGATGAACCATGTGTGTACAAAAGACATCAAGATAAAGTAGTAATGTTCCTAGTGCTTTATGTTGATGATATTCTACTCATTGGAAATGATGTAGGGGTGATGTCATCAGTAAATGTTTGGTTGTCAAGCCAATTTGATATGAAGGACTTGGGTGAGGCTAACTTTATTCTAGGGATCAAGCTTTGGCGAGATCGAAAGAATAAGATGTTAGGCTTATCACAAGCTGGATATATAGATAAGGTTCTAGAATGCTTTAGCATGCAAAACTCCAAGAAAGGATTACTTCCTTTCAGACATGGAGTTCCTCTGTTTGATGACCAAAGGCCTAAGACTCAAGAGGAAGTAGATATCATGAGACAAGTTCTTTATGCTTCAGTAGTAGGAAGTCTTATGTATGCCATGCTTTGTACTAGACCATATATTTGTTATTTAGTTGGCATGGTCAGCCGATATCAATTAGATCCAGGACCAAAACATTGGCAAGCTGTAAAGCACATTCTCAAGTATCTACGGAGAACGAGAGATTATATGCTTGTTTACCGAAGTGAGGATTTAATACCTGTTGGCTATACAGATTCAGACTTTCAATCGGATCTAGATTTCAGAAAGTCCACATCAGGATGTGTATTCACCTTGGGAGGTGGAGCCATAACATGGAGGAGTGTCAAGCAATCTTGTATTGCGGACTCCACCATGGAAGTAGAATATGTTGCTGCTTGTGAAGCAGCAAAAGAAGCTGTATGGCTCAAGAAATTCCTTTCTGGCCTTGGTGTAGTAAGAATGGAACAAGCTCCCATTACTTTGTTTTGCGACAATAGTGGAGTAGTTGCACAATCAAAAGATCCAAGGAATCATAAGAAAGGAAAGCATATCGAGAGGAAATACCATATCATTCGAGATATCATTGCTCGTGGAGATGTGGTGGTAGCAAAGATTGAAAGTGCAAATAATCTAGCAGATCCGTTTACCAAAGCTTTGCCTCAAAGGACTTTCGAGTCGCATTTAGAGGGAATGGGAGTTAGATTAATGCACAATAGTTTTTAGGGCAAGTGGGAGATTGTTAGGATAAGTGCCCTTAAATCTTATTGTATGATGCTATGTATAATATTAAGTATGACATTATGTGTGTGACTTAATATTGTGTTTAATAAAGTTGTTTTATTATTATCTGAAATAATAGTAACATGAATATTCGGACATTATCATATAGTCCATGAGATGCATAGTATGTGATTTATGTGATTTAGTCACAGAAGATATAAGTCACAAGTTCTTTGTAAACTCTGAATTGTAGTTCGTAGTCGGTGATGAAATTAGGCGTTTCATCTGCGAAGACTATAACATATCAATTACGATGATTTGTCTTGATCATGGAAGCGGAGACTTCTAGTTGATATGTTGATATGTTTTAAGAGTTAAGACATATTGAACTGGACCGCTGTGAGATTTATTATTCTTCTAATGACTGTCAAATGAATAATAAATCTCACGACTTGTATTTGCATGAACTCTTAATCCTGAGAGAATAATGGACCTGATCATGAAATGTAGGTTGCTTTGATATATCAGGAGTGAGATCTAAAGTAACAGTCAAAACCTCAGTATGTTGGGCAGCCACATTTAGTGTTGATGGAACATATATTCTCAAGATGGAATTCATAGTCTCTTAGGGGAGATACAAAATATTCCCTTAAGATAAGTTTAATGGGTTTGTTATTCAGAGAGTTAGGCCTAACCACTTTAGTGAGACTAAAGTATATATTTATGAAATTGGATTTCATAAATATATGGTGAATAACATAAAAGGATTAAACCGGGTACATAAGGATTAAGATGTAGTAATTTACAAAGTGGCAGTCTACTTTCATGACTTTGTATTACTACGAATATTTTATAAAGGGGTTGCATGTACAATAAAGTCTTGGGATATAATTTATAGATAAGGCCTAGAGTGTAACTATATTTATATAGTGGTATTAAATATAGTTAATGGTAACTTTGGACTTGTTAAGAGTTGACAGAAAAGTCCAAGGCCCATTGGAGCTAGTGTCTTATTGGTCCCTTTTGGTCCCACTCCAAGCCACATATTAGAGCCCAATTGGAAAGGCCCAAAAGGCTAGCCCAATTAGATAATCAGTTATAAGGAGAGAAACATACAGAATTTTGCAGAGAACCTTTTACATGAAATGGTGTATATGAGTGTTGGACACTCTTGAACTCTCTCTTGAACATTCCATATAACTGATTGAGAGACCACACATCTTGGGCGTTAGTGGAATTGGAGTGAAGATTAGAAGTATTCTCATGTGCTTACAATCTTTGTTTTGAAATTCACCACACCAGGTACACTTTCTTATTCTTGAATTCTGAAATTTACATAATGCATGTTATCAATTGCGAATGAAGTAGATCCGTTTTTTCTTATTTAATTTTTCCGCTGCGCATTCTTATATTTCCATCAGATTTGAGATATGAGAAAATCACTTTAACTCACACACAATCATAACTGTTTGATGGGGACTATCACCTTCAAGGTACATCCTATAACTCCCACATCTCCTAGAAAACACACTTGCAATCATATATAAAGCATTTTATTCTTTTTGCTTTTATTTTTCTTTGCATATTTTTCTTTTATTAAGCATATCATGCATGGGCATATAAGAGAGAGAAAAGAGATACCCAATGATGTTAAGCTTTTGACATTGCACTTTTGCTATACTGAAGCATACAGATGTCATTTCATGATTGGCGGGCAACAGTGGTGAGATAATTATTTATGCCTTTCTCTTAGGATTTTCTAGTCCTTCCCATCAAAAAGAGTAATACGAGTGTTAAATACAAGAGATTACCTAATCTTACTCATCACAAACACGAGCCACAAAGCTCACTTGTTTAGTTGTGCATAGAGATGCTCATCTAAACTACAAAAGATACAAAGTTTAGAAAACTTTGTTTTAATGGGCATCCAAGGTACACAAATACCAATGTTCACAAACACACATTGTTTTTGTATTTTTTTTATTTTTTAATTTTTTTTATGAAAACCAAAATAAATCAAAACTAAAAAATAAAAAAAATAAAAAAAAAACACGTTAAACAAAACAATGCATAAAACTAGACTGACTCAAAATATGAAAGCAAAACACACAAGTAATGCAAAAACAAAAACCAGAAGGGGAGAGAGTGAAAAAGTGACTAAATCACTTAGAGCCTTTTTCCTTCCACACCTTGGAAGAACCTTTCCATTTAGCAAACCCTTGATCCGGTAGTGAGGGGGAAAAATTGAAACCGTTCAAGTTCGAAAGGAACATGAGGGCTTTGGAAATATCTCCAAGAGGAGCAAAAGATGATGAAAACTGGTTCTGGTTTCCCGATGAGATCATATTGTTTCTCTGTTGAGTGGCTAACCACTTGTAGTAATTAGGTCGAGTATGTCCAGCTGTTCCATAGTGATGACAGAGATGTTGCTTCTTCTGTTTAGGCTTTTGAGTGTTTCCCTTCTTAGCCCTAGGGTTCTTAATCTCTTTCTTATCAAGCTTAGGGGGTGCTCCTAAGATAGATTTACCCTTGTCTATGTTCTTACTAGCTAACACATTTTTCACATCATTGTTCTCAAATTCAACATTGTTAGTAGAAGAAACAAAAACAGTAGTACTAGCAGAAGCAATACTAGGAGAAGAGAAATCATACCCTAAACCGGTTCGATTGGAAGCAGATTTTTGAAGACTGAGCATCTCATCAAGCTTTGCACTTGAAGTCCTTTCCAATTGAGCTCTAACTTGGAACAATTCTGCCTCAAGCTTCTTGGTCTTCTCAGCCAAGAAATTATTCTCAAATCTTAGTGCTCCAATGGTCTGATTGGCTTCCTCAAACTTTGTGAAAATTTCTTCTCGTTCAAGCTCCACTTCACTGAGCTTCTTGGTGGCCAACCTATACAACTTCTCATGTTTTTCTGAGACCTTGTATAATTTTGCATAGGCTGTGTGGATGTCATCTGGTTCATCCATCTTCTCAAATTTAGACTCCAGCAAGTCCTCTTCTTCATCCACATCTTCAACAATCCCTTCAGTAGGATTTACAGTGGCAGCGAAGGCATTTAGGATTCCATCATCCTCATTGTCGGAATCATCTTCAAGCTCGGTGTCGCTCAAAGTACCAGCAACTGCCTTGCTCTTCCCAATGGTCTTGAGATATGTAGGGCACTCTTGTTTCATGTGTCCGAAGCCTTGACATCCAAAGCATTTTGGTCCTGAGGGAATAATGTACTAATCACCATCCCTAACATCATTCTTTCCTTTGTCCTGGTTCTTGAGCTGAGATGAGCTAGACTGCTTGCGGTCTTTGTCAAATCCTTTAACATTGACACTCTTCATAAACTTATTGAATTGTCGAGTGATATAGGATTTCATCTTAGAATCTTCATCGTCTAAAGACTCATCAGTGTCACTACTCTTGGCCTTCAATGCCATGCTCTTTCCCTTACTAGATTTCCCTATCCTTGTCAAACCCAACTCATAGGTCTGCAAATTGCCAACCAACTCTGTCAAAAGAATTTTGTCAATATCCTTTGATTCCTCAATCGTGGTGATCTTGGCATGAAATCTCTCGGGTAGAGATCTAAGCACCTTTCTAACAATCTTGGGTTCGGGAATGGTTTCCCCAAGATGAAAGGCCGAGTTCACTATGTTCTTGAGCTTGGCATAGACTCATCAAATGACTCATCCTCCTCCATCTTAATCTCTTCAAAGCTCATGGTAAGCCTCTGAAGCTTTGAATCCTTGACAGCCTTGGTTCCTTCATAGGTTCTCTAGAGGATGGTCCATGCTTCCTTCACAGTTTCAATAGAAGATATCTTCTTGAACTCCTTATTCGTGACTGCACTGAATAACACATTCAATGCCCTGCTGTTGAAATTTGCTGCCTTGATCTTAGCATCATCCCAAACGGCTGGCACTTCCTTCAGCTTGGTCTAGCCTATCTCCACAGCTTGCCACACATTTTCATTTAATGACTGCAAGAAAGCTCTCATGCGTACTTTCCAGTATGCATAGTTAGTGCCATCAAATAAAGGAGGTATAATAAGAGACTGTCCTCTATCCATGACAAACAGGGGTCAATGGATCACACAGCAAGGATTAAAACCTAATCAGAATATGCCTGCTCTGATACCGCTTGAAAGGCCAAGAATGTATTGACCCATTTGTGATGAATTAACCAATTAATTAGCCAAGTTAATTAATTAATTCAATTAACATGCAATAAGCGTGGCAGCACAAACAAATCACCAACTAAGTTAAAAATGCAGCGGAAAATAAATTGACACGGTGATTTGTTTACAAATGGGGAAAACCTACACGACAAACACCCCATCGGGTGATTTTAAGGTCACCACTCCTGAAAATTCACTATTATCACAACAAGTGATTACAAGTAAAGGAATCCTAGTACCTTATACTAACCTACAGTTGAACTCTTACCCCAATACCCAATTGGACTTGTTATGTAGTGATAATCTCTCTTTTTCAATACACGGCTCCCAATACATGACTAACCAATTCGATGCGCGGATCCCAATACACGGCTTACTCACCAACTTGAGAAAGATGTTGGCTGTAAAGTTCTTTAGTTCATCAACATGATGAAGATCATGAAGCTCCTTGGTTACAAAACCCTACGGTGTACAAACACAGCAGCTTCTTGAATAGAAAGATGAACTAGGGCATATGTCTTTGGTTCACAATATGCTTGTGAAAAACTTTTGCATTGAGTTGCATCATACATGACGGCCGTTAAAACAATCCTTATATATGTTTAGGGTTGCGAGAAAAGAAAGACCAAACATCTATTCACAGATTGGAGTGAAATCAGATTTGAAAAACTAATTTTCATAAACCTCGACAGATAACCTATCTATCGAGAAGCTGTCAAGCATCGGGCTGAAACAGCTTTTTAAACCTCGATAGATACTAGCTGTCGAGCTTTAAAATCCAGCACTTCTTCACTTGATTCTTGGACAGACATGCATGGCTTTAACACTTGAACTTGAAACCTTGTTCCTTGAAGCATTAAACACATCCTAGATTTACCCAATTACAAGTAAAGTGCGTTTTGTCAAAGGATTAGCCAATTCTATATTGACATATGTTCCTAACATTGATTCACATATGTCCTAACAGTATTTATCTACAAGATAATTATTCCTGAAAAAGCCTAAATTATCCAAGAAAAGAGATAAAAATCATAGACTAAGGATGAAAACACGTCTAAGTGCGAGGACCGAATCAAAAAACCCTAGAAAGAGAGTCCAAAATGCACCCGAACACGGAAGAATGTTCAGTGTCCAAGAGCCCATTTGGCACTTTTGGAGTGCCGAATGGCACTTTGAAAGGGACGAATTTCCCCCTTTTGGGCTTTGGCCCAACGCCCTTTAGGTAACGATAAAGCACATCCTTTTTGATCTATTCACAAAAGGATGAGTCCCAATTCACATTCTACACATCAGAACTATTTTTTAGAATCTTCTGGCCTCTATAAATAAAGGTTGGGTTTCATAATTCAACACTTTTTTTCTATGCTCTAAGAGGCATACGTTTTAAGACTCTCAAATTGCTGATATTTGCTGCTTAAATTAGGGTTTTTAGGTTTCAAAGATAACTGAATAAGTTTCTTTGAACCCTAAAACATCCTCTCAAGAACAGGGAGTTCTCATGCAAGAGGTTGTTTCCAGTCACCCTCTCCTTTTCCATGCTTCTTTTTATGTTGATGGATGTTTTTATCCATAACATGAATGATTCATCATTGTTTTGTTGAAAGAATGATTATTTTTTATGTAATTGTTGTAATCTCTTTCTTAATTCCAATAATTTGCATGTGAATAATTCTTTTTCTTAAAACAAAAACAAATTTGCATCTTTCGTAGATGTAGATCTAAATTTTTCTCAATAATGAAGATGCAAATCTAAATTTTTCTTAAATAAAAAAAAAAAAAAATGATTTGTATCTTTCTTAGATACATATCTGATTTTTCTTTAACATATGTAGATTTTTGAAATAAAGAAAAAGTTTAAACATGATTGTGTTTGTGTTTGTTTTATTTAATTCATGTTGCATAAATTTAAATTATGAGTGAAACTTTCTTCTTAGAAAATCTTTTTCATTCTTTTAAAACATATAAAAAATAGATCTGATTTTTCTGTTATCAAAAACCATTTTTTAGTTCTTAAAAAAACAGATTTGATATTTTTCAAATCAAAAGACTTTATTTCATGTGATAAACACAGATCTGAATTTTCTATCTCCAAAAACCACCTTTTTCTACATCCTACAAAACAGATCTGGTATTTTGACAAATCAAAATCAAAATTTTTTTTACCAATCAAAACAGATCTGAATTTTTTAAACAAAAGAAGAGACTTCATTCATAAATAAATTTATGTGATTTAATCTTTATTTAACATGTTCAACATATCATTCATGACATGCATAAAAAGGTACATTGGTCACAAGAGTCTAGAAGATCAGGCTCTGTCTGGGTAGAATAAGTGCCTAACACCTTCCCATTTCGTAACCTAGCCTTTGGATTTAGGTCTTTGGTTAAGTAGATCTAAGCCTTGTCTTTACTTTTTATTTTGGGTATAATGTAATTAGGACAAAAAGCCATGTATTTATTTGGTAGTTTGTAACTAAGACCCCAAAGCCATGTAATTTTTCAATTTTCCAAATATGTAATTTTTTATTCAATCAATGAAGAGAATAATTCAGTCATGTATTTAGGTTTTTTTTTTTTTTTTTTGTATAAAAAATAAGTGGCGACTCCATACCACTTACCCAAAAAGAGAGGTGCCCTAGAAAGCACTCCAAAAATCTCTTTTTTTGAGAGGCAACTTGTGAGATCTCTCACATAAAGCATGTGAGGAAAGCGGTAAGCATGTGAGAAAAGAGGTAAAGCATGTGAGAAAAGCTGTAAAGCCCCATGAAAATACCTCACACCCCCTTTTTGGAAAACATTTTTGCTCTTTTGAAGATAGTCTACTAGGATATAGTAGAAGCCTTTTTGAAAAAGGAAAGCCCTAGAAGCCAATGCCAATTTCCATGTTTTTGAAAGCCAATGTCCAAAGATTATGGTTTTATCAAAACCTCTAAAGGCTAAACTTGTTAGGATTAGTGACCTTAAATCCTATTGTATGATGTTATGTATGATATTATGTATGACATTATGTATGACATGATGTATGACTTAATATTGTTATTGATAAAGATGTTTTATTATTATCTAAAATATTGGTAACATGAATATTCGGACATTATCATATAGTTCATGAGATGCATATTATGTGATTTATGTGAAAAGTCACAGAAGATATAAATCACAAGTTCTTTGTAAACTTAGAATTGTAGTTCGTAATCGGTGATGAAATTGGGCGTTTCATCTGCGAAGACTATAACATATTAACTAAGATGATTTGTCTTGATCATGGAAGTGGAAACTTCTAGTTGATATGTTGATATGTTTTAAGAGTTAAGACATATTGAACTGGACCACTGTGAGATTTATTATTCTCCTAAAAATTGTCAAATGAATAATAAATCTCACGACTTCTATTTACATGAACTCTTAATCCTGAGAGAATAATGGACCTGATCATGAAGTGTAGGTTGCTTTGATATATCAGGAGTGAGATCTAAAGTAACGGTCAAAACCTCAGTATGTTGGGCAACCACATTTAGTGTTGATGGAACATATATTCTCAAGATGGAATTCATAATCTCTTAACGAAGATACAAAATATTCCCTTGAGATAAGTTTAATGGGTTTTTTATTCAGAATGTTAGGCCTAACTACTTTAGTAATAGTTACTAAAGTATATATTTATGAAATTGGATTTCATAAATATATGATGAATAACTTAAAGGATTAAACCGAGTACTCAAGAATTAAGATGTAGTAATCTACAAAGTGGCAGTCTAAATTAATGACTTTGTATTACTGCGAATATTTTATGAAGGGGTTGCATGTATAATAAAGTTTTGGGATATAATTTATTAATAAGGCCTAGAGTGCAATTATATTTATATAGTGGTATTAAATATAATTAATGGTAACTTTAGACTTGTCAAGAGTTGACAGAAAAGCCCAAGGCCCATTGGAGCTAGTGTTTTATTTGTTCCCTTTTGGTCCCACTCCAAGCCATATACTAAAGCCCAATTGGAAAGGTTCAATGGCTAGCCCAATTAGATAATCAGTTATAAGGAGAGAAACATACAGATTTTTGTATGAATAATGAAATAGTATGTATGTGAGTGTTAGACACTCTTTGATTCTCTCTTGAACATACACATATAACTAATTGAGAGACCACACATCTTGGGCATCAGGTGGAATTGGAGTGAAGATTAAAAGTATTCCCAAGTACTCTTCATCTTTGGTTTTGAATTTCACCGCATTAAGGTACACTCTCTTGTTCATATATTCTGAAATTTACATAGTACATGTTATCAATTGCGAATGAAATAGATTTGTTAATTTTCCACTGCGTACATGCATATTTCCATCAAAACTCTCATCGATCCCCAAAGGAGTCACCAGTCTGTCGACACCCGGCCTCGATCGGATTGAAAAATCGCCATCGTAGGCCTTCTTTCGACCACTTGCCGTGGCGACACTCCCGTACGCACGGGGCCCGATGAAGGCCCCTCTTGATGATTAGCGTGGTTTGCGTAGAGCTTCGGGTGGTCTCTCTCTTGGTGGAGGAAGGTAGGTCTACCTTTGGAGGTGTGGCAGGAATCTTGGCCAAATTTTAGGTGATTACCAAAGGTAAGTGAAGTCGCCACCAATCATTGGATTTTTCTAAGGTGTGATTGGTCACTTGTTTCTAGTTGATTTTATTATCAACCCTAGGCTAAGAAAAATGACATTTTTCCTAATCTAATGTGGATGGCAAAAAATTTTGATTCTTGAGTCCGGAAGTTTGGTTACGTGTGGGGAAGGTGTTATGCACCCCACAACGCTTGTCCAAGGATAGTCCTTTGTTTTGATAAAACCTTAATTTTTGAAGATTGGTAATAAAAACACATGATTTTGGCATTGACTTTCGGGGCTTTGCATGCATGGGGGGCTTTGAGATTTGGCTTTTGAATGGGTGTGGTCCCAATCTATGCTTTCCTAAGGCATTCGGGCAAAGTACCAAATTTCCATGGCGAAAATCTAGCGACACGTCACCTTACTTTCGCAGCGAAAATTAGACATCGCTTTGCCTTAGGTGACATGGACTGTGACAGTCACACCGGGAAGGGTGAGCAGGTATATATATACATACATCATGCACAATGTAAGCACACAGAGCAAGAAAGTAAATGCCTACATCCCTAGAGCATGGCCCAAAATATAGTTACAGGAAAGTAAACAAGGGTCGCCATACTCTAGAGATGAGGACGAATGGTACATGGCAGGGAGGGGGTTTAAAAGAGTACATAACCAAATGGAAGAAGCTAGACCCCTAAATCTACCGAACATAGCCGCTTGGCTTATATCTACATGCTCGCATCCTCACCCTTTCTGCTTATGCTTAGGAGACCGTGCCCTAGCTCCATGCGTCCTTACTCCATGTGTATACATGCAAAGGCAAAGACAAGAAACCAACAGACAAGCAATAAAAGGAGAAAGATGCAAAAAGCATATGAAAGAGGCATAAAGTAACTAAGCATGATAGACATGGCATGCAAAGAAACAAGAAAGAAAGCAAACAAGCGAGAATGCAAACAAGCAAGAAAGCAAACAAAAGGTGGTGTCCGCGACAGACAAATGTAGGTTTGGATTGAAGTATGGACGACAAACTAGCAAGCAAGACTCATGCATAAACATGTGAGCAAGCGTGTAAAGATGCATAGAAAGCCAACGGGTGGCACAAACAAGCATGGCAAGCGTATCATCGCACAGAGTGGAAAAGGGGAAAGGTATGCACGAAGCAACCGGTATCATGGTGATGCATCCCAAATGGTTACATCCAAATAAGGACTCATGGGCATCGAATGTAACCACACAACCACAAACCCGCTAAGGGCGTCAAGCATGGCAAAGCCTAGAACAAGAAAGGCTAGCATAAGCATAAAGCATAGAAGCAAGCAGGCATAGACATGCAAATAGGATGATCTAAATCCTTTGATATGGGCCTTGTTGTATGGGCGATGACAAAGACCACAGGGTCTAGATCGGGTCTTAACCATTAGGCCAAAACACAAGAAAATGCAATAAAAAGGAACAAAAGGGCTACAATAGCACATGGCATGACAAACAAGGTCTAGGCCTAAGCACATAAACAAGGTGTGAAGCACGCAAGCACATAGATGATGATATAAAGCATGTAGAGAACATCGATTTAAGCATGTAAACACACCGATCTACACATATAAGCATGGAAATATGCATGTAGGCATGTAAAAGTGAAAGTTCAAATAGTGTGTAAAACACCCATGAATGTTTAGACCCCCAATTTACAAATTACCAACACAAGCTTATAATCAAACAATGTATGTGCGAAATATGAAAATAAGCTAAAACAGAATTGGTAAAACAATCTAAACCGAAATTAATCACAACCACAACAGTAATTAAAAGGAAAAGATTAAGGGAAGAGAGATGCAAACACAAAAGCAACACAGCGATGTGTTATCGAAGAGGAAACTGAAGTCTTCGGTGAAAAACCTCTCCACCGCCCTCCAAGCGGTCAATAATCCACTAGAGAATAAAGTTAGGATACATGAATAGCAGAAGACCCTCCAAGCCTAATCTACCCAGTGCACCTAAGTCCTTCAAGCTTCTTGCTCCAACAGGGTTACGCCGAACCTTGTCTTCTCTAGCTTATCGGATCCCGTAATCGCCTATTGCATCAACCAAAATGAATTGGTCCCTTCTGAATTGCTTCCCAAGCACCAAAAAACCTTCACATAGATATGGGTATGGTGAGATAAGGATTTGGCTAATGTACCTCTCAAGGATATATCAATGGAGAGGGTGAGAGTAGAGGAATTTGGAGAATCAAAGGATGAAGATTGTGGATGAGTCAATCTTGTTTTTCTCTAGGGTTTCTCTCTCAAAATTCTCTTTGGAAGCTCTCTACATTTCGTGGGTATAAGGGTATTTATATTAGGGTGAGTGAGGAATGTAAACAGTCAGGTTTCTAACAAACAAGGCATTCTGGTGACTCGAGCTCGCGACTGGAACGAGTCACGAGTTTGAGTCGTGAGCTAATTGCCTGGCTAGTCTGGAAGTTTTGTCCTGTAATGCTACAGCTGGCGTGACCCTTTAACTCTCCTGCATGCTTCACACGTGTACCACCTTTGGCGACTTGCCAGTCGCGAGATCCAGTCGCGAGGCTCTTCTTGAGTGCACATTCTTGAGCTTTTCTTCACACTCTCTCACACACTACCCTTACATGATTCCTACCTAAATACAGGGTTTCTAAATGCTGAATTACAAGAAAAATTGGCACGAAATAAAGCCAACAAAATGATTGAATAAATTCAACCTTACAATCTCCCCCTTTGGCTATTCCGTGACAAAACCCTAAAACAAACTCTAGGTAATTGCATGTCTAACACTCAACCGATACAACAACACAAGGTAATTGCATCAAGGATATAAAATCCAACAAGGGCACAAGAGTGACGTACTTAAAGAAATGCATAACATTAACAACAAGTACTAAGCTACAAAGCATGGGTACAAATATAAAGTACTAAATTAAATAGCTAAGTATAATTAAGAACTATGAGCAAAGCAAAAACATAGTTAATATAACATAAAGCTCTTTCTCTCTTTCTCCCCCTATCATATCACTCCCCCTATCATGAATCATAGGAGCCGTGATGAACTTGGAACATATATACCTGTAACCTGAAACACTTGCACAAAACACATTAGACCCTCAAGGTAAAGCAAGTAATAAAAGGACAAGTATAATATAACAAGTAAATTGCGACCAAGTAAACATGATGTGAAACATGTGAGCAACTTGATCATACACCAAAACAATCATATGGAAATGACTATAATGATCATATAGCAAAGCAAATGATCATTCGAACATGCAACCAATAAAGCACAATAGCAAAAGGATGTAAGCATGTCCAACACAAACATGATGCAATGGGAATAACAAAGCAAAGATACTAAATATAACTCAAAGCACCATAAAGCAAACAAGAAAACAAACATAAAGAAAAACAGACAAAACAAAGTTTTCTTATTAACTCAATGTCTTCTCCCCCTTGGTATATGCATCTCCCCTGTGGAAAATCTCTACCCCTACAAATGTGCACGAGAAATAAAATTTATCCCCTTAAGAATGTGCACAAGAGTCATATAGAAAAGACAAAAACTCTTTGGTATACTTTCTAGAGTATACTCTCTCCTTTTTTGTCACAAATAGACAAAGTGTTAAGGAGAAATGAGGGCAAGAGATGAAGGTACGAACAATGATAAAGATGCATGAGGGAAAAATGAAAAGTTTTTGAAAACTATCCTGAAAAAGACCCTTAAAGCGCAAAACATGCGATTTTCGTGACTGAAATGAGCCGCGTACAAGTCGCCAAAAACCCTAGGACAAAATTTGAAAAATTTGTCTAAGTGTTTTTCGCGATTGGAAGGTCCACCCGCGAGGAAGTTGAGAAGGGAGCCGCGAAAATTTCTGAGTTAACCTCGCGATTGGAGCTTCCACTCGCGAACAAGTCGCCAAACTGAGTCGCGAGAAATCTAAAAACCCAAATTTTTGAAAAAATTTCCAAGTCTTTTTCGCGACTGGGACTTTGACCCGCCAATGAGTCGCGAAAACCTTCTGTGTAAGCTTGCGACTGGGGCATGCGATTGGCTTGACCCGCGAGGCGAGTTGCCAAAACAGGGTTGCACAGTTTTTGAAATTTTTGACATTTTTCAAACCAAAATACTTTCCAAAAACAATTAAAACACTCAAAAATATTTTTTTGTTTGATCAACATATAATTGAGCATGTGCAACACATTTAATCAAGTACAATCACACAAATGAATAAGGCATTCATTGAACATAGACATGTGTGTTGTGTGTGGATATCAAAAATGAGATAGTCCTTAGTCTAGTATGAAGCTTCAATGATCAATTCAACCAAGTCATACACAATTAGGACGAAGAAAGGTGACCAATCTCAATTATAGAAATATGCATATATGACCTCCCATATAAACTTGATTACATAATTTTGAAGCTTTTCATTTGGCTTCATACACATCAAATCATTTGATCTTTTTGAATCAATACATCTCATTTTGAGATCGATGCCTGAAATTTTTGATATTTCAATTTGATGAGCAACCTTTGGCTTTTTGGGCATCATTCATTTTCATAAAGGTCACTTTCCCTTTTTCCTATTCAAATACTAGTATGTGCGACGGCTTTTGCAGTTCATTATCTCTTTTCATTTTGAGATTTACATTTGTTAAGCTCTTTAAGCAAAAAAAAATAAAAGAGTGGGAAGATATATAGGCACAAGTCTATGCAAGTTTTAAGATCAACAACACCAATGACTAATCACTCATGACAAGTTTGAAGATCTATTTACAACAGTCACATAGATGTCAAAATTTTTCCCACAATGATATGAGTGCATAAAGAACAAGCTACGCTCGTAAATGCACAAAGCCATTAGTACAAAGGTACAAGGCTAAACATGCTTGTGACAAAACACAATAATGCCGATCAAACTTTTTGGATTTTCTACTTTTTATGTGTTTTTGGATTTTTGACACAAAAACAAGTAAAGATTGATCAAAAAATAATAATAATGCATATAAAGAAATGCAAGATGCATAAAATGCATGAAGATATTGTTGGGGTTTATGCCCTAAAATCCAATTTATTGGCATGTTATAAATAATTAAATTGTTTAATTATATGAGACTATTTATGAACTAATGGGACATTGTCATAGTCCTTGAGATGCATTGTATGTGGTTTATGTGATTTAGTCAGAGAAGATATAAATCACAAATTCCTTATAAACTCAAAATATAGTTCGTAGTCAATGATGAAATTGGGCGTTTCATCTGCGAAGACTATAACACATCAACTAAGATGGTTTGTCTTGATCATGGAAGTGGAAACTTCTAGTTGATGTGTTGATGTGTCTTAAGAGTTAAGACATATTGAACTGAACCGCTGTGAGATTAATTGTTCAATCAACAACTGTCACCTAAATAATTAATCTCACGACTTCTAATTTCATAGACGCTTAATCCTGAGAGGGTAGTGAACCCGATCATGAAATGTAGGTTACTTTGATATATCAGTTTGAGATCTAATATTCACGGTCAAAACCTTAGTATGTTGGGTAACCACACGTAGAGTGAGGGAACACATATTCTCAAGATGGAATCCATAATCTCTTTTTATAGAGACATGAAATATCTCATTGAGATAAGTTTAATGGGAACTGGTTATTCAGGGTGCCCACTTTAGTAAGGAGTTACTAAAGCTTATATTTATTGAAATTGGATTTCAATAAATGTGAATAACTAAAAGATTAAACCGGGTACTCAAGGATAAAATAGTTGTTTACAAAGTGACAATTTATTATGACTTTGTTCACTATGGATATTTCATGGAGGGGTCAAATGATATTATTAGAGTCTTGGGATATAATTTATTAATAAGGCCTAGAGTGTAATTATATTTATATAGTTGTATTGAATATAATTAATGGTAACTTTGGACTTGTCAAGAGTTGACAGAAAAGCCCAAGGCCCATTGGAGTTAGAGTCTTATTTTTTCCCTTTGGTCCCATCTCAAGCCACAAACTAAAGCCCAATTGGGTAGGCCCAAAAGGCTAACCCAATTAGATAATCAGTTTTTATTTAATAAGAGTTATTAAATAAAGTAACTACTACGGTAGTTAGAATGTACGTGAAAGCTCGAAAATGTGTTAAAAACACAAGAGCTGTTTAGACCCCCAATTAAAATTACGGCTCAATAGATTTTACACTAACTTACTACAAGTGCGGAATAGTGTAAATATGAGCGGATAACCAAGCAAGCTACTCTAATCCATATTTAAAGCAACATAGCAGTAAAATGAAATGAAAAAGAGTAGGGAAGAGAGATGCAAACACAGATAACACGCCGATGTGTTATCGAAGAGGAAACCGAAGAACTCGGTGAAAAACCTCTCCACCGCCCTCCAAGCGGTAATCGATCCACTAGACAATTAGTTGGGATACATGGGTTAGCAAGAGACCCTCTAAGCCTAATCTACCCGATGTGCCTAAGCCCTCCAAGCTCTTACTCCAACAAGGCTTCTGGGAACCGTGTCTTGTCTAGCTCTCCGGATCCCGCAACAAGCTCCATGTTGCATCTGCCATTCTAGGCTTCTTCCAATGCTTCCCAGCAGCACCAAAACTTCACTTGACACTCTCAAAGGGTGTGGTAAGTGTTTGGGCTATCAACCTCTTAAAGGTATAGAAATGGAGAGGTAGGAGATAAGGAAATTCCACAAACAAATGTGTAGAGAATTGTTGGTATAACAATTTCTAACTCTCAAGTGTTTTAGCTAGGGTTTTCTCTCAGAGGCTCTCTTTATCATTTGTGGGTAATGAGGGTATATATAGTGTGGGTGCAGAAAGTGTGTATCAGATAGTACAGTCTGACATAAGAGAATGTCTCGCAGGTGTCTCGCGGGAAGGCCTTACCCGCGGGATACTCGCGAGACACAACTGTCTCCATTTGTACTGACTCTTAGCATTCCAGTCATGTGCAGGGCACATGCATCCTCTCGTGGGAAGCTTAGTTGCGAGATACCAGTGAAAGCCTTCTTTGCTTCAATTGCTTGAGTCTTCACACTCTCTCTCTCTCTATCACACAACCCTTACAATAAATTCCTACAACAAATACAGGGTACACAAGATTGAATAAATTTACAATCAAATTTGGCACGGAATAAAAGCCAACAAAATACATATTTGGAAATCACAACTTTACAAAATGGTTGGACTAGGTCGGAGGCTACCAAATTTGAAAGTTCAATTAGTGTGTAAAACACTAATGAATGTTTAGACCCCTAATTTTAACAATACCAACACAAGCTTATACACAAACAATATATGTGCGGAATGATGTATATAAGCTATAACCAAATAGGTAAAACACTCTAAACCATAATTAATCACAAACACAGCAAAAATTAGAAGGTAAAGAGTAAGGGAAGAGAGATGCAAACACAAAGATAACATTGGCACGAGTTATCGAAGAGGAAACTGAAGAACTCGGTGAAAAATCTCTCCGCTGCCCTCCAAGCAGTCAAATGATCCACTAAAGAATACAGTTGGGATACATGAATAGCAGAAGACCCTCCAAGCCTAATCTACCCAATGCACCTAAGCCCTCCAAGCTTCTTGCTCCAACAGGGTTACGCCTAACCTTGTCTTCTTTAGCTTCCCGGATCCAGTAATAAGCCCATTGCATCAACCAAGTAAATTGGTCATCTCTAAACTACTTCCCAAGCACCAAAATACCTCATCATAGATATGGGTATGGTGAGATAAGGATTTGGCAAAATGTACCTTTCAAGGATATGTCAATAGAGAGGGTGAGAGTAGAGAAATTTGGAGAATCAAATAATGAAGATTGTGGATGAGTCAATCTTGTTTTTCTCTAGGGTTTCTCTCTCAAAATTCTCTCTGGAAACTCTCTACATTTCGTGGGTATAAAGGTATTTATAGTAGTGTATGTGAGGAATGTGAAAAGTTAGGTTTCATCCAAACAGGGCATTCTGGCGACTCAGACTCGCGACTGGAACGAGTCGTGAGTTTGAGTCGTGAGCTAACTGCCTGGCCAGACTGTATATTTTTGTCCTATAGTGCTCCAGCTATCGTGACCCTTCAGTTCCCTGCATGCATCACACGTGTGCCACTTTGGCGACTTGCCAGTCACGAGTCAGTCGCGAGATCCAGTCGCGAGACTCCTTTGATTTGCACACATCTTAAGTTTTCTTCACACTCTCTCACACATAACCCTTACATGATTCCCACCTAAATACAGGGTATCTAATTGCTAAAATACAAGCAAATTTGGCACGGAATAAAGCCAACACATAATTGAATAAATTCAATCTTACAAAATCTACTTGGGATAAGGCAGCCCTTGCAGCGGCTAATGCTAATAGTAAAGCTTTAAATGCTATATTTTGTGGTGTCTCACCAGATGAATTCCACGGGATCTCTCATGTGACAATTGCTAAGGAGGAATGGGAAATCTTGGAGACCACATATGAAGGCACCAAGAAGGTGAAAGATACAAAGCTACAAATGCTTACCACTCGCTTTGAAGAATCAAAGATTAGCGAAGATGAGGCATTTGACTCCTTCTATGGAAAATTGAATGAAGTGGTGATTGGCAAGTTTAACTTGGGAAAGAAGACGGAGGACTCCAAGGTTGTTAGGAAGATCCTACGATCATTGCCAGAGAGCTTCCATGCCAAGGTCACCGCCATCGAAGAGAGCAAACTCCTTGATAAGATAAAGATTCAAGAACTCATCGGTTCTCGTCAAACATATGAGCTATCTCTACCATCACAAAGGAAGAGCAAATCTCTTGCTCTTAAGACGATCAATGAGAGAGTTGAAGCTCAAGATTCCTCGGATGAGGATGAGGTTGAAAAAGAGGTGGCGTACCTTGCAAAGAACTTTTTTCAAGTTCTTAAAATTCAAGAAGGATGGGAAGTCTTTTGAGAAAGGTAAATTCTCAAATTTCAAGAAGGACAAGAAAGACTTCAAGAAGAAAGACTCCAAAGACTCATCTCCATCTCAAGCAGTCACTCACTATGAGTGCAAAGCGCATGGCCATGTGAAGAAAGAATGCCCTACTTATTTGAAGGCAAAGGGTAAAGTCTTTGTTACAACTCTAAGTGACTCGGATAGCTCCAACTCCGATTCAGAAGAAAGTTGTGATGGAGAAGGAAACTATTCCGCGTTTATGACCATTGCACCCGTGGACTCTTAGGAAGATTTGAGCACTCTAGTGGAAGGGCTCGACGAGCACACCGAAGTGGAGTCTATGAGGGTTGGAGAGGAATCCGATGATGAAGATGAAGAATGCATTTATGAAGATGAAGAATGCATCTATGAAGGAGCAAAGGGATTGCAGGAATCCTATAATTCCCTTCTTGAGAAGACCGGAGAGTATACTAAAGTGGCTAAGGTAGCCATTAGAAAAATGAAGAAAGTAGAACAGGATTACAAGAGTATACTTGTGAGGTATAAAGAAACAAAATGTGAAGTTGAAATGATGAATGAAGAGCTAACGAATGCCTATTCTAGGATCAAGTTTCTTGAGCTTGAGGTTATTCAAGCTAATGCCAAAGTGGAGTGTGTTGCTTCAAAGAAACTTGATAAGGTGCTTGCATATCAAAAGCCCTCTTTCGATAGAAGTGGCTTGGGATACACCAGAGAAAGTAGCTCAAGCGTTAATGTGTCTAAGGAGATGAAGTTTGTTAAAGCCAAAGAACCGGCGGTTACAACCCCTCGTGTTGAAAGTGTGAAAGTTGAGAAAAAGCCAAATGTGGTTACTCAAAAGGTTTTGACAAAGCCTCCAAATCCAATTGTGGCCAAGCCCAAAGAAAAAGGGAAGTCTCTTCTAAAGGCACAAAGAGGTCCTCAAACTCAACACTTTTGTCATCACTATGGAATCCGAGGACATACTAGGCCAAATTGCCACAAGCTTCAAGCATTGAAGAATGCAGGTTCTCAAAGGCCAAGAGGACAAGGAAAGGGCAAGGGGAATCACAAGCAATCAAAAGGGTAAGAAGTAGATCCCGGTATTGGTGATGTGATGAAGATGATAGACACAATCAATTCTTGTATGACCAACTTCACCCTATGGTTTGAGAATCGTCACTCAAGTACCCAATCCTCTAAGGATATCACCCCAAATGCACGTGCCGTGTGGGTGAAGAAGGGTACTCATGCATAAGCATTATAACATGTCCATGCATTAATTCTTTCGATATGTTGTGACATTGTTGGTTGTTTGCTTATAGTTTTTTTTTTCCCTAGCATGTTTTAACTGTTTTTGTTGTTTAAAAGCTTTGAATGTTTTTTTTGTTTTTTATCAATCTTTACTTGCTTTGTGTCAAAAATCCAAAAACACATAAAATGTAGAAAATCCAAAAAGTTTGATTGGCATTATTGTGTATTGTCACACGCATGCTTAGCTTTGTACCTCCGTACTAATGGCTTTATGCATTTACGAGCTTAGCTTGCTCTTTATGCATTCATATCTTTGTGGGAAAAATCCTAACATCTATGTGATTGTTGTAAATTGATCTTCAAACTTGTCATGAATGATTAGTCAATAGTTTTGTTGATCTTGAGACATGCATAGACTTGTACTATATATCTTCTCACTCTTTTATGTTTTTGCTTATAGCTCAACCAATGTCAAATCTCAAAAAGAGATAATGAGCTGCAAAAGCCGTCGCACATACTAATATTTGACTAGGAAAAAGGGAAAGCAACTTGTATTGAAAATGTATGGTACCCAAAAAGCCAAAGGCTTACTCTCAAAAATGAAATACCAAAGGCTTACTCTCAAAAATGAAATATCAAAAATTTCAAGCATTGATCTCAAAAAGAGATGTCATGTTCTAAAAAGATCAAATGTTATGAAGTGTAAGAAGGCAAATGAAAAGCTTCAAAGTTATGTAATCAAGTCTTTGTGGGAGGTCATATATGCTCATTTCTATAATTGAGATTGGTCACTCTACTTAGTGCTAATTGTGTATGCCTTGGTTGAATTGATCATTGAAGCTTCATGTTAGACTAAGGACTATCTCACATTTGATACCCACCCACAGCACACATGTCTATGTTCAATAAATGCCTTATTCATTTGTGTGATTGTACTTAATTAAATGTGTTGTACATAATCATATGTTGATCAAACACAAAAAGATTTTTGAGTATTTTAGTTGTTTTTGAAAAGTGTTTTGCTTCAAAATTTTTCTCAAAAATCCAAAAATTTTCAACTCTGCCTTTTGGTGACTCACTCGCGAGTCATGCGAGTCACGAGGCCCTAGTCATGAGCTTACACAGAAGGTTTCACGACTCCCTAGCAAATGAGACTTCCAGTCGCGAAAAATATTAGAAATTTTTTCAAAAATTCTAGGTTTTTGTCATTTTCGCGACTACTTCGCTAGTGGAAGTCCAGTCGCGAGGTTACTCAGAGAGGTTCACGACTCACTGGCGAGTGGAAGTCCCAGTCGCAAAAAAGACTTAGAGAAATTTTTCAAAATCTTGCACAAGGGATTTTGGTGACTTGCTCGCGAGTCATATGAGTCGCGAAAAACGCGTGTTTTGCACAAATAGGGTTAAATCTCAAACAGTTTTTAAAAAACTTTTCAGTTTCCCTCACATCACGTGCAAATCTCTCTGTCTTCTCCGCCTCTCCCTCTCCCAAAACTGCCATTTTCACTCACAAAACCTCCATTTTCCTCTTCAATTTTCTCTCAATCTTCAAGAAAAGGTATGGGTTTTCAATTGTTTTCACTCTATTTCAAGTTTAAAGCCTTCTTTTTCATGGATTTGTTGTTTATATTGAGATATGGATATATGGTTGATGAATATGGGTTTCTGATGTTTTTGTTGAGTTTGATATATGGGTTTTGTTGAGTTTCATAGTATAATGCTAGTTTTACATGTTTATACTACATGCTCATGCATTTTGCTATAATTTGTGTTGTGTTGTGCATATCATGTTGATGATAAAATGTCTTATAGATGTTTTTGTGTGTATTTTTGGACTCCATTGAGTACAAAAATTGTGGGGATAATCATGTTTCTTTGTCTTTGAAACATCATATGATTATGTGTTTTCACACATTTCCTCTTGCATGTTTTCATGCCTTAGTTACACACTTTTGCATATGATGCACACACACACAATCTTTGACATGTTGAGTGAATAATGCCAATGATTCTATCATGTTGTGATGCACACACTCTTTAAATTCCAGTTTTTGGGGTTTTAATTCAAAGTTTAGGTTTTGGTACTAAATTGTTGCTAATCAAGTTTGTTGCTGCGTGTTTTTCATCTTGCTCTTTGCTATTATATGATCTTTGCTTGAAGATGTCTCCCTTCAAGAAGTCAGCTGTGAAAGGAGGAAGCAACAAAGGAAAGGAACCGGTAATTGATCTCAGCAGCTTCTCCCCTAAGTCGAAGAAGACTTGATTTTCAGCTGGAGTGTATGATGACACTCGTTTTAGATCATATGCCGCATATCAAGCATATTTGAATCACTTCAAGGGTGCCCCCATGTTGATTGAAAGGGTTGTTGAACAAGCGTCTCTTCTCGATACAAACATTCCCAGATGGTTCACCTCCAAAGATTGGAACTATCTTCTATCCAACTTTGAAGATCTGTATGAAGAGCTTGTGAAAGAATTCTATGCAAATGCCATCTTTGATGGGGATGAGCTAAAATGTTGGGTAAGAGGAAAGGACTTCACTGTCACACCTTCCTATCTTGCTATCATTCTGAACATCAACCGACCGATGTTTATTAAACCACCGGTGTATGATGAGTTGGAATCGGATGTTGACATGCTTCGAGATGCTCTCGGAGAAAACTTGGAGATATCCTCAAATGGGAAAACAATCGGGGTGTCATCATTATCTCCCGAATAAAGGCTGCTCACTACGATAATGTTTCACAATCTCTATCCTCTCTCAAGCACCAGATACATGAATCTTGGTCGGGCTCTATTTCTTCATGACTTGATTACCGATGAAGAAATTGATATATGTTCACATATCTTCCACACTTTGAGCAAAACTGCTGAAAGGAAGACATCTACGAACTGTCTTCCTTTTTGTTGCCTCATCTCGAAGATATTGAAGCTCAAAGGAGTACACACATTGGAAGATGAGTACCCTCATCCTATGCAAAGCCCAATCAACATTTGCACTCTCAATGCTATCATAGGCTATAGCCAAAAGAATGTCAAGCAAGAGAGTAATGTTCCTCATGGTGTTTCAAGCTTTAGCTCACAATCCTATGATGAGAAGTTGGACAACATAATGGCATCCATGCAAGACATCAGTACCAAGTTGTTCGGCCTCACATCTATCATGCACTCTTAACATACCCGATTTGACAAAAAGTTTACCTCTCTCCAAACTCAATTGGATCAAATCCAAAGGAAGCTTGAAGAAGATGATGACTAGCTATTCCATGACAAAAAGGGGGAGATGGTTCATGATAGGGGGAGAGCAATGATAGAGGGAGAGAGAGCTAGATCAAAGGGGGAGCAATGCAATGCAATGAAGAGCAAGAAAAGAAACCTACAACAAGCCTTTAGCCTTTACATTTTCTTCTTTTGATGCTACTTCTAGTCTATGTTTATTTTTCATGGTTTAAGCTTATGTTGTGTACTTGACAATGCTTATTTTGTACCTTTGCTTTTGTGGCATTTTAGTACTTTTAGATTATGTTTTGCATTCTCTTTAGTACTTTTGTGCCCTTGTTGGATCTTGTATCCTTGATGCAATTGCCTAAGTGGTAGTGCATCGGTTGAGTGTTAAACATGCAAATGTTACTTTGCATTGAGCTTATTAGCTTGCATGTCCGGATGTTCATTCACCGTGTGAATGTTCATTGTGGTCACTTTTTATAGTGATTGTTCTTGTTTGGTCAAGCTATGTTTTATTGTCATATTCATACTTTCTTGATCGTATTGTGCTTGCTCCATATGCATTCCAAGATTTCTGCTTACAATGAACTTTTTGTGATATTATTTTCAAGAAAGCTTGTCCATATGGTTCAAGAGCTTCACAGATCTAGAGTTAGGTGTGAGTGAGTTTTGGCAACTATTCCCAACTCACATTTTAAGTCTAGAGTTTGTTTTAGGGTTTTGTCACAAAATAGCTAAATGGGGAGATTGTAAGGTTGAATTTATTCAACTATGTGTTGGCTTTATTCCGTGCCAAATTTGCTTGTAATTTAGCAATTAGAAACCCTGTATGTAGGTGGGAATAATGTAAGAGTTGTGTGTGAGAGAGTGTGAAGAATTGATCAAGTGTGTGTATTCAAGAGCATTCTCGCGATTGGAACTCACGATTGACTCGCGAGTGGTGACTCGCCAGAAGTGTTACACGTGTGAAGCATGCAGGAAGTTGAAGGGTCAGTACAGCCGGATTACTATAGGACAAAAAGTACAATCTGGCCATTTTGTTACTTGGCGACTGGAACTCGCACTAGTGTTATCTTGCGTTTGCTTCTTTCTATCCCTTACTCTTTGCATTTAATTACTGCTGTGTAGTGATTAAATTATGGCTTAGAGTAGTTTGTTTATTTGGGTATAGCTTATATTTATCATTCCACACATATATTGTTTGAATATAAGCTTGTTTTGGTATTATTGAAATTGGGGGTCTAAACATTCACTAGTGTTTTACACACCAAGTGAGCTCTTTTTTTTATTGAAATATTCCAGGACAACAGATAATTTAGCTTGAGATGTGATTCATACTAATTTGGTAACGGACAAGTTAAGGTCGACTATTAACACTAGTCTTTTCACACGTTCTGCATGCGTTCAAAGATTTTCTTTCTTTGTTGATGATGCATTTGATCGACAGTTCAACTTGGTCCACAAATGCCTACCAAAAAAAAGGAAAATCTCCAATATATATGTGGGTTAGTACACCAAATTTTAGGAGGAAAGTCAAAGGATTATTTTTTTCATACTTGTTATGGTGGCTGTCCCATACTACTGTCTTCTTATGTCTTTAGGGCCTGTTCGGATTGAGGGAGGAGGGAGGGGGCCGAGACTAGAGGGGAGTAAAATAGAGTTAATTGAAAATAGACTAATTTGGGACCAATTCTATTCTACTCCCTCCCCCCCCTTCTCCTCAATCCAAACAGACCATTAGTGAATTTATCCCTCCAAAATATCAACCTAATTTAATTCATTCCCCATCATTTGGAGGGATAGGCAACAACAAAAGTTATAAATTTTGAAAATATTTTCTTAAAATTCAAGTTTCAATAGTATATACACTATTCTTATATATATAACATTGAAAACAAATATCTACTACAATTCTAATCTTATATAATATTTAAACTTAAAGTAACATGTAATATGTGTTCCATGGACTTGGAGATGTAAATTTTTTTTTATAAAAAAATTTATATTCTTGAAAATGTTCAAATAAGTTGACCAATTATGGTGATACTAAATATGAAAAAAAAAAAAAATTATAACGGATAAAGTTCTACAAAACTAAAGTTACAACTTTACTTAATAAAATAAACATTGTTATATAAAATAAACATTACAATTTTACAACTGTTGAATTGCATATTCTTTACGTTTTTAATACATATGATAATTTTTTTGTTAATAAGATTTATTTACTGTTTGATTATATAACTTATATTTTATGCATAATTTTAAACTACAAAAACTTGCAATTTAAAGAATTTATTGATAATATATGTTAAAGCTCTTACGAAGAAGCAAAATTGCAAGAAGAAAGGAGAGTTCACACGACATCATTTTGACTGAAGGAATAAAAGCTAAATTAAAGGAAAACGGCACCGTTCAGATTAATGAAGACACGCGTACAACTTAATGAAGACATGGACTGTGCACGTGACAGACTTAAGCTCAGAATCTGTTATTAGGCTTTGACAGGTTTCGTTGTTTTATTAGAGGATAATAAGTTTGTTATAGTTTGTTAGTTAGTTTTTTTTTTGGCGCCTTTTTCTTTTGCTTGGAACCGAGTCTGCTATGGTGTATAAATAGCAGAGCAGTAGATATTTATGATTCTACTCTCTCATTTTTTCATCAATAAGAAAAATCTATTTAGAGAGAGCTTTCATTTTCTTTACAACATAGTTATTAATCTTGAAATTTTGCAAGTATAGAGAATATAAGGAAAAAATATAATTCAATATTAGATTTATCAACATTCACCTCCAATAAAAAAATATTTAGTAAGGTTGTAACTTAAAACTACAATTAATTTTGTAGCTAAACTTTGTTTTATTATAATTATGAAATTTAAATATTTCTGTTAAATTACTATCTAGCTACTTAATGAAAAATAGTTAATATAACCTACTTAATGAGTATATATGTTCTTTTACATGAAACTTATAAAAATAGTTAATATTTTAAAATAACATATAACCTAAAAAATTTATATTATTCTCTATTATAAAATAATTATATCATAATATTTTTACCTTGCATTGAGTGTTTGCAACTAGTTTTACATAAAGATTACACTAAAACTAGTAAATTAACTGATTAATTCAAAAAAGAAACTGAGTTATTGATGTGCATTTTCTGTGTTAGTTGATTATTCTTTAGCCATTGGACGTATCTTATTCTGTGCCATCCTTCAATAATGTTCCCAACTTATTCCCATCCAGACTTTTGCAGTAATTAGTAGTTGGTAACAATACAAGAGCTCCCTTGTCCTAACTGATACACGCTTTTCTTGTAATTCCATTATCTTTTTTATTAATTCATCCATTCCTCCATCTATTTTCTATTTTTCTAATTAAAATCCATTTTCATCAATTAATCTTTTGAGCATGCACGGGAGAAAAACTAAAAAATGGATGACAAGGGAAGTACAAGAAATTCATTCATCATGTCAAACAAGGAACTTTGCTGCAGTGAGGTTTGTATAGGCTGAAAAATAGAGGCAGCTATCAACTCCTCTCCATCCTATTCTTCTCTACAAGACAAGCCAATATACTACTTATCAATTTTTTCTCACTCAAAATATATCTTTCTGTCTCATAAATATATATATATATATATATTTATATATATATTATTCTCTCTTTCATGCCTCCACAAAGTTTATCCAACATCACTCTTTCATGCCTCCTGTTTATCTCTACTTATTCTTTTTTAACAAAGTCTTCCCAAAAAGAATCAAGAATGATAACCATTAATCTCTCCAAAGTAAGATTAGCGTTATCACTAGGAAGATTTGATAGAAACCCATCAACTCTAATAACATCATAGTATTGAATGTGTTCAAGCTTTGGGAGATTGAAACTCCATTCATTAATAGAGAATCTTTCTTTTGCTAAACAAACTAATTGTACCACTAAATGATTACCTTTTATATAATCAACAACCTCTTTTGCTTGAACAAAGAAAGCCACATCAATGGTGTGGGTTATGGGCTCATCTTGTATGCATGTGACTTTATCCTCATTAATTAATTGGTGAAGAATTCTTGTCTACAACACCAACTCTTTTAATATGTTTATCCAGCTCTTTGACATCGCAATCGTCCTCTTCCTCCTCTTTCACATAATGTGGATTAGGATGGCAGTTTTGAGGCTGTTATTTCCAATGATTAAGGAGGTGAGCTAAAAGAATGCCTCTAGTTGTGCATCGTGTTCACACACATCATCACTACAACATACCTTCCCCCACGTGCTATTTTTGGTGCCATGACAGGAACATAACCTTGCTTAGTGTGGTTCTAATACCAACAATTGCAGCATAGCATTGCTTTGATTGCTATTGTTGTAGCATAGGCCTGTGAAAGCATAATTTGAAATACACAATAATAACAACATTTCCACAAATCCTAAGTTCTACGTACGAGAACATTAGGCTTATATACTAAGAATAGAGAAAGCCCTTTCTAATAACAACTTAATAATCACGTACCTCCATCTAAATAGTCCTTATAGGAAGAGATATTTTTCTAGTCCTTTAAGAAAAATAAATAACAAAATCCTACTTCTATTAATTAGGGAAATGAAAAAAAAAAACTTAATTAGGAAAAGAAAAACAAATAAAATACTATTTATGTTACAAGTGTAAGAGAAAACAAATAAAATCCTATTTATGTGTGAAGAGTGAAAACAATAAGCGCGTCTTGTAGAGCTCAAATTTCACATAAGTTGTTTTAATAAGAGCTATTTGTTACATACATGTGTGTATAAACACACGTGTTTGATTACACATATGTGTAATAAATTTTAGCCTTTTAAATAAACTGTGTCAACCTAAAAATAGTTATATATCCAACGGACTCTCTCTCCATCTCTCTCTCTCTCTCTCTCTCTATGAGAATATATTCCTAAATAAATCATAGATTCATGCATGCATTAGCCGACTTTTTTCTCAAAGAGAAACCCAACAAAAAATCCTGAGCAAAGAATAAAATGCTATGTCTCAAATCACAGCAATTTCTTCTCTTTACAACTTTTGTCCTCGTATCTTCAACCTTCTTTTCACTTTGTCATGGAGCTCGTCAATTTCAGCACCTACCTACCAAACATGTTCATGGTAATTACTACCTCTTTTTTTATTGTTTTTCCGCTTGTCTCTCTCCCTCTCTAGCTAAATGGGATTTATTTAGTTTCCTATTTTGATCAACAACTTTTTTTAAAAATAAATTTCACATTACCTTTTGTTTTCCATGCTAATAATAAAACATTAATGGATCTAATTTGCATATATGGAGGTGAAAACGGTGTTGTTGACATTTCAGGGCGAATGAGGAGGTCTTTTCTCGAGGAAAGCAATACTGAAGTTGCACGTAACGCTACCCTGATATTAGCTGCTAACAAAACACACAGGATAGACCCTTTTGCCAATTTTACTTACTACGAGGGTGGATGGAATATTACTAATGAACATTATCTTTATGTGAGTTCTTTTCATTCATTGTTCCATATGTTGCCTAATCTTTTTTATTGCCACGCAATAAGTCTCTATATTTTGGCATGTCATTCTTTTGTTATTGGAGTGGATAAATTTTAGGACTATGAATTGATTTCCTCATCTAAGTTTTGTCAGTTATGTATGTTAGGACCCAAAGAGGGATCATTTTATATTTAATTTGTGCAGCCTGTGGGCTTTTTGGTGGATTTGTAGTTTATAGAAGCGATTGTTTTTGTAACTGTTGAGTTCATCTAAGTTTTCCTTCTTTATGTTGGAATTAAATTTTAACAATTGAAGGTCTTCTACAACCTGTAATTTTACTTTTCTTATTCAGGTTCTGCTAAAAGTTCTATGTACTGACTTGAAACTTTTATCCCCATGCAATTGCCTAGCTCACATGCATTTTGCATATTTCCTAAAATCTTATTTTCTTACAATGTTAATTAAGTAGGGGAGAGGTATTCGAACCCAAGTTCTCCTCCATGTAAGAACTAGATAATGCCATTGATCTATAAGGCTCTTGTCTATTCATTTATATTTTTTTCTAGTTGTTTTTCATATCAACTTCTATCTCTCTCTCTCTCTCTCTCTCTCTCTCTCTCTCTCTCTCTAAGTATGGTTTCCATGCAGTCAGTTGCGTATACTGGTGTTCCTCTTCTTGCCACTGCTGCAACCTGGTTTTTGATATTCGGCCTATGCTCGTTAATCCTCTGCTGCTGCTGCTGCTTCCAAACATGCACGCACTGATTCTGATCGATTCAAGTCTGCTGAAGCTGATATGAAATACAATGACTGTTACAACAAAGCCACCATTGTCATGGAAAGGTTAGTTCAGTTGGAATCCCTTGAGGACACCTTCATCCCTGAGGTGTTCAAAGAACAGACCTGGACCAAACTGTTGAATCTAGTTGGAGTGGTGTACTCGGAGATCATCAAAGAATTTTTCTCCAATGCTACAGTTGAGGGAGATACTATAATCTGCTGGGTAAGGCACAAAGAGTTTATCATCACTAAGGACAGCATTCAAGAGTGCTAAGATACCAATGTCGCACAGGCTATAGTATCTAGCTAGGTAATCACCGAGTAATCACATGTCACAGCGCATGGGTAGAACATAAAGGGCTCACAAATTACATTTAATTCAAAATACGTAATTCACTTCCAAGTAGTTTCATAAAACCTTTTAATATCCAAAGGTATTCACAAGCTTCTCAAGTTTTCCAAAATCATTTCTTGTCAATAACATTTTCTATCAATTTCCCAAATATCACAAGTCAAGATAAAACATCTTTAGAATTTGCAAATAATGCAATAAATCCATAAAATCCATTCCCAAGAATTATATCAAAGATGCTTATCTCTTCCATAGTAACAAATCATGCATTTCCCCATATGCAATATTAAACATGATGCACTTTTCATATATAATCATATATAATAGGGTCACAACACAATACTTTTTTAAGAAAACATAGTCTCACAAATAATTTTCCAAAATGTGTTTGACCCAAAAACAAAGTTTATGCAACATGGTTATTTTCCAAAAATCCCATTAAAAAGCTATTTACCTTACAATCCGCAAAAGCCTAATTCTCCAAGCTCCAAAGAAGGTTAGCGAGAACCTAAACAATATCAAGCAAACCTATCACAATAAGCATAAAGCTTGAAATTGTATCTGGCTACAAATTAGGAATTGCCAAATAAGCACTAAATTAGGCAAGCCTAGTATTTAGCCTGACAAATAATATATTCCACTTCCAAAGTTTCTTAACCAATTCATTCACAAGGCATAGGCTCCAATTTATAAAATTAACCCATTCAATATCATCTCCCTAATACTGAAATCTTAACAATTTCTGAGTAGCTTCCATAAGATTTTCACAACATCATCAAGAGACCCATGAAACCAAAATCACAATATTCTCCAACATAAACCATTTAAATCTTTTACTAGCTCCAAATAACTCAATAAAAATTATATTCAACATCTATCTCACATCAAAGAGCCAAAACCCCCAAATCTTCACCACTTAGATAGCCACGATTGTAAAAACTATATACCCACTCATCAAATAATTCCACCAACACAAAACTCATGCATATAAACACATGAATATCACTTCCAAAACTCATAAATCACATGTGTATCATTATCAAATCTTAGATAAGGAAAGCCTCTAGCAAAAGCATATAAACCCACCAAAAATATTAGAAATTTTTACCTCAAATAGTAGAGATGAGTGAGCCTTACCTTTTTCCTATGGAGTTTTTCAGTGATCTTGCCGAAAAATGGTGGTGGAGGTGGTGAGGAGTGGTACCAGCGGGAGAGTAAGGGAGTGTGAGAGAGAAGTGTTTATGAAGAAATGAAAAGAAAAGAAAGAAGTAAAAGACCCTTGGTTGACTGGCCAAATAAGAAGAGATATTTGTGAGTGTGTGGTGGGGAAATAAGGGGTAGGTGGGTCACGTATGGCTCCTTAAAAATCTGATCCTTTTTTTTTTTTTTTTTTTTTTTTTTAATAGTGGGTTGGGGCGTTACATGTTTATTTTAAAAGTTGGTGTGAAACTCTTAGGTTTAGGAATTATTTAGGACTTTCAAGTTAAGGGTTCTGTTTAGGGTTTCGGTTTATAGGGTTTGTTTGTTTTTTATTTTTAATTTTTTTATGGCTTGGTTTAGGGTTTGGGTTTAGATTTTGTGTAATGGAATGGTTGAATTTTGAAAAAAAAATTTGTTTTTGGCTTAATGGGTAAATGGTGGGTTTGGGGGAGTTGTGACCGGACCAATATATGGTTGTCTACGTACCTCCTTGGTAGAAGGATCAAGTCATCACGTAGTTCATTTTTTATTTGCCTTAACTTTTTCCTAGGCTGCCCTTTCGAGTTATCAACCTAGCAAGCTCTCTCACTTTTTATTTTTTATTTTTTATTTTTTTTTTTTTCTCTCCTTTTGCCTAGATCGCCCTTTTAGGTTTTCAACCTACCTTTTTTTTATGCCTTAACTTTTTCCTAGACCGCCCTTTTGGGTTTTCAGCTTAGTAGGCTTTTTTTTTTTTTTTTTTACTATCCTAGGAAATGAAATAACATAATTTACAACTACTTTAAATGTGGTGTTTTCAAACTACCACCTCAAATGTGGTATTTCTTCAATTTAACCATGTTGGTTGGCTCAGTAAAAGGGTTTGCGTCTAAGTCCATCAACCTTACTGCTCCCCTAGAGTATATCTGCTTCATAATATACAGACTTGCCCAATTTTACTTAAACTCCCTGTTTGTATCTTGAACCAGGGCTCAGATCTCCTTCAACACTAAATCTCCCAACTTCAAATCTCTAGTTCTTACTTTCTTGTCAAAAGCTTTCCTAAGCCTCCTTTGGTAACCTTGAATGTGATACAAGGCCTTGAGTCTCTTCTCATCCATCATGCATAATTGGTCATACTTACTTTGCAACCAGTCTACTTCGGGGATTTCACTCTCCAGTACTGTTCTCAATGAATGGACACCCATTTCAATGGGAAGGACTGCTTCCATCCCATACACCAATGAATAAGGAGTGGCTCCTGTGGAAGTTCAAATCGATGTCCTATACCCCCAAAGTGCATAGGGTAATTGTAGGTGCCAGTCCTTGTAGTTTTTTGTGCTTTTCTTCAGGATTCGCCCTATATTCTTGTTAGCAGCCTCAACTGCTCCATTAGTCTGAGGACATTAGGGTGAGGATTTGTGGCGGTGAATATTGAACTGTCATAGTAGCTTATCTGTTTCTCCCTTGAAATACAACCCATTGTTGGAGATAATTTCATGTGGTACCCCATATCTGCAAATGATATTGGTCTGAATAAATTGAGAAACTTTCTTTGAGTTCAAAACTTTGTATGAGGCAACTTCTACCCATTTAGTGAAATAATCAATAGCAACAAGTATGAATTTATGGCCATTGAATGCTGTTGGATGAATCTTCCCAATAATATCTATTCCCCATGTAGAGAACAGCCAAGGTGAAGTCATGGTATGCAATGGCATAGATGGCATGTGCTTTAAATCTCCATAGACTTGGCATTGATGGCACTTTCGAACATGAGCTGCACAATCTGCTTCCATAGTAGTCCAATAATAACCTTACCTCAATATTTTTCGTGACAGCATGTGTGCATTCATATGTGGCCCATAACTTAACTCATGAACCTCTTCAATTATTTGCTGTGCTTACTTAACAGTCACACAAAAGAGGTGAATTTCGTAATATAATCTTCTGTAAAGCCTTTCTCCAAAAATAATATAATTAGTGGACAACCTTTTGATGGTCAATTGGTCATTTTTTACTACAGACTTTGGGTACGTCCCATCCTTGAGGTACTGTAGGATGTCTGAATACCATTCACCTTCTCCATTCTTTTCCTTATCTTCTTCTATTAACATACAATAAACAGGCTCTTCTTTTTGTTCCACCACTATTGGTCGAGCTTTATCCTCCTTAGGTCCATCCATCATGGATGCCATTGTTGCTAAAGCATCTGCAATCTAATTCTGCATTCTTGGCACATATTGGTACTGGATCTTACTAAATTTTGAGGCCCATTTTTAAAGACATTCATGACAAGGCATTAGCCTTTCTTCCTTGATCTTCCATCTATTCTGAATCTGAGAAATTATCAAGGTTGAATCACTATTGTTAGGGACATATTTTATGTAATTAGCTAATCCTTTGATAAAATGCACTTTACTTGTAATTGGATAGACCTAGGATGGGTTTAAGACTTCAAGAAACATGTTGTTCAAGTTAAGTGTTAAATCCATGAAAATCTGACCAAGAAACAAGTGAGGAAGAGCTGTTCATTAAAGCTCGACCGATACCTCGACAGAAACAGTATCTATCGAGATTTATAAACGAAGCTCAATAGAAGCTTGACAGAAGATGAATCTGTCGAGATCTACGAAATCAGAATTTCCAGATCTAATTTTTGACCCTAGCTGACATGTATGTGTAGGGTTTCTTTTCTCACAACCCTAGACATATATAAGGCTTATTTTTAAAGGCCGTCATACAAGGAGAACACATGCAGAAAGTGACCTAGTTCATTATTCTCTCTGAAGAAGCTACTGTTAGGATTGGTGCCCTTAAATCCTATTGTATGATGCTATGTATGACATAATGTATGACTTAATGTTGTAATTAATAAAGTTGTTTTATTATTATCTAAAATAATGGTAACATGAATATTTGGACATTATCATTTAGTCCATGAGATGCATAGTATGTAATTTATGTGATTTAGTCACAGAAGATATAAATCACAAGTTCTTTGTAAACTAAGAATTTTAGTTTGCAGTCGGTGATGAAATTGGGCATTTCATTTGCGAAGATTATAACATATCAACTAAGATTATTTGTCTTGATCATGGAAGTTGAGACTTCTAATTGGTATGTTGATATGTTTTAAGAGTTAAGACATATTGAACTGGACCACTGTGAAATTTATTATTCTCCTAACGATTGTCAAATGAATAATAAATCTCACGACTTCTATTTACATGAAATCTTAATCCAGAGAGAATAATGGACCTGATCATGAAGTGTAGGTTGCTTTGATATATCAGAAGTGAGAACTAAAATCACAATCAAAACCTCAGTATGTTGGGTAGCCACATCCACATTTAGTGTTGATGGAACATATATTCTCGAGATGAAATTCATAATCTATTAACGGAGATATAAAATATTCCCTTGAGATAAGTTTAATGGGTTTGGTTATTCAGAGTGTTAGGCCTAACCACTTTAGTAAGGAGTTACTAAAGTATATATTTATGAAATTAGATTTCATAAATATATGATGAATAACTTAAAGGATTAAACTGGGTACTTAAGGATTAAGATGTAGTAATCTTCAAAGTGGCAGTCAAACTTCATGACTTTGTATTACTATGAAAGTTTTATGAAGGGGTTGCATGTATAATAAAGTCTTGGGATATAATTAATGGTAACTTTGGACTTGTCAAGAGTTGACAGAAAAGTCCAAGGCCCATTGGAGCTAGTGTCTTATTTGTTCCCTTTTGGTCCCACTCCAAGCTACATACTAAAATCCAATTGGAATGGCCCAAAAGGCTAGCCCAATTAGATAATCAGTTATAAGGAGAGAAACATACAAAATTTTGTAAGAGAATGAAATGGTTTGTATGTGAGTGTAGAACACTCTCTTATTCTCCCTTAAACACATACATATAAATTGATTGAGAGACCACACTTCTTGGGCACAAGTGGAATTGGAGTGAAGATTAAAAGTGTTCCCAAGTACTTCTAATCTTTGGTTTTGAATTTCATCGCACCAAGGTACACTCTCTTGTTCTTATATTCTGAAATTTACATAGTACATGTTATCAATTGCAAATGAAGTAGATCCATTAATTTTCTGCTGCGTATGTTTTGTATGCGATACAAACATGTATTTTTCCAATAGCTACTACGTCTTTATGCCATAGGGTTTTGTAACCAAGGAGTTTTCTAATCTTCATAGTTAATGAACTGAAAAACTTTGCAGCCAACATCTTCTTCAAGTTGCTAGTGTTAGTCATGTACTTGAATCCGTGCATCATTAGTTAGTCATGTACTGGGATTCGTGCATTGAACTGGAAGATTGCCACTACAATACAAGTCCCATTGGGGTAAGGGTTCAACTATAGGTTGGTATTTCGGGATAGGCCAAAGGGTTTGGTAAGATTCCTTATACTTATAACCGCTTGTGATTGATAATAGTGGATTCTTGGGAGTGGTAACCTGAAATTCACTCGGTGGGGTTTTGCCTTGGTGGTTTTCCCCATTCGTAAATAAATCACTCGTGCCAAATTTAATTTCCATTGCATTTAGATAATTTGGTGATTTGTTTGTGCTGCCACGCTATTGCTTGTAATTGAACCTAATTAATTAACTTGGTTAATTAATTAATTAATTTGCAAGTGGTCAATTCATTTTAACCCAACAAGTGGTATTAGAGCAGGCACACTCTGATTAGGTTTAATCTTTGCTGTGTGATCCATTGACCCCTATTGTCACGGCTACAAGTGGCAAGAAAGGATCTTTTATTTCAAATACATCTTGCTTTTCTAATCTCTATTTGATTAAGTGTTTTAGAAAATGTAAGTCTAAAAGTTATTTGAAAGCTATCTTGATGATTGTTAAAAAAGGTCTTAGTATGAAAAAGAAGAGACTAGACTGTCTCAAAATAAAAATGTGCAAAGGAGTTCATCTAAGAAGGGTGAAAATTAAAGGTTTTGCTCATAAATGGCAGCAGAGAGAGAAACCATTCCTATTGATTTGTTAAGCAAGCGTGAAGTGTGCTTTATGATGAAGTTAGCGTTTAAAGTAATGGACACATATTTGTGGTACCTTAACAGTGTGTAACACCCCATAATCTTATATAAATTTATTTCATATGCATAAATTAAAGAGGAGTCCCATAATTAAATGGATTTAATTTATTTGGGCCTAAGATATTTAAATCAGATAATTACTATGGAATATGAAGCTTAAGTGAGGTGGCATAAGTAAATATATAGGCTGTGATAAGCTTTCAAAAACCCTAGCGTTTTACCTCTTAATATACACATATATATAAAAGATTTTCTTTTGTTTTAGCCGCAACACACAGTTGAACAACTTTTTTTTTTCTGCTTTGCGACTGAATGTGAGACTGCTGCAGGTATGGTTTCCTTTAACTCTAAATTTAGGAAGTTGAATATTCAATGGCTAGACTTGTCCCACGTTTGCAGGAAAGGCATGAGTGGTGCATGGAATTATATTAGTACCTACTAGGATAATAGGCATCACTCCATGAATCTCCACCTATCTTTACATTAAGGGAAAAGATGTCCTATATTGTTATTATATTAGATTAGGAATGATGTAAATGGCTATATGTCAGGAAGGGTACTTTGTAGCTTTTAATTTTGATAGATAAAATATAATACCTATAGAAGTATGGTTACTCTGCCAACGAAAAGATATAAGTGACAAGCACTTGTAACTCTAGTTTCTGCATATGGCCATGCTGGTTTTGTTTCTTTCGGATTGGCTGACCATGCTCAAGCCAATTCCATCTCATGTATTGTCGTGGGCTTGCCAATGTTCAAAACTTGTCCAGCTCTATCATTAAGTTTGGCGGTATTAAGGGAATAATGGGCTGGCTATGGGATTGATATATTAAGAATAATATTGGCTTCAACTATATATATTAGATTGATCAAATATCTATCATTCAGCCATACTGAAGTTTCATGAATATCTAAGAATACGGAAAAATCTGATTAGGCAGCAATATTTTTTAGTCCAAAAATCTGATCAAAGCTGAAAGTGAATTGGATAGTTAAGTGAATAAATGGAGAATTTTGGATATATCAATATTGTCTAGGATAAAATTGTTTTAAGTGTGAAAAAAAAATTTAAGTGGGAAATTGTGTATTGATGGACCTATCTTTGGTGTTGCTATGTTCTAATTCTACTGATTTGTTGTGATTCAAGGGAGGTTGGTTTCATATTTTTACAAATAAGAGGTAAGTGGTGTTTATTATTTTGGGGGTTTTCCTCAAACAATGTTGACTATTAAACTATTTTATATCAAAGAAATATGTTGATATTCTATATATAAATTGATATTTTATAAATGTTTGATGTGCACATTGACTATTCGTTTTATGAAAAACTTGTGGAATAATCTAAATTTATTTAAACTTGTATGTGTGAATATTTCTTTATATTTTTTAGAATTATGAATGGATTATTTTTGTGAGCATATTGAATATGTTTTGAAAACTTATGGCAAGTCGTGATTAAAAGCTCAATACTGTATTTAGTCTTTAGCAAGGGACAATCATACTGCAGCTAGTCCTTAGCAAGGGACGATCCTGGAAAAGGGGATAGTGCACATTTAATAGCTCCTTAGCAAGGGATTCTACTATTGAGGATCCAAAAAGGAAGCTCCTTAGCAAGGGAGTGTACTTTTAGGTTC
This sequence comes from Notholithocarpus densiflorus, assembly GCA_030021035.2. Classification (NCBI taxonomy): domain Eukaryota; kingdom Viridiplantae; phylum Streptophyta; class Magnoliopsida; order Fagales; family Fagaceae; genus Notholithocarpus; species Notholithocarpus densiflorus. The sequence continues at coordinate 9,122,101 of JARYZH020000006.1, read as the reverse complement.
CAAAGGAGCCACCCTTAAGAAAGGGGATGAAAAGGGGGTTCCAATCCTAAAAGGGGACAGCACGACCTTGTCAATGGGCCGTAAATGTTAACCACGAGAAAAGCCTAGGAAATTGTTTATATGATGGTATTGATATATATATATATATATATTATGATGGATCACAATATAAAGATATTTTTTATATGAAATATTTGATGATAAAATATTGATGAGTTACAAGTTATGAATTTGTTGTAAGAATTATTTATTTGAAAGGTTTGTTCCCACACCCCAATGTTAGTGAATTCCACTTATTGAGTTATCTCACCCCCCTTTATTCCCCCTTACAGATACATTAGAGGGATCAGTGGAATAGAGATTCTTAAAAGACAACAGTTATGAATTATTTTGTGGAACTGAGGATTTTATTATTATTTTTATGGTATTAAACATTTTACTGGAGAATTATTTTGAGGATGTTTTATCTTTAGTGGATTAGAGCTCTGACATTTTTGATGAGATTTTAGGTTGCTGGTTGCTTTTATTTAATATTTTTATGGATTATTTAGATTGAATAGACTTTTTATTACTTAAGATTTTGGGGCATTACATAATGGATGCTTGAGACACATGACTGGAGACCATTCTTTCTTTAAGGTTTTCGAGTCTAAGAAAGGTGGAAATGTCACTTTCGGTGATGGGAGCAAATCATAAATAAAAGGGAAGGGAACCATCTCTCTACCTGGACTTCCAGACATCGCAAATGTATTTTATGTAGAAGGTCTGAGAGTGAACTTGTTGAGCATAAGTTAGATCTGTGATCAAGATTTCATGGTGCTATTCTCAAAAGGGAAATGTCTCGTTTTGAATGAGTCTGGAAAGAAACTCATAAGCGGAGTCCTCATTCTGGATAACTGCTATGGATTGGTACCTGATGCTGACTGTTAGGTTCTAAAGACTTAGGAACTTATGTATTTAGAACTCTAATGTTTATTGTTGGCAAACCATGATCAAAACAATATGGTTAGTCGTGTTTAGACTTGCTCAAAGTTGATTCATTTATGTAAAGTTGGAATAAGCTATTGCAGGATTCATTTATGCTTCTGGTTCGATCGATCGAAGCTTAGGCTCGATCAATTGAAAATCGGGTTAGAGGCGTTTTCTGCAGAATCTCCAACTCAGCCCTAGCTCATTAAAACGTTTTAGGGTTTTATGTTTTGCCCTACGTATATAAGGCAAACCCTAGCCACGTTTTTATGTTGCTCATATTGCTGTTTGTGTGAATCTCTTGTGAGATCCTTGAGGAGCTTTCCTTCACACAAGCTTAGGATTATCAAGGAGGAGATTAGTTCAAGAACTTGATGATCATTCAGTTGCTGCACTAAAGAGCTTAAAGATACACAAGCGGGTGTGCTTGTATTTGCTGGAGAATCCAAAGAAAGAAGGAGTCCGTGGTCTCGGAGCTTGCACATGGTCGTGTCAGTAAGTTCTACTGGTGGGTAGCAATAAGAAGTCGAGCGTGGGGGCTTGTAAGTCTTATTGTATGAACTTTGATTCTTTCAAGATAGTGGATTCAGGTTTACCTTGAGGATAGCTAGGTTAAATCCTCCCCAGGTTTTTACCGGTTTGGTTTCCTGGGTGATCATATCATTGTCTTATTTATCTTTCTGCTGCTTTGCATGATATGATTGTTTGATTATGTTAACCTAGACTTGAAATTTGGACTAAGTAATAACTTGGCTAATTAACTAGGTTAATTCAATTGTGTTTTAAGGGGTCTAAAAACCATCACTGACATTGTGTGCAATAGTATTCGTTTGCCAAATGAAGACTTATGGCACCAAAGGATGGGACATGCGAGCTACAAACATCTGTAAATTGTATTTAAGCATGAATCAGTGTTGGGAATACCAAAGCTCAGCAAGGTTGGCAATGTTCTGTGTGGACCGTGTTTATTTGGGAAACAGACGAAAGCAAAACATCCAAGCACTCAAACATCAGCTACATCCAGACCTTTGGAGCTACTACATCTGGATCTCATAGGTCCAACTAGAGCTGAATCTATTGGAGGAAAAAGATACATCATGGTCGTAGTAGATGATTTCACTAGATACACCTGGGTCATTCTTCTCAAATCCAAGTCAAATGCTCCTGAGCACATTGAAGCTTTGTGTACAAGACTGCAAAATGAGAAGAACATGAAGATTGATCAAATTTGCAGTGATCATGGTAAAGAATTCGAGAACTCATACATGGAATCTTTTTGCACTAGATCTGGTATATCTCAAGAATTTTCTGCTCCTATTACTCCTTAGTAAAATGGTGTAGTAGAAAGAAAGAACAGAGTCATTCAGGAGATGGCTAGAGCTATGTTACACAATAAAGATGTGGCCATAAATTTATGGGGAGAAGCAGTCAACACTGCATGTCATACGGTTAACAGGGTATATTTTAGACCCGGTACAAAGAAGACTCCTTATGAATTGTGGAAGGGAAGAAATCTGAATGTAAAGTATTTTAGAATCTTTGGAAGTGCTTGTTTCATCCTTAAGGATAGAGAAAATGTGAGAAAGTTTGGCTCTCAAAGCGATGAAGGAATATTTCTGGGATACTCCTCCACAAGTAAAGCTTATTGAGTGTACAACCAAAAAACCAAGAAGGTGATGGAAACTATTAATGTTGTTATTGATGAAGCTTCAGATTCAGATTCTGAGAAAAGTAGTGAGGAAATACGTAAGGCAATTCTTCCTTCAGAGCCTAAGGTTGCTCAAGAGGAAGTTGATCAAGAGCCCTTTTCTCCAAGTACTCCAAGTGCTGTAAAAGTCTCAGCAGATATTCCTACATCACCTGAGCCTAAATCTCATGAAGAGAAAGGACCCTCCTTAAGGACCAAGCTAAATCACCCTCTTGAAGTTATTGTGGGAAATATGAATGAACTAACACTAAGAAAGTGTACAGTTGATAAATGTGTTGCTAACTTTGTGTCTTATTCTTGTTATTTGTCGTAGGTTGAACCCACCAAGGTTGAGGATGCCCTCCAAGATGAAAGCTGGGTTGAGTCCATGCATGATTAACTGCTCCAGTTTCAAAGGAATGATGTCTGAACCCTGGTACCTAAACCAAAAGGAGAGCACATCATTGGCACAAAGTGGATATTCCGCAATAAAACTGATGAGAAAGGAAATGTGATCCGCAACAAGGCTCGTCTGGTGGCCCAAGGATACTCTCAAGTAGAAGGAATGGATTTTAATGAATCATTTGCTCCTGTAACTTGCATGGAATCCATTAGAGTTCTCCTAACCCTAGCTTGTCACCTAAAGTTCAAGTTTTACCAAATGGATGTGAAGACTGCATTCTTGAATGGGTTTCTTAAAGAAGATGTCTATATTGCTCAGCCTAAAGGATTCATTGATCCACACTTTCCGGATCATGTGTTGTACCGTAAGAAGACTCTATATGGACTAAAGTGAGCACTTAGAGCTTAGTATGACCGGAATACAAAATACTTGGTCTCACATGGCTTCACAAGAGGACAAGCTGATCAAACTCTTTTTATCAAAAAGGAGAATGGCGAATTGATAGTAGCTCAAGTCTATGTTGATGATATCATCTTTGGGTTTACAAAGGATGAACTTGCTCATAACTTCTCAAAGCTTATGTAGGCCGAGTTTGAGATAAGCATGATTGGAGAGTTGAATCACTTCCTTGGATTACAGATTCGTCAGCAAGAGTCAAGTATATTCATATCTCAATCTAAATATGCCAAAAATCTTGTGAAAAAGTTTGTTTTGGAATCTGCTTGTCCTGTTAGAACCCACATGAGCCCTAATGTTAAACTCACTATTGACTTGTTAGGCAAAAGTGTTGATTCTCCTTATATAGTGTTGATTCTTTCTTATATAGAAGCATGATAGGTAGTCTCCTTTACCTTATTGCTAGTAGACTTGACATTAGTTACAGTGTAGGAGTGTGTGCTAGATATCAGACAAACCCAAAAGAGTCTCATATGATTGCTTTAAAAAGAATCATAAAATATGTCAAAGTCACTGCCAATTTCAGAGTGTGGTATAGCAAGGACACAAACGATGTCTTAGCTAGGTATTCTAATTCGGACTGGGCTGGGAATGTTGATGATAGAAAAACTACATCAGGGGGTTGCTTTTATGTGGGTAATAATCTTGTCTCCTGAATGAGTGAGAAGCAGAATTCCATCTCCTTATCCACTGTTGAGGCTGAATACATCACTGCTGGTAGCTGTTGCACCCAACTTCTGTGGATGCAAAAACTCCTTATTGATTATGGTATTCATCAAGAACATCTTACCATTTATTGCAACAATACCAGTGCCATTAATATCTCTAAAAATCTTGTTCAACATTCTTGAACAAAACATATAGAGATACGACACGACTTCATTCGGGAACTTGTCGAAGATGGCACACTCACTCTTAAGTTCATCCATACTGATGATCAAAAGGCCGACTTGTTCACTAAACCTCTCGATAGCAAACGTTTTGAATTCTTATGCCAAAACATTTGTGGAATCTCCATGGAGTGATCTCTCCTCTCTCTCCTTCTTTCTCTTGCATTTGCATCTAGTCTTTATGTTTTGTGTGTTTTGTTTAACAAGTTTTTGTTTGTTTGTTTTTAGTTTTTTTTTTTATATAAAAATAAAAAAAATTGAAAAATAAAAAAAATACAAAAACAGTGTGTGTTTGTGTATGTTGGTACTTGTGTATCCTAGATGGCCATTGAAACAAAGTTTTCTAAACTTTGTATCTCTTGTAGTTTAGATGAGCATCTTTATGCACAACTAAGCAAGTGAGCTTTGTAGCTCGTGTTTGTGATGAGTACGATCAAGTGATCTTTCACTCTTTATACCCTAATCACTCTTTTTGATGGAAATGACTAGAAAATTCTAAGAGAAAGGCATAAATAACTATCTCACCACTAAAGCCTGCCAATCATGTATAGCATTTGTATGCTCCGGCATAGCAAAATTGTGATATTTTTGGCTTACATAATTGGGTATTTCTTTTCTCTCTATATATGCCCATGCATGGAATGCTCAAAAAGAAAAATATGCAAAGAACATAAAAAGCAAAAAGATCAAAATGTTTTTAAAAAATGGTTGTAAGCGTGTTTCTAGGAGATGTGAGAGTAATATGATGTACCTCAAAGGTAATAGTCTCCATCAAACGGTTATGATTGTGTGTGAAGTGTATTAGATCACCTCATATCTTGAATATTCATAATATGAGAAACTTGTGCACTCTTGCTATGTTTTCACACACAACACGCATTCTCTTTGCTACTTTTGATACATGTGCAGGTACAATGTGTCTTGACCATCACAAGGAATACATGTGTTAATATATGCTCACTAAACTATCTTAACTCGTTTTTGAAATATAAAATTGGTTAGACTTGTTGTGTGTGTGTGTGTGTGTGTTTTAGATCTATGGATGATTTGCTTATATGTTGAGAGATGTTTTGAGAGCTTAACATGTTGAGTGGATCTTTGTTTGAGAAGCTTGCTTGTTGCATTCATTTTTATGTGTTTTTCCTCCCTTGAAAAACTCTTTTTCTTCAAGCTTGACAGCTTCTCGACAGATACCTCGACACATCTTCTTCTATCGAGCCTCTTTGCTTTACTCTCGATAGATTCTCGATGGTAGGCCGATCCATCGAGTTTTCTGGGTTTTTTCTCGATAGCTTCTTGACAGCTTCTTCGATCCATCGAGCCAAATTTATTTGCTCTCTGTCTGCTCGATAGATTCTCGACAGATTGTTCGATCCATCGAGGTGATTTTTGCCATCGACAGATCCTCGACAACACCTCGATAGATTCATTTCTATCGAGATTTAGTGCTCAACAGATTCTCAATCCATCGAGCTACATTTTCTATTTATAGGATTGGCATGATTTCAGATTTCATTTTCTCACTTTTCTTTTGATAGAAATCTCTCTCTCTCAACCCAAAACTCTTTCTCACTCTCAAATCTCCTCACCCACGTGTTATTTGACCTAAATCAAGCTCCAAACACTTGGTAAGTGTTCTCATCTTCTCTCTTTTCATGCATTCATGCATTTTAGACCTAGGTTTTGGGGTTTTTTAAGTTTTTCAAGAAATTTTTAGATTGGGCTTTGTGAAATTGTTGTTATATGTTCATGCATTGCATCTTTTATACATTATAACAATGTTTCATGTATTTTAGAATTGTGTGCTTGATTAACCTTATGAGTGCTGTTAGGTTTGGATTAGGTTTTTCCTATGATACTTTAAATTTTTGTACGTCACATGTTCATGCATACGTTCTTTCTTTTCATTCCTATTCTTAGCATGTGCTATGTTCTGTCTTTTCTTTCTTTCTTTTTCTCTCTCTCTCTTTCTCTCAGACAGAACCTCTCTATAGCACCCAAATAGATAAAATCCACTCTGGCTCAGAACCCTCTTCGTGGTTCCAGGTCATCCTCTTCTGACCCACCTATTCCATCTCATATTCAATTCTGTAATGAAAAGGCCAAGACGAACTTCTTTGAGAAATTCCAGAACCGTGGCGTTCATGCAGAACACCAGGTCATTTTGTCAGATTTCTTCGACACTACGCTACTCGATGTCATTCGGACTCGGGGATAGGAATCTCTCTGTGAGAAACCCATGCGTTTTCCTGTCGTGTTTATTCAGGACTTTTACTCCAATATACATGGCATCGATACCTCTGTGCCTTAATTTGTTTCTACATTCAGAGGTACACGTATCGTAGTTACTCTAGATCTTATATACGAGGTACTACACGTCCCTAAGGTAGCACATCCTGACTACCCTGGCTATGTGCGTCTGCGGACCGTGTCTAGAGACGACCTCATCTCTCACTTTTGTGAGACTCCTTCCATATGGGGGGTGGTAAGCTAAACACTCCATGCTCGGGTTTTGCTAAAGGCCCAAAATTCCTTAACATGGTGATGACATTCACTCCCACACCATTATCTCACTATAACTCCGTCACTGAGCCTCGTGCTCATTTTCTTTCCTTGATGGAGGATCTTACCATTGACTTTCCCTCTCACTTCATCACATCTATCATAGATGTGTATTAGGACACTGCTACACGTGATAAGTTCATCTTCCCTTCGGCTATCACGTGTATCCTCACACACTTTCACATTCCCATTCCTCTCTCTCCTCTTTTCACCATCATGGGTGCCATCAGTGCTGGTTTTGTTCAACGAAGTGAAGCTCAGCTTCGACTGAAGTGGCCAGTAGTGGAGACGATCGATCCTGCAGCTTCTACTATTCCACCCTCTTCCTTGGCTCCTTCTACCTCCGCAGCTAGTGGTGTGACTTGTTGGGGTTTATGCTCTAAAATCCAATTTATTGGCATGACATAAATAATTAAATTTTTTAATTATATGAGACTATCTATAAATGAACTAATGGGACATTATCTTAGTCCATGAGATGCATAGTATGTGATTTAGTCACAGAAGATATAAATCACAAGTTCTTTGTAAACTTAGAATTTTAGTTCGTAGTCGGTGATGAAATTGGGCGTTTCATCTGCAAAGACTATAACATATCAACTAAGATGATTTGGTCTTGATCATGGAAGTGGATACTTCTAGTTGGTATGTTGATATGTTTTAAGAGTTAAGACATATTGAACTAGACCGCTGTGAGATTTATTATTCTCCTAACGACTATCAAATGAATAATAAATCTCATGACTTCTATTTACGTCAACTCTAAATCCTGAGAGAATAATGGACTTGATCATGAGATGTAGGTTGCTTTGATATATCAGGAGTGAGATCTATAAGTCACGATCAAAACCTTAGTATGTTGGGCAACCGCATTTAGTGTTGATGGAACATATATTTTCAAGATGGAATTCATAATCTCTTAACTGAGACATAAAATATTCCCTTGAGATAAGTTTAATAGGTTTGGTTATTTAAGAGAGTTGGGCCCAACCACTTTAGTAAGTTGTTACTAAAGTATATATTTATGAAATTGGATTTCATAAATATATGATGAATAACATAAAGGATTAAACCAAGTACTCAAGGATTAAGATGTAGCAATCTTCAAAGTGGCAGTCTACATTCATGACTTTGTATTACTACGAATATTTTAATGAAGGGGTTGCATGTATAATAAAGTCTTGGGATATAAATTATTAATAAGGCCTAGAGTGCAATTATATTCTTATAGTGGTATTGAATATAATTAATGGTAAATTTGGACTTGTTAAGAGTTGACAGAAAAACCCAATGCCCATTGGAGCTAGAGTCTTATTTGTTCTCTTTTGGTCCCACTCCAAGCCATATACTAGAGCCCAATTGGAATGACCCAAAAGGCTAGCCCAATTAAATAATCAGTTGTATATAAGGAGAGAAACATACAGAATTTCATTAAGGTTTTTTTCATGAGACTTTTCATTAATTCCTTTCATGAGAGTTCTCATAAGGAATGAAATGGTCTTTATGTGAGTGTTGGACACTCTTCTATTCTCTCCTTGGAAACTAATTGAGAGACCACACATCTTGGGTATCAAGTGGAATTGGAGTGAAGATTAAAAGTCTTCCCAAGAACTTCTGATCTTTGATTTTGAATTTCACCGCACCAAGGTACGCTTTCTTGTTCTTAAATTCTGAAACTTACATAGTACATATTATCAATTGCAAATGAAGTAGATCCGTTAATTTTCCACTGCGTATGTTTTGTATGCGATACATACATGTATTTTTTCCAACATGAGCCTCGAGGTCATCATGGCGCAGCTTCAGCGGATGGAAGCTGACTTTGGTGGTCGTCTTGACTATCTCACCGATGAGATGTGTCAGATGAACACCCGAGTCGGTCGTATTGCCCGTAAACAGGCTCGCATGGCTGGTCTTGCTCTTTCTCCAAAGGCCTCGCCCGAGGATGACAATAAGGATGGTGCTATCTCTTCTGGTGATGACGACCTCTTAGTGACTTACCCTTTGTCATTCGTGACAAAAATGAGGAGTAGTTTTGGGTTTGAGAGTAGTCTTGTTTTTTGGGGGAGAGTTAGTATAGGACATTTTTTTATAGGGGGAGTGTATATAGTTGTGAGGGATGTAGTGAGGTTTATATGTACTTTTCTTTCTTTTTACTTACATTAGCCTCTTGTACACCAGTCTTGTGACCATTATTATTATTGACATACATTGTACTTTATTTTCTTATATATGATGATGATGTATGTTCATTTTCTTCACCTACCTCTACATTTGTTGTTTCTTTTCTCTCTTTACACACATGTTTCTTTATGTTCGCATTCTTTATTTCTATTTCACACATGATGCCTTGATGAATTTTTGTTTAAGTATTTCAGAAAGACAGGTTGTGAAAGTCTATCTTGCCATGAACTCTCTTTTTGCAAAATTTTTCAAGAGTTTGTAGTAGGGATAGATTTATTTTGTAATACAACAAGTGGTTATGAGTTTAGTGATTTAAGACTTTTCTCATGATTATTTGTTTCGTTGTGGTTTTGTCACGGATTGCCAAAGGGGGAGATTGTTAGAGACATATTTTATGTAATTGGCTAATCCTTTGACAAAATGCACTTTACTTGTAATTGGGAAGCCCTAGGATGGGTTTAAGACTTCAAGAAACATGTTGTTCAAGTCAAGTGTTAAAGCCATGAAGATCTGACCAAGAAACAACTGAAGAGGAGCAGATCAATAAAGCTCGACAGAAACAATATCTATCAAGATTTATGAACGAACCTTGACAGAAACTCAATAGAAGTTGAATTTGTCGAGATCTACGAAATCAGAATTTCCAGATCTGATTTTTGGCCCTAGCTGACATGTATGTGTAGGGTTTCTTTTCTCACAACCCTAAACATATATAAGGCTTATTTTTAAAGGTCGTTATATAAGGAGAACACATGCAAAAAGTGACCTAGTTTATTATTCTCTCTGAAGAAGCTATTGCGTCTTTACGCCATAGGGTTTTGTAACCAAGGAGCTTCCTGATTTTCATAGTTAATGAACTGAAGAACTTTGCAGCCAACATCTTCTTCAAGTTGCTAGTGTTAGTCATGTACTTGGATCCATGCATCATTAGTTAGTCACGTACTGGGATTCATGCATTGAACTGGAAGATTGCCACTACAATACAAGTCTAATTGGGTATTGGGGTAAGGGTTCACCTATAGGTTGGTATTTCGGGATAGGCCAAAGGGTTTGGTAAGATTCCTTATACTTGTAACCGCTTGTGATTGATAATAGTGGATTCTTGGGAGTGGTGACTTGAAATTCACTCGGTGGGGTTTTGCCTCCATGGTTTTTCCCATTCGTAAACAAATCACCCGTGTCAAATTTAATTTTCACTACATTTAGATAATTTGGTGATTTGTTTGTGCTACCACGCTATTGCATGTAATTGAACCTAATTAATTAACTTAGGTAGTTAATTAATTAATTTGCAAAGGGTCAATTCATTTTAACCCAACAATTGTACACCTCTAACTCTTTCACTCCAAGACCTAAGGCCGTTTGTAACCCCATAATACAAGCTTCATATTCAGTGGCATTATTAGTGGCAAGAAAGTTGAGCCTACCAGAGAATGGGATGTGTGTCCCTTTTGGAGAAATTAAGAGAACTCCAATGCCATTTCCATTTTGATTAGTTGCTCTATCAAAATACATCTTCCATGATTCTAGCTCTATCCTCACGATATCTTCTTCTAGAAAGTCTCCTCAGATTTCTTCGGCTTCTTCAGGTGAACAGTGGGCCAAGTGATCAGCAATTGCTCTCCCCTTCACCGACTTCTGAGTCGCATATTTAATATCAAATTCTGACAGAAGTAGAACCCATTTAACTATCTTCCCATCTTGCACAAGTTTCTCCATCAGATCTTTTAAAGGATCCATTCTTGCAATCAACAAGACTTTGAAAGCAAACATATAATGTCTGAGTTTACGGGTTGCCCATACAAATGCTACACATGCCTTCTCAAGTGGTGAATACTTCTCCTCATAAGCCAGCATCTTCTTACTAATGTAGTAGATTGCATTCTCCTTTCTAGACTCTTCTAGGTACTGAGCAAGCAAAGCCCTCATTGTTGTATCCATAGTTATGAGATACAACAATAATGGCTTTTCAGGTACCGATGGAACCAATATTGGCGGCTTCATTAGATAATTCTTAATCTTCTCAAAAGCTTATTGACACTGTTCATTCCATACTGTGGGAACTTCTTTCTTGAGCAGTTGGAAAAGTGGCTCACATGTCATGGTGAGCTAGGCTATGAATCTGCTGATGTACTGTATTCTCCCTAGAAACCCTCGGATCTCCTTCTCAGTCCTAGGAGGCTTCATCTCTACAAATGCCTTGATTTTTTCAGGATCGACTTCAATTCCCCTCTGACTTACCATAAACCCCAATAGCTTTCCGAATGTTACACCAAAAGTGCACTTCTTGGGATTCAACCGCAACTTATAGAATTGGATTCTTTCAGAGAACTTCCGTAAGGCTGGTATATGCCCCTCACGGTCTTTGGACTTCACTATCATGTCATTAACATAAACTTCTACTTCTTTGTGGATTAAATCATGTAACAAAGTAGTGGTTGCACGTTGGTAAGTAGCACCAGCATTCTTAAGGCCAAATGGTATGACCTTGTAGTAATACGTCCCCCATGAAGTAACGAAAGAGGTTTTCTCCATATCTTTCAGAGCTATCTTTATCTGATTGTATCCTGAAAATCCATTCATAAATGACAGCAATGCATGCCCTACTGTGTTATCAACCAGGATGTCAATGTGAGGCAAGGGAAAACCATCTTTCAGGCTAGCCTTATTAAGATCTCGGAAGTCTACAAACATTCTCACTTTCCCATCCTTCTTCAGCACCAAAACTATATTAGCTAACCATTCTGGATAATTGATCACCCTCAGAAATCCCGCATTGTACTGTTTCTCAACTTCTTCATTGATCTTAAGAGTCCATTCTGACTTCGTTCTTCTCAACTTCTGCTTAATCGGCTTCATGGTTGGATCTGTTGGGATGCAATGCTGCATTATATTTGTATCAATCCCAGACATGTCTTCGTATAACCATGCAAATACCACTTTGAATTCTGTCAGCAGTGCCACTAATGCATCTTTCTCAGAGGAGATTAGGGTATTGCCCACTTGTATCATCTTAGGTTCAACATCAGTTCCCAAGTTAATGGGTTGGGTTTCTTCTTTTATAGGTTCTACATGCCCTTGTTTTAATTCCTTATTATTAAGAGTTTCTTTACCAATTTCTGAAATAAAAACATTCAAAGCCAATAAATAAGAAAAATCATAAATCATATTGTAAGGAAAAGAGTTCTTAACAGACTCAACAGAAACATACTCTATAGGACTACGATCACAAACAGACTCAACAGGAATAGTAATATTAGCAAAAACAAACTCAATAGGGATAGAAACAATGTTTTTGGTAGGAGTGATTGGCTCAACAGCCTTGATCTTCTTGGCAGGAGTGATTGGCTCAACAGTCTTAATCTTCTCCACAAAGTCTTCCATAGGGTGGGCGGCTCCCTCCCATGCCCAATTCTTCAACTCAGTTATGGCTTCAACGATGGCGGGTGGCTCCCAATGAGCTCCTTCTTCCCTCAGCATCAGTATCATGGGGTCTTCATCCATATAATCTGTGCCTCTAGTATCAATCTCCATATCTGTGGGCTTGTTAGTCACATAAGCATCCAGGCGCTCTATATTGTCCATCCACTCACCAAACAGATCTTGCTTTCCTTTGTTGCTCAGGTGGATGTATTGGGGGAGGTATTCTGACTCATTCCCTTCCATCTTCTTTTCTTCACCTTCATGACTCTCCAGTGTTAAGTTTTTGAAACTGTGGATCATCAACTTTCTGTCTAGAGTGACCAATCTAGCATCTATGTCGTCTTCTTCCTTAGTATATGGGGTTAGTGAGCCAAGTTTTGAATTGTGGAATGACCCCAACTTAGGAATTTCTCTACCATGCTTATCATAACGAGGACCTGACCTTGAGCTACCATCAGTAATGCAGCTCCAATCTGAGGGTCGCCCGTAAGGGTAATCATTATAGTCTATATTATCCGCTTCTTCAACCTCCTCTCCTACAACTTCCAGCACATTTTCTTGCTCATATTCTTCACTTTCAACACCATTCTCTGCTTCTATAGGTTCAACTTTAGCATCATCCTCTATATCTTCATCAAAGTAGTCCACGTCATCATCAGAATGGTCTTCATAGGAAAGTCCTACATCTTCATCTTCTCTATCACTAGGGGGTTCACCCTAATCATTGCCACTATATTGGCTATCATAATCTTCAATATTACTGCTTTCACTATCACTGTTGCTATCATCCTCGCTATCTCCACTGTTACTACTACTGCTATCACTACTACTATCACTCTTGCTGCTTCTACCTTCATCATCATCACTAGGGGCTTCTCCTCCTTCCTCATCTTCATCACTTGTTCTTGCTTCATATGGGCTCTTTAATGCATGTTGGCAAGACTCCCAGTACTCTTCTTCTTCTATATTGAAAATGGTATCTCCTAGAAGTGTAGTCATTGCATCAATGTCCATGTAAACAGCCCAATCAGTAGGGAACCAATTTTTGTCTTCCTTTCTCAGCTCTAGAAGCTTGTTGTTGCTCAAATAACTCGGGTACCACTGATCTTGTCTCGGGATCAAATCTCAGTTCAGGGAACCCCCAATAGCATTGACTATCTCCAGCTTTGACAAACTTTCTGTTCAGTGTAGGAGTATAGGGCTTTAAGGGTTCCACGGGACAAGGAAGTCCCTTTGCCTTGGCCTTTGCACGGGCCATTCTTCTCACTTCCATTTCTAACAAGTCATCATCAGTAGGCTTATAACCTAGCCTAAAAGGTGGAGTAGCTGTAGGAATTATTGGGACTTGAGCAGTTGCCTTCTTCACACTCTTCCCTAAGTTAATCCTCGGAAGGTAATTCATTCTTCTCATCATTGCTACCACATTATTGTTGTTGTATGGAGCAAATTCCATGGGGATCTTCTCCACTTCTTCTTCTCTTCTTCCAAAACCAAGCTTCTCAATTTCAAAGCCATCCAAGGTCAATGGCTCCTTCTCAAAATCAATACCAAAAATGGGCTCGGGTGCGGTCAGAGTATCACTATATATGGTAACTATGGCTCCTTCATGGGGAAACTGAACCTTTTGGTATAAAGATGAAGGTATAGACTCTGTATCATGGATCCATGGTCAGCCAAGGAGCATGTTGAAGCATAATGCTATGTTCAAGACTTGAAACTCCACCTTCTTGATCATTGGCCCTATAGTGAGCTCCAGTGTCACGGTTCCCAAGACCTCCCTTCTACTATTGTCATATGCCCTCACATACTAATTGGTCGGCACAAAATCTTCAATACTTAGGCCCAAGCAACTTGCAGTCTTTAAAGGGCACACATTTAAGGCACTTCCATAATCAATTAGAACCATTGGAATCCTCTTGCCTTTGGCATCTACAGTAATGTGCAACGGGTCATTATGGTGCTTCCCCTTCTTCGTCAAATCTTTTTCAGAGTAGGAAATTGTGAGTTCCCTACTTATAGACCCAATCATAACATTCAAATCTTGAGAAGTAGTGGTTGTAAGGACTTGGATTTGATTGAGAAGGTCAACTAGATTCTGACGGTGCTTGTAAACCCCATAAAGATATATTGGCTTGTGTTTTTTGTAGTTGCTTGAGGACCTCATCCTCCTCAGTAGGTGTTTGTTAGGTAGATTTATTCAAGGCTTCTATTGGGTTGTCTGTCTCTAAATGTGGGATTTTGACGTGTCTCCCCCCTTGTAATGTGGGAAATTTTTGTTGTGTCATTTAAATCGGTATTTTGGGGTTTAAATTGTCTCCCCCCGTTTATGGATGTTGGGTAACTTGTGGTTTCTGTTACATCTTCACTCCATATATCATACCCTACAGCAGATGTTATACCCATTAACTCTTCCCATGTCATCATAAAGCACTCAGGTAGGTCATAAATCAACTCAAACGGGTCCTCTTCACTTTCCTCTTCAGTCATCAAGAAATTAATCCTTGGTCCTCTCCCAAAATTGTGGTTGGGCAAGGGATTATTAGTGACGCTAGGCCTTGTAAGTGATGCAATCACCTTAGTGTCTATCAGATCTTGAATTGCATGACGAAGGCCAAAACAATTGTTAGTATCGTAGCTAGAGCTTTAGTGGTAGGCACATCTCTTAGTTACATCAAATCTTGCAGGAAGTGGGTTTAGGATTGGTCTTAGGTCCAAGGGTTTTAGTAACCCCTTTGCTTTTAGTTTTTGAAACACTTGACTCACAGGCATATGTAACTCATGAAATTTCCTCCTAGGCCTTAGAGGTGGCCCTTGTGATATTGACACAGGGGCAACAGGAGCAATAAGTTGGTAAGGATCATTTTTGTATATATTAGAAACTTCTGCAGTTTTGGAACTAGATCCTAAATTCTTTTTAAACCTTGGTGGGTCCTCATTCTTTATAGTGTCATTATTTATTGCATCCTCAATTTGTGTTCCAGCAGCAATCAAAGCTTTAAAATTAGGAAAATACTGGGCAAACAAATATTTATGGTATACAAGCAATAAGTTTTTTACAACCATGGTTAATTGTTCTTCTTCGATTGGCCTATTCATCATTTGTGCCGCCTTGGACCTCCACTTAGTAATGAAGGTAGAGAAAGATTCTTTCAGCTCTTGCTTCATGGTCTCCAAATCTCTCCTTGTCACATCCACCTCTATGTTGTACTTGTATTAATTGTGAAACTCACGGCAGATGTCCTCCCAACTCCTTACTCTAGCATTATCTAGGTTGAGGAACCACCTAAAAGCGGCCCTAGTTAGGGTGTTTTAAAACATTTGAGCAAGTAGTTCTTTAGTTGCTCCTAGGGGTTGCATGACCCTCATATACATCTTCAAATGGCACTTTGGGTAGCCAGTCCTGTCGAACTTGTCCAAGTTTGGCATCTTGAACTTGGGAGGCAATCTCACATCAGGGAAAATTGAGAGTGATTGGTAGTCCATGAAGTTTTCCATCTTGTGAGCTCTCATAGTCATCTCTTCCATCTTGTTTATCCTCTCATTGATTTTCTTTTCACCCTCCATGGTTGAAGAATTATGATCAGTCTTGTTCTCCTCTTAGCCAATCTTCAGGCTCTAAAATTGTTGTACCATAAGGTTTATGTCCTCTCTCAACTGGATTTAACTTGCTACCATGGTGTTTAGTAGCTCTTGAGTGTTCATGGGTTCTTTAGTGTTTGGATGCTCTCACCCTTCAGCCATAATGATGGAGTCTTCAGACTCCTTGTGTCTTGGACTGTATTATAGGTCAAATACAGGATTGTGATGTTGCAGTAGTAGAGTGTCTTCTATGTTCACAGGCTTCAATACTGTGATGGGAGTGATGGGCTTGAAACTGGAACTGCTAGCTTGAGTGTCAATCTTGGGTTCTCTTTGGAGTCTTCCCTTTGATCTTGACCAAATTCTTCCCTAAGAAAAGGCTCGGTTGGGTCAATCACAGCTAGGTCCCCATCTACATCAATTAACCAACCAAGCAAACACAAGCAATAATGCAATGCAATTTTTACATGGATCGGCCTAAGGGTAGGTTCTAAGTCATTACATTGTAAGGTGGGTTTGTTGTTTCATTGTTTCCCATAACTAGGACATTACACCTCCCAACTTGTAATGTAATGAACATTACGTTGGTCCGAATGGTATGGTCTATCCTTTATAGTCAACAAGAAGTGATCCAATGACTTTGGGCTATGAGTTGGTGAGTTCACCACTGGGTACCCGAATCTAATGAAGACCGGTGATCCATGGTTACTACCACTATATCTTGAGATAGGTGCATACATATTTGTTGTTTTGATGGCATACACTATGACAGTTAGGGAAAGCTCTTAACAATCAACATGGCAACCAAACAAAAAAAGTATCATACAAATGTCTCAAGACATAAATTAACAAACAAATAACAATATCATGAAAAAGACAATGGTATATAGTTGGTCACTTAAAGTCTAACACAAAACTTAGCCCTCGACATCCCCAGCAGAGTCGCCATTGTGAGAGACCGTAAAAATCGGGGTGCTCTCAAAAAAGAGATTTGGGTGCTTTTAAGGGCACCTCTCTTTTTTGATAAGTGGTGTGGAATCGCCACTTATTTTTTATACAAAAAATAAAAAATAAATACAAATTACATGATCAAAATACTTCGTTGTCATTGATTGAATAAAGAAAAGTACAACTTTGGTAAATTAACCTTACAAGGCTTTGGGTCCTAGTTACAATCTCTGCAAAAGAATACAAAACTTTGGTCCTAGTTACAATCTACCAAAATTAAAATACAAAACACTAATCTGCCTATCTAAAAATCCTAAGCTTGGGGGCTGGGTTACGGAATTGGAAGATGTTAGGCACCCATTTCGCCCAGACAGAGTCTGGTCTTCTAGACTCTAATGACAAATATACCCTTTTTGCATGATGTTAAATGATATGTTGAACACACATGACAAAAATTAACTTAAATAAATTTCCCTTATGAATGATGTTCTCTTTTAAAGAGAATATTCAAATCTGTTTTGAAATTAAAAAAAAAAAAAATAATAAATAAACCTGGTTTGTAAAAAATCAAATCTGTTTTGTGTAAAGTTATAAAAAAAATTTAAAAAAAAAAAAAAAATTGGTTTATGAAAAACCAGATCTGTTGTTGGAAACAAATAAAAGGACTCTTGAAGTAAGATTCACATTCATGAGACAAATTTATTATGCATGCATCACATATTAAAAAAAACTTTAACCAAACTTTCAATCACTTCTTTTGAATTTCAAAATCTGCAATTTTAAAACAAAGAAAACTTTTTCAAAAAAAATCAAATCTGTATTTAATGAAAATACAGATTAGTTTTGAGTTTTAGAAAAAAATTAGATCTGAATTTAATGAAAATACAAATCAGTTTTGAGATTTCATAAAAATCAGATCTGAAAATACAGATCAGTTTTAAGATTTCATAAAAATTAGATATGTATTTAATGAAAATACATATCAGTTTTGAGATTAGAGAAAAAAATCAGATCTGTATTTAATGAAAATATAGATCAGTTTTGAGTTTAAAAAAAAAAAAAAACAGATATGAAAATACAGATCAGTTTTGAGATTTTATTATAAAAAAAAAGCTTTGATAGTCATTAGCAGATTTTGAAATTTAAGAAAAAGAATTACAATAAACAACCATCTAAAGAACATGCAAAGAAAATTCTAGCAAAGTATCTAAGCATGGCAATTATATATTAAGAACAAGACATCATAATGTTGGAAAAATCTGGTTTTGTATCTCATACAAAACACACAACGGAAGCAACAAACACAGATCTACTTCATTCATGAAAGATAACATGTAACCTTGAATTATAGAACAAAGAATAGAAAGCATACCTTGGTGTGGTGAAATTCAAAACAAAATATTAGAAGCACTTGGGACACTTTTAATCTTCACTCCAATTCCACTTAATGCCCAAGAAGTGTGGTCTTTTAATCAGTTTCCAAGGAGAGAATAAGAGAGTGTCCAACACTCACATATACCATTTCATTCCTTATATGATCTTAATAAAAACCACTTATAAAATTCTGTATGTTTCTCTCCTTATATATAACTGATTATCTAATTGGGTTAGCCCTTTTGGGCCATTCCAATTGGGCTCTAGTTTGTGGCTTGGAGTGGGACCAAAAGGGAACAAATAAGACTCTAGCTCCAATGGGCCTTGGGCTTTTCTATTAATTCTTGACAAGTCCAAAATTACCATTAATTATATTCAATACCACTATAAGAATATAATTGCATTCTAGGCCTTATTAATAAATTATATCACAAGACTTTATTATACATGCAACCCCTTCATTAAAATATTTGTAGTAATACAAAGTCATGAATGTAGACTGTCACTTTAAAGATTACTATATCTTAATCCTTGAATACCCGGTTTAATCCTTTAATTTATTCATCATATATTTATGAAATCTAATTTCATAAATATATATTTTAGTAACTCCTTACTAAAGTGGTTAGGCCCAACACTCTAAATAACCAAACCCATTAAACTTATCTCAAGGGAATATTTTATATCTCCGTTAAGAGATTATGAATTCCATCTTAAGAATATATGTTCCATCAACATTAAATGCGGCTACCCAACATACTGAGGTTTTGATCGTGACTTTTAGATTTCACTCTTGATAAATCAAAGCAACCTACACCTCATGATTAGGTCTATTATTCTCTCAGGATTTAAAGTTGATGTAAATAGAAGTCGTGGGATTTATTATTCATTTGACAGTCATTAGGAGAATAATAAATCTCATAGCGGTCCAGTTCAATATGTCTTAACTTTAAAACATATCAACTAGAAGTTTCCACTTCCATGATCAAGACAAATCATCTTAGTTGATATGTTATAGTCTTCGCAGATGAAATGCCCAATTTCATCACCGACTATGAACTAAAATTCTGAGTTTACAAAGAACTTGTGATTTATATCTTTCGTGACTAAATCACATAAATCACATAATATGCATCTCATGGACTAAGATAAAGTCCCATTAATTCATTTGTAAATAGTCTCATATAATTAAACAATTTAATTATTTATGAGATGCCAATAAATTGGATTTTAGGGCATAAATCCCAACAATCTCTCACCTTCCCTCAGACAATTTATCATATATCCAACACTTATCTCCCTTTAGAGTAGTTTATAGTCACTCTAAGGCAAGGTTTGGAAACAAGTTTCAGCTAGATTTATTGTATAAATTATCTTTTCTACTACTACTTCTTATGTACTCATATCTTTTATACACTTAATTTGTATCTTCACCACCTAGGATGAACACATATCTTAAAATCCTACTTCGTGAATCACAATCAAACTACAAGTCAGTATTTGTACATCCAGTAACCATCAAAACCTCACTTTGGTGGACAAGCATATAATCCCTCATTCTCCTAAGATATTTGAGTATATGCTTTACTCCCACTAAATTAAGTGATCTTTGATTCAATTGATATTTGCTTACTATGCCCACCGCAAAATAGATATTTAGCCTAGTATTTAGCATAGCATAAAGACTTCCTATCGATTTGATATAAGGAACCGTCTTAATATGCTCTTCCTTTTATATGTTTTAGGACTATAGTTCTATATAAAGGAACTTCAAACTTAAAAGGAAAGAATTCTTTCTTAAAGTATTACATGCTATACTTGGCTAGAATCTAATCTATTTAAGCAGTTTGAGATAGACCCAACATCCTAATTTCTGAATTTTAACAAAGTTTTAATTCTTAGGATGTGACTAGTCTTTCCCAAGTACTTTATAACAAGCTGGACAAGACAACAAAAAACTCCGTTGATGACAATAACTCTACATCATTCTAAATGATTAGAATGTCATCAACATACATTAAGAAATTTATTATTCTATATAGCTTTTACACACATAAGGCCTTTTAATACTTAATCAAAATCAAACAACTTGATTGCTTGATCAAAGATGATATTTTATGATTTAGATGCTAGCTTTAGTCCATAAATGAACTTTAAGCAACTTGCATACTAAATACTACTGGTTCTTTGCTATGAACAAGTCTAGTTACATCATATAGATGTCTTCCTCAAGATTGCTACTAAAAGAAGCTTTCTTGATATCCATTGCCATATTTCATCCAAATGAAATATAATGAATAAGAGAATCTAGATAGAGTCAAACTTAACTATTGGTGAAAAAATATTTTCATAGTAACCATTTCTTTTTAAATAAATCTTTTCGCCACTAGTCTTGACTTTGAAGGTTTACACCTTCTAATCTATCAATCTCATTTCCTTGTAGACCTATTTGAAAACAATAGGCTTAATGCCATTAGGCGCCTCTACAAGTTCTAGACTTTAAATAGAATCTAATTCTATTCACATAACCTTGATCCAGTAATCCATATTCATATCATCTATTGCCTTTACGTAGGACCAAGGATCAAATTCATATCCTTGTGGCATAACTACAAAAGTTTATTCCAAAAGTATGAATTTATTTGGTAATCCTCCCACTATGATATTGTACCGGTGTAATAGTTATCTACAGAATAATGTCTTGTGGTGTATCTAATACTACCATCTCATTTCCAAATGTATTTTATAGTTGTCCTACAACAAATTCTGACATTTTTCTTCTAGAATAATCTACCTTTAAAAGAGCCCTATTCCTCCTTTATGTATGCACTAACTTAAAGAAGTCATTGGAACTTCATTCCTTTACAAAAAGGAACCCTAGATCTTATTATCCTCTAAATAGAATTCATAGACTGAGAATATAAATATAATAAAATAATGGTTCTAAAAGCCCATCTTTCACCAATCTTGAATATCATTTAGATTAATAAGATCTATAGACATAAGTGCCAAAACATACAATTACAAAGGATGGAAACTTTCTCTTTGAAAAGTAAAACATGTAAATTTCCAACTAGAAGACAATCATGCACAATGCTTAGTTTTACCAAAACATAAATACTTTCCTTTTGGTCATTCTTTTGAGTCCAATTTCCTTTTGGCAACTACTAGGGCAACTAACTTGTCCAACTGTTTGGTATTATAATTTCTCTTCTTACCACCCTTACCTTTCGGTTTAGGCTAAGAATTCGAATTAAATCATATTGATCCTAGCCTTAGCTTTTAGGACGTCTTCCGTTGCGTAGAACTCACTCATCAATTCAGATAATATAAAAAAATAAAAAATAAAAAATAAAAATAAATAAAAATAAATTATTTTCAAAACAATCTGAATTAATCAAATGATTCTAACAAGGACTTGTGGATCATATCCAAATGAGATTAACATTTAATCTCTACATCCAAGAATTCCAATTCATTTTAAAATTAAAACATTTTCATAAAATGATATAGAATTAGAACTCCTTAAGCCTTTCTTAGCACTCAATATGATTCATACCAAACATCTCATTTAGACTTACTATAAAGTCTAAGTCTTATACTATCTCTTGCATCTTATACTGTAGCACAATTGAGATAGAAGCCAATGTAGCATATTAGCATTTCAATGGAGACTGTGATAATATCATAAGCTATCTTCCATTAATGCATCATGCATAGGAAATTATGACAATGCTGAATCAAAACATATTTATGTACTTCAGCTCCTTTAAGCACCATGTCCAAAATTATTTCTTAATTAATGTGATTCAATTAAAATAGTAGCTAGAGAACAAAAATTTATGACAACTTCAATTTGAGACTATGAACTTAAATATCAGGACTTTATATTTTGGATCCTTAACCATATAATATGGAACCCGAAAACCATACTATACTAGGTGCAACGACAACCCAATCCATGTCTATAATTCCTTGGTAGCAAGTATATTATAAACACCTTAATTGATTGAGAACTATGCTCATTATTAGTGCTATCATGATTACTCTTATCAAACACTAATAATATGCTGTATTACCTTTAGCCTCTAAGTAATAATGACATAGCTTCTTTGGGAGGTTAACATTACACTTAGTCTAGTATACACCATTATCTAGAATCATGTGTACCCACATTTCATCTCCCTTTATAGTGTTTAAACTTATAGTACCATGAAACAAAACACCCTCCTTTGGGATCGCGAGGCATATACGCCAAGATGAGGTGCTTGTTCACACTACTTTAAACGGGTAAGTTCAATCTTGTAGTACTATGAAGTAAACACCCTCCTTTGGGATCGCGAGGCATATACTTCAAGACGAGGTGCTTATCCACACTACTATGAACCGATAATGGAGGCCGTGAGATCCAACTTTTGTATCTCTCTCCCACTAGAAATTTTAAAACAAGTGGATTGTATTGAAATCATTATGATCTTATCACAAATTTAACCCTACACATCAAATGTTTTTAA
Source organism: Notholithocarpus densiflorus (assembly GCA_030021035.2). Taxonomy (NCBI): domain Eukaryota; kingdom Viridiplantae; phylum Streptophyta; class Magnoliopsida; order Fagales; family Fagaceae; genus Notholithocarpus; species Notholithocarpus densiflorus. Next base: position 9,099,112 of record JARYZH020000006.1, on the reverse strand, counting down.
TTGTTTAAATTCGATGTGATGTTACTAAGCCACGTCACAATAGCGTAACGAACATTCATGCAATCACAAAGAAGTTTAATCATGTAATCTGTGAAGTAAATACCCTCTGCTTGGAATGCAAGACTCGAAGTCAAGACAAGGTATCTATTCACATTACAATAAACTTAACAAAATGGGTTATTTCATCACTCCCACTCGTTATTTGGGTTTTTCTTAAATAATTGTGATCCCATCACAACTAATAACCTTGCACTTGATAAAGATTCTAATCTCATTAAAATCACTAACTAAAATGGAAGTCCTAAACTATTTAGGATTCCTTAAACATTAATGAATCAAAAATTAGTTATATAGAACTCTATCCTTAACTTACCAAATAAAATATTCTAATCTCATTAGAAAATATATAACTTTTAATTAAGCTTTAATCTCATTAAAACTTCTAATTAAAATGAATTAAGGACATTCAATCATTCAACAATTCTAATCTCATTAGAATGTTTCTCAAAAGACAAGTCCCAAACTATTTAGGACTAAGAGTTCTATTTAACTAATATCTTTGATCTCATTAGGTCTTTTAGTTAGAACCATGTGTAATCTCATCACGCATAGCCTTGCATTTTAGACATTTGAAAACACTTTAAAAAGCATTTTCGCGAGAATCTCGCGACTAAGCTCTTCCTGCAAAAATGGCTTAAGGCAAAATAGTGAAAACACAAAATTCAGACAGAAACTTTCGCGACTGTCTCGCGACTGTTTGGTGAGTAAAGCTTACCCTTGAAAAATTTTGTGCTTCAGAGGCATTTTTCGCGAGTAACTTCGCAAGAAGGTAACCCGCAAAAAACTCGTGTTTTCAATTTTTAAAGTGCAGATGTAGACAGTTTTCAATGATTTTTCATGAACAAATAACCACCATATGAACATAATGGATAGAATTTGATATCAAAACTGAATTCCATTGATGTTATAGCCTTAAAGTTCAATTCAACATACTTGATTTCAAATTTAAACAACATCATAACATCCATATCAGTTTTCATCAAACCATAGTTTCAACAACCGTTTTTGACAGTTTTTACTATTTTCCATCAAACTCTATCAATGCTTTATAGGTTTTTGTGTTCATCCCTAATACGAAGACTATCGTGTTCATGCCTAACACAGACACTATCAAAACACGGCATATATTAAGAGACATAGTCATGACCACTTCGTAAAACTGAATTCAACATATACGTAAACGGCATCGGCAATGATTATCAAAGAAAATTCAGTTACCAACTATATCCAAGCAGTGCAAAACGAAATGCACTTGCTTGACTGATATACCAGTTCCATTTAAAACTAATGCCATGAATCTCTAAACATATCCACATCGTAAACCACGATTAAAAAATAAATATGCAAGAATTTTTTACTGCAAAAAAATAGAACACCAAGAAAATTATTTTTCTTTAATTCTAAAACTCAATCACATGTTATACAAGCATGATATTGAAGACCGCTTTAATACCATTTGTTGGAAAATTTTGGTTTTGTATCTCATACAAAACACACAACAGAAGCAACAAACACGGATCTACTTCATTCATGAAAGATAACATGTAACCTTGAATTATAGAACAAAGAATAGAAAGCGTACCTTTGTGTTGGGGTTTATGCCCTAAAATTGAATTTATTGGCATGTCATAAATAATTAAATTATTTAATTATGTGAGACTATCTATAAATGAACTAATGGGACATTATTTTAGTCCATGAGATGCATAGTATGTGATTTATGTGAAAAGTCACAGAAAATATAAATCACAAGTTCTTTGTAAACTCAGAATTTAGTTCATAGTCGGTGATAAAATTGGGCGTTTCATCTGCGAAGACTATAACATATCAACTAAGATGATTTGTCTTGATCATGGAAGTAGAGACTTCTAATTGGTATGTTGATATGTTTTAAGAGTTAAGACATATTGAACTGGACCGCAGTGAGATTTATTATTCTCCTAACGAATGTTAAATGAATAATAAATCTCACGACTTCTATTTACATCAACTTTAAATCTTGAGAGAATAATGGACCTGATCATGAGATGTAGATTGCTTTGATATATCAGGAGTGAGATCTATAAGTCAGGATCAAAACTTCAGTATGTTGGGCAGCCGCATTTAGTGTTGATGGAACATATATTCTCAAGATGGAATTCATAATCACTTAACGGAGATATAAAATATTCCCTTGAGATAAGTTTAAAGGGTTTGGTTATTCTGAGTGTTGGGCCCAACCACTTTAGTAAGGAGTTACTAAAGTATATATTTATGAAATTGGATTTCATAAATATATAATGAATAACATAAAGGATTAAACTAGGTACTCAAGGATTAAGATGTAGTAATCTTCAAAGTGGCAGTCTACATTAATGACTTTGTATTATTACGAATATTTTATGAAGGGGTTGCATGTATAATAAAGTCTTGTGATATAATTTATTAATAAAGTCTAGAGTGCAATTATATTCTTATAGTGGTATTGAATATAATTAATGGTAACTTTGGACTTATCAAGAGTTGACAGAAAAGCCTAAGGCCCATTGGAGCTAGAGTCTTATTTGTTCCCTTTTGGTCCCACTCCAAGCCACATATTAGAGCCCAATTGGAATGACCCAAAAGGCTAGCCCAATTAGATAATCAGTTGTATATAAGGAGAGAAACATACAGAATTTCATAGGAGCTTTTTCATAAGTTGCTTTTCATTAAGATCACAAAAAGAATGAAATGGTTTGTATGTGAGTGTTGGACACTCTTCTATTCTCTCCTGGAAAACTGATTGAGAGACCACACTTCTTGGGCATCAAGTGGAATTAGAGTAAAGATTCAAAGTGTTCCCAAGTACTTCTAGATCTTGGTTTTGAATTTCACCGCACCAAGGTACGCTTTCTTGTTCTTAAATTCTAAAACTTACATAGTACATGTTTTCAATTGCGAATGAAGTAGTCCGTTAATTTTCAATTGCGTATGTTTTGTATGTGATACAAACATGTATTTTTCCAACACTTGGTGCGGTGAAATTCAAAACAAAATATTAGAAGCACTTGGGAACACTTTTAATCTTCACTCTAATTCCACTTATTGCCCAAGAAGTGTGGTCTCTCAATCACTTTCCAATGAGAGAATAAGAGAGTGTCCAACACTCACACACACAATTTCATTCCTTATATGATCTTAATAAAAACCACTTATAAAATTCTGTATGTTTCTCTCCTTATATATAACTGATTATCTAATTAGGTTAGCCTTTTTGGGCCATTCCAATTGGGCTCTGGTATGTGGTAGAAGTGGGACCAAAATGGAACAAATAAGACTCTAGCTCCAATGGGCCTTGGGCTTTTCTATCAACTCTTGACAAGTCCAAAGTTACCATTAATTATATTCAATACCACTATAAGAATATAATTGCACTCTAGGCCTTATTAATAAATTATATCACAAGAGTTTATTATATATGCAATCCTTTCATTAAAATATTCGTAGTAATACAAAGTCATGAATGTAGACTGTCACTTTGAAGATTACTACATCTTAATCCTTGAGTACTCGGTTTAATCCTTTAAGTTATTCATCATATATTTATGAAATCCAATTTCATAAATATATACTTTAGTAACTCCTTACTAAACTGGTTGGGCCCAACACTTTGAATAACCAAACCCATTAAACTTATTTCAAGAGAATATTTTATATCTCCGTTAAGAGATTATGAATTCCATCTTGAAAATATATGTTCCATCAACATTAAATGCGGCTGCCCAACATACTGAGGTTTTGATCGTGACTTTTAAATCTCATTCCTGATATATCAAAGTAACCTACACCTCATGATCAGGTCCATTATTCTCTCAGGATTTAGAGTTGATGTAAATAGAAGTCGTGAGATTTATAATTCATTTGACAGTCGTTAGGAGAATAATAAATCTCTCAGCGGTCTAGTTCAATATGTCATAACTCTTAAAATATATCAACATATCAATTAGAAGTCTCCACTTCCATGATCAAGAAAAATCATCTTAGTTGATATGTTATAGTCTTCGCAGATGAAATGCCCAATTTCATCACCGACTACGAACTAAAATTCTGAATTTACAAAGAACTTGTGATTTATATCTTTCGTGACAAAATCACATAAATCACATACTATGCATCTCATGGACTAAGATAATGTCCCATTAGTTTATTTATAAATAGTCTCATATAATTAAACAATTTAATTATTTATGACATGCCAATAAACTGCATTTTAGGGCATAAATCCCAACACATAAAACTTACTAAACATATTCATGCATCATACTAATTTATGGAAAAAGAAAAAAAAAAGAAAAAAAAAAGAATACCTCTTGCATGAGCGTGCTCTTCTAATGAATGAATATTTTAGAAATCAAAGAAGCTTGTTCACCTCTTTGAGGTCTAAAATACCTTACTTACAAAAAAGAAGTTCTTAAAGCAAAAGCCTCCAGAACGTCTTTAACGTAAGGGGAATTGAAAAGTCAGAAGAGAAGAGCCTTTAATTCTGATTTTTTTCCCTCTATTTATAGAGGTTGGGATGATGAATGAGATCAGATATGAATTGGAACGCGTCCTTATCTCTAAAAAGTCGCAAAGATAGGCTTTATCTTAATCAGGAAGTCACCAGGCCGGGCCGAAAATTTGGGCCAATTGGCACTTGCCATGTGCCGATCGGCACTTTTTATGTGCCAAATGGCCCTCTTGGGTGCCAGGTTCGTGTTTGAGTTTTGGTCCAATTGGAACTCCTTTTTTGAGGATTTTTTAGCTGGGAATTGTACCTGAAAGCACTTTTAATCCGTATTCTAAAAATTATTCCCTTTTCTGGATATTCAGGTCTTTAAAGTGATCATTATCTTGTAGATAAATATTCCAAAAAGACTTGATTATCCACAACCTCTTTGTTATTTGATTATCCACTTTATTCCCATGCAAGCAGGCCTATTTTTGACACTAACCAACAACCAATCACAAAATTATTTAATTAATTTTAATTGTTTAACCAATTAGAACTAATTTGAATTAATCATGTGTGGTTGGTTCCACCCAAACAAAATGCACGCGGATCGTGAAAACTTGATCATGTGTTATCTTTCAATCCGACGGTCCGATTTGAAAATCGGACATACCGTCACGATTGTTAGAATCTCAAAATCATTTTTATGATATGCAATGAATGAATTAATGCATGTAATGCAACTCTAAATTTTGGATATATGAATGGTCACTCTAGTCATCTTCCTAGATTAAATTATGGGTGCAAAATCGAGTGTCTACATGGTCCTACCTCAACCGAAAGAAAGTCTCCATTGGGAAAATATCTAGTTTTGAACACCTGATGAACCAAAGAATTTGTACATGTCTGAAGTTGCCATCCCTACTTTGCCAGAAAGGCAAGATCAAAAGCCTAAAGATCACGAAACCCCAAACCTTCTTCTTCCTTGGGGACACACATCTTATCCCAACTCAACCAAGCCATTTTAATTATTCCTTGCATTAGTTTGATCCTACTACAATTGACGAACTAGGTGGTTCATCTCTTCACATAGTGCATTAGGTAGCTTAAAGACACTCATAGTGTTTGTAGGAATGGCCTAGACCACAGTCTTAATAATAATTTCCTTCCTTGCATTAGAAAGTAGCTTTTCCTTCCACCTAGTCAATTTATTATTCAATTGCTCAATTAACTGATGGAACATATTGCATTTATTTTTTCCCACCAAAGAAGGATGACTAGATACTTTTGATGCTGCTCAATAATCTCTGCTCCAAAGCGATTCTTGATGTCATCTTGGATGTCTTGCAGAGTATTCTTGTTGAAAATGAGAGATGTTCTCTCTCGATTCAATTTTTGACCTTGTAGACACTGCATTTTGTACCCCTTACGACTCGAGCCCCTGTTCCCCAATGATGTTAGAATTTTAAAGCCCAAGGTTGGTTTAGGGTTCGATTAAATGAAAATTAACTTGAGGGAAGTATTTAAGGAAAATATAACATTTTTTTGGAAGAATAAAACTATTTTTGGAAAATAAAGACCACGGAAACCCTAGGGCATGTGTACGCATACACGCGTATACGCACAGATGCTCAAGCTCTGCGTGTGTATGCTTCATGCATGCATATGCATACACGTCCATGTATGCATATGCTAGGGTTCCAGAAACTATGAAAGGAAAGGTTTTCTGCATTAAAACTTGGTTTGGAATGAATCCCACATCATCTAGGAGCCACCCCAAACCATTATTTTTCGACTATATAAAGCCATAAATGGTATATTTTCAAAGAGGATGAATTCTGGTGGTAAAACACATAAGATTCACTAGAAAATATTGAATCAAAGAGGGAGTTTTTCACTAAACATTCTTAAGTCAAATTTTGTTTGATTGAGATATTTTCTAGTCTTGATCTTTGAGTTCTAAGTTTACTAACTCATCTTTGATTTGGTTGTGAATAGATTGACTGAAGGGAATGATCAAAATCAAGCTCTAAAGACTTCTAGTGTTGAGGTAGAGTTTCTAACTTTGGCTCTTCACTTTCCTTTGATTTTCTTTGTTCATATATATTTTTATTTGAGTTTATGTGTTCTAATATGTTTGTTTAAGCTTAGGTTTTCTTTGTGTTTTTAATTCTGAGCATGTTAGGTTGTTAGTTTCTTTGTTTTCGTGTTTCCATTCTGTAGTTTCTGGGTTAGGGTTCTTAAGGTGTGTATGCGTGCGCATGCTACTTGCATGCGTACGCATACTCGTAGTATGAGTACGCATACAACTGGGTTGTGTATGCATGTCCTATGTATGCACTCACATACTCTTACTCGGAAACCCTAATTCATCTTCTGTTTGTTTTTTCCTCTGTTTTATCTACATGTTTAGCCCTTTGTTTAACCTAGTTTTCACATCTGTATACATCTATTTACCCTGTTTTGTTTCACTTTACTTTGTTTCATGCCTTTATGTTTATTAAGGTTTTGATTTACTTGGATACCATGAACATGCATATGAACATGAACATGCATTGATGCATAGGTGCTGTGATGCAGTGAGGCAAGTAAGGTAAGTCATGCACTCACATGAACATGCGTTGGTTGGAGTATGAGCCTGATATGTCTAAATAACATGAAGATGTCCGGTTGTATGCCATATTTATGATGTTTAGATGCTTTAACATGTTTTGGTTGATTCTGCCATGTGATGTTTTTGCCCTTGGAGATGTGTGTTAAATACCATGATAGATGAATGGTTAGGTTTGGGGGATAATTGATGTCATGTTGTGTGTCTTTGATGCACGCTAAAGTGTGTGTAAGTTAGTATAACATATTAAACATGCCTTTAATGATATTAAGACTTGGAACATAATGAGTGGAAGCCAGCCCACGAGTCGAGTGGGGTTAGGTCCCTAACACCTTGCCATCCCCATACTTAAACTCTGGACACATGCTCTGGTAAGAGATCAGTCCTTCTACGAAGGGCACTATATTTATGGTTCCTAGATCTAATGTAGGTAGCGACTCCATTTCTCCATCATAGTCCACCCTAGGCTAAGGTGTACTCCCCCAAACCACAAGGATGACACCACGCACCATGGGCACTTGTGCCCATAAACCTGAAGCTTGCTTATACTTCTTCAAGATAAACAGTAATGTGGAACACTCTTCTTTTATAGCATGGAAAAAAATTAAGCTATCATCTGCAAAAAACAAAAAAACAAATACAAAAAAATAAAATAAAATAAAAATAAACAAACAAACGAATGAGAAATCTCTAGTCGCCTTGCATAATGTACAACTCCCTTCAAAGCTCCACATTCAGATAATGATCTAAGTAGGACTAACAATCCTTCCACACAAATTAAAAACAAATATAGGGACAAAGGTTCCCCTTGGCGTAAACCCCTAGTAGGGGTTATATGGTCTTGAGATGTACCATTAATTGTAACAGAATATGTAACCAATTGAACACATCTTATCATAATTTCCATCCATCACATATGGAAGCCCATCCTAAGAATGATTTGCTCCAAACATCTCCACTCAACCTTATTATATGCTTTACTCATATCTAATTTAAGGCCCATCTCTCCCACCTTTACACTCCTCTTCTGACTAATATGGTGCGTAGTTTCAAAGGCAACCAAAACACTTTGATTTTCATTGATAATATGTGGGAATAAAAGTTTCATCCTATTTGCCAAGACCTTTGATGCAAGTCTTGAGACTACATTGCTAAGATTGATAGGATGCTATTGAGTAATCTTGGCTGGATTTTTTACTTTGGGGATAAAGACAATATGGGTTTCATTAAATTTTGGAGGCACAATAACATGGTTTAGAAAATCCAGCACAGTTTGTATGACACAATTATTTACTAGAGACAAATAGTGCTGATAAAAGAGAGGAGGCATACCATCAGGACTTGGCGCTTTCTTTGGATGCAATTGTTTTAGAACTCTGGATACCTCGTCAACTGTAAATTCCATGGTCAAAGCCCGATTCATTAAGCTGGAGACAACAAGATTGATGGCATCCACCACCACAGGAGCATTCATAGGCCTATTTGAACTAATGATTGATGTGAAGTAATCTAGTGCAATACGTGCTACTGCCTCATCATCCTCTTGCCTTTAGTCTCATAACATAAACCATGGATTGTATTTCTTTGAAATCGATGAGAAGCCTTTCATGAGAAAAACTAGTGTTTCAATTCCCACTAGCCAACCACATATTTCTGGACCTTTGGTTCCACATTTTGCTCTCAACCTCTATCCATATATTCAAGTTCCTCCAGATCTCTTTAATTTCCGCTTCATTCCTTCTGGTAGTGCTTTGATTCTCCAAACACTCAAGCCTCCTCTGCAACCCTGCTATTTTCCTCCCCACATGGCCGAACTCCACTTTATTCCATCTTCTTAAATTTTCTTTTCATTTAGTAATGAAGTTTGTGAAAGAAAATCCCCCAACCATGCTCATCCCTTCATGCCAAGAATCAGACATAACCTCGTCGTACCTAGGATCATGCATCAAGCCTCATTGCCTTAAAGCGGAATAGTTTCTCGTTTGTTCGTTGTTATGTTCTACCATATTGCTTCAAACGAAGGGCAAGTATGGAATGATATGAGGTAGATGTAGGAATATGATATATTGCTGCTTGCCGAAATTTTCGCTTCCAACTATTAGTTACTAAAGCCCGATCCAGCTGAAGTTTTAATCTACCTTCATCAAACTGATTTTTGAACCAAGTGAATGGTGTGACATAGAAACCAAGATCATGGAACCTACATAGGTTTATGACATTGTGAAAACGGGTCATTTGGCAAAGTGGCCTTACATTACCCTCATCATTTTTAGATGCCCTTGTGATTTCATTAAAATCCCCAATACATAGCCATGGTAGAGTACTTACATGACTAAGAGACTCCAAAAACATCCATGTCTCTTCCCTTTTACTCATATCAGGATGTCCATAAGTTAAACTCCATATGTCCCCATTATTATCACAATCAACAGACGCATCAATATACCATCGAGAACACATACAAAACTCCACTTTTGACTCTGGTTTCTACAAAAGAGCCCATCCCCCACTACTACCATCACTAGAAAATACTACTCCTTATGTATACCTATAGACACTACATTTTGTACCCCTTACGACTTGAGCCCGCATTCCTCAATGATGGCAGTACTCTAAAGCCCAAGGTTGGTTTAGGACTCAATCAAATGAAAATTGACTGGAGGAAAGTGTTTGTGAAAATATAACTTATTTTTGGAAGCATAAAACTATTTTTGTAAAAAGAAAGGCCATAGGAAACCTAAGTGTGTGCACACATACACATGTATGCGTACGCACACTCAAGCCATGCATATGCATGCGCACCCATGCACGGACATGCATATGTAGCTAGGGTTACAAAAACTATGTAAGGAAAAAATTTTCTATATTAAACTTGGTTCGGAACAAATCCCACATCGTCTGGGAGCCGCCCCAAACCTCTACTCTTCGACTATATAAAGGCATAAAAGGCATGTAGATACTGTATTTTGTTTGCCCTCGATTTGCGTGCCAGACCCCAAAAATCTCAAAAATATTAAATTTTCTCCAAGGGGCCGCGGAAACATCTAGATTGACGAGGCACAACTCGTTCCGGCATCAGAGCACTAAAGTGCCTTTTTAGGTCAAATTGACCAAAATGCCCCTGGTCAACCCAGGGTTGACCGAAGGTCAAAATTGGTTATAACCACTCCAAAAGAATATTTCTTATGCTTTTACATCAAACCCGAGCTATTCGGAGATTTTCGTCAACTTTGACCAAGTTTGACCTAGAGTTTACTCTCGAGGGCCCCAGAAATCCTAATTTTGATTCGACAGTCGAAATATGATGAAAATAGCTTCATTGAAAATATTATTGAATTACCTTTCTAACGACTATTCATGGGTCAAAATCAGAGTCAAAATGGTCGAGATATCTTGAAAATCGTGCAAGGTACATTAACTTGCTTCCTGAGGCCATAATTTTTGATCCGACTGTTGAATTTCAAAGTTCTTTAGCTTTCCAGAAACTACACATCAAGACCTTTCTAGGGACACTAAGATCAACTCAATCCAAGCATGAGATGGCCTTCATCAGGCCATTCCAAGTTGGTGGCCATTAAGTGGCCACTGGAGCTGAAGAGTCACTTTTTCGTTATAAATACCCCTAGACCCCCCCTCAAATGAAGAAAAAAAAAAGGAAATTGGGCATTTTTGGAGCTTTGTTCTAGGTAGATTCTCTCTCTTTTCCTATCTAAATTCTCTCCCAAACACAACAAAAAACCTTTGATTCCTCTCTTCTCTCAACAATCAAGAGGTTGTGTTCTTGCACTCTTTTTCCACTCCTTGGTCTTAGGACCTTTGGTTTGAGGTTTAAAAGGTGTAGATGTAGCTCTTTAGCTACAAGCTACACCATTTTCTTTATCTTTGTTCATAATATGCTTTATTGTTTTTCCTAGCATGTTCTTTGCTTTATCTTGCTTCCTAGCATGTCTCCTTGCTTTTTGTCATGTTTTAATGCTTTGATGATGTTGGCCTAGCCTTCTTGGGCTAGGATATGCCTAAATATTGTGTTTGTGCTTAGATCCATATGCCTAGGTTCCTTTTTAGCATGCTTGTGCTTAGATCCATGTGTTTATGAGCTCCGTGCCATGTTTGTGTTTAGATTTGCTTATTTATGTGCTCCTTGCTATTTTTTTGCTTAAATCTATATCTTTATGGGCTTTGTGCCATGTTCATGTGTCTAAATCTACGTGTTTGTTGCTATGCCATATGCTTTTAAAGCCTTTCTATCTCTTGTTATCTCCTTTTTCTTGTGTTTTGGCCCTTTTAGTAAGGTGTAGATCTAGATCTTGTGGTCTAGGTCTACATCCATATACCTAGGCCTATATCAAAGGGTTTGGATCATTTCCTTTATGCATGTCTATGTTTGCTTGCTTGCTTCTATGCTTTATATCCATGTTTGCTTGTCTAGATCTAGGCCTTGCCATGCTTTGTGCCCTCCGTGGGTTTGTGCTTATCGGTCTTTGAGGCCACTTACTTGTGTGGTTGCATCTATCCCTCTTGTGGATATTTTGGATGCGACCACTTATGAGATACACCTCCATGGTGTTGGTTTGCTTGACGCATACCCTTTCACCGCTCCGTGCGATATTGATATGCTTTCCGTGCTTGCTTTGTGCCACCCATTTGGCTTTCTTTGCTTTTTTGCTTCTTTTCATCTTTTACACGCTTGCCTACATGTTCAGGCATAAGTCTTTGTGTTGTCCATACTCCAATCTCATAGAGCTATGGACACCCAATACAAACCTACATTTGTCCTCCTAGGGCACCCTCTTTTGTTTGATAACATGCTTGTTTACCCCATTTAACATATTTTGCTAGCTTGTCTTTTAGCACGCTTTCCTTCTATTTGTTTCTTTGCTTGTCTGTTGGCTTGTTTCTTTTGTCTTTGCATGTACATGCATGGAGAATGGACACTTAGGGCAAGGGTGTGACCACCTAGGCGCAACCAAAAAGACAAGGATGCAAGCCCACAAAGGGAAATGTTCAGTAGATTAGGGGGCCTAGCCCCTCTTGAGTGGTTTTCTCTTTCCCTCTCTCTCTAAGCCTCTTCTTTAGAGCATGTATTAGGGTTCCCCCTCTCCTTGTACCCTTTAATTTTCCTGCTCTTTGCTTAGGCTACATTCCCTAGTTATGGCAATGCTTGTTTTACATTTCCTGTACCTTGCTGGGCCATACCCTTTGAACGTTGGCAATGTCTATTTTACTTTCCTACTCTATGTGATAGCATTGTGCATGATGTATGTATAGATATATATATATATATATATATGTGCTTGCATGTCTGTGGGTGATCGTGCACTTTGTATGATGGACTCTCGTGGCTATGTGAGCGACCCGCTTTGGCCATGAGTGCTCTGGACCTTGTGACGTGAGTTTGCACTCAAGGCGATTGTTGTAGGTGCATATTCATGTCATACTGTGTGCATAGTCACCACAGTTTGACTGTCCCAATCCATGTCACCAAGTGACATCAGTTTCCTCGTATATACGACATGTATCAGAGTGATTAATGCTTTAAGGGGCTCCAGCTCGTCCTAGCATGAGCATGTTGGCACGCACCGTATACATAGGCATGAACCCTATTGGTGCACCATAGCGCACCAAATGTGAAACTCTGCAGGATTTTTGCCATGAAAATGGGGCATCCCTATTGCTGTATTCTCATGGCAAGAGCTTGGTGAGAATAGTGTTTTGTGTGCTATAATGCACCTGAGGCAAAGTGCTGCCAGACTTCCGCCACGAAAATAAGGCGAAATGCTGCCAGATTTTCGTCATGAAAATTTGGCAACGACTCCAAACACACTTGGGAAGCATCGATTGAGACCACACCCTTTGCAAATCCAAACCTCAAAATCCAATTCACTTAAAGCCTTAACAGCTACGCCAATAGCTCGTTTTCAACTGCTAATGTCCTTAAATTATGATTTTACCAAAACAAAGGACCTTGGCTTTACTTTTCCAAAAATAGTTTTTTTTTTTTTCTCATTAAAAGTTATATTTTCCATTTTAACATTTCTCAAGTCAATTTAACATCTTATTAGGCCCTAAACCAACCTTAAGTCTTAGAATTTCAGTATCATTGGGGAATGGAGGCTTGAGTCGTAAGGGGTACAAAATGCGGTGTCTACAGCTATCTTGATATTGAACCGGTAATACTCCAAGAATGCATTGGCCATCTCTCTCCAGCTGGAGGTCTTTTCCAATCTCACATACCATGTGGCTGCAGGGCCAGTCAAGCTATCAGGGAAAATTTGGCAAAGTAAAGGATGATTGTCTCTAAGGGTGCCATCTTCCTACAGAACATGCACAGATGGGCGCAAGGATCTCCAGTGCCATCACACTTGACAAACTTGGGTGCCTTGAACTTGGGAGGCATAATGACTTAAGGGAAATTGGTCAGGCTATTTAGATCGACATTTCCTTGGACCCCGGAGCCCTCTATGATACGGAATTTCTCAGTTAGGGTCTCCACTTGACTTTTGACCTGACCATAACTAAACTATGAGGTCTTATCTTTGGGAGGATTCAATTCTTGGTCACCCCCTTGTAGGGCGAATGGTAGTGTGGTTTGGCCTTGATTTGGATCTGGTGGCGGCTAGGTCTCATTTTCAAATTGAGGCATAGAGCCCTCTAGAGTGGGAACAGATGAATCTCGATTCCCTCCTACAACTAGTTGTTGCATCATGCACATCATTTTTTGCCATTTGCACTTTTAGAAGAGCGATCTCATGAGTGTTTTCCACAATGTGGGAAGGACCACTAGTAGACATCTCTTTAGCACGAGACCTAGTGATGATAGGATCATGGTGTCATGGTAACTTGGACTGTTTCCTTTGAGCAATCTTTTCTCTTTATAATCCTAGAAAGGAAAAGAATGGGATGGGAAAGAAATGGGGTACATTTGAAAATTTGACAAAGTGGAAACACAAAACAAACACAAAGTTAGTTTAGGTTCTTGCTTATTAAAAATGCAGCTATCATTTTTGAAAATTTTGGCTTGAACCCTTGAGCGGGTTTTTTATCATGGTGAGTTTCTATACTAATGCAAAATTAATGCACAAGCTTGGCAAGTAACCGAAACTTTCATATCATGCTTGAAATTGTGGGATGGACCCTTTTCTTTTGATTACAAAGGAAGCAATGCTTTTACAAAACAAGGAAATTCAAATTTACAATGAAGAGGCTTTGTTCTGGATGGCCTTGCCTTCTCGAAGAAGATCTTGGACTCTTGGCAATGTCCTCCTTGGCGTGGAGTTCCGGCTACTTGCCACAAATTTTATCTGTACACATTTACATGACAGAGCCATTAGTGTATGCATGCATGCCCTTGTAGGGTTCAAAACCCTTAGGGATTGGGTATGGTCTATTGTGTAAGCAACGGGGTTGCTTTTCCCTAAGGGTCAATCACAGATGTTGTGTAAACAGGATGGATAGAACCTAGAGTAGAGCGCAACTCTTTGATGCAAGAAAAAGGGCAAACCTACAAACAGGAACTGGACACTTTCCCCTTGACTCATTTTGAAAATAATCCTATGAAGGATATGTTAGGGTTTGTGCCCTAAAATCCAATTTATTCGCATGTCATAAATAACTAAATTGTTTAATTATATAAGACTATTTATAAATGAACTAATGGGACATTATCTTAGTCCATGGATGCATATGTTTGAAAAATACATGTTTGTAACGCATACAAAACATACGCAGCGGAAAATTAACGGATCTATTTCATTCGCAATTGATAACATGTACTATGTAAATTTCAGAATTTAAAAACAAGAAAGCGTACTTGGGAACACTTTTAATCTTCAATCCAATTCCACTTGATGCCCAAGAAGTGTGGTCTTTCAATCAGTTTTCAAGAAGAGAATAAGAGAGTGTCCAACACTCACATACAAATCATTTCATTCTCTCATATGATCTTAGTGAAAAACCACTTATGAAAGTCTTATGAAAAAATTTCATCTTTTTCTTATGAAAAGCACTTATGAAATTCTGTATGTTTCTCTCCTTATATACAACTGATTATCTAATTGGGCTAGCCTTTTGGGCCATTCCAATTGGGCTCTAGTATGTGAATTGGAGTGGGACCAAAAGGGAACAAATAAGACTCTAGCTCCAATGGGCATTGGGCTTTTCTGTCAACTCTTGACAAGTCTAAATTTACCATTAATTATATTCAATACCACTATAAGAATATAATTGCACTCTAGGCCTTATTAATAAATTATATCCCAAGACTTTTGTACATTTTTAGACCCCTTAAAACACAATTGGATTAACCTAGTTAATTAGCCAAGTGATTACTTAGTTCAAATTTCTGATCTAGGTTAACACAATCATATAATCATATCATGCATAGCAGCGGAAATATAAATAACACAATGATATAATGACCTAGGAAACCACGCTGGTAAAAACCTGGGGAGGATTTAACCTAGCTATCCTGAAGGTAAACCTGAATCCACTATGAAAGAATCAAAATTTTACAATAGCGACTTAGACCACTAACATCCTATTGCTACCCACCGGTAGAAACTTACTGACATAACCACGTGCAAGCTCTGAGACCACGGACTCCTTCTTTCTTGGATTCTCCAGCAAGTACAAGCACACCCGCTCGTGTTTCTTTAAGTTCTTATGCCAGCAACTGAATGATCATTAAGTTCTTGAACGAATCTCCTCTTGATAACCCTAAGCTTGTGTAAAGAAAAGCTCCTCACAGATCTTACAAGAGATTTACACAAACAGCAATATGAGCAACAGAAAAACGTGGCTAGGGTTTGCCTTTTATACCTAGGGCAAAACATAAGACCCAACACGTTTTAATAAGCTAAGGCTGAGTTGGAAAAATCTGCACAAAAAACATTCTGCCCGAGATTCGATCGATCGAGCCTGTCCTTCGATCGATCGAGCCAGGCCGAAATGTACTAATACTTCTGCAACAGCTCGATTCCAACTTTACGTAAAAGACACAACTTTGAGCAAGTCTAAACAAGACTAAAAAACCTGTTTTGATCATGATTTGCCAACAATACACATTAGAGTTCTATATACATTAGTTCTTAACTCTTTAGAACCTAACAAACTCCCCCTTTGGCAATCCGTGACAAAATACAACTAAAAGCTCAAAGTTTACAAAGAAAAACCCTTTACAAAAAAAATGCTTATTATAATAAATCCAATCCTTACTACTATCCATCAGTTGTAAGTATAGACAAAAGCTCAATTGAATCAACCTGTATATTTCTAGAAACACTTAAACAAAACGCATAACCGCATGTGTGGAAAATACAAGTAAACAAAATAAATTCTTGATTTCACTCAACACAAAATAAAGACATATATCAATGAATAACTCATAAATATAAATCAATAAGCAGTGAAACAAGAAACATATAAAACAATAAATGTATCTCCCCCTAACATGAATAGCCCAACAAAAATACATCAAGAGCCAGAAAAGGTAAATACAAAGTGAAGCACCTAGATACAATCTAATCTCCTTAAGCTCCAACAAACAAAAAAAACTCTCCCCCTGAAAACAAAAACTCTATAAGTGTCTCAAATCTAAATGCACTCCCCCTTTTTGTGACGGAATGCCAAAGGGCAATTAAAATCCATCATCAAAAGGAGGTGGCGGTGAGGATCGTCGAAACTGTGCCAACTCTGCTCGCAAGGCATGGATCTCATCGAGCACGTCCACCAAAATCTGTCTATGAGCCGCCTGAATGGTCAAGACATGATCCAACGTACGTCGAATGTCTGAATCATCCGAAGTAGTCGATGGTGCAACATTAGCATCAGCAGCAACAGCACCAGACGTCTCAGCCGTAGCAGCACTTGTAGAAGAGGGAGGAGGGGGTACAGCACCAAACGACTCACCTCTAGGACACGTAGAGCCAACTCTCAAGTGAGCAGCCCTCTGCATAAGGAAGGTGGCACCTATGGGAGCTATAACATGTACGGGCTCACCAGCAAGGAAATCAACTAAACCGAGAAACAACAAAATCCTATGAATGAAAATAGGATGAATAAGAGCATGAGCGACGGCAGAACTCCTATGAACTTCGTTCAAAGAACGAAGAAACAAATGAGGAAAACTAATAGACGCACCAGAAACAAAAGCGTACAAAAACACACATCACTCAAGAGGGATGGTGTGGAGATGAGAAATAGGCCATAAAGAATGACATGTTATCCTAAAGAAAAGATAGGTAGTCTCAGTAAGCTCAGCAGACATGATCCAAGGATCAAAACCCCACTGGATAGAAGACCCAGTGATGTATGACATAACGTCATCAAGGGGTGGAGACTCCTCATAAGAATAGACAGGCTACCTAACAACCGAAACCCCAAGAGCTTCAGCCACTATCCTAGGGGTAATGGTGAACTCAACACCTCGTATCCAACTTCTAACAAGGGTGTTGGAATCATAGATGTGGCAAGAGAGGTTCGGGAAGAACTCTCTAATCAGGGCGGTCGGGGGTGGATGATCTACCTCCAACAAAGACAACTAGCCTCTACTCTCAAAGTTTGCCCTAATGGCAGGATCAAGCTCATCTAACACAACAGAACGCTCAGCCTAAATCTTTCTCTTACTGTTCAGTTTCTCATAAACCTCTCTGCTTTTATCATTCCTAAACAACTCATTCCTAGAGGGAGACTCAGAGGAAGTGGAGGGTGTCCTATGGGCTCTAGTCTTCCTAGGCATGGTACTAGGATAAGGAAAAAGACACAAAGCAGAATAAAAGAAAAACCAAGGGCAGACTGCAAGTTAGCACAAAAAAATATAGAACAAAAAATCTATATGATGAATGAACAGTTAAATGTCATGATGCATGCTCTAATGCAGTGAAATTAAGTTCAAATTAAGTTCAAATTCACAAAATTGGCTTGAGCATAGAGTTTCTAACAAAAAAAACCCAAAACTTTTAGATAACCAC
Source organism: Notholithocarpus densiflorus (assembly GCA_030021035.2). Taxonomy (NCBI): domain Eukaryota; kingdom Viridiplantae; phylum Streptophyta; class Magnoliopsida; order Fagales; family Fagaceae; genus Notholithocarpus; species Notholithocarpus densiflorus. The sequence goes on along the minus strand of JARYZH020000006.1, from coordinate 9,081,024 downwards.
TTGTTCAATTTGAAAAAATTGATTAATTGATCATCACACAAGATGGAATATAGTTTATAATGATCAAATACATCAATCCAAGAAGCCAATTTTATCAATTTGGACCTAATTGAACAAAATCCCCAATTCGGATACATACAAGCCCTAGAAATTTCAATTTCTCAAAATTCATCAAATTGATCAAATTAAACCATCAAGATCAAGTTTATAACATCCTAGTACAAAAACACATTGATCAATTTCAGAAAATCTGGCTTGAATCAACAAAAACCCCAAATTTGAATAGTTCCGAAAATCCCAACAAAATGCATGAGTTTATGCATGAAAACATGAAAATAAATGCAAAAGGAAGGGTATAATGGACTTACCGGCTTAGAGAGAGGAAAACCTTGAAAGACCAGAGGAAAACGACAAAAAATAGATAATGAGCCTTGTCAAAATCGGGGAGAGAGAGAAAAGTTTGAAAAACTTTTGAAAAGTGAGTTTGAACAAGTCAAACTCAGTTTTTTAAAAATCCTGATTCACGATTTTTGATTGATCGAAAATCAGTTTCGATTGATCGAAACAAACAGAGGCTCCCTTAAGTTTTTAAAAACAATTTCGATTGATCGAAAAACAGATTCGATCAATCGAAACAAACAAAGGCTCACAAAATTTTGAGAAAAACACAGTTTTGAAAAAAAAACAAAACACATTTTAGAAACACTTCAAAGTAGTGAAATTGATGAACAAAATGCATTAGTATATGATGAAATGTTTTTCAAAAACAATAGTTTTAAACCCAGTTTTCCCAAATTAAGATTTTCAAATGTTTTCCATAAGTTCTCAAGCATCAAATCTGTTTTGCATAAAAAATCAAAGTATTTGCAAACTCGGTTGGTCAAACCAAAAACACACACAATAACATGTACAATGTTTAGCAAAGAGTAACTTGTGTAGTGTGTGCAATTAGCAAAAGCTTGAGATACATGTGAGGTGATATGTAAATAGAAATCAATCACAATTTCTACAAAATTCATCACATAGAATTTGAAAGAGACTATCACCAAAAGAGTTACATCATATAACTCCCACATCTCCTAGATCATAAGCTTGCAATCATGTAAGTTTCCTGATTTTGCCTCATATTGTACACACAGATTTTAATTGTTCAGAAACTTATTAAAATAGCCAGGATAATGTACACACCAATTTTAGCATTTATTTGATTTAGCTTTAAGTCCAATAATGTACACACCAATTTTAGCATTTAAATCGAGGCTACACCTTATGATCTTTTTGTGCATGTGCTACACTTTCTGGAGCACAAAATCTTACGATATGCACTAAGGTGTTCATGATTGGCTAGTGAACAGTGGTGAGATGGTTATTTATGCCTTTCTCAAAAGGGGCAAGTCTGACAGTCAAAGACATGTGACTTCAAGATCAAGACAAAGTGATCAAAACCATAAACATCTTTCCCATACAACATGCACTACAAAGCTTCAACTAGTAAAGTGCAATAAGTAAGCTCATCAAAGCTAAACAAAGTACAAAAGACATGTTATGTGAAAATAAATTGACCAACCTTGTTTTCAAAACCAAGAAAATAGTGCAAAACACAACTTGCTTCTTTTTTCTTCCCTTTTTTTTTTTTAATTAAAAAAAAAACCTAGATTGAAATGCATGAGTGTTATGCAATGAAAATCCTAGAAACAAAGAAAACAAAAAACCAAAGAACAATGGTCACAAAGAATATAGCAATGAAGCACAAGGACCATGTCAAAAGGACTCAATTAGATTGAGCCTTTTGCATCCAAAACTTTTTAGATGCACCACGAGCATTGGAGTTCTTATTCACATGGGAATGATTTCCAACTCTAGGATTGGAATAAAGGTTTAGAGTCTTTACCAATTCACCAATGAGTACCATAGGATCTTGCGCTTGAGGCACAGGTACTTTTGGTTTGTTTGCTCTCTTAGCAGTTTGCAGCTTGTAATAGTTTGGACAAATGTGTCCAGACTTTCCACAAAAATGACAAACCCATGCAGGCTTATCATGTGACTTATCCTTAGAAAGGGTAGACTACTTAGGTTTAGACTCTTTCAGTTCAACCATAATCTTCCTAAGAGGTGTAACTTCTAAGGGTTTGACAACCTCACTTACAACCTCACTCATAGGGGGTTCAGAAGAAGATGAAGGAACAAAGATAGTGGAATTGGGTGTAGACACATTGATGCTTTCTACAAAACCTAACCCAGTTTTGTCAGAAGGAGACTTTTGAACACTAAGCATATGATCAAGTTTGGAACTAGCAGACCTATTAGATTGTTCTCTAGCAACAGAGAGCTCATGTTCCAAATTCTTAACTTTATCAAGCAAAAGCATGTTCTCAGTCTTCACATTATTCAAAAGTTCAGTAGCATCAAACAATTTAACAAGCAAATTTTTCTTATCAAACTCAAGAGATGCAATTTTCTTCTAGCCTAATTCAACTTTCATAGCATCCTTTGCAGCAACTTTTCAAAGTTTATTGTAGGCTTCTTGAAGATCTGCATCCTTAGAGAGTTCCCCATCAGAAGGGTTCTCTTTAGTAGATACATTTTCATTGACTACAGCAGTAGCAGTGAAAGCAATGAAGTTTCCATCCTCATCACAACCAAACTCATCATCAGAAACTTCACCATCACTAAGGGTTACAGCCATAGCGTTACCCTTAGACTTCAAGTAAGTAGGACATTCAGATTTCATGTGACCATACCCTTGACATCCAAAACATTGAGGACCCATAGAACTATTAGAAGATTGACCTACTTTTTCTCTAGGTTTATCAGTGTTATTAACCTTAGTAGGATCATTCTTCCTAAACTTTCTAGGTTCAACAGTGTTCTTATCTCTTGCCCTTCTGTTGTTGTTTCTAAGGAAATTCCTAAAGTTCTTGGCAAGGTAAGTAATCTTTGTAGCAGAGAGCTCATCATCAAATCCACCAACATCAACATCATCAATTGACTTAAGAGCCATTGATTTGGATTTGCTAGTCTTAGGTAGGTCCAACTCATAGGATTGAAGAGATCCTACAAGTTCATTAACAGGGATGGAGTCCACATCCTTGCTCTCAGTGATGGCAGTCACTTTGGGTCTAAAATCTTCAGTCAAAGATCTAAGAATCTTCCTAACAATTTTAGGTTGATCATAGATTTCACCCAAGTTATATGCAGAATTAACAATATCATTAAGTTTAGCATAGAATTCATCAAAAGATTCATCATCAAACATCCTAATGCTTTCAAATTTTGAAGTTAATTGCTGCAATTTATTGATTTTAACAGCCTTTGTGCCTTCGTGCACAGTCTGGAGGATATTCCAAGCGGTCTGAGCAACCTCAACATTAGATATTTTCTTAAATTCCTCCATAGAAACAGCGTTAAAGATAGCATTCATAGCTTTGCTATTGAATGAGGCTGCTTCTTTTTGAGAAGTTTGCCACTCACTAACAGGAGTAGTGGGCTTCTCCCATCCCTATTCAACGGAGTTCCAGACTCTCTCATCAATTGATTTCAGGAATGCTTTCATCCTTACTTTCCAAGAAGCATAATTATTCCCATCAAAGTAAGGAGGAATAACAAGAGAATGTCCGTGTTCCATGACAACAGGGGTCAAGGATCATCTCAGTGATCAAAAGATCAACAACAAGAGAGCTACCCGCTCTGATACCACTTGTACGTTTTCTAGACCATTTAAAACACAATTGGATCAACCTAGTTAATTAGCCAAATGATTACTTAGTTCAAATTTCTAATCTAGGTTAACACAATCATATAATCATATCATGCATAGCAGCGGAAATATAAATAACAAAATGATATGATGACCTAGGAAACCACACTGGTAAAAACCTGGGGAAGATTTAACCTAGCTATCCTCAAGGTAAACCTGAATCCACTATGAAAGAATCAAAGTTTTACAATAGCGACTTAGACCACTAACATCCTATTGCTACCCACCAATAGAAACTTACTAACACGACCACGTGCAAGCTCCGAGATCACGGACTCCTTCTTTCTTGGATTCTCCAGCAAGTACAAGCACACCCGCTTGTGTTTCTTTAAGTTCTTATGGCAGCAACTAAATGATCATCAAGTTCTTGAACGAATCTCCTCTTGATAACCCTAAGCTTGTGTAAAGGAAAGCTCTTCACAGATCTCACAAGAGATTTACACAAATAGCAATATGAGCAACAAAAAAATGTGGCTAGGGTTTGCCTTTTATACCTAGGGCAAAACATAAGACCCAACACGTTTTAATAAGCTAGGGCTGAGTTGGAAAAATCTGCAGAAAAAACATTCTACCCGAGATTCGATCGATCAAGCCAGGCCGAAATGCACTAATACTTCTGCAACAGCTCGATTCCAACTTTACATAAAAGACACAACTTTAAGCAAGTCTAAACAAGACTAAACAACCTATTTTGATCATGGTTTGCCAACAATACACAATAGAGTTCTAAATACATTAGTTCCTAACTCTTGAATTCTCTCTAGAACATACACATATAACTGATTGAGAGACCACACATCTTGGGCGTTAGTGGAATTGAAGTGAAGATTAAAAGTGTTCTCAAGAACTTGCAATCTTTGTTTTGAAATTCACCACACCAAGGTACACTCTCTTGTTCTTATATTCTGAAATTTACATAGCACATGTTATCAATTACGAATGAAGTAGATCCGTTAATTTTTCGCTGCGTACATGCATATTTTCATCAAATGGTATCAGAGACAGGTTTTCATTTCGAATCTGTATAACATGTTTTGTGAGTTTTGGAATTAGAGATAATAGTTTCATGATGTTAGAAGATTATATAGGTATTTAATTTTCTACATGGTTATTGAAACTATGATTTGATGAAAACTGATATTGATTTTATGATGTTGTTTAAATTTGAATTTAAGTATGTTAAATTGAACATTAAGGCTATAGCATCAATGAAATTCAGTTTTGATATCATTCTCTGTCTATCATCTTCATATGATGCTTATTTGTTCAAGAAAAACCGTAGAAAATTGCCTTAGAAAATTTTTGGAAATTCGAGTTTCGATCGATCGAAAATCACTTTCGATTGATCGAGTGAAATAGTGACCAGTCTTTTTTAATCGATTGATATTTGATTGCTAGTCGATCGATCGAATTTCTTTTTCGATCGATCGAGAGGCGATCGAGTATCGAACCAGGCGGATGGTTAAGTTCGAATTTTTTAATTTTTTTGACCGATCAAGGGGCACATTCGATCGATCGAAAGAAGGAAATTCAGAATTTTTTCTAAGTGTTTTCACATGTATAAAGAGCAAGGTTTTGTGTAATTAGATTATGCATGTTTATAAATTAAAAACCTTTCTTTTAAAACATCTAGTGGGAAAGAGATACAAGGGTTGGATCTCACGGCCTCCATTGTCGGTTTATAGTAGTGTGATTAAGCACCTCACCTTAGCGTATATGCCTTGCTCCCTTCGGAGGGTGTTTACTTCATGGTACTACATGTTAAACTTCTTAATGATGGATGATATGTGTTTTTACATTAAGAACGACCACACTTCTGTGGAGTTACTTAATGACTCACATAGAATTCAGTCAATGGTGTACACTAGACTAAGTTTAATGTTAACCTCCCTTCGGAGCTATGTCATTATTACTTAGAGGCTAAAGGAAAAGTGACAAATTTTTTTTGTTTGGTAAGAGTTACCATGATAGCATTAATAATGAGAATAATTTTTGCCTGATCATAGTGATTGGTATGACCTAGCTTCCGAGGAATATTAATTGTGGGATTGGGTTGTCGTTGCATATATTATATTATGGTTTTATTACGCTTCCATACTATATGTTTATATGCTAAATAGATAATGTCTAGTTTACTTATTATATTCATGTTTATTATTTTCAGATTTAAACATGGCATCATTTAGCCCACTTGTAACCATTCTTAATCAAAACAAACTGACTGGATCTAACTATGTTGACTGGAAAAGAAATTTGGACATTGGTTTTACTGCTGAAGAGCACAAATATGTGCTTACTAAACCATGTCCTAGCTTTCCTTCATTAGATGCTCCTCCTAAGGAAAAACAGTGATATGATCGTTGGCAGAAATCTAATGAGATGGCCAAGTACTACATCCTAGCATCTATCTCAAATGTTCTACAGCATCAAATGCAAGATGTAGAACTAGCTTCAGACATTATGCTAAGTCTAAAGGAGATGTTTGGTGAGCAAGGCCGTTCTGCAAGGCAAGAAACCATGAGGCAAATTTATAATACCAAAATGGCTTAAGGTAGTTCAGTGAGAGAGCATTGTCTTACAATGATCTCTAGTCTGAATACATTGGAAGTTTTAGGTGTCGATATTGATGGAGAATCCCAAGTGGATATGATACTCCAGTCACTACTAGAATCATTCAAGGAATTCAAACTTAACTATAATATGAACAAAAAGATTTATACATTGTTTGAATTAATGAATAAGTTGGTAGCGGCAGAAGGCATCCTTGGTACTTCTAATGTTGAAGCCAATATTGGTGAAGTTTCTATTTCTCAACCTAAGTCGAAAGGCAAGGGTAAAAAGAAGAAGAAGAAGAAGAAGGACTTCACCAAGCGAGAGGGTAAACAAATTGTCTTAGGGGTTGCCGACAAAGGAAAGAAGATCAAAGGAAAGTGTTTCCATTGTGGTGAGAAAGGACATTGGAAGAGGAATTGTCCAAAATTCAAGGCTGCCAATAATAAAGGGGTTCCAGGAAACCAAAAAGCTTAATGAAGGGGAATTGTTTCTTACTTTGGCTAATGGGAGCAGGATTTTGGTTGTAGCTGTTGGTGTTTATAATTTCTGTTTTGAGTCTAGAGTTTTAATATTGGAAGACTATTTGTATGTACTTAATGTTCGTAGGAATTTAGTTTCTGCAACTTATTTAGGTAAACATGGATATTATGTTATCCTTAAAGACAATGTTGTAATAAAGAAGGGTAAAGTATTTATCTCTTCTAGCAATATTGTTGATGGTCTTTATATTTTAACTCCTGATAAGCATGAATTATATAATTTTGAATTAGATCATGACTCTCATGTAAAATCATTAAAGAGAAAGTTTCCTTCTATTAATGATGCATATCTTTGGCACTTGCATTTGGGTCATATTAATCCAAACAAAATTCAAAGACTGTTCAAAGATGGACTCTTAGAGCCATTGGACTTTGATGAATTTCCAGTTTGTGAATCTTGTTTGGAGGGCAAATTGACTAAACGACCTTTTAATACAAAAGGTAGAAGAGCCCAAGAGTTGCTTGAATTAGTTCATACTGATGTGTGTGGTCCTATGTCAACCCAAGAAAAAGGAGGTTATGAGTACTTCATCACTTTTACCGATGATTACTCAAGATATAATTATGTGTACCTAATGAAACGGAAGTTCTTGAAAAGTTCAAAGAGTTTAGGGCTGAAGTTAAGAATCAATTAGGTAAACGCATAAAGGCCATTCGATCTGATCGTGGTGGCGAGTACCTTATTGGGGATTTCAAGGATTACTTAACTCAAAATGAGATTATATCCCAATTGACTGCACCTGGAACTCCCCAACAAAATGGTGTAGCAGAAAGAAGGAATAAGACTCTTTTAGAAATGGGTAGGTCCATGATGAGTTACTCAACTTTACCAATTTCTTTTTGGGGTTATGCCTTAAATACAGCAATACATCTTTTGAATTTAGTTTTATCAAAATCTGTTCCCAAAACACCCATGGAATTGTGGAGTGGGCGTAAGCTTAGTATGAAATATCTCCACATTTGGGGTTGTCCAGCACATGTGTTAAAAGGGAAGCTTGATAAATTGGAACCAAAATCAGAAGTATGTTTGCTTGTGGGTTATCCAAAAGAAACTAGGGGTTATTTATTCTATAGTCGTAAAGATAACAAAGTTTTTGTTAGTACAAATGCTAAATTCTTAGAAAATGACTATATGAATAATTTTACTCATAGAAGTAGAGTTGTTTTGACTGAAATGAATGAATTTGTAAATGAACAACCAATGGATGAAACTAGGGATGATGTGGCTATATTAGATACACCGCAAGATACTACTGATAAGATGTCTAGTACACAGGTGCCTCGTCGTAGTGGGAGAATTGTTCGGCCTCCTATAAGATTTATAGGTTTAGGAGAAACTTATGAAGCTATCTCAGAAGAGGCTGAATCGGATCCCTACACTTATGAAGAGGCAATGAATGATATAGATGCACATCATTGGGTCCAAGCTATGAAATCTGAATTAGATTCAATGTATTCCAATCATGTTTGGGATCTTGTAAAGGCGCCTAATGGCATTAAACATGTTGGTTGTAAATGGGTTTACAAGAGAAAGAGAGGGATAGATGGAAAGGTTGAAATCTTTAAAGTAAGGTTAGTGGCGAAATGGTATACTAAAAAAGAAGGTATTGATTACGAGGAAACCTTTTCACCAGTAGCAATGCTTAAATCTATCAGAATTCTCTTATCCATTGCTGCTCATTATGATTATGAGATTTGGCAAATGGATGTCAAGACTGCATTTCTCAATGGTAATCTTGAATAAGAAATCTATATGTTGCAACCAGAAGGTTTCATAGCAAAGAACCAAGAGCATATGGTATGCAAGTTGAAAAGGTCAATTTATGGACTTAAGCAAGCATCTAGGTCATGGAACATCAGATTTGATCAAGCAATCAAATCATTTGGTTTTGAACAAAATCTTGATGAACCATGTGTGTACAAAAGACATCAAGATATAGTAGTAATGTTCCTAGTGCTTTATGTTGATGATATTCTACTCATTGGAAATGATATAGGGGTAATGTCATCAGTAAAGGTTTAGTTGTCAAGCCAATTTGATATGAAGGACTTGGGTAAGGCTAACTTTATTTTAGGGATCAAGCTTTGGCGAGATCGCAAGAATAAGATGTTAGGCTTATCACAAGCTGGATATATAGATAAGGTTCTAGAACGGTTTAGCATGCAAAACTCCAAGAAAGGATTGCTTCCTTTCAAACATGGAGTTCCTCTGTCTGATGACCAAAGGCCTAAGACTCAAGAGGAAATAGATATGATAAGACAAGTTTCTTATACTTCTGCAGTGGGAAGTCTCATGTATGCCATGCTTTGTACTAGACCAGATATCTGTTATTCAGTTGGCATGGTCAGTCGATATCAATCAAATCCAGGACCAAAACATTGGCAAGTTGTAAAGCATATTCTCAAGTATCTACAGAGAACCATAGATTATATGCTTGTTTATCGGTGTGAGGATTCGATTCCCATTGGCTATACAGATTTAGACTTTCAATCGGATCTAAATTTCAGAAAGTCCACATCAGGATGTGTTTTCACCTTGGGGGGTGGAGCCATAAGTTGAAGGAGTGTTAAGCAATCTTGTATTGCAGACTCCACCATGGAGGCAGAATATGTTGCTGCTTCTGAAGCAGCAAAAGAAGCTGTCTGGCTCAAGAAATTCCTTTCTGACCTTGATGTAATAAGAATGGAGCAGTTGCACAATCTAAAGATCCAAGGAATCACAAGAAAGGAAAGCACATTGAGAGGAAGTACCACATCATTCGAGATATTGTTGCTTGTGGAGATATGGTGGTAGCAAAGATTGAAAGTGCAAATAATCTAGCAGATACATTTACCAAAGTCTTGTCTCAAAGGACTTTCGAGTCACATTTGGAGGGAATGGGAGTTAGATTAGTGCACAATAGTCTTTAGGGAAAGTGGGAGATTGTTAGGATTAGTGCCCTTAAATCATATTGTATGATTCTATGTATGATATTATGTATGACATTATGTATTACATTATGTATGACTTAATATTGTGTTTAATAAAGTTGTTTTATTATTATCTAAAATAATGGTAACATGAATATACAGACATTATCATATAGTCCATGAGATGCATTGTATGTGATTTATGTGAAAAGTCACAGAAGATATAAATCACAAGTTCTTTGTAAACTCAAAATTGTAGTTCGTAGTCGGTGATGAAATTGGGCATTTCATCTGCGAAGACTATAACATATCAACTAAGATGATTTGTCTTGATCATGAAAGTGAAGACTTCTAGTTGATATGTTGATATATTTTATGAGTTAAGACATATTGAACTGGACCGCTGTGAGATTTATTATTCTCCTAACGACTGTCAATTGAATAATAAATCTCATGACTTCTATTCACATGAACTCTTAATCCTGAGAGAATAATGGACCTGATCATGAAATGTAGGTTGCTTTGATATATCAGAAGTGAGATCTAAAGTAACGGTCAAAACCTCAGTATGTTGGGCAGCCACATTTAGTGTTGATGGAACATGTATTCTCAAGATGGAATTCATAGTCTCTTAGCGGAGATATAAAATATTCCCTTGAGATAAGTTTAATGGGTACGGTTATTCAGAGTGTTAGGCCTAACCACTTTAGTAAGAAATTACTAAAGTATATATTTATGGAATTGGATTTCATAAATATATGATGAATAACATAAAGGATTAAACTGGGTACTCAAGGATTAAGATGTAGTAATCTACAAAGTGGTAGTCTACATTAATGACTTTGTATTACTACGAATATTTTATGAAGGGGTTACATGTACAATAAAGTCTTGGGATGTAATTCATTAATAAGGCCTAGAGTGCAATTATATTTATATAGTGGTATTAAATATAATTAATGATAACTTTGGACTTGTCAAGAGTTGACAGAAAAGCCCAAGGCCCATTGGAGCTAGTGTCTTATTTGTTCCTTTTTGGTCCCACTCCAAGCCACATACTAAAGCCCAATTGGAAAATCCCAAAAGGCTAGCCCAATTAGATAGCCCAATTAGATAATCAGTTATAAGGAGAGAAACATATATAATTTTAAGGAACATGAAATGGTTTGTATGTGAGTGTTGGACACTCTTGAATTCTCTCTAGAACATACACATATAACTGATTGAGAGACCACACATCTTGAGCGTTAGTGGAATTGAAGTGAAGATTAAAAGTGTTCTCAAGAACTTGCAATCTTTGTTTTGAAATTCACCACACCAAGGTACACTCTCTTGTTCTTATATTCTGAAATTTACATAGCACATGTTATCAATTGAGAATGAAGTAGATCCGTTAATTTTCCGCTGCGTACATGCATATTTTCATCACGTTTTTCTTTTTAGTGACTCTAGCATAGTAAGTCACTCACCTTTTACTTGCAATTAGCAAAATAGGTTCTGGGATAGTGAACCTGTCGTTACTTGTTTCCCAAGCAACAAAGGTGGAAATTTAGACATACAAATCCCATACGACTCTACAGAGTTGCACCCCGCCCCATGTATATGTGTTGTGTGTTGTACGCGTGGATTGGGCCCGAGCCATACGTTGAAACAAAATGTTTTGTCTCTTATTCTTTTGATTCTATTAACGAAGCTGAAGAATCAAAAGAGGGACATCTGTAGATACCGCATTTTGTATCCCTTACGACTCGAGCCCCCATTCCCCAATGATGTTGAAATTCTAGAGCCCAAGGTTGGTTTAGGGTTCGATCAGATTACAAATTGACTTGTGAAATGTTAAAATGAAAAATATAACCTTTTATGAGCAAATAAATCTATTTTTGGAAAATAAAGGCCAAGGAAACCCTCAACCTGCGTACGTATACACACGTATGCGTATGCAGGTCTTATGCATGCATATGTAGGCACAGGCCTGCGTATGCAGCTAGGGTTCCAAAAACTATGAAAGACAAGTTTTTCTACATTAATGCTGAGGTTTGGAACAAATCCCACATCGTTTGGGAGCCCTTCCAAACCCCTATTTTCTCAATATAAAATGTCATACATGGTACCTTTTCAAAACACACAAAAAATCCTAAGAGAAAACCTAAAATTCACTAGAAATAGTGAATCAAAGAGGGAGTTTTTCACAAAACATCCTCAAGTCAATTTTCATTTGATTGGGACTTTTTTTTTGTTTTGATCTTTTGAGTTTAAGATTACTAATCACTTTTGTATTTGATTATGAATAGATTTGACTGAGGGGAATGGTTAAAATCAAGCCAAAGAGCTTTTGTATTTGAGGTATTAGTTCTAAACTTTCTTTTTCATTTCTTTACCTTTTCTTTCTTTATTCTTTTTTTTTTTTCATTATTTCTTTTGTTTCTTTATATTATAACATGTATGTTTAGCTTAGGTTTTCTTTGCTTTATGATTTTATGCATGTTAGGTTGTTAGATTTCGTTTTTGCTCTTTTCTGTGTTCTAGTTTCTAGGTTAGGGTTTTGGGGCAAGTATGCGTACGTATGCTAATTGCATGCACACACATACATGAAGTATGCATACGCATACAACTGGGCTATGTACGCAGGCCCTATGTATGTGTACGCATACTCGTACTCAAGCCCAGAAACCCTAATCTAAGTTTTCTGCTTCTGTTTCATTATTTCATTTATAATATATGCCTCTATTTTGTTCTTTTTTATGCTTTGGGGTCTCTGCTTCCATGTTACTTGCCTTGCTTGTTCCTTCACATGCTAAAATTAGGGTATTTCTTTCATTTTTGTTGTTTTGCCATGAACATGCATATAATATGGCCATGCATTGATGCATAGGTGCTGTGGTACAGTGAGGTAAGTCAAGTAAGTCATGCATTCACACGAACATGCATATGATCTTGATCTTGCCTTGATGCGTTTGTAAATGTCTTGTCTTGGATATGATGATGTGTTCGTTTGATCTTAACATGCCTATGTTTCTTTCTTGGATGTGATGTATGTCTGTTTGTTTGCTGCCATGTCTATGTTCTACCTTAACCATGATATGATGCCATATGAGATGAAATGTCTTGATAAGAATATGCGAGGGTTTGTGATGGTATAAGAAACATGATAGATGTATGTTAGGGTTGTTGGAAAAATACATGTTTGTATCACATACAAAACATACACAGTGAAAAATTAACGGATCTACTTCATTCGCAATTGATAACATGTACTATGTAAGTTTCAGAATTTAAGAACAAGAAAGCGTACCTTGGTGTGGTGAATTTCAAAACAAAGATTACAAGTTCTTGAGAACACTTTTAATCTTCACTCCAAATCCACTAACGCCCAAGATGTGCGGTCTCTCAATCAGTTTCTATGAATGTGTTCATGAGAGAATTCAAGAGTGTCCAACACTCACATACAAACCATTTCATTTCTTATGAGAACTCTTATGAAAAACTTAATAAAATTCTGTATGTTTCTCTCTTTATATATAACTGATTATCTAATTGGGCTAGCCTTTTGGGCCATTCCAATTGGGCTCTAGTATGTGGCTTGGAGTGGGACCAAAAGGAAACAAATAAGACTCTAGCTCCAATGGGCCTTGGGCTTTTCTGTCAACTCTTGACAAGTTCAAAGTTACCATTAATTTTATTCAATACCACTATAAGAATATAATTGCACTCTAAGCCTTATTAATAAATTATATCCCAAGACTTTATTATAAATGTAACCCCTTCATTAAAATATTTGTAGTAATACAAAGTCATGAATGTTGACTGCCACTTTGAAGATTACTTCATTTTAATCCTTAAGTACCCGGTTTAATCCTTTATATTATTCATCATATATTTATGAAATCCAATTTCATAAATATATACTTTAGTAACTCCTTACTAAAGTGGTTGGGCCCAACACTCTGAATAACTAAACCCATTAAACTTATCTCAAGGGAATATTTTATATCTCCGTTAAGAGATTATGAATTCCATCTTGAGAATATATGTTCCATCAACACTAAATGTGGCTGCCCAACATACTGAGGTTTTGATCGTGACTTATAGATCTCACTCCTAATATATCAAAGCAACCTACATCTCATTATCAGGTCCATTATTCTCTCAGGATTTAGAGTTAATGTAAATAGAAGTCGTGAGATTTATTATTCATTTGACAATCATTAGGAGAATAATAAATCTTACTGCAATCCAATTCAATATGTCTTAACTCTTAAAACATATCAACATACCAACTAGAAGTCTCCACTTCCATGATCAAGACAAATCATCTTAGTTGATATGTTATAGTCTCACATAATTAAACAATTTAATTATTTATGACATGCCAATAAATTGGATTTTAGGGCATAAACCCCAACAATCTCCCACTTGCCCTCAAAGACAATTTACCATATATCCGACACTTATCTCCCTTTAGAGTAATTTATAGTTACTCTAAGGCAAGGTTTGGAAACAAGTTATAGCCAGATTTATTGCATAAATTATCTTTTCTACTACTACTTCTCAAGTACTCATATCTCTCTAATGAGATAATACTTACGCTTAATGTGTATCTTCACCACCTAGGATGAACATATATCTTGAAGTCCAACTTCATGAATCACAATCAAACTATAAGTCAGTATTTGTACATCCAGTAACTATCAAAACCTCACTTTGGTGGACAAGCATATAATCCCTCATTCTCCTAAGATATTTGAGTATATGCTTTACTCCCACTAAATTAAGAGATCTTTGATTCAATCGATATTTGCTTACCACGCCCACCGCAAAAATAGATATTTAGCCTAGTATATAGCATAGCATAAAGACTTCCTATTGATATAATATTAAGAACCGTCTTAATATGCTTTTCCTTTTATATGTCTTAGGACTATAGTCCTTTATAAAGGAACTTCAAACTTAAAAGGAAATAATCCTTTCTTGAAGTATTACATGTTATACTTGGTTAGAATCTAATCTATTTAAGCAGTTTGAGATAGATCCAACATCCTAATTTCTGAATTTCAACAAAGTTTAATTCTTAGGATGTGACCAGTCTTTCTCAAGTACTTTATATCAAACTGGACTAGACAACCAAAAACTCCATTGATGACAACAACTCTACATCATTCTAAATGACTAGAATGTCATCAACATACATTAAGAGATTTATTATTCTATATGGCTTTACATACACTTAAGGCCTTTTAATACTTGATCAAAATCAAACAATTTGATTTCTTGATCAAAAATGATATTTTATGACACATATGCTTGATTTCATAATCGAACCATTTCTTTTTGAATAAATTTTTTCGCCACTAGTCTTGACTTTGAAGGTTTGCACCTTCAAATCTATCAATCTCATTTCCTTGTAGACCTATTTGAGAACAATAGGCTTAACGCCACTAGGCGCCTTTACAAGTTCTAGACTTTAAATAGAATCCAATTCCATTCATATAACCTTGATCTAGTAATCCATATTCATATCATCTATTGCCTTTACATAGGACCGATGATCAAATTCATATCCTTTTGGAATGACTTCAAAAGTTTATCCCAAAAGTATTAATTTATTTGGTAATTGATAATCCTCCCACTACGATATTGTACCGGTGTACTAGCTATATATCTAAAATAATGTCTTGTGGTGTATCTAATACAACCATCTCATTTCTAAATTTATTTTATAGTTGTCTTACAAAAAATTCTAACATTTTTCTTCTAAAACAATTCTATGTTTTGCTTTAAGATTATTCACATAGTCATGATCAAGAAACTTTGTATTTTTAATTTACAAACACCTTGTCTTCTTTATGACTACCAAAATAATCTTTTGCAATTCCTTTTGAATACCCATCATTAACTCACATTTTTCTACCTTTTGATTTCAATTTGTCAAGCTTCCTTTCTAGCACAAGTGCTAGACATTTCCAAAAGTGGAAGTATCATATACTAGGTTTTCACCCAATCCACAATTTGACAAATGTCCAAGGAACAAACTTTTGAAATCAATTTTAGAAAATGTATAGTAATACATAGAGTATATCTCCAAAAGAAATAAGCAAATGGAAATACTTATCATGTACTTTACTATATCTAAAAGAGTCTTATTCCTCCTTCGTGTATGCACTAACTTAAAGAAGTCATTGATACTATATTCCTTTATAATAAAGGAGCTCTAGATCATATTATCCTCTAAATAGAATTCATAGATTGGGAATATAACAAAATAATGATTCTAAAAGCCCATCTTTCACCAATCTTGAATATCATTTAGATTAATAAGATCTAGTCTTAAGTGCCAAAACATACAATACCAAAGGATGGAAACTCTCTTTAAAAAGTAAAACATGTAAATCTCCATCTAGAGAACAATCATGGACAATGCTTAGCTTTACCAAAACGGAATCACTTTCCTTTTGGTCATGCTTTTAAGTCTAATTTCCTTTTGGCAACTACTAGGGAAATTAGCTTGTCCAACTGTTTGGTATTTTAATTCCTCTTCTTATCACCTTTACCTTTCGGTTCAAGCTAAGAATTTGAATTAAATCATATTGATCCTAGCCTTAGCTTTTAGGATGTCTTCTGTTGCATAGAACTCACTCATCAATTCAGATAATATAAAATAAAAAAAAAATATATATATATATTTTCAAAAGCAATCTGAATTGATCAAGTGATTCTAACAAGGACTTGTGGATCATATCCATATGAGATTAACATTTAATCTCTACATCCAACAATTCCAATTCATTTTTAAAATAAAATATTTTCATAAAATGACATAGAATTGGAACTCCTTAAGCTTTTCTTAGCACTCAATATGATTTATATCGAATATCATCTAGTAGCACGATATTTCATACCAAAACATCTCATTTAGACTTAATATAAAGTCCAAGTCTAGTACTAACTCTTGCATCTCATGCTGTAGCACAATTGAGATAGAAGCCAAAGAAACATTTTAGCATTTCAATGGAAACTATGATCATATCATAAGCTATCTTCCATCAATGCATCATGCATAGGAAATTACGACAATGCTAAATCGAAACATATTTATGTACTTCAACTCTTTTAAGTATCATGTCCAAAATTATTTCTTAGTTAATGTGATTCATTTAAAATAGAAGCTAGAGAACAAAATTAATGACAACTTTATTTTGAGACTGTGAATATAATTACAGGGACATTATATTTTGCATCCATAACCATATAATATGGAACCCAAGAACCATACTATACTAGGTGCAACGACAACCTAATCCCACAATTAATATTCCTCGGAAGCGAGGTCATACCAATCACTATGATCAGGCGAGAAATATTCTCATTATTAATGCTATCATGGTAACTCTTACCAAACAAAAATAATTTGCCGCTTTTCCTTTAGCCTCTAAGTAATAATAACAAGAACTCAGCATAGAGGATACTATCAAACTTAGTCTAGTGTACACCATTGCCTAGAACCATGTGTAGCCACATAATTCTACCTTTGTAAGGTTTAATCTTGTAGTACCATGATGCAAAACACCCTCTGCATGGAACGCAAGGCTCGAGACCAAGATGAGATGCTTGCCCACACCACTATAAACCGGGAAGTTCAATCTTGTAGTACCATGAAATAAACATCCTCCGCATGGAACGCAAGGCTCGAGGCCAAGACGAGATGTTTACCCCACACCACTATGAACCGACAATGGAGGCCGTGAGATCCAACCCTTGTATCTTTCTCCCACTAGAAATTTTAAAACAAGTGGATTGTCATGAAATTATTGTGATCTAATCACAATTTTAACCCTACACATTAAATGTGTTTAATTGTTTAAATTCAATGTGATGTTACTAAGTCACGTCACAATAGCGTAACGAACATTTGCGCAATCACAAAGAAGTTTAATCATGTAATCCGTGAAGTAAATACCCTCCGCATGGAATGCAAGACTCGAAGTCAAGACAATGTATCTATTCACATTATAATAAACTTAACAAAAGGATTATTTCAGCACTCTCACTCGTTATTTGGGTTTTTCTTAAATAACTGTGATCCCATCACAACTAATAACCTTGCACTTGTTGAAAACTCTAATCTTATTAGAATCACTAACTAAAATGGAATTCCTAAACTATTTAGGACTCCTTAAATAGTAATGGATCAAAAATTAGTTATAAAGAACTCTATCCTTAATTTACTAAATAAAAGATTCTAATCTCATTAGAAACTATATACTTTTTAATTAAGCTTTAATCTCATTAAAACTTCTAATTAAAATAAATTAAGGACTTTCAATCATACAACAATTCTAATCTCATTAGAATGTTTCTTAAAAGACAAGTCCCAAACTATTTAGGACTAAGAGTTCTATTTAACTAATATCTTTGATCGCATTAGGTCTTTTAGTTAGAACCATGTGTAATCTCATCACACATAGCCTTACACTTCATCTATGTTTTAATACTTAGTGAAATTTCAAAAACAATCCATTTCGATCGATAGAATCTATTTCTCGATCGATCAAAATCTTCATCAAAAAATTTCAAAGTTTTTGGATGACTCGATCAGAACCCGATTCCTATTCGATTGATCGAAAAGACAAATTCGATCGATCAAAAGGAATTCTCGATCAATTGAAATTTTAATAAATTCAGCATAAACAATCTGCTTGACTCGATCGATTCTCGATTCCTTTTCGATCGATCGAAAAGGAACATTTGATCGATCGAAGGGAATTCTTGATTGGTCGAAAATCGTAAAAACTGAATTTTTCAAAATTTCTGGTAACCATTTTTGACGTTTCACTTGAACAAAACATAGTTTCTTGATCACATCAGAAAGAGATTGAGATCAAAATTGAATTTCATTGATGTTAAAACCTTAAAGTTCAATCTAACATAATTAAAATCAAACTTAAACAACATCACAACATCAATATCAATTTTCATCAAACAACAATAATTTCAATGATCATGCAGAAAATTAAGTGTAGAATTTTCTAACATCATAAAATTATTATCTTTAATTCCAAAACTCACAAAAACTGTTATACAGATTCGAAATTGAAGACCGCTCTGATACCATTTGTTGGAAAAATACATGTTTGTATCACATACAAAACATACGCAGCAGAAAATTAACGGATCTACTTCATTCGCAATTGATAATATGTACTATGTAAGTTTCAAAATTTAAGAACAAGAAAGCGTACCTTGGTGTGGTGAATTTCAAAACAAAAATTACAAGTTCTTGAGAACACTTTTAATCTTCACTCCAATTCCACTAACGCCCAAGATGTGTGGTCTCTCAATCAGTTTCTATGAATGTGTTCAAGAAAGAATTCAAGAGTGTCCAACACTCACATACAAACCATTTCATTTATTATGAGAACTCTTATGAAAGACTTAATAAAATTATGTATGTTTCTCTCTTTATATATAACTGATTATCTAACTGGGCTAGCCTTTTGGGCCATTCCAATTGGGCCCTAGTATGTGGCTTGGAGTGGGACCAAAAGGGAACAAATAAAAATCTAGCTCCAATGGGCCTTGGGCTTTTCTGTCAACTCTTGACAAGTCCAAAGTTACCATTAATTATATTCAATACCACTATATGAATATAATTGCACTCTAGGCCTTATTAATAAATTATATCCCAAGACTTTATTATACATGCAACCCTTTCATTAAAATATTCGTAGTAATACAAAGTCATGAATGTTAACTGCCACTTTGAAGATTACTACATCTTAATCCTTGAGTACCCAGTTTAATCTTTTATGTTATTCATCATATATTTATGAAATCCAATTTCATAAATATATACTTTAGTAACTCCTTACTAAAGTGGTTGGGCCCAACACTCTGAATAACCAAACCTATTAAACTTATCTCAAGGGAATATTTTATATCTCCATTAAGAGATTATGAATTCCATCTTGAGAATATACGTTCCATCAACACTAAATGCGGCTGCCCAACATATTGAGGTTTTGATCGTGACTTATAGATCTCACTCCTAATATATCAAAGCAACCTACATCTCATGATCATGTCCGTTATTCTCTCAGGATTTAGAGCTGATGTAAATAGAAGTCGTGAGATTTATTATTCATTTGACAATCGTTAGGAGAATAATAAATCTTACTGCGGTCTAGTTCAATATGTCTTAATTCTTAAAACATATCAACATACCAACTAGAAGTCTCCACTTCCATGATCAAGACAAATCATCTTAGTTGATATGTTATAGTCTTCGCAGATGAAACGCCCAATTTCATCACCGACTACGAACTAAAATTCTGAGTTTACAAAGAACTTGTGATTTATATCTTCTGTGACTTTTCACATAAATCACATACTATGCATCTCATGGACTAAGATAATGTCCCATTAGTTCATTTATAGATAATCTCACATAATTAAACAATTTAATTATTTATGACATGCCAATAAATTGGATTTTAGGGCATAAACCCCAAACAAGGGTTTTGGGACAAAATGCCATGTTGTATGCTTAGATGTATGCTAGTGTGTGTGTGAGTTTAAGTGCAATATTGAACATGCTTTTAATTAGATTAATCTGTAAGACACAATGAGTGGATGCCGACCCACGAGTCATGCAATTTTGGGTGCCTAATACCTTCCCAAAATCGTACCTAAACTCTGAACCCATACTTTGGTAGTAAGATCAGTCTTTCCATGAAAAGGCGCTATATACATGGTTCCTAAACCATAAAACTAGGTGGCGACTCCTTTTCTCCGCCTTGGTCCACTCGGCTAAGGCGTACTCCCCATATACTGCGCATTGTGCCCACACTAACGGGTGAGGTTGAAAACTTCACTGGTGATCATGTAGGAGGTTTTCTTAGTTTAGGGTGCCACTGGAGAGAGAGATTTCTAATTCTGTTGAGGGATGAAGAAATGAAGGAAAGGCAGAGGTTTTGTAAGGAAGGGGAGGAAGTTGGAGAATTAGAGAGAAAATGAAAAGATGAAGGAGATGAAGAGAGTAAAAAGGAAAAAGTTGGTAACCATTGAGGAAATAATAAAGAGGCGGGAAAGATACCCAGTGGCTAAACTACATGTAGTTTAGGCCCCCACTAAACTACGTGTAGTTTAGCATTTTTTTTTTTTTTTTTTTTTTAAGAATATCCCCAGTGGACTTCCAGAAAGTGGGAAATGCAAGAAAAAATCCAAAAACATCCCCAGTGGGTCATGAAACATCAGAAGTTACAAAGTTACACAAAAATGACAGAAATACCCCTCAGAGGATTGAAAAGCATAAAAATCCTAAGAATATTCCCCGGTGGATTAGAAATACCAAGATCCTCCCTAGTGGATTAGAAATCACCAAGGAAACTCCCTCATGGGTTAAAACCATCAACAAACCCCCAGTGAGTCACAAAAAGAAGACTTTTCCCCAGCAGATCAAAATCATCAAAGACTTCCCCGTAAATCAAGAGTTACCAAGAATTTTCCCTAGTGGATCAGAATCATCAATGACTTTCTCGTATTTTTCCCAAGTGAGTCTAGAATTACCAAGAAAGCTCCCTCATGAGCCAGAATCGCCAGCACAAACATCCCAAGTGAGTCATAAAAAGAAGAATCATCCCTAGTGAATCATACATCATCAGAAACTTCCTCATAAATCAAAAGCTACCTAGAAAAATTCCCTCGTGAGTCAGAATCACCAAGAAGACCCTATGCATGATTATGAAGCCCCTCGAGTGAGCTTTCCACCCAAGATCACCACCATACTTGTGCACATATCCTTCGGGAATTGAATATGCAGGCACAAACCTCCAAAATAAGCCAGAGAAAAAGAATACAGAATTGAAGTACATATCCTCCTTAGAATTTAACATGTACACTAGAACTAAGGTGCAAGCCACCCATAATAGAAGAGTTTGAGATAGAGGCAAGAGGTACCCAAAATTGAAAAGATTAAGATAGAGATAGAAATCACCCAGAAGTTTGAGGCAAGAGCCACCCGGAGATGTTTAAGGCAAGAGCCCTAGATGGACACCATAGATATGTATCATTTTAGCTCATAAGAGCACCTTGTTTGTTTGGTTGATGGTTGAGGCTATTGGCCATGTTTGTTTTCTTTTTTATTGACTCTAGCATGAGTCACTCGCCTTTTGCTTGCAACTAGCAAACCAGGTTCTTGGATATTGAACTTGTCGTTACTCGTTTCCTGAGTAACACCTGTGGGACTTTAGACATACGAATCCCACACAACTCTACAGAGTTGCACCCCACCCTATGTGTGCGTGTTGTTTGTCGTGTGCATGGGTTAGGCCCAAGCTGTACATCAAAACAATTTTTTTTTCTCTTATTCTTTTGATTCCATTAGCATAGCTTACAAATCAAAAGAGAGGCATCTGTAGACACCGCATTTTGTACCCCTTACAATTCGAGCCCCTATTCCCTAATGATGGCAGTACTCTAAAGGCCAAGGTTGGTTTAGGACCCAATCAGATGAAAATTGACTTGAGGAAAGTTTTTATAGAAAATATAACTTATTTTTGGAAGCATAAAACTATTTTTAGAAAAAGAAAGACCGCAGGAAACCCTAAGTGTGCGCACGCATACATGCGTATATGTACGCACACTCAAGCCATGCGTACACATGCACGGGCATGTGTATGCATCTAGGGTTCCAAAAACTATGTAAGGAAAGTTTTCCTACATTAAACTTGGTTTGGGATGAATCCCACATCGTCTGGAAGTTGCCCCAAACTCCTATTTTTCGACTATATAAAGTCATAAAAGACACTTTTTTCAAAAGGAGAACGAAATAGTGGTAAAACACACACAAGATTCACTAGAAAATAGTGAATCAAAGAGAGAGTTTTTCAAAAAACTATTGGAAAATCTGGTTTTGCATCTCATACAAAACACAAAACGGAAGCAACAATTACGGATCTACTTCATTCATGAGAGATAACATGTAACCTTGAATTCTAGAACAAAAAATAGAAAGCGTACCTTGATGCTGTGAAATTCAAAACCAGGACTTGAGAATACCTTTAATCTTCATCTCAATTCCACATGGTGCCCAAGAAGTGTGGTCTCTCAATCAGTCTTTGTGTACGTTGATTCTCAAAGAAAGTCTTTCTTCTTCTCCTTGTAGAGAAAAACTGTTTTCTTTTCTTTTCATCATACGTACCTTCTAACTACCTTTTTGTAGTTACTTTATTTAATAACTCTTATTAAATAAACACTGATTATCTAATTGGGTTAGCCTTTTGGGCCTACCCAATTGGGCTTTAGCTTGTGGCTTGAGATGGGACCAAAGGGAACAAATAAGACTCTAGCTCCAATGGGCCTTGGGCTTATCTATCAACTCTTGACAAGTCCAAAGTTACCATTAATTATATTTAATACTACTATATAGATATAATTGCACTCTAGGCATTATTAATAAATTATATCCCAAGACTCTAATGATATCATTTGACCCCTCCATGAAATATCCATAGTGAACAAAGTCATAATGAACTGTCACTTTGTAAACAACTATTTTATCCTTGAGTACCCGGTTTAATCTTTTAGTTATTCAAATTTATTGAAATCCGATTTCAATAAATATAAACTTTAGTAACTCCTTACTAAAGTGAATGCCTTGAATAACCAGTTCCCATTAAACTTATCTCGAGGGGATATTTCGTGTCTCTATAAAAAGAGATTATGGATTCCATCTTGAGAATATGTGTTCCCTCAACAGTACGTGTGGTTACCCAACATACTGAGGTTTTGATCGTGAATATTAGATCTCACTCATGATATATTAAAGTAACCTACATTTCATGATTGGGTTCACTATCCTCTCAGGATTGAGAGTCTATGAAATTAGAAGTCGTGAGATTAATTATTCAGGTGACAGTTGTTGATTGAATAATTAATCTCACAACGGTCCAGTTCAATATGTCTTAACTCTTAAGACACATCAACACATCAACTAGAAGTCTCCACTTCCATGATCAAGACAAACCATCTTAGTTGATGTGTTATAGTCTTCGTAGATGAAATGCCTAATTTCATCATCGACTACGAACTATATTTTGAGCTTACAAGGAACTTGTGATTTATATCTTCTGTGACTAAATCACATAAACCACATACAATGCATCTCAAGAACTATGATAATGTCCCATTAGTTCATAAATAATCTCATATAATTAAACAACTTAATTATTTATAACATGCCAATAAATTGGATTTTAGGGCATAAACCCCAACAAAAACATCCTCAAGGCAAATTATGTTTGATTAAGACCTTTTCTAGTCTTGATCTTCGAGTTTTAAAGTTTACTAACTTATCTTGATTTGGTTGTGAATAGATTAACTGAGGGGAATGGTCAAAATCAAAACTCTAAAGAGTTCTAGTGTTGAGGTAAAGTTTCTAACTTTGGCTCTTCACTTTCCTTCATTTTTTCTTAGTTTTTGCTGTTTGTATATCTGTTTATATGCTTTAATATGTTTTATTATTTTAGATTTATGTAGTGTTTATGTTTAAAGTGTGTTAGGTTGCTAGATTCCTTGTTTTATGTTGCTTTTTTGTTTTGAGTTTCTAGGTTAGGGTTTTGGGCGCGTGCATGCTTTATGCATGCGTATGCATACTCGAAGTATGCGTATGCATATAGTTGGGTTGCGCATAC
Source organism: Notholithocarpus densiflorus (assembly GCA_030021035.2). Taxonomy (NCBI): domain Eukaryota; kingdom Viridiplantae; phylum Streptophyta; class Magnoliopsida; order Fagales; family Fagaceae; genus Notholithocarpus; species Notholithocarpus densiflorus. The sequence goes on along the minus strand of JARYZH020000006.1, from coordinate 9,056,578 downwards.
ATATAGTTGGGATGCGCATGCATACCCTATGTATGCACACACATACTCATGCCCAGAAACCCTAATTCATTTCTGTTTACTTTTCCCTCTTTTTATTTATGTCTTTTAGCCTCTACTTAACCTGGTTTGCACATCCTTAAGTCTCTACTTCTCTGTTTTATTTTGTTTTGTTTGTTTTGATCTCTTTGATGCTTATTAGGGTTTAAAATTGTTTAAATACCATGAACATGCATCTAACATGAACATGCATTGATGCATAAGTGCTGTGATGCAGTAAGGTAAGTCATGCATTTGGTTTAGATGATAAAGCATGATGTGGTTGATGAACATGAGTATGCTTGGTTGAATGCCATATGTTTGATGCTTAGAGGTTAAACATGCTTGGTCCAAATCTGTTTTGAGATGAATGCTAGGCTTGGGATGTTTACGCCATGATTGTTTGCTTTTAGATGCAGGTTAGAATGTGTGTGAGTTAGAACAACATGTTAAATATGCCTTTAATTAGATTAAGATTTGGAACATAATGAGTGGAAGCCGACCCATGGGTTAGGTGGGGTTGGGTGCCTAACACCTTCCCATCCTCATACTTAAACTCCAGACACGAGCTCTGGTAAAGATCAGTCCTTCCACGAAGAGCGCTATATTCATAGTTCATAGACCTAAATTAGGTGGCGACTCCATTTACACCCTTTGCCATGGTCCACCCTAGGCCAAGGCATACTTCCCACGAAAGAGGGATGACCCGTCGTGGGTGCTTGTGCCCACAATACCCCAGTCCATGCTTTATCCTTTTCATTATATCACAATGATGTTTAGTCTCCATTAAGAAGACAAACTTGGGATCTTTAGCCCTCAAGACCTTCTTAAAAGCTTGAACTGTCAGTTGATTCCCAAGCCACTAATAGTTCCAACTTAAAGTACTCATTGCTCTCGGTGATGTTGTTTAGCAGCCATCGTCGATCCAAAATTTTGGGCCATCAATTTACCCACAATGATAGTGATAATAACTTAGTTTTGCATATTTATATCATTATTAGAAAGCATTATCATACTTATTTTGAGTTAATTCATGTATTTTATATTTGGTTTTAGAATAATGTTGAATAAATAATTCCATGCTTAACTGAATTTTAATGCGTGAATTTGTCTTTCGTAGGAGAATGAAATTAAATAAGTGGATTTGTGCAAAGAAGAAGGCTAATGGACTTTACTTTTACAAGGGCCATAAAGAAGTTAAAGAAGGAAAACTAAATTAAATTTAAGTCCAATTGGAGCAAGGAATCAAAGGAAATTTGCATTAAATCCAAGTCCAATTCGGACTAGGATTCCAGCTTGTGCACTAGTTAGTATTTTAGTCATAACTTTCGGCTCAGATGTCTAATAGAGATGATTCAGGTTGAGCCAAAAAGTTAACTTGAAGAGCTACAACTTTGTAGTTTACCAAAAGTCTGAATTCGGATGTTAAATGGGCCAAAACGTCTGTTACATGAAGCCTTAAAACCTAGAATTTTCTCCAAATGGGAATTCAACTTGTAATAGGATTCTTTGACCTATTTAAAGGCTTTTTAGGGAAAATTCAGAGAGGGAGCTGCCGTAGAAAGTGATTTAGGTTTTTTTAAAGTTTCTTGATAGTTTTTAGAGTTTTATTTGTGTTACAGCTTACTAGAAACCTTGCTAAGGCAAGGGGTGAAACCTAACCGTTTATTGGTATGTTCTTAACAATTATTTTATGGTTTTAATGCTTATATTATTATTTTTTTGATTGATTTACTCATCTAGAAAAGTGTTTAGTTCTATATAATTCTTTGATTTATCGTAGACTCCGGGCACATTAAATGCTTAGTATTCCCTGAGAACTAATTCACTAGTTTTGTTTCGCCTAAAATCAATCAATTTCATGAAACTACCTTAGACAATTAATTCTTGAGTTCTTGTTGTTAAATCATCTGACTAAGATCATCTTTCGTATGAATTTTAGTTGAGTTATAAAATAAATATTGTTAAGACTACCAATAGATGCGTTGTGTGTGGATCCCTAAACTTTAGCGCCTTAATATATTGTTATTTCCTCTCATTCAAAATTACCTTCACCAAACTATCAAAATTTCTCTTCAATATAATTTTATTATTTTAGTTATTTTCTCTTGTGGTTTGCTAATCAATTCCCTTTTCTCTATGTAATCAACCTCGGACTTACCGAGTTATTATTTCGCGATAATCCTGCACTTGGGAGTATTATTTAAGTCGCAGCAGATAGTTTCCTACTGTAACTTTTGCTTCTTCTCACTCCCTGTATCCAATCCAACTTTTCCTTGTCACCCTTGCCCTTTCTCTTTGTTCCCACTGATTCTAAATGTGTGTCTATTGTATTCATCACCATTTGACCTGTTGGCTTTCTCCTCCATGAATTTTTTTTTTACCCCACCTCATCTGTATTAATGTGGTTTGTGGGCTTAGTACTCTTAGGTCCACCATTCTTATCACTCTTAGTTTCTATACTCATTTGGGCTGTGGCAAAAGAGCTCATTGACCCACTCCCCCCTTATCACTCATAGGTCCCACCAAATCAACCTGACTTTGGCCATGTGATTTGTCAAAACTTCCATTCTTTTTTTTGAATTAGGATCCGGTAGGTATTGCACCAGGTGCAATTCACCCTCTCCTCTCTCACAAAATTCTTTCACATTTCACTTTTTAAACTTTTACTTTATACTTTTCTTTACTTTTTTTAATCAATGGTTGAGATTAAAAGTTGCTTTTTGTAACTATCAATCTCAACATTGATAATAATTGCATCAGGTGAAATACCCTAAGTATTGCACCTGATCTCAATCCTTTTTTTTTTTTTTCCTCTAGTAATACCTCAAACAAAGGTCCATTATTACTTCCTTGGACTTTAGTTGTCACCACCTCATGGGTTACTAAGGGTACTTCCTCCATTGGATCTCCACTATCCGTGTATATCCTTGTTGTGCTCACATTATCATTCCCACTATCATTAGTTACATTTGTTTGGAATTTATTCAAGGCCTGATAAAACTTTTCTAAGTGCTCTCTGAACAATTCTAAATTTGATAGTATATCTCTTTCAATTGGGCCTTGACAGTCTCCACCATTATCCACGGTTTGCTTCTTTTTTTTACTCATGTTAGTTGATACTCATCCTTCCTTTTGGTCTTCAACATCGGTTATTGTTGCAATCATTAGCCGTGAACTTTTCGGGTTTTGAGTATTAACTGTAGTCCGTTGGGAGTCCTCTTGTTGTGCAGTTGGTTTGGATCTGTAAAACCTTGTTGTAGAAGCACGAAGCCATGCCCCGTACCGCTTATCCTCCTTTCGTAACCTTCCATTGCTATCGAGCCATAGCTTGCAATCCTTTTCATCGTAGTTTAAAAGTCAACACTAATGGGACTGACGAACTCACCTTGCTTGGACGATCTCAGCAAATATACTTGTCTACCTTGGCAGGACACAGACGAACACAGGATAACCATTAATACAAGCCTTCAATGCCGCGAACAGTTACCAATCAGTGGGCAGACCGTTAGGGCCTCATCAAGACCCATATTCATGAGCCTTAAGGCGTTACAAAAGGTCACTAAAGCCACAATTAAAGCCCCAACGGCTAGGAACCATGAAATCGTATATATACAGACTGATCAGAGACAAACCAGGTAGATAGACTTACCCAAAAGTATTCATAGATACTCTGATTCAGTACTCTCTTATTATTCTCCAAAAACTTCTATATACTGACTTTAGCATCGGAGGCATGGTGGCAGGCACCACACCGGTGACCATTTTAAGGGAGCCATTATTCCATATTTGCTAGAGACAGGGACAAGGACCCAGTTCCATCTGGACGAACCTACAAGACTGACGATTTGCACTTCATCAGTTTGGCGCCATCTGTGGGAACGACATTTTCGCACTTAGGTTCGAAAGCGTTGTTTCCAATCAATTCCTATATTCAGATGGAGTCTAACCAAGATCCTGTAGTATTAGCCCTTCAAGTCCAAGCTCTTGCAGCTAGCGTCGAAGAGCTCACTAGACAGAATCAAGAGATGAGGTTACGGCTTCAACAAAAGGAGAACTGTTCCAGGGCCAACCAAGAGGATGAGGGAGATAGCCATAGAAGGAGTGACCATCGAGGGCCAACCACTCCAGATAAACCAAATTCA